>JAGSMP010000117.1:0-1200000 GCA_029286625.1 Parnassius orleans | reverse complement strand
TATAGTGCCAAACACGGCAGCAGCCTGCAGAATTCAAACACGACGTTAGTGTGAGTGGCACCACACTCCGGACAAGACAATGGTCTGATGAGCCTAAAGGAGCGTCGACGGAAACCCGATATCCGTCCGGATGAGAGGTCAACAGAAGGTCTAACAGAGACGATGTATGATCCTCCACATCTGGAATCCGCGTAGGCGAGGTAACCAGCTGTGTAAGACCATATGCCAAAGCAAAGTCATAAACAGATCTCCCCGCATGATCGGTTGAACGTGAACCGAGCCATTCGGCGTGGTGGGCGTTAAAATCGCCAAGGATCACGATCTCTGCGGATGGGATCTGCTGTAATAAGGAATCTGTAGCCATTTGGACGTGGTCGATGAGTCGGTCTGTTTCGGCATTACCACTATGGGACCTATAGAGGCACCCGTAGACGCGGGGATAGTCGTCGCTGTCTACGCGCAGCCATAGGATAGACAGGTCCGTACCTTCAAGACTGCCGAGGCGTCGAAAACAGATGTCCTCTCTGACGTACACGCAAACTCCAGCACGGGGCACAAAGGGTGTTCCAATTTGTACCCCGGGTAGGAGAGATATGAAGTATCAGCCGGAGAGGACACCTGCGTCTCGGTCAGAAAGAGCAAGGCTGGCTTCGCCGTCTCTAGATGGAAGTGGATAGCGTTAAGGTTGGAATGAAGTTCCCTGATGTTGCAAAAATTCACGGATAGTGTGACAGGGGCCGCTTTGGTCTTATTGCTCCGCTTGCCCCGAGCAGTATTAGTCACGAGCGGAATTTTGTACCTCCAGAATACGCGGGGCAGCCTGAGTACTCACGCTCAGGAGTGGAGTAGCTTGGTCGTGGATGCTCAGCGAGGGATTCTCCGGGGGTGCTGGTACCCTTCTGGGGTAGTCTTTCGTTTAATTCCACTACCATGTTCATGGAGGGGGAGTGGGGAGAATTGGGCCTCCTGCCACCTGCACTCACCAAGCAAAACGCAGAGGACTTTACCTTCCAGACCGCAACACATTACACTACAGTGTATACACTGCTGCTTGATGGTAGACATCGGTTAGAGTGTAGTTATGGCCCCTACCCAACGGACTCTTATGTATAAAATGAGTATCTCAATCAATGGAAATTAAGATTTACATACCCAAACATCCCAGACTATGCAATTCGTTGTTTGTAATCTTTTAGTTTTGTTATGAATATGAATAGGGTAGTTACGAAATAAATAATCATTTTATATGCAAAGTAATCACGAAAATTCATAAATCGTCAGCTTTTCGAATTATCAAGGAATATAATATTAAGACCAATATTTTATTTTATTTGAATTTTATTTAAAGGTTTTTAGAGAACACTTTTTTTTTTTTTATAGGAGAGGGGGCAAACGAGCATGCGGCTCACCTGATGGTAAGTGACTACCGCCGCCCATGAACAACTGCAACACCAGGGGAACCAGAGGAATTGCAGATGCGTTGCCGGCCTTTTAAAAAGGAGTAGGCTCTTTTCTTGAAGGTCCCTAAGTCGTATCGGTCCGGAAAAATCGCTGGTGGTAAACTATTCCACAAGGAAGTTGTGCGAGGAAGAAAACATCTTCTAAATCGCACAGTGGTGGACCGCCAATCATCCAGATGTTGTGGATGGTATCGGGAGTTCTGCCGCGATGTGCGTTCGTGAAATGTGGCGGCTGGGATTAATCCGAACAATTCCTCAGAGCACTCCCCGTGGTAAATGCGAAAGAAAATGCAAAGAGATGCAACATCTCTTCGCAGCGCCAATGAATCGAGCCGATCGGAAAGGACTCGGTCGTCGACGATTCGAGCCGCTCTGCGCTGGATGCGGTCAAGTGGAAGGAGCTGGCACTGGGGAGCCCCAGCCCAGAGATGGGAACAGTATTCCATGTGAGGCCGAACCTGCGCCTTGTAAAGTTGCAGGCGTTGTGCCGGCATGAAATACTGTCCCGCTCTGCTGAGCACGCCAAGCTTTTTAGAGGCCAATTTGGCCTTCTCTTAAGTGACCGCGAAACTGCACGTCACTCGATATGTCGACGCCAAGGATTCCGATACTGGCTGAGGCAACAAAGTGCCTTGAAACTGAGGAGATACGACAAAGGGTTCTTTTAGCGGTAAACGCGCAAACTTGTGTCTTCTGAGGATTAAACTGGACTAGATTTAGTCGCCCCAATCCGAGACTTTGTTCAGCAAAGACTCGACTTCAGACACAAGTTTGTTCCGGTAATCGGCGACGTTTTCCGAGAAATATTCGCACGGCCGGCGTATAGAGCATCACCAGTGCTATCATCCGCATAGCAATGAATGCTACCGGTTTGCAACATATCATTGATATGCAGAAGAAACAGCGTTGGTGATAGCACGCAGCCTTGTGGAACACCAGCGTTAATAGGCTTGTAGTCGGAGCATGCACCGTCTACAACGACCTTGATGCTCCGATCTGCAAAGCTGGTGATCCAATTGCACAATTTCTCAGGAAGTCTATAGGAAGGGAGCTTCGTAAAGCGCTTTGTGCCAAACCCGATCGAAAGCCTTCGCAATGTCCAAACTAACGGCCAATGCCTCCCCTTGGACTCTACCTCCGCCCATCTATGAGTCAGGTAGACCAGAAGATCACCAGCTGATCGACCCCGACGAAAACCGTGTTGGCGGTCACTAATCAGCTGGTGATCCTCAAGGTACCGCATGAGCTGGCAGTTTATAATGGATTCCATTATTTTGGAGAACAAGGGGTGATGGCGATAGGCCTGTAGTTGGACGGGTCTGAGCGGTCGCCTTTTGGGGATCGGTTGGACAAAAGCTGTCTTCCATGATTTCGGGACTACGCCTGGGGTAGGAGTACCGGAAAGACGCGTTAGAACCGGTGCCAACTCCGGAGCACACGTCCTCAGCACAATTGGGGTTCCGTCAGGCCCACTCGACTTGTGGATGTCCAGGAGAAGAGTGCTTTGCGAACCGAGCGCTGTGAGAACCGAACATCCGGCATGGAGCACTCACACCGCGGGATGGTCGGCGGTGTGTTCTCCCGTCATCAAGAGTCGAGTTGGACGCAAAAGTGAGCCTAAAGGTCGGCTTTCTCTTTTGCGGCATGGGCCAGTGAGTCGTCCTCCTGTGCAGAGATGGTAGTGATGGCTTACAGAAATTCCCTTGGACAGCCTTGGCGAGACCAGAATGCACGGGTTCCCGAAGGAAGGCGAACTAGTTTCTCGCCAATTCTGCCTATGTGCTCTGACTTTGCCTTGGCAATAACTCTTTTGAAGGACCTGGAGGCGAAGTTATACTTCTTTTTAAGCATGCTGGTGTTTACATCCCGAGCCGCCGAAGCCTCAGCCCAGACCTGATAGCACTCCTGCTTACTGCGTAATGCAGTCTTACAGGAGCGACCAAACCAAGGCTGCGATCTGCCTCCGATGGGTACCACAGATGATGGAATAAATAGTTCCATTCCCTGTAACACCACATCAGTGACAGAGTCAGCAACAGCGCTGGGATCATCCGGCGAGAAGCAAACCCGCCCCATGGGTAGGATGCAAAGAAAGACCGCATTCCGTCCCAATCCGCCGACCTGTAATGCCAAACACGGCGGCAACCTGCAGAACGCAACCGCGAGGGGCGTGGTGGCACCACACTCCGGATCAGACAATGGTCCGAAGAGCCGAGAGGCATCGACGGAAACCTGATATCCGTCCGGATGAGAGGTCAGCAGAAGGTCCAACAGGAAGGTGTATGATCCTTCACATCTGGAATCCGCGTAGGCGAAGTAACCAGCTGTGTCAGACCATATGCCAAGGCAAAGTCATAAACAGATCTCCGCATGATCGGTTAAACGTGAACCAAGCCATTCGGCGTGGTGGGCGTTAAAATCGCCAAGGATCACGATCTCTGCGGATGGGACCTGTTGTAGCAAGGAATCTGTAGCCATTTGGACGTGGTCGATGAGGTCGTTCTGTTTCGGCATTACCGCTATGGGACCTATAGAGGCACCCGTAGACGCGCGATGGTCGTCGCTATCTACGCGTAGCCAAAGGATGGACAGGTCCGAACCTTCAAAACTGCCGAGGCGTCGAGAACAGATGTCCTCTCTGACGTATACGCAAACTCCAGCCCGAGGCACAAAGGTGTTCCAATTTGTACCCAGGTAGGAGAGATACGAAGTATTAGCCGGAGAGGACACCTGCGTCTCGGTCAGAAAGAGCAAGGCCGGCTTCGCCGTCTTGAGATGGTAGTGGACGGCGTTTAGGTTCGAGTGAAGTCCCTGATGTTGCAGAAATCCACGGATAGCGTGGCGGGGGTCATGGTCTTGTTGCTCAGTTTGCCCCGAGCATTTATTGTTTTGAGCGGAATTTTGCCCCAGAATACGCGGGACAGCCTGAGCACCCACGCTCAGGGTGGAGTAGCATGGTCGTGGATGCTCAGCGAGGGATTCGCCAGGGGTGCTGGTACCCTCCTGGGGTAGTCTAAAATTTAATTCCGCTACCATGTTGATGGGGGGGGGGGGAGAATTGGGCCTCCGGTCACCTGCACTCACCACACGAAACGCAGAAGCAGAGCTTCCACTTCACGCCGGTATTCTGTGAGGTCGTGGTACTAACCCGGCTCGAGCCGGCCCATACGTGCAACAGCAAAAGCTGCTGCGTGGCTCTACCACCGTTACACTACTAAAAACTAGTAAAATAAAATTTAAAGTAAACTGAGAGCTATTCATGTTTGTCACCTTTAGTAATTTTGAAGGCATTTTGAAATAACAAAAAGCACATCAATCAATAAGCATAACAAAATAAACTAGAGGAATTAATGAAAGTATCCATTCATCCTTTTTGGAAACCAGCTTGTTCGGGAGGCTGGAAGTCGTCGAGTCTGCGTACAAGACGATTCGTAATGACTTTCGATAACGGCACGTAGACGCGGCTCAGAAGGGAAATCGGTATGTAATACTTCAAGAGGGCGTTTTCACCTTTCTAGAAGAATAAGAGAGAAGTCTGAAGAGAAGTTCTGAAGAGAGCGTTGTCACATTTCTCAAAGAACAAAACCACCGCACTTTTGCTCCACGCCTCCGGAGTAGTCCCACCATGGAGGACGGAATTAAAAAGCTTCTGAAGGACTTCAAGTACCAGTTTTCCACCCGCTTTCAGAAGCTCCGCTGCAATTCAATCCTCGCTCGGAGCCTTGCCGTATTTAAGGTGCTGGAACTGACGTCCGTAATATAATCGGAGTAGTGTCGGATAAGACTTTCTTATCGAACGTTACTCACACTTGCGTGTGGCTTCAGCGATGACGTGTACAGCTGCCTATAGAAACTCCCAATTTCACTCAAAACTCTCAGGTGTCAAAAGCTTTGACAGTTGGCCCTTTCTGGCAGACAGATCTCTGGCAAAGACTTTGGAGCACTGGTTCCGCTCGATCACTTCTTCAATACGAGTTGTATTGACGTTGCGTAAATAACGCCGCATGCATTTGTGGAGATCTGTCTGTTCAGTTGCCTGTATGCTATCAAATCTGCTGAAGACTGCAGCTTAATTTGTCGTCTAACAGCCATGAGATTAAGGGTGTGATCGGAGAGTTTTTGTGTTCTTCTGTGACGGTTCTTGCAGAACTTAGCTCAGACCACATGGACAGTTTCCACGAGATTGCCATTCATGTCGTCCACTGCGTTGCAGTCTTCTAGGTACTGAAAACGAATTTGTAACTGGAACTGAGAATTTTCGGGGCTTTGGAATAGAGCACGAGGGAAACGGAGCATTGATTTCATTAGACGTGAACCCTGTGAACCTTTTCAACTCAACGTTTAGGTTCTCACCATTGGTGATCGCTGCCAGTTTTTACCCTCGCGATCACTGAGATATCACTAAACAGTTGCCGTCTAGTCGTCATAATGAAGTCAATCTCAATAAATTTTTGTCAAACCGTCGGGACTCGGACAAGTCCACTTTCTATGGGACCGCTTCTTGAAGAAAGTGTTCATCATAAAGTGTCCCTCTTTCACCATTAAGTCGGCTACTGGCCCCTTGGGTTCCGATACCTAATCCCGAATTTACCTACCTTCCGCTCACCGTTCTCTCTTGTGCCTAGTTTTGCGTTGAAGTCTCCCATTAACACCGTGTAGTGAGGTTTGGAGGAATGCATGACTCTAGAGATATCCTCATACATTTCTTCCAACTCCTCATCGGGATGTGCCGAGGTTGGTGCGTAAACCTGTATGACCTTCAGAGAATACCGTTTGGTGATTCTGGGTATAAGATACGCAACGCTGGTCGAAACACTCCCAATCATTATAACATTGTTAACGAGTGTGGGCGATGAATCTGACACCTCCTTGGGACTGATGGTCGCCCTGCTGGTGATAAAACAAGTTGCAACATTTGAGGATTACCGTGTCCTCTCCTTCTCTTCAGACTTCGGATAATCCTGTAGTATTCCAGGTTGCGTGCGTTTTATGTTGCCAGGTCGAGTCGTCGTAAGCCACGTATCGATTATGCGCACCAAGAGGTCGATCATTGGCACGCTTTCTAGGTGCGTGAAATGGATACCGTCTTGGAATGCGCGCCAAATTTTTCATTGGAACGCTCAAACCTGGAGCTGGCCGTTTCATCTGGTGTCGGTTTTTTACCGCGTATCAATGTAGTTAAGTTTTGGCGCACGCGCCCGTTGGAACGGTTGTTTTCATCATTCGTGTGTTCGTTGTGTTCAAAGCTTTGGATAACCAAAGTTGCCGTAAATTGATAACATTCTTTGGTTCAAAAGAACTGCTTCGGAATAGCAAAAGTGGTTTTTATCATAATGAAGCGCTCAGATAAGATTCATGGAGAGAACTATGATAGCGGCAGCTGCACGTACACGACCGGCATCCGTGTTGAACAGTCAAACGCTGGAACAGCTGCTGCGTGCGCCAGGCGCGCTAGTTGATATACTTCGAACATTTGAAACGCGTTCCGCGGATCGCACTGGTCGGTGTGGTCTTTCATGACGCGCACGCCATGAGCACGTTATCGACGACGACGGCTTTAGGTGCCAACCGAACCTCCACTGGAGAGATTCTTAGCACCCCTTGCCACGCCGTAACCATTTATATGGCCATAGTTGCCACGCTTGGAGTGCGGGTTGGCAACTGCAGTCTTTTTATTGTTATTTTGCATTTAGCAGAAGACGCTGCTGCCTATTTCCTACCTTAGTTCCATCTGCCTCTTCTTATGACACCCACGGGAAGATATGGGGTAATGGATATTCTTACACCGCCATTACACGGAATTCAACCATACTTCCCGTCTCCCGAACAAGCCGGTTTCAAAAAGGCTTTAGCACCTTAGACCACATACATACTCTTCGGCAAATTGTACAGAAAACCAAAGAGTACAATCTACCACTTTGTATTGTGTGTGTGGACTTTGAGAAAGCCTTTCATTCCGTCGAAATTTGGGCGGTGCTGCATTCCTTCAGTGGTGCTAAGGTATATCAAAGTGCTGAAGTATTTGTACAGTAGGACTACGATGGCGATCCGAGTACAGAACCAGAGTACGAAACCTATCCAACTGCAGAGAGGTGTAAGACAGAGTGACGTTATATCCCCGAAACTCTTGAGCGTTACATTGGTAGACCTCGAAGATCGAAGGACCGACAACCGATAGGGTAGAAAGCTTCTCGAGTGGTAGCCTCTTACCTGTAGGGGTAGTATGGGGCAGCCCCCATACTACGCCTACCGGTAAGAGGGGGCATTCCGTGAAACCAATCAAAACTATTTAAATCATCTCTCAAACGGTCCAAGTTAATAAATTTAAAGCTTCTTAGGGATAAGAATTTAAATTTGCGCCTGGGACATTGAATTCTATAGGATATAAGATCGTGGTAAGAGAAAGACGCAGTTAGTTGACCATGCCAAGCAACGTGGTCAGCATCACAAACAAGAATAAGGTCTAAAAGAGAAGGGTTACTATTAGGGGAATGGTGGGTGGCAGAAAGACGAAGAATATGTAAATTAACAGATGACACGAGGGAGAGCAATTTTTGGCTCACATAAAATAATGGTATTATCATAAAGCGAAATCAGATTTACAAGTTTTTCCTTTAAAGGAAAAATAATTTATATTGCGAGAAGGAGAATAATAGACAACAAGCAAAGTACTAGACTGATTAACAGTAATTTCAATAAATAAATGTTTAGCTAAATTTGCGTATAATATAATTAGGAGAATGTTCAACTATTTTATAAGAAATGTCAGGTCTCAAATAAATTGTTACTGCACCATAACCTTTGCCAACCCTGTCGTTACGAATAAGTTGGAAACCAGGAAGGCAATACTGTACAGACGGAAATGCAGGCTTTAGAAAAGTTTCACAAACAATAATGGCAACAACATTCAAAGGTTGATAAAAGAGCTTTGAGCGTTAATATGAACTATATTCATAATAATATCAGAACCCGGATTCTATTTGATCATGTAAATGATTAGAATCATCGATTAGGCGCTTTTATAGGTCTTATCACAAGAGCTAGAAGAAGAGCAAGAAAAGTAACTATCATCAAATACTAAATTATCGCACATGCTCTCAAAACTATAAACTGCACCTTAGCTCTAACAATACACATAAAGAGTAAATACATACTTGCGTATTGTATAATATACATATATAATAAATACATATTGTATATGTCTGTGGATATAATACGATTTTACCGGACCGACTCGACTTAGGGACCTTCAAGAAACGAGCTTACTCCTTTTGAAAAGACCGCCAACGCACCTGCAATGCCCCTGGCGTTGCAGTTGTTCGTGGGCGGCGGTCGACACTTTCCATTAGGTAAGCCGCATGCTTGTTTGCCCCCAATTTAATAAAAAACTAAGTTAAATTAAATGTCATTTAAAAACTTTTGAAAAAAAATTATTTTAAAATTACAATACTAACGGTCGTGTTGTTTCGGATTTGTTTGTCAACACAAACCGCTCGCTCTCACACAATATGCAGATCGGTCGAGCGAATCCGAGTCTGTATCCAAGTTGTCGCTGTTACCGAGATATTTGGTTATGAAGTATCTATGTGTGTGAAATTGTTAGTTTATTGTTTTAATTGCTATGTGTGAGTTTCGTAGTGACAGACGATTGTTTTTGTGTGCGCAGATTTCCCCCCGCAAAATGAGAGACAGTTTTGTATCGGGGAAAAACGCTATGGCAACTCCCCTCCGGTCTACCAGTGGCACGTGTTGCTATATGTTTGTTCACACGAACACTATGTATTATAAACTGTACACTTCTGGATTCCTGAATAAACTTGATTGTAAAAATGTACTAACAATGAAACAAAAATATCAAAAAAAATCGCAAAAAGAACATCATAATTTTTTTTGTTGTTACCCATAAATATCTACATTTACCTACCATTAAGAATGCAGATGCGTTGTCACCCCTGAGGATTTAGATAGAATGTGCCTAGTTTCTAGTAAAAAGGGTCACCGGTTCTCTACGCTCACTATACGAAGCACAGCAGCATTAAGCTATTTTAGGTTTGTATTCTGTGAGCGCGTAGTCCCACCCCGGTCACGCCGACCGATTTGTGCTACAACCATAATATAGCTGCAGCGTGGCTTTATCACGTAAAATAACCATCATCACAACCTTTACAAGTCCACTGCCTCATAGACCATAGATTATAGGTCTCCCTGTTCGGATTTCAACGGTTTCCAGCGGGGGGTCAGTGCCGTGTGTGGTACGAGGGAACACGGCACCGTCCACCACCGCGGCATCAACGCCACTTTAGAGTGTGCCGCCGAATACTACGTCCGCTATAACCGTCCTCTTCAATTCAGACTTGTACAATTTTGGCTTATAATTATTATACAGTCCTCTTCCGTCTTTCATTTATAAAGATCACCAAAATATCGCCGTTTTATATGAACTTTGGACTCGCCAGTTCAAAACCGCCGTATCATTGCTGCAACGGATAATTTGAAGTCGTTTTCAAAAGGATACTGCAAGCAATTAAGATTGAATATCTTCGAAGTTTTCGAAAACAACATCGGCCCAGGTCCTAAAATAATAACGTCGGTTCATCGCTTCCAAGATAGGCGCAAGGGACCTTGTGGATACGGATAACGACTTTGCTTTTAGTGTGTCACCCTATTAACGAGCACACAGTCTACCTGATAGTAAGTGGATTAAGTGGATGCTGTGGCCCACAGATATCTACATTTATCCTCTATTAAGAGGAATCAAAATCTAGGCGGGTTGTCACCCCTTAGGACTAAGATGAAATGTCTCGTTTCCAGTAAAAGGGTCTTGACTCATTTTGTGATTTTGTTCCAATTTTTTCCCTCCTTAAAAGGATATTTTTCCTTTTTGAATTGATTTCTATATTTTATCATCCAAATATTTTCACTGCCTCTAGTAATAAAAAAACCTACGTAAATATTTTCACCATTTTAATGCTACGCATACAGTTTTATTTTTCTTATTAGAAGTATATTATCGCTTGTGCGCTTATCAATGCATTAGCTGGCCGGTGTCCGAGACACATTCAAGGTCGCGCTCACATCTATTCAATACAATTGCATCGCTTATCTTGATTAAGATACCCCACGCTAGTAATTATATTATTTTTATCTACTTATTCTTTATTTCACTTTTGTTTAATATGGCTGAAGTGATTGTGAAACAATTTAGATCTACAACGGATTGAATTGGAAAGTTGCTTATGTAAATTTGATGATTTGCAGATGAAAATTGAGATGGTTTCAGACAAGCCAAACGTAGCATACGAGGAATTTGGAACACTTATTAATGGCCCAGGCGCGTATTATTTTAGTGCGTCGGGTCGATAGCGGATTCGAGAAAACAAACTGGTGAATCGTTACATATAAATTTTATTGCTTAAAATTAATTTAAGCAATAAAATTTATAAGCTTTAATGGTAGTTATTAGTGCTAGCTTGAGTATAGATATACTTTTTTGTTAATAATTCATAGTAGTATTTCTATCGATGACATTAGTAAATTTTTTTTATTTTTTTATTTAATTCTACTACATACGTGCATCTTTAACCGAGAACGCGCTTGAAATAATTAAAAATATCTATTTTAAAAGCGACAAATATCAGATGGCGTGGAAGTTACTTTGTGATCGATATGACAATAGTCGGCTTTTAGTAAACAATCACGTGCAGGCTTCGTTCAATGTTGAGCGTATTAAAAGCGAATCAAGTATTTCTTTGCATCATTTAATTGATGTTATCAATAAAAATATAAGAGGCTTATAAACATTGAATGAGCCTACAGATTACTGGGATAAGCTTATAGTTTACATGATGTCCAATAAATTCGATGTTACCAGTAGAAATTGGAACGAGTATCGCAATAGTTTATCAAAATAACCTAACTTAGAACAATTTTGCACGTTTGTAAGTAATAAGGCTGATTTATTAGAAACAATAGAACATAAATATATTTCACAACAGGACAAATCTTTCTTATAAAATCGTGCATTAAGGAATCAAATTTTATTCTATTCTCCACATTCTAACGGCATTGCTGAGGCTGCTATTCGATCAACCAAGGATCTGTCAAAAAGGTTATTAAAACTAACGTATTTCACTTATGACCAGCTGGTCTTATTCAAATAGATGCAGTACTTAATTACCGTCCTCTTACTCCTCTTTCTTCCTATCCATCAGAACTTACTGCCCTCACTCCTTCACATTTTTTAATTGGACGGCCACTTCTGTCTGTTTTTATCCTTATTAAGGTAGTTGACATCAATATCGGCCGCCTGTAGCGACATCAGAAAGTGGACCATATAAAACAACACTTTTGGAAAAGGTTTCAGATAGAGTATGTTTATCTGCTGCAACAATAATCCAAATGGTGTACCTCTACAGAACAGTTGTCTGAAGGAACGCTTGTCTTCATCAAGGAAACGGGATAACCGCCGCTGCTGTGGCCTGGGTCGAGTCACAAAAGTTTTCCTGGCACCCCATAAATTGGGGGATATTTGTCACATTTGCCACGCTTGGCAAGCGGGTTGGCAACCAACGTTTTTTTTTTTAGTTTTAGACGCTGCTGCCCTGATTTGTTTTCCTCTGACACCTCTTACGACACCTGCGGGATGATATGGAGTAGCGGATATTACACCGCCACTACACGGTATTTCTAAATGTACAATCACTAAAATGTCTAAAGGTAATCACAGCATGCTCACGTATTTATTTGTACTATTTACTTAACCTACAGCATTCTTCATGTGAATATGATATTGTGTGCGTATGCGTGCGTGTAGGTGTGTGTGAATGCGCGTGTGTGAGTGCGTGCGTTCGTGTGCATACTTGTGCATGCGTGCTAGTAAAAGGCTTAAATGTAACCAGAGAATGCTCATATTTATTGTACTATATACTTAACCTACAGTATCTTTAATATGAATATGATATTGTGTGTGCATGCTTCTGCGTGCGTGCTTATGTGTGCGTGTGCATGTATTTTACATGACTAATTAAAAAGTTACGATCTGTGTTTTCGCAATTTTAAATACAAACAGGAATTCTTATAAAACTGGGAAAAAATATTCTGAAATGACATAAAAAGACTTCTCGGATCACACACATTATTTATATCAATATTAATGTCAATTTTCGTTCAATTATACTACGCACTACTTTCAACAGATGAACCTAAAATGGGTACTTACTTACTAAAATTAATAATATTTTCATGTAATTGAAGCTAACAATAAACTAGGTCCAGCACTTTTCAGCTTGGGAATTCAACCCATTATTTCAAATTTGAAATCCAAGCTGTCTGGTACCTGGACGACGGTACACTGAGAGGTAGAGCAGATGACATCCTCAGTGATCTTACTCATATTTTTCGAAATTTTAAACATATTGATCTTGAAACAAATACCAATAAATGTGAAATATTTTTGGTAATAATTTATCTAGTTCTACCAGAGACACTTTACTTCAAAATTTCAATCATATTTCTCCAGGAATAAAAACTGTCAGTACGGAATCGCTATACCTGCAAGGTGCCCCGTTGTTTTTCGATAGTATTAAACCTCTAAAAATTTGATCCGTTTTTAAACCACGTTGATAAATTGTATAAATTAGACGCCCACATTGCTCTTACTATTTTAAAATATTATCTATTTGTACCTAGATTTACATACTTACTCCGCTTGTGTCCAGTCTGGAAATGTTCGGATATTTTAAAAGATATTGATATTAATCTTAAAATAGCTATAGAAAAAATTCTAAATTTAACTTTAAATACAACAGCCTGGACTCAAGCTACTTTCATTATAAAATTTGGTGGTATTGGTGTGAGAAATCTTTCTAGTGTTGCATTGCCTGCTTTACTTACTTCCGTGCCTAGTGTCAGTGACTTACATATGTAACATAATTTTAAATAATAAAGTAAAGAGAATTTTAAATAGTAAAGTGCTTTGCTACGGAGGCAGGGCAGAAATGGCGAGTGCTCTGTCCCGGCGAAAATGTTCCACTGGAAGTTAACCAACAAAAAAGTGGGATATTTCGTTGGTACAAAACGTGCAGAGAGATTTGTTTCACAATTTCTATAGTGATCAAAATCAGGCACGCCTTCTAGCTGTTTCGACTAAGGAATCTAGTCACTAGTTACACGCTTTACCATCAAGTAATCTCGACACATTACTTGATGGGGAAAGCTTGCGCATCGCCGTAGGAATCCGACTAGAAGCGGCGATTTGTCAACCCCATCAGTGCCCCTGTGGTAGCAGCGTCGACAAGTTTGGGCTCCACGGACTCTCATGTAAGAAAAGTGCTGGTAGGTTTTCACGGCACGGTTCTTTGAACGATGTCATCCGAACGGCTCTTGTCTCTATAAATGTTCCCTCAGTTTTAGAGCCTTGTGGAATATTTAGAGACGATGGAAGGAGACCCGACGGTATGACATTGGTCCCTTGGGAGAGAGGTAAGGCCCTAGTGTGGGATGCTACTTGCGTAGACACTTTGGCGGCCTCTCATCTCAAGGGTACCTCATTTAGAGCCGGGGCGGCATCAGAGGCAGCTGAACTGAGTAAGTGGCGCAAATACGAGTCTCTGAGAGATGACTACATATTTGTGCCATTTGCTGTGGAGGCTATCGGTCCGTGGGGTCCACGTGCGGTGAAGTTCCTAAAGGAACTCCATCCGCGACTGGTCGTTGCTGCTGTTGATAAGAGAGCTGGTTCTTTTCGCGCTCAAAGGCTAAGTATAGCCATTCAGCGGGGAAACGCAGCCAGCGTTCTTGGCACGATACCGCGGGGAGTAGGACTGTATGATAATTAAGTTACTAGTTTTAGTTTTTTTTTATAATAATTTTTAATATTGTATATAATAAAATATTGTATATTATTAAACAATAAATCACAAATCACATACTCATGGACTTAGTTTATAGTTATAGCGGTGGTTAATTAATTACCTGAACAAAATTCAATAATTATTGAGTATTTATTCAGTCCGTGAAAGATGCTGTACGCGTGTGAACGCTATTCTTAAGCAATTATCAAATTTTAATTTTAAATTTTTCATTCCAATATGATATACTACAGTGATCAAACTAAGTGAAATAAAAAATCGTGTTGATAAAGCTAATAAATTATTATTGGTGACGTTATAGAAATGAAGAAGTTTCAGTCCTTTCCTCCTGAAAGAAGCAAATTTAATCAAATACTATGCGCAGCTTTAAGTAAGTATAATGGCCATTCTTTTACCCATGGTAGCTATTTTTTCTGAAGGTTTTACAGTAAACGTGGTACAAAAGTAAACATGCTGCAGCAGAAAAGTCCACCGCTCTGCCTTAATGCGTGTTGGCGGACTTCACATGTATTCGAAATATTTTTTAATTTCTTCGACATTCGATGAGGTTTCACCACCGAGCAGGTGGTGAATCAGCACTTAAAATTGCACGCACAATATCATCAGTTACGGCGGGATCGAACTCGGGTTTCTCGCGTAATGTGAAATAACAGCGAGCGCTTTGCTTCGTCGTTCGTCATGTGTACATCGAATAAGTAGCCTTCATCTGTCTTTCCGTCCTATTAAAATGCAACTTCAAGGCAAGATTGGCAGGCGAGTTGGCAACCACAGTTTTCTATTATTTTGAGCCTTTATCAGGTAGATGTTACTGGCTATATAATTCAGCTTCTTCTGTCACTTCTTACGACACCCTCGGGATGATATAGGGTAGTGGATTCTCTTACGCCGCCATTACATGGTGATTTTCTTGCTGTGAGTTTTTTTTTAATCTAAAATACTTTTTCAAAAAAAAAGTATAGAGGCAAAATCTTTCAAAATGTAAACTCTAGAGAAAGATGTAAAATCATATAAATTTATGATTTAGTAGTATAATATAGTATGTGTGTTTATATTTGTTGTATGTATATAATTTTTTCGTTAATTGTTGTAATTATTTTTATTGCTGTGTTATTCAATTTATTGCTAATGTTTGTTTCTTTTTTTGGACCTACCATTATATTTTACCACACCCGGGGCTGACTGAGAGATAATGCCAAAATGCATTAAGTCCGCCCTATGTAACCCTTTTATTTAAGGCGATAACAATAAAACATAAATATACGAGTTTCAGTTTTATATAGATGGGATATTTGGTTGATTTTGTTTAACTGGGCAAATTTTCTTACTATTTTTTCCTTCTTCTAAATAAGTCCGTAAAATCAGAAAAACAATGTTGTTCACGAACTGTGACAGTATGAAGATCTCGATAATTCTTTACAAAAAACTCACATTTAATAATATTATTATATTTCTAAAGTAAATGTATTTGAAATCGTTAAAGTTTTATGTAAAAGAATGTTCTTTAAAAAAATAAGCATAATTATTAGGCGCCACGGCTTTTTTGAATCAGCATAAATTTTCTAACCAGTTATACCAGATGCAAAATTGTTTCTTTATGCTGTCCAAACACAATTTGAAACAGGATATTAAAACTTTAGTAAAAAATGTACAGAAAAATTATATTTCACTTAATGTCCATATGAAATTTTTCCTGAGTAAGTACCACTCATTTACCTTCTACCGCCAAACAGCAGTGCTCACACAATGGTCTAGTCTGAAAGATATAGAGAACCAGTATAATCACAGGCAGTGAGGAAATGCATGATGGATGGAATGAATACAAGATGCAAGAGATGACAACGCATTCTCCTTTGTTTGAACTTGGCTGCAAGTGTCCTTGGACTGCAGTAGCTACTTACCATCAGGTGTATTTGAAGTTCGTTTGTAGTAGTTCGTTCTTTCAGTTTTATAAAAAAAAAAAATGCTGGGTACTGGTCTCCTTTATGAATGAGAGAGTTTTGCAGCTAAACAGTTTTCTCTTCCATCTAGGATTTCACATGTCCACACAATATTTAACTTTTAGACATTTTTTCCCTGTTTTCTCTCTGTTTTCCTTTATCGCGTGGCACTTAGTATTCAAAATTGAATAATACTACTCTACTTTGCTCTACTATATTCTACTCCATTCCTTTCCACCCTACTCTACTCTTCTCTATTTCACTTCACTCAATTTTATTCTAATCTAATATATATTATATGGATTATAAAACTTTAAGGCGACTGCTTATTATCTCAGCTGGCAGAAGGAATTTCTCCTGTATTATAAGCCGTTTTACATACCCTTAACAATTATTGTATTTGTAGGTCATACAAACACTTGTACCGTGCGGGAAACAAACCAGCGGCCCTGCAGCGTCGCAACCTAATACTCAGCCACTGCGCTACCGGTCATCAAAGCATAATATGTAGTGCTGTAATATCGGAATTTCAGAAATTGAATAATTTATATATTTATCAAATTTATTGTTATACTGGATGTTACAAAACTACCCGTAAAGCCGAAAGGAGGTTAAATGGGGCCTTATAACGAGTCCATTCACAATATTTAAGAACTGTAGTAACGCTGTATAACATACCCCAAAAAATAAAAAATATTATTTTCACTGATGTGCAAACCCTATTTCAGTAAAATTAAAAGACCTAAACTAACGAAACAACCTAAACGAACACTTACTTTTCATAATAAACGTCAAATTTACAGAAACGGCTCAGTGTGCTCCGCCTTGCTCAATACATAACCTCGCTCGTCGGGATATGACTTGTGGCATTTCGCACCATCGTCGGTGTTATTGATGCGAAACCGATCTAACACGCTGTTCCATCTCGGCAACCGTTGGGCAATCGGAGAAATACACTCTGTCCTTCACATAACCCCACAAAAGAAGTCCAAGGTGTGAGGTCCGGAGAACGAGCAGGCTATAGCACCGGTCCCCTGCGGCCGATCCATCCTCGCGGAAAGCGAACGTTAAGATGTTCTCGTACGTTGCGAGCAAAATGCCGGAGCTCCATCATGCTGAAACACCATATTTCTTTGGTTCTCAAAGTAATCCCAGTCAGCCACAGGAAAGTCGTCAATTGCCTCTTCGAATTCCGTTTGTAAAAACGTTAGATAGTTGCTACCGTTCAGACGTGATGGCATAATGACGGGACCGATGACATGCCCGTATTAAAGGCCAGCCCACCCATTCAGCCGCTACTGGTGTTGGAATCTGCCCTGCTGTGAAGCATGTGGATTGACGCGAGCCCAAACGTGATCGTTATGCATATTTGAAAGTCCTGACCTCGTGAATGTTGCCTCGTCCGTCCAAAGAACATAGTTTACGTAATTAGGTTTTCATCTAACTGCCTGAGGCACCACTCGCAGAAGTTCCTCCTGGGTGCAAAATCGGAGGCTCCTGTGTACGGCGATAGTGATAAGGGTGACGATTGTCGTCACGAAGAATTCGCCAAACTGCAACATGGTTTATACCGAATCTTGTTCCGGCTCGCCTCGTACTTGTGGTCGGCTCTTCTTCAAAATGCTCTAACACTAATTCAGCCTGCCTGGCGTCGACTGTGCTTGGACGTCCACTTTCAGTAGACCGGTAAAAAGAGCCGGTGGAATGTAGTCGTCTTGACATGTTCAGAAAACACTGGTACGAAGGCAGCCGTCGCTGTTCAGCGGGGGTCTACCACCGATAAATCGTTGCAGATACAGTTCGCGAGCAGGATTTAAATTGCTATGGTCATGGCCTACGCGTAACATCACATCGTAATATTCCGAGTTAGAAAGCATCGTTATTTTGCAAAAATGTTGGAAAAAACTCGAAACATTTGTAGGATATCGATTAGAAGATGTATGAATGAAAATAGAAAACTATTAAAGTAGACAATTATTAGGTGAAATAGGTATTTTGTAACAAGTTGTATATTTTGTAACCCGTGTAGTGGCGGGTAAGAATACCCACTACCTCATATCATCCCGTGAGTGTCATAAGAGGCGACAGAGGGAAACTGAGGCAGGAGATGGGCAGCAGCATCTTCCTGATAACAGCAAAATAACAATAAAAAAACTGCGATTGCCAACACGCTCGCCAAGCGTGGCAACTATGGCAAATTACCCCTAATGGTGAGAGAGACAGCACCCAGTCCCCGGTGGCTCCGCTATTGCTGGCTACGTTGGCGATCATGGTAACGACGGGGCAGGCGTTGCTAAGAATCTCCGGTGGAGGTTTGTTTGCCACCTACGATGACTTGAGCAGGCAACGTTTAACGTTCGCACCATGAGGACTAAAGAGAAGATTCTGGAGCTGGAAAAAGAGAAAACAATTCACGCTGGGGATATTATAGGATTATCTGAGGTCCGAAGAGAGGGGAGGACGCGGTAATCCTCCAATCCGGCAACTGGTTCTATCACCGGCAGGGCGGCCATTTATCCCAAGGTGGTTTCGGATTTATCGTCTAACTCTCGTTAACAACGTTGTAAGCATTGGGAGTGTGTCGATGAGGGTTAAGTAACTTATACTCAGAATATTCACACACCAAACAATATTCGCTGAAGATCATATAGGTTTACGCACCAACCTCGGCATATACCGATGAAGAGGTGGAGGAAGTGTATGACGATATCTCTAGAGCCATGCATTCCTCCTAAAAAACAAAAAAGATACTTTAACACAAAAAATTAAGACACAAGAGAGAAAGGTGAGATCAAATTAGGGAAATTTGGGATAGGGCAACGGAACGCAAGGGGCCAGCAGCTGGCCAACTTCATGGAGAAAGAGGGACCATTTATGACGATCTCTTTCTTCCAGAAGCGGCCCCACAGTGAGTGGACCTGGACGAGCCCCGATGGTTCGACAAATAATGAGATTGACTTCATTATGACGATCAGACGGTAACTGTTCAGCGAGGGTAAAAACTGGCAGCGATCACCGAATTGTGAGAGGCACACTGAACCTAAACGTAATGTTAGAGAGGTCACGTCTAATGAAGTCAACGCTCTATTCCCCGTGCTCTAATCCAAAGCCCCGAAAACTTTTAAGGCTTGAGTTACAAAATTGTTTTCAGTGCTTAGAAGATTGGATTGATGTGGAGGATATGAATGACAAGCTCATTGAGACTGTCCATGGTTGGAACTAAGTTCTGCAAGACACGTCGCAGACAAAAACTCTCCAATCACACTCATTCTCACTCATGTCTGTTAGACCGGAAATGAATCTGCAGGCTTCAGCAGATTTGACAGCATACAAGCAATTGAACAGACAGATCTCCACAAATGCATGCGGCGGGACTTATGCAACTTCAATACAGCTCGTATTGAAGAAGTGATCGAAGAGTAAATGAAAGAACCAGTGCTTCAAAATCTTTGCCAGAAATCTGTCTGCCAGAAAGGGCCAACTGTCGAAGCTGAAGATCGAATGTGGTAGCATCGTTTCCGAGACACTTGAGATTTTGAGTGAGATTGAGACGTTCTATGGGCAGCTGTGCACGTCATCGTTGAAGCCACACGCAAGTGTTAGTAAAGATCCAAGAGCAAGTCTTATCTGACACTATTCCGATGATATTACGGACGTCAGTTTGAGCGAGATTAGAATGTCTTTCCAGCACCTAAATATCGGTAAGGCCCCGGGCGAGGATAGAATTACAGCGTTGTTTCTGAAAGCGGCTGGAAAACAAATACTTGAAGTTCTTCAGAAGCTCTTTAATTCCGTCTTCCATGATGGCACTACTCCAGATGCGTGGAGCAGAACTGCAGTGGTATTTTTCTTCAAGAAAGACGATAACGCTCTTTTGAAGAACTACAGACCGATTTACCTTCTGAGCCGCGTCTACGTGCTGTTTTCGAGAGTCATTACAAATCGTATCGCTCACAGACTCGACGACTTCTAGCCTTCCGGATAAGACGGTTTCCAAAAAGGCTTTAGCACCATAGAACATATACATACCCTTCGGAAAATTGAACAAAAGACGGAAGAGTAAAATCTACTATTTTGTGTTGCGTATGTGGACTATGAGAAAGCCTTTGATTCCGTTGAAATTTGGGCGGTGCTGAAGTCCCTACAGCGGTGCCAAGTTAACTGTCGGTATATCGAAGTGCTTCAGTGCTTGTACAGTAGGGCTACGATGACTCTCCGAGTACAGAACCAGAGTACGAAACCTATCCAATTGCAGAGAGGTGTAAGACAGGGTTACGTTATATCCCCGAAACTCTTCACCGCTGCATTTGAAGTCATTTTCAAGGTACTGGATTGGAAAGGATACGGTATTAACATCAATGGCGAGTTCATCACTCACCTTCGATTTGCCGACGATATAGTCCTTATAGCAGAATATCCGGAGGACCTAAGCACTATACTCAATGACCTCAATAGTGCCTCCCAACGGATAGGTCGTAAGACAAACATAGACCCAACAAAGATCATTTGTAACGTCCATGTCACACCTATGCCGGTAGTTGTTGGGAGCATTAAGCTCGAAGTTGTTGAGGAGTATGTTTACCTGGGACAAAAGTCCGACTAGATAAGTCCAATTTCGACCGAGAGGTCGATCGACGGATGCAACTTGGTTGGGCAGCGTTTGGGAGATTACGAAACATCTTCTCGTTAGGTATACCTCAAAACTTGTAAATGAGATTGTACAACCAGTGCGTGTTGCCAGTGCGGACTTATTGATCTGAGACGTAATCCTTCACTGCTGGCCGTATGAGAGAGCTCTAGGTCGCTCAGCGAGCTATGGAAAGGGCTATGCTCGGGTTTTCTCTGCGTGGCAAACTGAAAAACGAGGTTATTCGCAGTGGAACCGGAGTAACCGACATAACCACCCGGATTAGTAAGCTGATGTGGCCGGCCATATAGCATGAAGAACCGATAACCGATGGGGAAGCAAGTTTCTCGAGTGGCAGCCTCGTATCGGTAGGTGAAGTGTGGGGTGCCACCCCACTAGATGGATGACGACCTGGTAAAACATGTATGAAGTCGATGGATGCAGGTGGCTCAGGACTGGGCTTTGTGGCATTCCTTGGGGGAGGCCTATGTTCAGCAGTGGACTTGTGAAGGGCTGTAATAATGTTGATGTTATTTTGTAACAAGCTACATTAAATTACATTTAGAATTAAGTAATTAATTTAATAAAGAGAGAAAGCCAAAGAATTACAAATCAAAGAACTACAAAGAACAATAATTTCCACATACATATTAGCTTCTAAATTTGATGCTTTGATGCGTTTATATACTAACGATAAAAATAATATTAATAAAAATAAATGATATATGTATAAAATATTTTTATATGTATGTGTATATTCTGGTTTATCCATACTTCGTAAAAAGTTTTTTTTATTATTAGTTTATTTTTTTCTGCATTTCCCATATGTTTATCTCTGCTTAGAATTTAAGGAAATTAATATATTAAATTTGGCCTCTCGATACATTTATGAAAATGTAATGTACGTACACAAAATAAAAGTAGTTATACAAAAATAAGTGATATTCATTCTGTAAATACTAGGAACAAACACAATCACTGACTCCACCGAGTCAGTAATTCATTCTTGGGCGATGTATACGCTTACAACAAAATCCCAGAAAATATACAAAATTCGACCTGCTCAAAATTCAAAACTTTATTAAACATAGTTTGTATAAAAGTGTTATTATAATGTTAAGGAATTTATGGATGATAATAACCCTGGGAATGAGGTGTTCGCTGCCAGGCTGTTTCTAATTTGTTTTGTGTGGTTAATTGTGTAACATACATGATTGTAAGCTGTTATTTTAAAAAGTCCTGCTGGGTTTCTTGCTGGTTCTTCCCAGGACAGAGGTTTTGGAACCAGTGGTAATTAGACAAAAGAGTGACTTTCAATAAGTATTATTTATAATCTATATTGAATAAAAAGTTTCTGTTTCTGTTTCTGTTTCTGTTTCTTCGTCATCATTACAGCCCTTCACAAGTCTACTGCTGATTATAGGCCTCCAACAAAGAATGCCACAAAGCACGGTTCCGAGCCACCTGCATCCATTTACTTCCTGCATGTCTTACCAGGTCGTTATTCCATCTAGTGAGGTGACGCCCTACACTTCACCTGCCGGTACGAGGCTGCCACTCGAGAACCTTTCTTCCCCATCGGTTGTCGGTTCTTCGAGCTATTTGGCTGGCCCATTGCCACTTCAGCTCACTAATCCTATGGGCTATGTCGGTTACTCTGGTTCTACTGCGGATATCCTCGTTTTTAAGTCTTATCACGCAGAGAAACGCCGAGCATAACCCTCTCCATAGCTCGCTGAGCGACTTTGAGCTTCCTCATTCGGCCAGCTGTGAAGGACCACGTCTCAGATCCATAAGTCATCACTGGCAACACGCACTGGTTGTACAATCTAGTTTTAAGGTTTTGAGGTATGCCTCACTTTTTTCTCGGTGGCAACTCCGGTTCATCATTTTTTTCTCGGTGGCAACCCCGGAGACAAGTTGTAAAATAATTGCTCCCAACAATCTTTAAAAATTAAATATTGTAAATTGATAATATCCACCTCAATTTTGAGTTACAGTTGTTAAATTCGACTTATTTGTATTTGTGAAATAAGTAAAAGTCAGAATTACCTATTTTAATTACATTGTGTTTAGTGTTCCAACTAAAAGTGACAACTGTAACGAACATCGTTTAAACTAACTGTATGTGTAATTCTTGTTATCCCTTTAACATTTTATCCCTTTAAGATTTACCTTTTAAGTAAGTGTTGTTCTAGATTTCATTTTGAATTATTTACATGATAATTTAATTTCATATCTGTAAATAAACCCATACATCTACATTTGCTTACTCTGCTTCTTCGGTTTTCTTTCTTTGTTTTCTTTTGCTATTTACACTTAATAGTAAAATGAATACACGCAACGCCAAAACGCGCCAATTGGAGAACCAAATTCAAATGGCGCTTCTAGAACTTAAAGCGTCAAAGGAGCAGTGTGAGCTGTTGTGTAAAGAATAATTCCTTTCTTTACGCATATATTTATTATTTCTTTCAATGAAAAGGAAATAATAAATATAATTGCTAAAAATACTAAGCTAAACATAATTATTAAGCTAAAAATAATTAGGTAAGCTAATTCTTGGTAGGAATCGGTGTTCTTTTGCGAGGATTTGTGGTCTATCAAATCTGATGTAGTGGCGGGGACGATCTTGAACATGTTCACACACTGCAGACTTCCCGGAACGTCGGTGCTTCACGTCAGCTATATGTTCTTTTACGCGGGTTTTTATAGATCTTTTTGTTTGTCCTATGTAAGAGAGACCACATTCACAATCCAGCTTGTACACTCCTGCATCTTGTAGAGGGATATGACACTTGACGGATGGTAAAAATTGACTAATCTTCTTCAGCGGCTTGAAGTATGTTTTAATGGAAGCTCGCTTCAAGATGTAGCCAACCTTGTCTGTGACTCCTGACATAGGATAGTACAGCAGGCATACGCTCGACTGTGGCCGGCTTCACTGGTCACTGTGACGTAGGCGCGGGACCAGAAGCTTGTTGTCTTGCAATACTTGCTCGACGTGCTGAAGCTCGGCGGCCAGATGTTTTCTGTCACAGATCCCTCGTGCCTCTGAAACAAAGATTTTCCACGGTAGCTAACTATGATGGATGATGATGCGATTCACAATTTAAATATCGGTTGGTATGGGTCTTTTCCTATACACAGTGTGACCAATAGTATTATCAGGATTTGGGATGACTAAAACATCTAGGAAAGCTAAAGAAATTGTTTGCTTCTAACTCCATTGTGAATTGTATTTTAGAGTTTATGGAAGTAAGGTGGTCTAAAATGCAGTTACTTTGTCAGATGGTAAAATTGTAGTGTCGTCTACGTACCGCTTGTAGAATCTTGGAATTACAGGAGCAGTAGCTTTCCTCAAAGTCCTCCATGAATATGTCGGCGACTACGGGAGATACAGGTGAGCCCATCGCCACACCATCTACTTGCTTGTAGAATTCTTCCTTCCACAATAGATAGTTAGATGTGAGGCAGTGTTTTAGTAATACTGCATATTCTGTAGGCATGTTGTTATCTTCTAGCTTTCAATAGGTAAGCATGTGAATAGTGATTGAACATCAAAACTGACCATAGTTTCATTGTCAGCGAGATGTAGGTATTTTATCTCACTAACCAAATGGTATGAATCCTTTGTGTGTGCTCTAGTATGTCCTCCCAGTGGTAACAGTATTTTTGCCATGTGTTGAGCCAACTTATAAGTCGGTGAATCGATCTGGCTTACTATGGGGCGTAGTGAAGCGTTTGGTTTCTGTATTTTCGGTAACCTATATAACCTCGGTGGTTTGGCACATGATGGTATTGTCGAATTCACGTCGAGATTTAATTTTCGGAGTATTAAGTCGGTAGTTGTTTCAAGTGTATTAGTTGTAGGTCTATTTTGACCTTTTGTATGTACCTGCGTCCGATAAAAGTTGTTGTATTTTGAAATTATACTTTGACGTGTCCATTATTACCGTAGCAATTCCTTTATCCGCGCGGGGAATCGTGAGCTCTGGTCTGTTGCGTAAGTTGTACAACGCTTTAAACTCGTCTTTGGGGAGATTTAGTTAGCGCTGAACTTCGACGTAACAAGGACGAAATGTCTTACCGTATGGCCTCAAATCATCCTTACCGATATTATTCTTAACTGTTCCACACAACAGGAAATTTATTTTTATACATCATTGGCGATATATTGAGCTATCGAACGATCTTGTGGGTGTGTCTTGCATTACCAGCATTCCATATTGTAATTTTTATGGCAATACCGGAATCACCTTCTTACTTGGTGAAAAGGGGAAATGAAGAGGTAATACGTTTATTATTATTATTTTTATGCCTTTAAATTCTATTAATCTTGTACAAACAAACTAAATTTATCTGTGTCGCAGTCGTATTTTGCGTAAAGTTTGACGCTGTGAAGGAAACGAGCTTAATTTTTTTGGCTAACTTTTAATTCCTTCGGCTTTCGGCAACCGGCCCCAGCTATAACGGATACATGTCTCCAGAATCAGTCGAAAATTTCTAAATGGTGAATTTCTCACGGAGCACCAACGTAACGCAATTAATGAAAAACAAAACAGCGAGTAGCCTCGTATATATGGCAAATATGTTCCGTTTCACTTTTTAATGTATTATTTGGCAAACACACCATACTTTTTAAAACATTCATGCGCTAATTTCACTTATATAAATTCGTGAAATGAAACGGTTTGTCGATGGGCATTAATTTGTTATTGCTATAGATTATTATTATATATCACAGAACACAATTATTCTCTACCTAGAGTTATATATATATTAGAGGTGGTAATTGCATTTAATTACGTTATTTTGTAACATTTTTGTTAGATTTTCGATTTTAGACATTTCGATATTTTGTTAATTGATGTTAGACACTTCGATATTTTGGTAATTGATACGAGTATATCTTTACTAACACAAACAAAAATAACAACCTAAATTCGTGGTTTCCGGTTTTAAAACTGATCTCTCAAAATACTTTAAATAAATTATTAGCAAGACTGATTTGATCAACCTGTGATTTCAGGAAGCAGCCAGAGTACTTGCTTGGCTTCGTTGTAGAAGAATAAATGATGTCAAGGTACAACAGGAGTTGGACAATATTAAAACGAGCAAAAAAATGATGAGGAGAGCAGCAAATTCTTACTAAAGGCGATCTGTGAGTAAAATAATTAGTTTCTTTTGCAACTTATTATCGACTTTATCTTTCTTATACAGTTATTAGCAAACTATCCTATTACGTTATGGTGCGATATCTCGAAAAATGTTAATGGACGTTTGTTCCGTACTGGAACCATATTTTTTAAATTAATATTTATTGTCTATATATTTATTTTCTTATAAACTTTCGAGTGGCAACAATTACTAAATTAATAGGGATTTATTGAATTCTTGGTCTGGTAACAATCCTTTTTACGCGAGAAGCAGCGCTTGCGTCTGATTGGCCGAACGGCGGAGGGACTTGCGCGCCGTACGCCGAAATGTTAAGAACTTTTCTCTTTCGAAAAATTATTGTGTGTGTCCCTTTTATTTTACAACGAGTACTAAACAATTCCCGAAGATACTGTGCCAGTGACCTATGGACTATTCTATTCGGAGAGACAGCGTTATATCCCTTCGAGTCACCTAATCAGCCAGCCAGCTCGCCGAGCCCCAGCAGCGTGAGGCAGTCGATGGCGGAGACCGGTGAGTTACCAGACCCTTAGCTCTTTCCTGAATATAATTTTTTGATCATTCGAGCCGCATTTTTCTTTATTGTTCGGGTTTGTTGCCACTCGTTAATTACATTAGTTTCATATTTCATTTCGTTACCTTTTTACAATACAACATGGCGGAATCATCGTTGCATTCCCACGATATTTTCGAACGCGATATCGTTTTAGAAGAGGTAAAGCATACTTTAGAAATTGTAGATTCTAACAGAGATGAATTTCTTTCGCGTTCAAAAGATATCGTTTCCCAACAACGTAAATTTAGTAAAATTCAATCAAAGATAGAAAAATCTTATTTGAAACAAAAGAATTTTGACAAAGAGGAACAGTTGGCCATTCGTAAACAATTTAATGACTATGCAATTATTTCCCATGTAAACAAGATAAAAGGTTTAGAAGAGGAGAATAGGCGCACAAGTCGCATGCTTCATGAAAGTACTATTAGAGAATTTCATCAACCTCAAATATGTACGCTTAACAAGTTACCCACTTTGCCATTACCGTCATTTTCCGGCGATTCAACCGATTGGCGATCGTATTTCGATTTATTGAGTGCGTTGGTACACAACAATGATGCTTACACGAATGCAGAAAAATTTAGGTACTTATTGTTGACCCTGAAAAATGAACCATACAATCTAATTAAGTCGATTCCTGTTTCCGACGACAATTATCAAATGGCATGGCTCACTTTAATCACACGTTATGACAATAAGCGTTCAATCGCGTCTAAGCACATTGATCGTATTTTGGATATTGAATGTTGTTCTGAAAGGTCGATTATTTCGTTACGTAATCTTCTGAATATCTACCAAGAAAATATAAAGGCATTAGAAGCTATGGGTTTCCTGTAGTGGAATGGAATTTTTTATTGTTCAGTATTTTATTACGTAAAATACCAATTAGCATTCGTAAACGTTTTGAATTATCTTTAAGTAAGCCATCAGATATTCCACAAGTAGACGGTCTTATAAAATTCATTGAGCGGGAAGTTTCGGCTTGTGAGTTTTCCGAATGCGGCAGTTTAAAAAACTTATGCGTCGTCGAACCCTACGAGTGCGCGTCGACGTCGGCGACAGCACGGCGCGTCGGGTACTCGCGACCAAGGTGACATCGACGAACTGTTCAAACGATTCTCGCACGTGCGGGCAAGAAAATAAGGTTAAGCATTGCGTGAAATGTGAAGCTCAACATTCGTTCACTAAATGTCCTGAATTTTAAACTTATCTCCTAGAGATAGGTACACCTTTCTCAAGGGTAAAATGTTTGTTTTAATTGCCTGAATTTGGGGCACGATGTTAAAATTGCAAGTCCATTTATGTTTGTCGCGTCATAGGCGTCATCATAGTTTGATTCATTTTGAATCTCAAACGCTACCGGTAATTGTAGAGGATAGTAGTTCTATTTCACTCTCCCGCGGATCACGTAGTCGAGCGAGAATCAGATGATACTCGGTAGCAATGACGACGTCGATGAATTCTACGCCTGATTCTGATGCGCGCGCGCTGTCCAATGCGTACTCGATGTGTACTAAAACTGTAATTTTATCTACGGCGCTCGTCGATGTATACATAAACAAACAAAAGCGGTCTACGATCCGATGTATAATCGACACGGGTAGCCAGGCTTCATTTATAACTGAATCGTGTACAAATCAGTTAGGTTTAAAACAGCGAAGTGCCAGTATACCCGTATTAGGTATTGGGGAAAATAGCCAGTATACCCTAGGGGTGTAGTTACAGTATGCATGAGTCCCATAGGAATGGATCAACCTTCGATTCTGGTTGAAGCATTAATTTTGCCGAAACTTATTTCACGCACGCCTAGCGTGCCCTTACCGCATACGGGGTGGTCACATATAAATATATAAATATAAATTATATAATGGTTAAAGAGGCTAGTGAGACGACCAAGACTCGCGTAGTCTTTGATGCTGGATGTAAAAGTTCAAACGGCATTTCAACGATATTCTTTTAACGGGTCCTAAGATGCATAAGGATATTATTGACGTTGTTCTAAAATTTCGTACACATTGTATCGCGCTTACAGCCGATATAAAACAAATGTATCGGAACATTTTGGTTCAAGAGTCTGATAGGGACTACCAGCGCATTCTGTGGCGCACTTCACCACATAATTTATTACGTGAATATCGTCTTCGTACCGTGACGTTTGGGATTAGCTCTTCCCACCTCGCTCTTCGGGTTAAAAACAGCTCGCTCTTGATGAGGCTGAACAATTTCCTCGAGCTTCCGGTACTTGAGACCAGGTCTTTGTCGACGATATTGTCAGTGGCGCAAATGACCAGGCTGAGGCTCTTGTCCTTCAACAAGAGCTGATAGGTATTTGTCAAACAGCAGGTTTCGAACCCGAAAATGGCATAGCAACTCGCCCGCGATACTCGCGGCGGTACAATCACCAATTTCTCACGGTGAGCGGGAACTAATTCCAGTTGCACCCATGGAAAGGGATATGAAGACGAAGGTCTTGGGTCTCCAGTGGGATCCACAGTCTGATCAATTTAGTTTTAGTGTTTCAGTTTCTATACAAAATGTGACTAAGAGAGCTATTCTCTCACAGATTGCAAGGATCTACGATCCTATGGGATGGCTATCCCGGTCACCGTATACGCAAAACATTTAATGCAGTTGTTGGATTTCGGGGTCGATTGGGATGCTCCTCCCCTATTGAAATTATCAATGCTTGAATAGCTTCATTCAGGATTTGATGTCCTTATCCGACATCACCATACCAAGATACATATTTCCTACTCATCGCGAAAGTATTATTCAACTTCACGGGTTTTCCGATGCCTCGGAGAAGGCCTACGCTGCATGTGTATATGTCCGTCATATAGAAAACGGTATAATTAAATCATATTTATTACCGGCGAAAACACGAGTTGCACCCATTTCACCTTGTTTGTCCATTCCTCGCTTGGAGCTTATGGCAGCTTTATTATTAGCCCATCTTATAGTCAAGGTTAAACGAGCATATGATCACATAAAGGACGAAGATATATATGCCTGGTGTGATTCTTCCGTCGTTTTGGCGTGGCTTCGCTCACCACCTTACGAATGGAAGACGTTTCTTTCGAATAGGACAAGCGAGATTTTGTCTATAATTCCTGCTGCTCAGTGGAGACATGTGCCCTCTGCTGACAACCCGGCAGATACACCATCACGCGGAATGTTACCATTAATATTCACTAAAAATAATACCGTGTGGTTTTTCGGTCCGCCCTGGCTTTCAGACAGAGTCCCAGTGGCCTGTTCAAGGAATAATTTTTAAAACGAACGACGAAAAACGTAACCTACCTGTAGCGATGGCTCGTAGCAATAGCACAACTTCTTGATGTCGAAATCATACCTAAATTTTCTTCATTAAGGAAACTTATTAGTGTTACAGCGTTTGTATTTCGTTTTTATAATATATTAAAACATAAAGTGGACAAATTAAAACCAAAATATACATATTCGCAACATATCACTGTTTCTGAATATAGATTCTGTCTTAAAAGACTTATTCGCCAGGTTCAACATTACAGTTTTCATGACGAGATTAATTATCTTTCACAAGGGAAGGTTCCTTCTAACCAACTTAGAAAATTAAATCCATTTATCGATGAAGATCAAATCTTACGTGTAGGTGGACGGCTACATAAATCGCTTCTGCCATTTGAGTCCAAACATCAAATGATATTACCCAAAAAACATCCCTTAACTTTCTTATTAATTGACGACGCCCATATAACTCACTTACATGCAGGTCCGCAATTTATTCAGTATCAACTTTTACAGAAATACTGGATCATTTCAAGTCGTGACGTTATTAGACAACGTCTGCATCGGTGCGTTCGTTGTTTTCGTGCGCCCAACCACGCATGGCGCCGTTGCCGGCAGTGAGATTGAAGCCGGAACGTCCGTTTCTCAAAACAGCGGCAGACTTTGCTGGTCCATTTTACGTGCGCGCTAATAAGGTGCGAAACGCGAAGGTGGTTAAATGTTATGTCGCAGTGTTTGTATGTATGAGTGTTAAAGCGATTCATCTAGAAATAGTATCCGAATTGTCTACAGAAGCATTTCTGGCAGCGTTACGACGTTTCACGTCTCGCAGAGGCCTTTGTACCGACATTTACTCAGACTGCGGCAAAAATTTTACCGGCTGTGACAACTATCTTAAGGGTTTATATCAATTTTTACGGGATGACGCAGTCCAGAGTCATCTTCATAACAAAACCTTACAACAAGGCATTACATGGCATTTCCAACCCCCATATGCGTCACATTTCGGTGGATTGTTTGAAGCAGGGGTTAAAAGCTTTAAACACCACTTTTACCGCGTAATAGGTACGAATACCCTGACTTATGATGAAATGCATACATTGTTGTGTCAGATCGAGGTGTTGAATTGCGCTCACTTTGTGTGTTAAGTGCAGATCCTATCGATCCCTGCCCTTAACACCTTCTCATTTTTAATAGGTGGACCTCTTACTGCTATCCCGGATATTTGTCTAACTGATACGAATGCCAGTAGGCTTACTAGGTGGCGCTGGATAGAACAGAATGTTCAACACTTTTGAAGCGCTGGAGTCATGAGTACCTTCATGAAATTCAACAATTTAACAAATGGTTTTCGGATCGGGGTACTCCCATTCGTGAAGGTAGCATTGTTGTGCTGCGAGAAGATAATCTCTCCTTACAATGGAGACTCGCTCGAGTTCACGCATTACATCCGGGCACTGATAGTGTTACTCGCGTAGTAACTCTACAAATAGGAAACAAATTTGTTAAGCGTCCAGTCAAAAATTTGCCTCTTCCATTGGAATAAAGTGAATTACGAATGTCCAACCTAGTTCATAATTTTTGTTAACTGATAACTCCATATTTAACTTCTTTAGTTTCCTATTTTATTTATTCAGTTAGTTTAACAATGTTTTCTTTTCAATACTTTTACGTTGTGTTTAAACTTCTTAAAAGCCTCACGTCTTTTAAGGTGAGCGGCATGTTCCGTACTGGAACCATATTTTTTAAATTAATATTTATTGTCTATATATTTATTTTCTTATAAACTTTCGAGTGGCAACAATTACTAAATTAATAGGGATTTATTGAATTCTTGGTCTGGTAACAATCCTTTTTACGCGAGAAGCCGCGCTTGCGTCTGATTGGCCGAACGGCGGAGGGACTTGCGCGCCGTACGCCGAAATGTTAAGAACTTTTCTCTTTCGAAAAATTATTGTGTGTGTCCCTTTTATTTTACAACGAGTACTAAACAACCCCGAAGATACTGTGCCAGTGACCTATGGACTATTCTATTCGGAGAGACAGGGTTATATCCCTTCGAGTCACCTAATCAGCCAGCCAGCTCGCCGAGCCCCAGCAGCGTGAGGCAGTCGAAGGCGGAGACCGGTGAGTTACCAGACCCTTAGCTCTTTCCTGAACAACGTTTTTAATTCTTTATACTAATTTCATAAAGAAAATATGCAGGCATGTGCAGTCGATGGTCGCAGGTGGCTCAAGGCCGTGTTGAAAAGAGAGGATTACCAATACGTTTTGAGATAATGGAGAACCAGTACTCTTATAGGATGTCAGGCTCTTTATCATGGTTCTCGAAGGTGATAATGCAACTGTAGCTTTTGTGCTATGAAGTAGGATATTTCCACCGATCATGATACCATCGACTTAGTGAACGTATTCACTAATCATCATGGATGCCACGAGAGACGCCACTAGTCCCCATCTCCCGTCCAATAGGCTTGGCAGATCAGCATTGTGCCGATTGCCGTTGCACTGGTGGTCGCTGGATGTTTGGGGAAACTGGCCTTTAATAGCCATCAAAGGCACATGGCCGCGACCACCAAGGGCTCAGCAGCAGCCCAAGGATCCCACAGGAACCCGGGCACTCACTCTGGGCCTCCCACCACAGTCCCGGTCATCTGACTGAAACGTTTCCAGTTCATATGCGAACCGCGCAATACCACCACCGGTATAGCTCGGAACAGACTCTCCTTCAGCCCTATGAGCCTCTTCAACACCAAGGAGGAGTGACTTCAGACGCCTCTCCAGGAGATCGTACAAAAGGTCGCGCGGACGCAATCCTTATTGGGTAGTCCTAGTATACCTGCAACCTTCTCAACTAGCTCCTCGTGAGTCCCGTACTTACTACGTTTCTCACGGTGAGCATCATCGAGAGGCTGCTGGCCCGAGACCACCTGGACGTCCACGATCACTCCGACGCCTCCCTTAGCGGCGACTATATCGGGCTTCCGAAGGCCTTTCGAGGTCTTGACATGAGGCTCTGTCACCACCGACCATTGGTCTGAGGCCATCGCTTCTGCTACTAGCCTCACTACACGATCATGACGCATGATCCGACCTCCGTGCGTCCGCCAACATTGCTGGATGGTATGAGCCGTCGTCTCCCTAACCACGCACCCGGCGCGGTAGTTCAACTCCGCCTCACGACCAATACTGCACCCTCGAGATGTCCGAACCCTTGACGGGAGGGCATTAATATGTGTATGGACGAACTGCACGAAGTCCCGACCAGAGACATGTGAAGACTCCTTCTGAATCCACTTCGTGGATGCGGGAGTGCGGGCGGATTCGCGTAACTCGAACCCGTCCACTACCGCACCCCGGAACTGGACGTCAAGCATGCACAACCTATCATCCGTCCGTCCGTCCTAACCGTACCCCGGAACTGGACGTCAAGCATGCACAACCTATCATCCGAGGTGTCTCCTCACAATTTCGAACCGCTGCTGCGGCTTGAGGGGTGCCTTTGAGATGTTGGTCAAGGCAACTTGGATATCATGCTCTAACGTCACGCATCCAGATCGATGCTAAGATAGCGCCAGCGTTCCATGCAAGAGGTTTGAGGCAGCCACTTCCGACCTATCCGGAAATTCTTACCGGTCAGATAGTGGTGCTTCTTGCGCTTCCCGTCAGGCACCATCGACAAGACGGAGCTCTTGGTATGATTAACCGAGAAGCCCATCGACGACGCCACCTCGAACACACGGTCAATGGATTCCTGCATCCCTACCTTTGAGCCTGCAAGCAGAACTAGGTCATCGGCATAGGCCAGAGCTGAGACTCGCTCCGTTTCCAGCCTATAGCCTACCTCTTTCGGTAGAGATGCAAGAATTACGTCCATCGCCATGTGAACAAGATGTTCGATAACGGGTCTCCCTGGCGCACACCTCGGCCCAATTTAACAGGTTCACTCGATTGCCCGCCGACGTCCAACTTGGTGGTCGCCGCGTCGTACAGCCGGTGGATGTAATCACAGAATGCCACGGGCAACCCTCGAGCCCGAAGAAGCCCGACCAGCGCTCTATGAGACACCGTATCGAACGCCTTCGCGAAATCGAGGATCGCCACATGACACTCTCTTAACTTTTTCCTGCTATCCCCTAGCACCGCGTCCAGCACGGCGGGATTCTCCAACGTGCCGTCGGCGCGGACGAATCCACGCTGTCGTGCATCAGGGGGGGGGGGGGCAGCAAGCCAGGACCGAATGCATGTGCCTAAGCGGTATCGACGCAATCGAAATCGGTCGATAGTCGCCCGGCCCAGCAGGATCGTCCGTTTTCGACACGAAGATCGTCCAGCATTGCCGCAAGGGCTCTGGTATTACACCAGTGGTCAACCAAGAGTTGAAAATTTCCGCTTTTCGGGCTGCGGGAACTACACGCCACACATCCGGGCGGATACCGTCCGGACCAGGCCTTGTCTGCCAGTCGAACTGGACGCCTTCACTTCGTCGGTCGGTGTGTCGAGAGTAATCTCATGCGCCCCCATACTGCTCCTCCCGCCGTAAGACGTTCAGAGCAGACGGTGTAGGCCCTGAGGCATCAGACACCCTCTCTAGCACCGGTCGCCAATAGGCTTCCAAATCTTCGAGATAGTGCCGGACGCTCCTGTGCACTCCATCGATCACCTCGGCTGCTGCTCGGCTGTGACATTTATTAAAAAGCTCCTGCACCCTGGCGTACTCTAATCTCCTCCGCTTGCGGCTCGACATATCAGCCAGTGCGGTGTCGGCCCGAGTCACGTTCGATATGCGGTGCCGCCACGCACTACGGGAACCCAGGCCGTGTCGCGACCTCCTCACCGCGGCCCTCTCAAGAAAATCCGCGACAATTTGGTTTGCACACGTGTTCTCTGGGACACCACCTAAGTGCGGTGATGGGTCATCAGCGACAGGCGGTGCGTCTTCAGCTGGGAGAGGCTGGACAGCAAGCTCGACACTCTCGGATTCCGGTCGTGGCGAACCCTGCTCTCTGGCGCTTGGCTGCTCATTAGTATCTGTAGTGTCCATAAACTGCTGCTGCCACTGCCCCCTACCACCAGGTGGCTTGTTTGCTCGTATTTTTTCTGTTTGCATCTATTTAAAGTGGAATATGGTAATATTGTGTATATATTTTTATGTGGTAGAGCCATGATGCAGCTATATTAATACGGTTGTAGCACAAATGAGTCGGATCGACTGAGAAAGGATAACGACCACCGAATACCAGCGTAAAAGGATTGCTGAATGCTGCCGAGTTTTATATGGAGAATGTAGTGAACCGGAGTCTATTTTTACTGGAAACGGGACTATCCATTTAATTCATTGTTCAGGTAGACCGTGTGCTTGTTTGTCACCCATATTCTAAAAACAATGCAAACAATATAAAATCAGCTCTACGTATCTTTAAGCGTAGCAATAATTATAATAAATTAAAAAGCGCGGGTCTGAGGTCGACGAGTTCTTTTAGCTTGCGCAATTTTTTCTATTGCGTTTTTAAATACGAGTTTGTTGACATTGAAGTAATATGTACTACGTACTAGAACAGACATCAAGGCTTGTTTGTTTCCAAGAAGTGGAAGACCTCTTACTCCATTTATTAGTCTGCGCGAGGCGCTTGTTGCAACGTGACATATTTGAGGGCTAAGTTAAAGCCTAATAAGAATGCCTTCATTTGAACTGAGGTGCTGTGAAAACCACTCGAGAAAAGAAATTAAAGGTCAAGAAGTGACTTTTTGTACTTAAGTTCCCTGTAGAATCGATAAAACCTCAGAGTAATAACTAGCATAGAGGGAATCTGAAAATAGGAACTTTTCTTGTAGCTCTTTATGTATATGCGGTTTACGTGGTATGAAATAAGATAGCTATATTATTCACACCTTCATTATTTTACAAGGTTGTTTCTATCTATTCTAAATTCGATAGATACCTCTATTGATGTGCCTTTAGCGAAACAAAAACGTGGTCTAAAAATTAATTTAGTGTATAACTGAGTAAAATTAAGTATTTTGATTAATCGAGTTCGTAATAATTATTTATTTTAATAGAGGGTGCTAAAAATCTCCAGCGGTGGTTCGGTTGTCACCTAAGATGACTCGACTTGGCAACATACGAGTATAATGCACGCACCCTGAGGAGTGACGAGAAGATCCTGAAGTTGGAAGAATAGTTGGACAAGTTGCTCTAGGATATTATAGGATTATTTGAGGTCCGAAGAGAGAGCAAAGACACGGTAATCTTCGAATCCGGCAACTTGTTCTATCAACGGGAGGGTGACCATCTGTCCAAAGGAGTTGTCGGGTTTATCGTCCACTAGTCTCTCGTTAACAACGTTATAAAGATTGAGAGTGTATCGACGAGGTTTGCGTACCTTGTACTCAGAATCACCAAACAGTATTCGATGAAAGTCATACAGATTTACGCACCAACCTCGTCACATCCCGATGAGTAGGTGGAAGAAATGTATCTCTAGAGCTATGCATTCCTCCAATACCCACTATATGGTGTTAATGGGAGAATTCAACGCAAAACTAGGCACAAGAGAAAACGGCGAGCTGAAGGTAGGGAAATTCGTATTAGGGTAACGGAACCCAAGGAGTCAGCAGCTGGCCAACTTCATTGAGAAAGAGGAACCCTTTATGATGAACTCTTTCTTCCCAAAGCGGCCCCACAGAAAGTGGACTTGGTCGAGCCCCAACGGTTCGACAAAATGTGAAATTGACTTCATTATGACGACTAGACGACAACTGTTCAGTGATGTCTCAGTGATCGCGAGGGTGAAAACTGGCAGCGAATGGTGAGAGGCACACTGAACCTAAACGTTAAGTTGCCAAGGTCATATCTAATGAACTCAACGCTCAGTCCGCCTCGTGATGTAATCCAAAATCCCGATAACTTTCAGCTCGAGTTACAAAACCGTTTTCAGTGCCTAGAAGACTGCAATGTAGTGGAAGATATGAACAAAAAGCTCGTGGAAACTGTCCATGTGGTCGGAGTGAAGTTATTCAAGATGGACTGCTGAAGAACACGAAAACTCTCCGAACACACTCTTAATCTCATAGCTGTTAGACGGGACATAAAACTGCAGTCTTTAGTAGATTTGACAGCTTACAGGCAACTGAACAGAGAGATTTCCAGCTGAAGACCGAATGTGGCAGCACCGTTTCCGGGACACCTAAGATTTTGATTGACATTGAGTTGTTCTAGGGGCAGCTGTACATGTCATCGTTAGAATCACACGCTAGTGTGAGTAACGATCCAAGAGCAAGTCTTATCTGACACTATTCCGATGATATTCCGGACGTCAGTCTGAGCGAGATTAGAATAACTCTCCAGCACCTTAATTACGGCAAGGCCCCGGGCGAGGAAGAAGTTACAGCGTAGTTTCTGAAAGCGGGTGGAAAACCAATACTTGAAGTCCTTCAGAAGCTCTTTAATTCCGTCCTCCATGGTGGCACTACTCCGGAGGCTTGAAGTAAAATGCGGTGGATTTGTTCTTACTTGCTTTTTAGAGAGTCATTACAAATCGTCTTGCACATAGACTCGACGACTTCCAGCCTCCCAAACAAGCCGGTTTGTATGTAAAATGTAAAGAGTAAAATTACTATATAAAGCCATATGTCTATAATATAGTGTTAAAATTTTTTAACACAACTAATTACGAGTATATGCCGGCTATATGAATTAAGTTCCATCACGTATATCCCATGCGTAGTACATCAAGGCAATTCCCAATAAATTTTGCTATTTAACTTATTTTATCATATATTTTCCTATACTTTAATTATAATATATTTAATTATTATATATTGACCGAATATCGCTAAGTCAGATCACTTTCAGGCAGAGTAACTACATCACTAACAGCATTCACGTAGTAGTACAGGTTAGGTAGGGCAAAGTCAACGTTATATATATTAAAGTTGTGCCTATAATAGCGTGAATTTATTTTGCGACATCTCGCGTCACGTAGCAATTTTTTTTTCATCAATTTTAGAAGCTTTTAGGGTTAAGACATAACGATATCTATTAATAAGATTTTACGGTGCGTTTTCAAATAATTGCGGTATTACAGCGACATCTAACCGTTACGAAGCTAAATTTGCTTATTAATTCTAGAAACTTCGTTTATGAAAAGGAATATATTCTCTTTTTTTAAGAACGTATGATTCGTACTGAAGTGAATGGTGAGTAATATAAATCCTTTCTCTTCTATTTTCTACTAGGCAATCACGCGAAAGCTATTGAAATGGTGCACAATTGTCGGTACACATTTCTTTCTTGCGAATGTTTGAGTTTGGCGACAGTGGTTCTGGTACAAATTATGCGTTTTGCTACTTCCTCTTGTTTTTTATATTACGTGGTTCCAATAGTATGAAAATGATTCGTGGCAACTACCTTGCGCTCGAACAGTCACGCATACAGAAAGAACATTGTAGTGTGCGTCAATATTACGCCGCTATACAGCGATCGCGTAGTTTTTGACTTGCGCATATTTGAATAATTGAAACAACTGCCTGAACCACTCTTTAGTTTGATTAATGATCTACACCCAGATCATGACCATTTTATGGGTAATATTCGTAAATATAATGCCTGTTTCCAGATGACTTCCTTTGGTGGTAAACAAGTAACAGTAGATGGTTTTTCACCGACTTTTAAAGTACAAGGCCAGGTCTACCATTTAATTGGAAGTATATTACCAGAAGCGGAACATGACGCTCAGTACCTTCAAATATAATTTGTAGGTGAAGATGATCGAGAAGCAAAGATTCGATATTCTAAATTTCCTAACTTAAAGCCAAATTTAATCAAACAATTGCAGAATATGCTGCATCAAGTGAACCCGTATTCTTCAGAGTCATACAAAGTTGTCATACATACTGATAAAAACCACCAGAAGAACATAGAGGTAGGTACAATGCACCAACTACAAATGAAGTGGCTTTAGTGTTAGTGGATCAACAATTTGATAGAAGGGACATCATGCTCGAGAGCCGAAGTAATTCACTTCAGCGTATTAGTGAGATACATCGAGCATATGATGCGCTACAGTATCCATCGATGTTTGGCTGGGGGGATGATGGGTATTCAATCAACATACCACAACGCGATCCCCCATCTAAGTTGCCGCTTAATAAGACTGTCTCTTCTGCAAGTTTCTATTCGTATAGAATAATGATTGTAGAAGGAGAAGATAACTATTTAGTCAACTATTGTGCCCTTTTTAGTCAATATTTGGTGGATGAATACGCCAAAATAGAAACAGAGAGATTATATTATATCAAAAATAATCAAGCCAAATTACGTGCTGATAGTTACATCCATATAAAAGATGCTATTGGACGACAAGACGCAGAAGCCAACCAACTAGGACAAATGGTTGTCCTTCCATCATCTTTTACGGGGGACCTAGATATATGCACGAAAGAACACAGGACGCTATGACCTATGTTAGGAATTACGGCCGGCCTGATCTTTTTATCACTTTCACATGCAATCTTCGCTAGGAAGAGATAAAAGAGCAATTGCTTCAAGGACAACGATCTTATGATAGGCAAAATATAATTTCGAGGGTGTTTCGTCTAAAGGTGAAAAAGGTCATGAACTTATTGACATAGGGTAAAATATTTGGTGAAGTGCGATGCTATATGTACTCAACGGAATGGCAAAAGAGAGGTCTTCCACATACTAATATTCTTTTATGACTTAACAAACGTATTACTCCGGATCAAATCGACAATATAATTTGTGCTGAAATACCGGATCCCAAACGTAATCCAGAGCTTCACGAAATCGTTAAATGTAATATGATACCTAGCCCATGTGGAACTTTAAATCGAAAGTCACCATGTATGAAAGATACATGGTGACTTTCGATTTACAGTTTTGAGAGCCCTGGGGTAAACGATACCCCAGGGCTCTCATAAGGGAAATTCAAACTGGTGAAGACGGTTATCCGCAGTACAAGAGACGTTTACTAGATGACGGTGGTTTCTCTGTTGATATAGAAGGCACAACCATAGATAATCGCTGGGTAGTCCCTTGTAATTCAGTATTATTAAAAACATTTAACGCTCACTTAAATGTGGAATATTGCCATTTGGTGAAATCAATAAAATACTTCTGTAAATACATAAATAAAGGTTCAGACTAGACATCGTTTGTTTTAGAGAATGAGAAGGATGAAGTTAAAACCTACACAAGTCGAAGATATATAAATTCACCAGAGGCAGTATGGCGAATCCTTGAATTTCCCATTCATGAGCGTTTCCCTCCCGTAGTCCACCTCGCTTTTCATTTGGAAAATGGGCAAAGGGTTTATTTTAATGAGCAAAATCTGAGTGAAAGAGTGAATAGTCCTCCAACAACCACACTCCTATCCTTTTTTGATTTATGTAAAGTAGATAACTTTGCAAAAACATTGCTCTATGTAGAAGTACCTGCATACTACGTTTGGGATAAAAGAAAGTTCCAAAGGAGAAAGAGAGGAGCAAACGTTGATGGCTGGCCAGGGGTCAAAAAAGAGCACGTTCTGGGCAGGGTTTATACTGTGCATCCGAACAATACAGAACGCTATTACCTTCGCATGCTTCTTCATGAGATTCGGGGCCCAATTTCGTTTGAAGCGTTAAAAACTGTAGATGGTCATGAATATTCCCCGTTCCAATCAGCTTGCAAAGCTCTCGGCTTGCTTGAAGATGATCAGCATTTGTTCGCAGCAATGGAAGAGGCAGCACTTTTCCAATCACCGTAAATGATTCGGGATCTTTTTACGTTTATTTTAGTGTCCTGCCAAGTATCAGACCCTTTAAGCCTTTGGGAGACATTCAAAGAATACCTATCTGTAGATTTTAAAAGGCAATTAGAAAGACAGAAAGAGGTGGATGTAGAGCACATAACAGATGTGGTATTTAACAAATGCCTTTTGGTAATAGAAGATACCGTATTAGCGTTGGGTGGTCGGCTACTAAAAGAGTAAGGGTTGCCTCAGCCAAGCAAAGAACAACAATTTGAAAATAGAGAGTTTCTTAAAGAGACAATTTACGACTTAGCATCATTAGAAAACACAGTTAAAAATAATGAAGGATCACCGAATGACGAACAAAAAGCAGTTTACAATCAAATTCACAAAAAAATTGAATCAAATAAGAGTGGAATATTATTTTTAGATGCTCCCCTTGGAACAGGCAAAATATTCCTCATAAATTTGCTATTAGCAAAAGTTAGCAGTACTCGCGGAATTGCTTTTGGCTGTGGCTTCTTCTGGGATCGCAGCTACACTGCTTGAGGGTCAATCACACGGGCAATTCTATGTAGCTTGCTCACGCGTAAACTCGCCCAGTAGTCTGATAATATTGGATTCATAAAAGAGACGAAATCCAATACACATCGTACAAATGCAAAATAAATAATTATAACTTTTGACAGTTTCTCAATATCTTATTTTACTCTATTTCTAAAGCCAAGCATTTTATATGAATGTTTTGTAGTTATGTGTATAAAGGCTTTTAGATTTACATCCATTATTATTCAGAAGTCACGCAAGAACTTATCATGAACTAATGTTAGTGTATTTGATATTTATTCACCGAAACAAAGAATAAAGAAAGAAAAATACCACACACACAAATATCAAACAATGTTTTGCCGGTCGGTTTTTATACACATCGAAGGATTCAAATGATATTCGCTTTGATTTAAAGTATGTATGTTATGTTTCTGCCTAATGATTCGTAAATTCAATCGAATTGCGAACTCATCTAACATGTTGCTAGATTCAGTATGAACATTCTGAAATGCAGTGTGAAATGCATACATAATGTATTTAGTTCCTAAAATATAAATATTGTCGTTGTGCAATTTTTAAAGTCAATACATAAAAATGTCAATTATAAACCTTGTTCTGCTATACTTTTGCCAGGCTAATAGTGTTCTGGAGTCAACCATGTGGTTGCCCCTCCACTCCACTACCTATTAAATTTTCCAACTACAGGTTAGATATATACCTTGCAGCTTACAAATAGGCATTACGTCGAGTGCCAAAACAAACTTGTCATGAATCGTGTCTAGAAACCTACTCCAATTTAACCCTCAGAAAACTGAGGTATGCGTATTAACCGCATAAAAGAACTCCTTTGTGGTATCTATCTATTTCACTTGTTGCCTGAGTCAGCATCGGACTACTCTTCGGAATGCTTGGCGGTCCAGCACTGTGCAATTTTCTAGAAGTTTTACTCCTCGCACGTCTACTTTGTGGCACACCTTCATGAAAAGAGCCTAGGAGCTCTCCTTTTAAAAGGTCGCATCTGCAATTTCTCTGGTATTTCAGTTGTTCACGAGTGATGGTAGTCACTTAACATCAAGTAAACCACATGCTGGCTTGCTCACTTTTATATTAAACGCCCCTAAAGACATGCCTTTTTTTATAGAATAAGGGTGACAAACGAGCACACAGTCCATCAGATGATAAGTGGTTGCTGTGGCCCATAGACATCTACATCTATCTTCGTTTGCGAATTTAAATGCAGATGCGTTGTCAGCCGTGAGGACTAAGAAAGAATGCCTCTTTTCCAGTAAAAAGGTTATCCGGTTCTCTACACTCACTATACGAAATACAGCAGCATTAAGCTGCTATTTTACGCTGGTATTCTGTGAGAGTGTGGTCCTTCCCCGGTCGAGCCGACCCATTCTTGCTACAACTATACTATTAATATAGCTGCAGCATGGCTTTACCTCGTAAACTACACGTAGACTTAAACGATATTTTCAAAAAGATGTAAACGTAGTAGCAAATAATGAATTATATTTATATTCTTCAAGTGTTTATCATTCAAAATCATTGTCATAATACGGTATCATTCTGTAAATACCTTTGAGATTTATTGCGATGGCACAAAACAATAACTAATTAAATTAGATAAGAGTTTAGTAAACTTATTAAAACCATACACTGACCTCTATATAAGAGGCCAGTGAAGCCATATGTAAACGTCACTCAATGTTAAATCAAAAATAAATGTCACCACGTTGATTATTCTCCGTTCTCTTAACATATTTCCAACTGCAATTTTCTGGTTTCATGGTTATTTGTATGGGCGCCGGCAACGTATTAGTGTCCAAGATAGACTTTCTTCGTGGCTTGAGACCATAGCTGGCGTTCCACAAAGAGGCGTCTTATTTTCTCTTTTATTCGCAATCTTTATTAATACGATTACATCCCAAATATCTTCTCTCTAACACTTGTATGCAGATGATCTCCAAATATACTTCCAAAAACCATTGAAGATCTTACGAAAGCACTCGAATGTATCAACAAGGATCTGGCTTGTATTCTCGACTGGAGTCGACCTTATGGGTTAACGGTGAACTCTTTAAAATTCCAAGCCATAATTAGAGGTAGTTCTAGAATGATTTGCAGAACAAAAACATGTCACGTACAACGCGTTGTATTTAATAGTGTCCCTATCCCTTATAACGACGTTGTTAAAAATTTTGGTATTCCTTTGGGTTCCAGTCTTTCTTGGACTCCCCAAATTAATGCAGTGAGCCGTAAATTGTTTGCAGCATATGCTTCACTCCGATGGCTTAACTGCTTTTTATCCATTTCCAACAAAATTACGCTAACAAAATTCAATAATGTTGACATTTGTTACCTTGATCTCACCGACGAGTAACTCCAAAATATCTTGTGAATCTCTGTATATGCTTCATATTTAGGCTTCGTAAAAATGACTATGTCTCAGAATACCGCACTAAGCTCAAGTGGCTCCCAATCCGTCTTCTTCGGAATAATCATATTTTATTCTGCTCTCTACTGCGTCTTATTTAACATATCAAGTCCCCCCTATCTAAAAGAACGTTTTAAATTGCTCTAGCTAGCTAGAGCAATTTAATTAGCTAGCTCCTGTCACAATTTTTCTTTACGGTCCAAAGAAAATCCTTCTCTGCAATGTCTTGTGCACTCCTCGACTTTTTATGATAAATCATTTTCTGTTCTTGGAGTAAGACTTTGCAACTCCTTTCAAATAAAAGTGCTCAATCCTTCAATATGTCCCAAAAACATATTAAAGAACACTATTTGTCTCTCTAACCCCCTCTCTCTTCCTCCTCTTATTTATGGTCATTGATCTGCCGAAAGAATGTTGTCTTTTTAGTGTGTTGGTATCTTTTCTTATTTTAGTGCACTCTACCCTTTATTCTATTTATATTTTTTTGTTAAATTCTTCTTCTGGGTTATCTGGAAGAGATTGCTATGTAGCAATAAGACCGCATTTTGTTTTTCCCTCAATATTTGTTTATTTATTTTTTTGTTATTTATATTTTTTCTTAGTGTACAATAAAGAATATTGTATTGTATTTTATTGTACTTTTATAACATTATCTATCAAAAAATTAATGACCATTTCTTGAATGTACCCTACAACAGAGATACAGCATCCGTCTACGCATAAGATACCACATACGTCTCTAGATTTGTCAATGTTATTCAGTACGATACCTTTTTTATTATTTGTGTAGCATGAAGTAAAGGTTTAAAGGTTAAACCGTATTTTAGATAACAGCAAATGAGTAAAGAAACCGTCAATTTATAGCAATCAATATAACATAGAAAGAAAATTGTTTACCATGCCGGTTCCAAACATATATTTTGTCTTCTTCATCAACAAGTAGAAGTTCACTGCATACATAAGTAGGATTTGCCTTAATCGTCATGTTTCGTTGAATCGCACGCACGGCAGACGGATTAACGATCTTTAATACCAAACGTTTGTACATTTGACGCTCCTGTGCGTACACGAGATGGTCATACCGCATATCCAATTGACGAATTTTCTAACACCACCAACAATCACCTAACATAATATATACATTATTTGCATTCCATTTGACTTTTAAAAGATTTTTTCAAGTTTAATTTGGTTAGTTTTATATTCCCTAAGTTATAAGTGAATTACAGCATCCATTGGCACGGGAAGACGTGGGGGGAAGCGTCGAGGAGGAGGATTGAGTTGTACAACTTCCAAAAGTCATTGTTAAGTGGCATAATGCTGCTGTGTTTTATATGGCGAGTGAAGAGAACCGCAGACTCTTTTTACTGGTAACTAAGCAATCCATCTTAGTCCTAAGGGGTGAAAACGATTCTGCATTTTGATTTTAAATCGAGGATAGATGTAAGTGTCTGTGGATTACTGTGTAGCAGGTGGAAGGAAAAGGGGAGATCTCCCGCCGGGCAAGGTGATCAGCCCGGGGAGCAGCCAACGCTCCAAATGGTAGTTCAGAGCTATTGTATATATACTGTTTTTAATTCGGAACTTTGATAGCGCGATTTAGGCTTCGATGTATTTCACTTGTGGCGCGACGACAGCGCCGCCATAACTGCATTCGCTTACAATTGGGTAGAATTTGTGCTTATTTATCACCCTTACTTTGATTCAAAGAGGTCTGTGGCATGTGGTTCAATGCTTGTACTAATTATTTATTTTTATTGTCAACCTTAGCAACATCGCTAAATAATTTTTATTTTGTTTCTTTTTTCAGTAAAAGAGAAAATATTGTTTAGAGCCTTCCGCATTGCGATGGTAGCAACACTCGCTCGAGAAGTTTGCGGCGCAATACCAGTATTAAATTTCGCAGGAGAAATCTTTACATATGCATCAGAAGGCAATGCGCTGATCCTCACACCAAATCAACAGGCAATGCTTCTTGGAGCTGTACAAGTTTTAGGTTCAACGCTCGCGTCAAGTGTTGTTGATAGAATTGGAAGAAAGGTAAAATTAACTTTCTAGTAATATTCAATTATGGTATATTCTTACACCGTCACTACACGGATTACCTTATATTCATCAATCCATCCATTACAGCCTATAAAAGTCTGCTGAACATAGGGCGCTTTCAAAGGTTTCCTTTTGGGTCGGATTTTGCAGGCTTGCTTGGCAGGCGAGAGGACAACCGCCATTTTTTATAATTTTGAATTGTTATTTGGAAGATGTTCCCATCTCTTGTTTCAGTTCCCCCTTGTATCCTCTTACGATACCCACGGGACAATATGGGGTAGAGGAAATTCTTACTCCGTCACTGTACAATTACACTTTATTATTAAATGGAATTATTTTGTGATGTACTATAGGATGGGATATGAATATTTTAATAACTACAATAAAGGTTTTATATAATTCGGAAACAAAACAAGAACTCTTAGGATTGACTTAAAGACGTTTTATTTAGCTAGCATCGCTCAACGAATCATCATCTTCTACTTTCTCTTTTTCATCGTCCCGTAAAAGTCCACAGCTGGACATCGGGTAGGCATCTTACGGGAGCGTTTGCCTTAACGGTCGCTTGACTGGGCGATTGGCTATTTTTATTAACTTTGAATTCTTTTACGCCGCCTCCACATGGCAAGCATAATAAAGAAAGTAATTAACAAAACATGTTATTTCATTGATTTTTTAGCTCGTTTTGTGATATATTTTTTTTATTAGAACTGTAAATAATATATTTTCAGTCACTACTAGCCACCACTTCTTTGGTCTCAGGATTAAGTATGTGCTCCCTAGCATCATGGTTTGTTGCAAGATCGTATGGAGCATACACACCAAGTTGGCTTCCTATTGTAACGCTTTGCCTGTGCATCTTCTGTGATTCAGCGGGACTTCAACCAGTGTCTATCATACTTACGGGAGAAATATTTTCTTTCAAGGTAATTTTAAGATTATGTTTAGCAGTACAATCAATTTCATTCTAAATATTTCTTACCGTTTCTAGAAGCAGAATGCTGCTGTTTTTCGTGTGGTGGGTAATGAGAGCAGGATATTTTTTTTATAATAATAATAATAACAATAAAAATAGTTTATTCCGTAAATGATCATACATAAACTATAAACGGGGTTGGGGTCTCCTTTTAAGTATAAAAACTTGTGTTAGGAGACTCCACTCTTCCATATCACTTACATTACTATTTGCATGACCTTTACATAGTAATTGAGTATAAAAATTAAAATAATAAAACTAATAACATTCGCGCCAAAGGTGTACATACGCGCGCGTGCGCGTGTGTGTAGGTGTGTGAGTGTGTGTGTAAATATGTGTGTATATATGTGTGTTCATGTTGCTTAAAAGAGCCTCAGTAACATCATAGCTCTCATGAAATAGCCATTTGGTTAGAGCGTAATTGTAATTTCGGTAATTAAGGTGATAAATATTTATGTTTTTATTAATGGCGTTGTATAGGGTCTCTGACTGTTTTACACATTTCCGCACAGCTAAACAGTTTAACAGCGATAGCTGTAGCTACTACGTATTTCCTTATGTTGACTACAATACAACGGTCAAACTTTATACCTTTATGAAGTCTTAGAACTAAATATAAGATGTATATTTTCCTAACAGTAAGTCAGTATTACTTATAGCATAAAGATCTTCTGTTGGTAATCTTTTTAGTTTAAAATTCATAATTTTTAAAGAAAATTCTCTGTGCCCTTTAAACTTCTAAAAATTTTGTTTTTGTAGCTCCACCCAATACAGAAATACAATATACTAAGATAGATTGAGCCAAAGCAATATACAGCATGTCCCAAAAAATAGTGTCAAGCGGAAGTCCAGAGATAGAGCACCCCTCGGGGTACCCGATTCATCCCCATGTATGTTCCGCGATTTTTCATAGTTTTTGAGTTATGATTTTTTTTCTGAATTTTGTAGAATTTTCGACCTGAACAACTTAAAAAAAATTCAAAAAAAAGTAGAAGGCTTGATGTTAGGCTGAGTTCGAATATAATTTGTAAAATATATATAACTAGTTTTCAAAGTATTTAGAGTAAGAAGGTTAGAGTTCAGCCACTTAGCGATCCTGGCAAGACCTTCTTCAGCAGATCTACATACAGAATCTCAGCAGTCACCAGTAAATATTATTGCAGTATCATCTGCATAGGAGATTATCTGGCCTTCGTTAATGTCCATATTATCTAGATTATTTATGTACATTAAGAACAAGGTGTAGTGGCGACCATGGTAACGGCGGGGAAGGGGTCGCTAAGAATCTCCGGTGGAGTTCCGGTTTCCACCTACGACGACTCGACCTGGTAACATATAACGCACGTACCCTGAGGACTACCGAGAAGATCCTGGAGCTGGAAGAAGAGATAGACAAGTTGCGCTGAAATATTATAGGATTATCCGAGGTCCAAAGAAGAGAGGGGGAGGACACTGTAATCCTCGAATCCGGAAACTTGTTACAGCACCGGGAGGGCGACCGTCTGTCCCAAGGAGGTTTCGAATTTATCGTCCACAATATGTGTCTCGTTAACAACGTTGTAAAGATTGGGAGTGTGTCGACGAGGGTTGCGTATCTTATACTCAGAATCACCAAACGGTATTCGCTGAAGGTTATACAGGTTTACGCACCAACCTAGGCACATCCCGATGAGGAGGTGGAGGAAATATATGAGAATATCTCTAGAGCCATGCATTCCTCCAAACCCTCTGTACGGTGTTAATGGGACTTCAACGCAAAACTAGGCACAAGAGAGAAAGGTGAGCTGAAAGTAGGGTAATTCGGAATAGGGCAACGGAACCCAAGGGACCAGCAGATGATGAACTCTTTCTTACAAAAGCGGCCCCACAGAAAGTGGACCTGGTCGAGCCCCGAAGGTTCGACAAAAAGGAGATTGAATTGATTATGACGACCAGACGACAACTGTTCAGTGATGTTTCAGTGATCGCGAGGGTGAAAACTGGCAGCGAATGGTGACAGGCACACTGAACTTTAACGGAAAGTTGGAGAGATCACGTTTAATGAAGTCAACGCTCCGTCCCCCTCGTGTTCTAATCCGAAGCCCCGAAAACTTTCAGCTCGAGTTACAAAATAATTTCCAGTGCCTCGAAGATTGCAATGAAGTGGACTATATGAATTACAAGCTTGTGGAAACTGTCTATGCGGTCGGAGCTAAGTTCTGTAAGACCCGTCGTAGAAGAATACAAAAACTCTCCGATCACACTCTTAATTTCATGACTGTTAGAAGGGAGATGAAGCTGCAGTCTTTAGCAGATTTGGCAGCATACAGGCAACTGAACAGACAGATCACCAAACGCATGCGGCGGCACTTGCACAACTTCAACACAGCTCGTATTGAAGAAGCAATCGAGCGAAACCAGGGCTCCAAGGTCTTTGCCAGAGATATGTCTGCCAGAAAGAGCCAACTGTCAAAGCTGAAGACCGAATGTGGCAGCATCGTTTCCGGGACACCTGAGATTTTGAATGAGATTGAGAGGTTCTATGGGCAGGTGTACACGTCGTCGTTGGAGCCACACGAAAGTTTGAGTAACGATCCAAGAGCATGCCATTCGACCCTATTCCGATGATATCCCGGACGTCAGTCTGAGCGAGATTAGAATGGCTCTCCAGCACCTTAAAAACGGCAAGGCCCAGGCGAGGATGGAATTACAGCGGAGCTTCTGAAAGCAGGTGGAAAAAGTCGAGTCTTTGCTGAACAAAGTCTCGGATTGGGGGCGACTAAATCTAGTCTAATTTAATCCTCAGAAGACACAAGTTTACGCGTTTACCGCTAAAAAGAACCCCTTTGTTACGTCTCCTCAGTTTCAAGGCACTCCCCTTGTTGCCTCAGCCAGTATCGGAATCCTCGGCGTCTACATATCGAGTGACGTGCAGTTTCGTGGTCACTTGGAAGAGAAGGTCAAATTGGCCTCTAAAAAGCTTGGCGTGCTCAGCAGAGCGGGACAGTATTTCATGCCGCCACAATGCCTGCAACTTTACAAGGCGCAGGTTCGGCTTTACATGGAATACTGTTCCCATCTCTGGGCTGGGACTCCCCAGTGCCAGCTCCTTCCACTTGACCGCATCCAGCGCAGAGCGGCTCGAATCGTCGACGACCGAGTCCTTTCCGATCGGCTCGATTCATTGGCGCTGCGAAGAGATGTTGCATCTCTTTGCATTTTCTGAGCCCCGTCTACGTGCTGTTTTCGAGAGTCATTACAAATCGTCTCGCACGCAGACTCGACGACTTCCAGCCTCCCGAACAAGCCGGTTTCCAAAGAGGCTTTAGTACCATAGACCACATACACACCTTTCGGCAAATTGTACAAAAGACAGAAGAGTACAATCTGCCACTTTGCCTTGCATATGTGGACTATGAGAAAGCCTTTGATTCCGTCGAAATTTGGGCGGTGCTACAGTCCCGTCAGCGGTGCCAAGTTGACTGTTGGTATATCGAGGTGCTGAAATGTTTGTACAGCAGGGCTACGATGGCGATCCGAGTACAGAATCAGAGTATGAAACCTATCCAACTGCAGAGAGGTGTAAGACAGGGTGACGTTATATCCCCGAAACTCTTCACCGCATTGGAAGACCTTTTCAAGCTACTGGACTGGAAAGGATACGGTATTAACATCAATGGCGAGTACATCACTCACCTTCGATATGCCGACGATATTGTCCTTATGGCAAAATCACTGGAGGACCTAAGCACTATGCTCAATGACCTCAATAGTGTCTTCCAACTTAAGATAAACATGGACAAAACAAAGATCATGTTTAATGTCCATGTCACACCTATGCCGGTAGTTGTTGGGAGCACTAAGCTCGAAGTTGTTGACGAGTATGTTTACCTGGGACAAATAGTCCGACTAGGTAAGTCCAACTTCGACCGAGAGGTCAATCGACGGATTCAACTCGACTGGGCAGCATTCGGGAAATTGCGACACATCTTCTCGTCAGGTATATCTCAACACTTGAAAACGAGATTGTACAAAAAGTGCGTGTTGCCAGTGATGACCTATGGAACTGAGACGTGGTCCTTTACTGCTGACCGTATGAGGACGCTCAAGGTCGCTCAGCGAGCTATGGAGAGGGCTATGCTCGGAGTTTCTCTGCGTGATAAACTTATAAATGAGGATATCCGCAGTAGAACCAGAGTAACCGACATAGCCCAACGGATTAGTAAGCTGAAGTGGCAATGGGCCGGCCATATAGCCATATTGTTACAAAATAACCCTGTATATTTTTTTTCAATAATACCGAACACCTAAATACATCAAGAGCATTTGATGGGCAATTTTACCAGTTCTACGATTACTAACCCTAGACAGACGACTAGCATGGTATGAATTCATAATTCTCACAAAACTTGTCAGTGAGAACATTTTTCGTAAGGCCTATCTCCATATTCATTCACCATTAATTACAGCCAACAGTCCTCAGCTGAACATAAACCCCACTCCATAGATTGCCTAATATAGCGGGTTTTTCCATAATAGCCATGCTAGATCGGCGGGTTGACCACAGCAGTATCTTACTAACAGAAAAATGCTGCTGCCTATCTCCTGTTTCAGTTTCCTTCCGTCAACTCTTACGCCGTTACGAGATGTTAATATTGTTACGCTGCTACTAGATAGCAATCGCCAAATAATATAGGCATATCTACGTAATTATATAATCTGCTGCTGGAGAGCAGTAGACTCAAAGAAGCTTTAAAAGAATAAAGAAACATAGACGTTTTACACACAGTCCATCTGGCTGTACGGCTCGCCAAGGTGTGTACGATGCAGGTTGCAAAACGGCAAATATTAGATTTAAATAATGAATTATAATTATTGACGTATATCAAGCTTACGTGGTAGAGCCATGCTTCAGCTATATCATAGTTGTAGCACGAATAGGTTGGCTTGAACATGGAAGGACCACGTTCTCACAGAATACCAGCGTAAAATAGCAGCTCAATGCTGCTGTGTTTCGTATGGTGAGTGTAAAGAAACGGAGACCCTTTTCACTGCATACCGAGGCATTCCATCTTAGTCCTCAGGGGTGGCAACGTATCTGCATTTTGATTCTTAAACGAGGATAGATGTAGATGTCTATGGGCAACAGCATCCACTTACCATCAGGTGGGCTGTATGCTCGCTTGTCAACCTTATTCTATAAAAAAAGCACAGTACTTTTTTTTGGTGCCACATTTGCGGGACGTACAAGAAGATGGAACGTATGCAAGGTGCTTTAGTTTACATGTGTATTGTGTATGTCAATTTTTGTATTTAATATTTTGCGATAAACACAATGTCATATTTGAATTTTTAGTTCCGTGGATCAGTGCTCGCTGTTACTATGGCTACAGCATCGTTTGCGGACTTCCTTCAAATGTTATTCTTTAAGCCCCTTGCCAGCTTAATTGGAATTTATGTGGTCTTCTATTTCTTCGGAGGAGTTTGCTTAATCACAGTGTTGTACGTGATCTTTGCGGTTTCGGAAACTAAATCAAGGACGTTAGATGAAATTTACGAAGACTTAAAATCAAAAAAAGGAGAAGTCAGTCGGCGACATTAATTTTGGTAACTACAGAAAAACTGATATAATATAATTTTAGGTAAAATTGTGCCATAATATACGAATAGAAAAAACGTTTAGGTCTTTCCCAACTTTATAAATTAAATAAAAATAAGTATTAAAGTACTCATATTATTCGAAACTGAGTTTTATTATGAACACTATTAATAATCTTATGCAAATTTAAATTAAACATATGTTATATTAATAATACATCTATAACTTCATCTCACTACGCCCAGGGCGGATTAGGAGATAATGCCTAAAGGTAATGATTTCTTAAATTAACGCGAACTCTACACATTATATGAAACTAATTTTACGGATTTTACCGCGTTTAATTTACCTTTTTAATTCCCAGCGTATCGGGTGCTTTATACCACCCATGGTCACAGGGGGAACTGAGGTGTGACTTCCCGATGTCATAGTTAGCCCAACTTCCTTCAGTTTTTGAATAATTTTGTCCGATCTACGCACAATGAGCTTACAGTATCTTGAAGTCTTGCAGTGGTGTGCTTGGGTTTGGGTTTAATTTTATTTTAATTATAGGATCCCAAACGGATGGTAGCACCCATCCATCTCTTTTATTGAAATTAGGATGTTTTTCGAAATTGTAAGGATGTTGCGATTTCAATAGCCTCGCGAATCATCCTTTTTAGGAATCTGTGTTCTTTTGCGAGGATTTGTGTTGTATCAAATCTTATGTAACGGTGGGGTCGATCTTGAAGATGTTAACAGCCTGCAGACTTCCCGGAGCTACGGAGCTTCATGCCGGCTAAATGTTCTTTTATGCGGGATTTTATAGATGTTTTTTAGTAGCCCGGTCTTTATTAGTAACCTTGCTACAGCAGATGCCATACGCAGAGATCGTGATCGTTGGCAATTTTAACGCCCACTACGCCGAATGACTCCGTTCACGTTAAACCGATCATGCAGGGAGATTTATTCACGACTTTGCATATGGTCTGACATAAATTCTTACTTCACCTACGCGGATTCCAGATGTGGAAGTCATGCAACTTCCCTGTTTCCTAAGGACATTCTGGTGACATTTCATCCGGTCGGATATCAGGTCTCCGTCTTGGCAGGAACCACACTCCGTTCAGAGTGTGGTACCTGCCACTCACGCAAACATCGCGGTTGCATTCTGCAGGCTGCCGCCGTGCTTTGCACTATAGGTCGGCTAAATGGTATAGGATGCGGTCTTTTTTGCATTCTACCCTTGGGGGCGGGTTTGCTTTTTATCGGACGTTCCCAAAGTTGTTGCTGATTCTGTCGCTGATGTGGTACTTCAGGGTATGAAACTATTTATTCCATCTTCTGTGGTGCCCATTGGAGGCAGATTTCAGCCATTGTTTGGTCGCTCCTGTAAAATAGCATCACGCTATAAGCAGGAAGGCTACCGGGCCTGGGCTGAAGCATCACCGTCCCGGCATGTCAACACCATTGCTCTTAAAAAGAAGTATAATTCTGCTTCCAGGTCCTTCAAACGGGAAGGAGAGTACATCGACAGAATTGGCGAAAAACTATTTCGTCTTTCTTCAGGAACCCGTGCATTCTGGTCTCTCACCAAGGCTGTCCAAGCGAATTTCTGTCAGCCATCTCTCTCATATCTGTAGGGAGCTTTGGGACACCAAATCGCAAAAAAAGGCGACCGCTCAGACCCGTCCAACTACAGGCCTCTCGTAAATACCTACTTTTTCTCCAAAATATTAGAATCCATTATAAAATCTTGAGGATCATCAGCTGATTAGCGACCGCCAATACGGTTTCTGTCGGGGTCTATCAGTTGGTGATCTTTTGGTCTACCTAACTCATAGACGGGCGGAGGGAGTAGAGTCCAAGGGGTTTAAGGGAGGTCTTGCCATTACTTTGGACACAGCGAAGGCCTTCGATCGGGTTGGCACAAAGCGCTTTTTTCGAAGTTTCTTTCCTATGGGCTTTCTGAGAAATTGTGCAATTGGATCACCAGTTTCCTTGCAGATCGGAGCATCAAGGTTGTAGTAGACGGTGCATGCTCCGAATACAAGCCTATCAATGCTGGTGTTCCACAAGGCTGCGTGCTATCACCACGCTGTTACTTCTGCATATCAATGATATGTAACAAATCAGAAGCATTCATTGCCATGCAGACGACAGCACAGGTGATGCTTTTTACACCGACCGCGTAAATATTTCTCAGTTGTGTCTGAAGTCGAGTCGTTGTTAAGCAAATTTTCGGATTATGGACGACTAAATATAGTCCAGTTTAACCCTTAGAAGACAAAGGTTTTCAAAACCAAAACTCAAGAAAAAGCAGATTGCGATCGGTTCAAATTTCGGCGACCGAGATTGCTGATTGGCTTGACTAATTGTTACTGCAAAGAGATGTTGCATCTCTTTGCGTATTTTATCGCATCTACCATCTCATCTGCTCAGAAGACTTTTTCGGACTAATTCCAGCCGCTCAATTTCACCATCGCATATGGCAACGAAACTCGCAATATCATCCATACCATTTGGATGATTGGCGGTCTAGAACTGTGCGATTTACAAGAAGTTTTTTCCTCGCACAACTTTCTTGTGGAATGGACTACCACTAGTGATTTTTTCGGACCAACGACTTAGGAACCTTCAAGATAAGAACCTACTCTCTTTTAAAAGGCCGGCAACGCATCTGCAATTCCCAAGACCGGCAACGCGTCTGCAATTCCCCTGGTGTTTCGGTTGTTCATGGGCGGCGGTATTCACTTAGCGTCAGGTGAGCTGCATTCTAGTTTCTCATATAAAAAAAAAAGATTAAGTTGATATTAATCTTCAGAGACGTTAACGATTATTTGTTATTTTTATTATTGCTTCAAAATAGAATAATGCAATATTAAATTAAGTTACGTTTTGAGCACATAAGTGGCATGTTTGTACCTAATGCACAAGACTATTTTATATACACTTTTATTCAGTTATTGTTATATATTATTTTTATTACTGGGTTCTGGAAAAAATGAATGAAATAATATGATAGATTACATTTTTATGTACTTAAATTTTCCATGTTATAATCAATACTTTTTTCTTATTTTGTAGTTAAAATAACAATGATGATACATTCGTTGTTTTTTTCTGTAGTTAATTTTATTTAAAGGTACATACATACAATTTTGAAAAGCGTTTTATACAAAGATATTTAAATATAATTTTATACAATTAGCTATTATTATAAGACTTATAGTTTTTTTTTTCTTTTCTAAATGCAATAAACCTTAAAATTATATCATATCCTAATTAAAAATTAAAATTGATCTTTCTAATGTTCCATTAGATTACTATTTTGTTATATGTATAAATTTGATAGCTGTTATAGTTATTTTTTAATTATTTTCTGTATACAATATAATACATCATATTTCTAGCAATCCTTAATTTTTAAAAAGCTAATGCGTTTTTTTGATGTATGTTAAAATAACATAACTACTAACGATTTCACTGTCTAAACTTCCGTGTAAATTAAAAAAAATATTTAAAACGATGTATTATTTTAAGGCATAGTCCGCAAGGCCTAAGCTGAGCTTTGCATTTGTGTGAGTGCACATAGATAGTGTTGGTGTGACGTCGGCCTATAGCGCGACGCGTACTTTGCTTGGCTTAAAATCGGCCTGAGGCATGGTGTGTCCCTCAAGCGACGCAACTCCGCCGCACACCTTCCACACTTCATCTCTTGTACTGGTAGCAACGTGACGTGTTTAATTCTAAATATTTGGTTTTTGTGTTCGATTTATTTGTGAAATGGCTGCCAACACAAATAAACGAAGAATACGAAAAATAGCCAAGTAAAAGAAATTTTGTGTAATTTAAATAGTTATTTTAAAGACATGAACGACAAAGACATGTCAAGTGTCACTACATCAGCCCAATTGGTAGCAACATCGACGAAAATTCCGCTGTCCACTGTCAAAAGTGTTTTATTGGAAGGTAAACGTCTTTTAGAAGACGGAAACAAATTTAAGTCTCAGAAAAGACCAGATGCAGGAAAAATATCATTATCATTGACGATTTTGATAAAGCGGTAATCCGAAGAACTATTCACAACTTTCACATTACTGATAAAGAGGTGCCAACTATGAAGCCAATACGTGAAAAGTTGAAGACAGAAATAAAATATCCAGGTTCAATTTGGTCATTGCGTAAAGAAGTGTCTCTTTTAGGATTTAAATGGAAAAGGACAGAAAATAATAGAAAAATTCTAATCGAAAAACATGATATACGTTATCTACGTATAATTTTTTTTTATTAAAATTTCCGAATATCGCATTCAGGACCGGCCAGTCGTTTATACTGACGAAACATACATAGACACGACTCACACTTCTTCGAAATCTTATTCAGATGGCAGTACTTCTGGTTTGAAAAAAACAATTTCTAAAGGAAATAGTTTAATAATAGTTCATGCCGGCGGAGAGGACGGTTTCATACCAAATGCACTGTTGATGTTCAAAGAAAATCAAAAAAAGTGGTGATTACCATAACAATATGAATGCAGAATACTACACGAAATGGTGGTGGTAGATAATGCATCTTAACACAATTCGTTTGAAAATCCCGCTCCCAACTCAAATAGTCGTAAACAAAATATGATTGACTGGCTCAAGTATCGCAATATTGATCTCTTTACATCGATGCATAAACCACAACTCTATCAATTGATACTGCAAAACAAACAAAGTTTTATTGAATATATAATTGATACTTTACTTAGAGAACATAGTCACAGCGTCCTTCATCTACCACCCTACCACGCGGATTTCAACCCAATTGAAAATATATGGGCAATGATAAAAGGACACGTGGCGAAAGAAATGTGTCAATGAATATGGATACAATAATGAGGTTAGCGAAAGAAAAAGTTGACACTATCACTGTACAAGAATGGAAAACTGTATATGACCACGCAATAAAAGAAGAAAAAAGGTTTCATGGTCACGACGCCGTTCTTGATGATATGATGAAACGATTCATTATTAACACATACGACACATCAGACGAGAGTGAAAATGAAGACGAGAGTGATAACGAAAATGATGAAGATGCAATGTCCGGTGTAAAAGAATTGTTATAATTTTTTTGTATTTGAATTTCGTTTATTGATCTATAATATATGTAAAATTATATTTTTATGTGTAATATGTAACGTAATATTTTATTTATTGATCTATAATATATATGTATATATGTAAGTGTGACTTCTCAGTCACACTTACATATGTACACATACTTTTTTTGTCTGACTCTACTTTTGGTAATCACTCACACAAATGCAAAGCTCAGCTTATGCCTAGCGGACTATACATACATTTTACTTTTGTTCATATAATAATAACATATTGTATAAGTTATATTAAAATTAAGTATGAAATTAGTATGATGTAATCGCAAACGTTCCATATACGTACTTTTCAATTTAAAACAAAGGTGTCACAAGTCTATTGTTATGTTAACGATAATGAGTAAGTTGCTTTATATTTACTTTTTGTTATGTATATCTTAATATGAAATGGAATAATAAAATTTTCGGATTTATTGAATGAACTTAGCAAATTATAATCATAAAAATATTAAAATATTTTTAAATTATTTTTTTTAGAAAAAAAATGGAGAGATTTTATTAGTTTTCTTATGATCTGTTATTAATAGACGAACACACCGATTTTATCCTATTTCATACACCTGGGACGAACGGAAGAAATGGAGTGGGATTCTTGATTAAAAAACATTTAAAGAATAATATAGTGAATATAAAAAGTTTCTCGGATCGGGTGGCGTTACTTGAAATACAAACATCTGATAACTCTACTTGGTCACTCGTCCAATCATACGCCCCCACAGAGCAATGCAATAAAGAAGATATAGAACATTTTTATACAACAGTGCAATCCGCCTTAGACACTATCCACACAAAAAATATAATTTTACTTGGAGATTTCAACGCAAGAATTGGGAAAGTTCAAAAAAATGAAGGAAAGAATATTGGACAATACGCACACGGAAAAAGAAGCCCACACGGTCAGAGATTAGTAGAATTTGCAGTCGAAAATGATTACTACATCACGAACAGCATGTTTCGATGCAAACCACACAAAAATGGACATGGCGATCCCCAAATAGTCAACATCTTAACGAGATTGACTACATACTAACAAACCAACCGACCAATATAAAGAATTTCGATATAATAAAAAACTTAAACTTCAATTCTGATCACAGGATGATTAGATGTGAACTATCCTTGGCCCCAAAATCAAACAGAAGGAAAATAAATTCTGCCGTTTACATTAAAGAATCACTAGATATTTCAGAAGAAAACGCTAGCTACTGGAGAAATAATATTATAGAAGCTGTTAGTACACAGGCGGAGGTACAAAACCAATATGACAAGCTAGAACAAGAGTTACAAGAGTTTCTGAAACAGCTGCCTCGGAAAAAGAAACATGTAAACAGATATATAAACGAAAAAACAAAAGATCTCTTAGAACAGAGAAAAGAGTTATACACGAAGAAAAGAACAAAAGGAATAAAATGTGAAATAACAAGAATAAGCAAAAAAATAACAGAAATATTACCCAACAAAAAAGAACAATATGACAAAGAATATTCGAAAAATTCATAGGTAAAACAGGGTCTCTACGTAAAGCCTATAAAGAGTTGAGCGACAAGACAGAGTGGACAGGAAAACTGAGAAACAAACAGGGAATTGTGCAATAAAGACGTCCTGATATCATAAACGAAGCCACACAATTCTATAAAAAGCTCTATACTACCACAGATGGCAGATGCTCCCTCTTATGTGACAAACCAGACGAGTATAATAGAGTAAATAAAAACACAGAAACACGAATCATTCTCAGATCAGAAATTGAACACGCAATAAAATCTCAAAAAAACGACAAGACCCCAGGAAATGACAACATTGCTAACGAAGTTCTTAAAGCGCTAACCGCTACACTTTTGGAACTTCTTCAAAGATTGTTCAATAACATACTCAGAACCGAAAACACACCGGATCAATGGTCAAAATCTACAATCATACTGCTATTTAAAAAAGGAGATAGAAGAGATCTAGGGAACTATAGACCAATCAGTCTCATGTCAAATTTATATAACATTTTTTCAAAGATCATATTAAATAGGATAACAAAGAGTCTAGATGAAAACAACCGCGGGAACAAGCAGGTTTCCGCAAAAGCTACTCGACTGTAGATCACATACAAGTTATAACCCAACTAATTGAAAAAGCAAAGGAATATGGGAAGACGTTATATATGTGTTTTATAGACTACACAAAAGCATTCGATTCTTTACACTTCGAAGCTATATGGACATCACTTACACAACAAGGCGTCAATCAGAAATATATTAACTTAATCAAGAGTATATATACAAAATGACATGCCAAAGTGCGGCTAGAACGTGAAGGTACAGAATTCCCCATACAAAAAGGAGTAAGGCAGGGAGACCCTCTCTCCCCGAAGTTGTTTTCAGCGGTGTTCGAATCTATTTTCAGACGTCTAAATTGGGAAAAGAAGGGAATCCGGGTAGATGGAGAACTACTGAACCACTTGCGCTTCGCGGATGACATAGTGGTCTTCGCAGAAAGTGCTACCGAATTGGAGAGTATGGTTTTCGAACTAGCAATGGAAAGTAAAAAGGTGGGATTGTCAATGAACACGATGAAAAACAAGATTTTAACCAACGGAGTACCTCGGGACATTATAATAGCAAATGAAAAAAATTGAATATGTAAAAGAATATGTATATTTAGGACAGCTAGTGTCATTCCTAAACAATACAGAAAAAGAAATATAAAGAAGGATAAGTCTAGCCTGCAAGAAATATTGGGGATTGAGAGAAATAATGAAAAATAAGAATATCAATCTAAATATAAAGAAAAAACTTTACGAAGTAGCGATAATGCCATCCCTGACATATGGTTGCCAGATGTGGTCACTGAGAAAAGAAGACGAAGAAAGAATTACTATCTGTCAACGCAAAATGGAAAGAATCATGCTTGGTCTAAAACTATCAGATAAGGTTAACAACGTCAACATCAGGAACAAAATCAAAAATAATACATGTAAGAAAAAGAACAAGAATACTCAAGTGGCACTGGGCAGGAAACATCTGTAGGATGAATAATAACAGATGGACCAAACGTCTAACAGAATGGATACCAAGAGACAGGAAAAGAAAAAAAGGGAGACCAAGTAAAAGGTGGAGAAACATTTTTAATCAGAGATGTGGACCCCTATGGATGCGAGTGGCTCGGGAAAGAGATATATGGAAAGGTTTAGGAGAGGCCTACGCGGCAAAGGCGACTACTACTAATTTTAATTAAGTCATATATATACATACATAAATATATATAACAAAAAAAAATACATATTAATATTACTATATTATTATAATCTAGATTAATCATATGTCAAGTTTGTATTGTAGTAGAAATAAAGGCTATTTTATTTATTTATTTATGATCTGTTTGGTAGTTTAATAATTTTAAAATAATTTTATAGTATACTATATAAACATGACTAGCAAACCCGGCGAACTCCGTTTCGCCACCAGATGGCTTCGTTTTATTTAACATTTTGTTCGGTGATTAAAAGAAGAAGAAAATTTTTTTTGTTTTATATTTGAAAAGGAAAAATTTTATTTCATTTCACAACAGTAATGAATTCTTTTCGATTACAAAAATGAAGTGTTATTTAGTTGAACTTCTCTAAGTAAATGAAAGTGAATCCAAAGTAAATACTGAATCGAAGCGTTATATGTGTCCGCAAATTATCCGTTTCATTGAAGAGCTCTTTGGTAAACCACATTTTTTGTTTTTTGGTCTGACGTTAACACAAACAAAGCGGATGGTTTCCCAACTCGTGAACACGCTACGTATAACTGTCCATGTGAAAACAGTGATTTTCTAAATTTATCCCGCAAACACTAAGCGATTGGCCTTGCGACTTGTTAATTGTCATTGCGAACGCCAGGCGAACTGAAATTGCAATCGTTTGAATTCAAACGGAAGATCAGTCGGAATCATTGGTATTCGAGGAATACATACATTTTCACCTGCGTACTTTCCGTTAATAATGGTTGCCTCAATCAAATTCGGCATAAGTCTTTTACCGAAAGTCGAGTACCGTTGCAAAGTCGCGGTGGATTCAAATTACGCAATATCATAATAACTGTACCAACTTTGAGTTGCAAGTTATGTGGTGGAAATCCTGGTAACTCCAGAGAGTTCAAAACTCCGTTGGATAATTTACTACATCATCGGGATTTGTTATGGAATCAACGGATTTGTATGTCACCAAATCGCCAGCAATTTTGATTGAATGGTGAAATTCAGTGCGTGTACATCATTATTCTTTGCGGCAAGAATTGCTCGTTGACTTAACCAAGCATAATTCTGATAATTCTCACTAATGTTTGGGAAAACATTTTCAATAAAACTAATTGAGAGTCTACAAATCGGCAAAAGTCGTTGGTAAGAGTAATTAATCCAGATGTCACATCAACTGGGACTTTTCCATTTCAACAGCTAACAATTGTTTGGAAAATTGTGCAGCACTTTGATAATTTTGAAGTTGAACTCTCATATTAGTGGTTAGCGATAATGTTTTACGTTATTCCATAAAGGTGATGCCTTCAGGCAAGCATTCAATTCATCTGCAGGCGTTCCACGGGGAATTACTGGCAACGTCTGCCTGAAATCGCCTGCCAACAATATCATCAAGCCGCCAAAGATGTTGTTATTTCGCCGAAGATCCTTCAGTGAAGTTAAGTGCTTCAAGAGATTTCTTATGTGCCATTGTGCACTCATCCCAAACAATGAGCTTGCATTGCATCAACAATTCCCATTGCACTGGATCGGGAAATATTGCATGTTGGAGTATCAATTGTGTTTAAATTGAGTGGCAACTTAAGCGCAGAATGTGCAGTACGACCGCCATCTAGAAGAGTCGCCGCAATTCCAGATGATGCTAACGCCAGCTATGTCACATCTTGATCGAATAGTGGCCAAAATCAATGAAATGACAAATGTTTTCCTGTTCCTCCAGGTGCGTCCAGGAAGAATAGACCACCAGTATTATTGTCCACCGCTTGCATTAATGTTTCGTATACTTGTTTTTGCTGTTCATTCAGCAACGGCACATTATTTCGAACGAATTCATGCAATGTATCAACATTGTATTGCAGCTCTCGATTTAATTCTTGGTTGAATGCATCGTGCATCGATCGATTTGGCGCAATCATTCCTACTTCAATCAGTAGCTTGTTTGCAATAGTCAAGCATTGATCCTCAATCAGAATCAATCCTTCATTGTAGATTTCATCATATTTGGTTGTCAGGATTATTCGTTTGAATGCGCAAGCGATGCAAGATATCTTCACATATGTCGTCTTTGTATTTGTTCCATAACTGAATTGGTTGTGAAGGAAAACATGTGGTGATAATAATTGCGAATAGCGTTCGTATTTGGTACGCATTTGATGAAACAACTGAATCCGCAAGTGTTAAATCCCAATGAGAATCGTTCTCCAGCAAACCCAATAGTTGACATACTCGATATGTTTGGCATTGTGGCCATTCACAGTTTTCAAATGCGCAAATGATTTTGGTCCACGTACATTTACCAACAGCAGTCGCAAATAAAACATTCATCATTTCTAGGATGAACAGTATACATGCGACCTAGTGCATCAGTGGAAAACACCTGTGGCCAATCTGGAACTGGGGTTCCTTGTTTGCGACGTTGGAATTTCTTTGTTGATTGATTCCAAGTATAATACTTGGGCATTTCAACGTACATCAGCGTCGCTGCGAATGGATCTGCTTCACACATTGCAAAGAAGCTAGTCAATGTTGTCGATGGTGGTCTCTCAGCTCGTTGTGCCGCATTAGCCTCAGTGAAGTAAACTCTTGGCCATTTTCCAAATGCACTGCTAAATGTACAACTGTGGGATATCTTTCATGAATTTGAAATGACAATAATCGCCACAGTGCTTCATTGGTACTGACGTATCTGCCCATTTGAAGTTGTTGATTTCGTCATTCGCATTTTCCGATGCAATACCAAACACAGCCATGTCGCTTTTTGTGACGTACTTGCACAAATATTTGATTGATTTGGCCGAATGACAACTCTCAACGTTTGCATGTGTTTCAAAATTCGTGATAGCAGCGGGCAATATGGTACAATGAATTCATTTCCGATCTCAATCTCTTGATTTTGAACTTTAACTTTGATAGTTCGACCATTATCTTCTTTTGAACGCCGACGATAAACTGGATATCCATCGTTCTCGTGACTGTTTCAGCAACTAACGGTCGCGGATATCGTTTTGTGCACTTTCCATCAGCCATGCAAGGCGATAATGGATTTAATGTACCGCACGGTCCATGCACCATCTGTGTCGTCACAATGTCGTGTAGATGGGGATCAGTGACTGGATCAGGAATTTCAGCTGATATGATGTCATCCACTTCATTTGAATGTAATTTGTTCAGCAACCAAATTAGGATATGAGCATGCGGGTCCACGCTTCTGCCATTCCACCGAGTACATATAACAACGTGTGTCACCAAAAACTCGATACTTAGTAAGCACATCCATCATAACCTTGAGCTTTTGCTGAAATACTCTGGCGATTATGTCATGGCGATCTTGCGGTTTTTGGCCCGGTTCCAACTCACGTTCAATTTCCGTCCACTTCGGATTGCATGTGAACGTAATAAATAAATCCGGTTCCATAATTTCGCACGTACGTCATAGCGTCTTGAGCGTATTCGTGCATGTGGCGTGGGCTTCCGATATAAGATGATGGGAGAATCGTCAGACGTCCAATATTCTGAACATCACCATCTGAATTAATAGCATCACGCAAGTGTATATAGTCCTCAGATCGTAGCTTTGCCTGATTGAATCGGATGAAAGCTAAACGTTCGGTCTCGACTTTGACATACATGTCGACAGCGAATGCTGGAATAGCCGACGGCACTTCAGAATGACATTCTCCTCATGTGTACGAATCATCATACGATACGCATAGTAATTCATTGCGCTTAGATTTTTATTCGTTGATACGCCTGAAAATGCAAAATTAAGTAAATTGTTAATGGAAACCAATAATAGCAATAATAGCAATAATTAGTGTGTGAATATTGTACCTGTAATTGGATCGACCATCTTCAACGTGATGTTGTATCCGTCTTGCCTTGCCAATAAATGATTGGATATTGTAACGCATCGTACAAACGATGTGTCTCGTTTACGATGCATGATATTGCTTCTTCGCTGAACGACAATGTCTCGCGATTTAGTTGGATCGCCAACAATAATGCAGCAACATCATTAACGGTGGGTGCATTGAATCTTCGCACATGTTCACCTGTTGGGTACAATCCGCTCTTATGACAAATTGTGCGTATCCGATGGCATTCGTTCCAATGCTGTTTTGAACATATTAACCACAGCATTATTAGCGTGAAAAAATGTTTGCAACTGTTCAATAATTCGTCTCTTCTTTGTGTTCCCCTATATTGCCGCACATTCAGCTGATCCACCATCGACGAAATGAAATATATTTGCAGAAATTGATGCGGTTCATCTGGTGTTGGTACCATTGAACCATGCAAATGATATATTTGTCCTTGTACCTGTTTGCAAAGAATCATTTGTTGAAAAAAATGTAACTTCTGATCGTGTGATGGTGTAGTGTGTCGTGTATATGTAGTTGTTATGTGTTGCAATTCATTGTGTTGGTGTGAGTGATTGGTTGTGTGTGTTGTATCTTTGCTTGCAAGTCGGCATGAAGCCGCCTTCTCGAATGATATTAGCTCCAAAGTCATGCAAAGCAGTTATTGTATTCAAGGATGTGTTGAAGAAAATGGCTGGAATCGGATCACTTCCATCAAACAATGGTTTCAGTGGCTGTGGTGGTGTAAGTAATGGATCCAGTTTGACTTTTCCACTTGCGCAGCACAATCCAGCCGTTTCTCTTTTGAACTTTAACGCATTGCAATATCGGCATATAGTCGTCATTGTTCCAATATCTAAATTTTCATCATCACTGTAGTTCGCAGTGGAATCATATTGGAATGCCAAGCGATTGTATGATGCCAATGATCTTCGTGTGCTCACGCGTTGTCTCAATCAGGCATTTTCTCTTATTATATTTTGTCTTTCTTCGCTTAAGTTCTGTGAATACACTTGTTGCTGGCTTGCATGCCTTGTGCGGCGGCCGATGTTCGCACGTCGTCCTCTAGGCATTTTGGACTATGGACAGAATAGTGAATTTAACCTCAAATGCATGATCCATAAATTACACACTTCAACTTACCACTAAAGACAAATGCCTGCTGTTGAAATTGATAAAATTTGCAATACACGTGATTGATTTGATGGTTTCCAATTGTAATGTTAGGAAACAAATAACTTATTCTTTTACTATCACAATTTCACAGTGAACACAATACCGGTTTGTCACATGAAATTGACTAAGCAGATAAAGGTACTCTGTGCTAAGCAGAGAACAATGAGTAGCTGTCAAACAATGTATGCACCGGCGCCATCTACTAAAATATTGGTTTGTAGTACATGCTATGTATCAGAGATGGCGCTGTATGAAAAGACATCTACTTAAAATATTGGTTTGTAACATGCTATGTATCAGAGATGGTGCTGTATGAAAAAAGATTTTCCTTCTGTTGAAATTTTCACAAATTTTCTTTGCTACAAACCTCACGGAGCCTGAGACCTTCCAACGAATGCAAAACCGTGGAAATTGGTTCGTGCGTTCTGGAGTTATAGCGTCAGGAAGGAAAACCCGACTTATTTTTATATAGTAGATTAAATTGTAAGCTTCAATACTTAACAAAAATGATATAAAGAATATATTCTTGTAAATGATGTGAGTAAATTATACGAAAATATTATACGAAAGTGAGTCTTTACCGCGTTTGCAAGGACAGTTTACTGACAGTGATCAACAGCAGTGACCATTTTCTTCCATCGGTCGGTCGGGCGCCAAGCATGACAACTTTGGCAAGTTTCCCACTTGTGAGGAAATCAATGGGAAGGCCCGTGGAAGATGACGATGATGGTCGATCCTAGGTCCACTATTTTATTTTAATTAATTATGTCCCTATGATCTGGGTAAATTCACCCTCTTACCTGTTTCTGCTGCCAAGTAATAGTGCTAGCCACTATTTTGTTTCAGATTAAGGGCCAGAGCCAGTATTAGCTGTGAGGTGAAAGTGAACAGGATTGAAGTAGCCACTTACAATCAGATGAACTACTAGCTCACTTTTATCTCCAATATTATAAAAAAGTATACTTATTTCCGTAACTTTCTTCATCAGCATGTAAAAACCCACAGCTAGACATGAGCCTCTCCTGTTGACAAGCGTATTGCGATCTCCGTACCATACGTGCTCCCCGTCGCCGGCTTAGTATTTTACGAAGCAATTAGATCTCTCTGGGATTTCCCATAGTTAACTCTTACGACACCTACGGGACGAAGTGGGGTGATGGCTTCTCTTATACCATCATCACACTATTACACCTTGTTGTATAAGAGGTTGGTAGCAAATCTATCAAGAATCATTTCGTACCTACACACTTTTAATTTATAGTGTATGGTTTCTTTAAAACTGAAAAAAAAACCGCGCTTTGGGATACTTTCTGGTATGCGAAGGGGGGTGACGCTCACCCAGGAGGGGGAAGGAGAGTGGATAAAATTTAACTTCACTCTATAACGTACATTTGCCGATAGATAAAAGTAATCCATTAATTTTTCCAATTTTTCCATACATTGCTATCTAGAATGCTTGAACTATAAGGCAATTTGATTCCTAATGACTGGTATAGATTTCCAAAAAGCTTTAAATCTCCCGTTTGTAATATTTTGTTTGATAAAGTAAAGTGCTTATGTGTGTGTATGTATCTGTATTTTACAAGACTTATTAAAAATAAGTACATGATCCGTGCTTTTAAAGTACTTAGAGAAATTTTTATAAAAAATTACAATTTTTTTTCTGCGATGACATAAAAACGACATCTCTAATCACACCCCTTTTTATAAAAAAAATAATGTTCATTTTCGTTCTGTTCTATAGTACTTTCCATAGATGGGCCTACAATGGTTTTTTTTTCTCTTTATTAGGAATAGCAAACAACTACATAGTATAATGTTGCACAAAATAATGTTAGCTTAATGTAATAATAAGAATAGATATGTAGTCAAATACACTATCCACATAATAAAAATGTGAACATAAACATAAATTATCGGACTCAAGATCACAAGAAGCAACAACAGCTGATCGTGAGTACGTAGTTAGGTACAGTCGCCAGCAATAAGATACAAATACCTACGTTTAACGTTATTATAGTAATTTTGAAGTTTGTACTTAATTAAAGGTGCACACATGCCGGTGCCAACGACTGCACGTAATACCAAAATTAATCGTTATCAAAACATAATTACAATTAACATATTTATAAAGGTGGCCTAGGAGAGATTGCTGTTAAGCACTATGCAACTGTACATTTTATTCCAAACACTATCTATGCTTTAAGTGGTGTATAATAAAAGTATCCATCTAAATCTAAATAGCAACATAACGAAACAAAAGAGTTAAAAAAATGATTAAAATAAGTCACTAAAAAGTGTTAAGTATATTACAGATGTAACGCTTGAATTGAAACTCAGAAAGATGGAATATATCAGAGTCAACAAAGTTATCATTATACTCGCTGTTACCCGCGGCTTCGCCCGCATGGTCACTAGGAAATGAACTATCCATTGCTTTTTGAATTGAAAGAAAACTGAGTTTTATAGATTTGTCAGAGATGCAACCATTAAAAGGAAACTGAGCAAAATTGATTCGTCAGCCTATTTAAATGTTGACGTGACAACGTCTTATAAATTGGTTTGCCGGGTGACACTTCAAGAAACTGCGTTACGCTCCGCTCACGTTATGCGCTCACAATGAGAGCGAGTGAGAGGCACGCGTCCCTTCCACTCGGGCATGGTTAGCCCGCCTAAGAGCGAGAGAGACAGACATAATAAAATTATTTTACCACTCAAAGTCGTTGTCACGTAAAACTTTCGCCCGTATACCGACTTTACAGGCAACCAATTTTTTTGAAACGCAGCGTATAGGAAAGCATGAAAATAGCCTGTTTATTCTAAATGGAAATGGGATATTTTTTAATTAAAGGAAACTGAGCATAATTATCCGTCAGGGATGCAGACTTTTGAAAAGAAACTGAGCTAAATTGATTCGTCAGAGATGCAGTTTTCTGAATTGAAAGGAAACTGAGCCAAATAAAAGATCCGTCAGAGATGCAGCCTTTTGAGTTGAAAGGAAACTGAGCTTAATAGGTCCGTCAGAGGTGCAGCATTGGAATTGAAAAGAAACTGAGCTAAATAGGAAATTTTGAATTGAAAGGGAAGATCTGTGGGAATTCTGATTAATTGATTGTGGAATTTTCGAAAAAAAACTAACTGAACACTATTTTAAGACGCTACTGTACACAATGTTATATGTTTTTCCATTCGGGGAAAGAATGTGAAGATTCTGGGCATTTGACACACGCGAACATGCTACAGAGCTGACCATGAGAGAAGCACGGTTTTTGTTGACCCTGCTACCTGTAACGTTTGCCCTTGCGCTTTATTAATTGTCATTGCAAAACTGAGCTTAATAGGGAACTGCAAATTTTTGAATTGAAAAGGAAGATCTGTGGGAATTATAGGGATCCGTGGTATAATAACATTTTCACCTTTTCCACGCCTGTCAAAATTAGCAACCGATTATGTTCCGTCCAAGATGTATCACACGCAGCCTTGTCCGTTACATAACCGAGGAGCATCTAAATTTCGTATTAGCATGACTGGGACGCCCATTTTAATTGAAGTTTATGTGAGGCACACCTGACAACTCTAGAGAATTTAGAAACTCTACGGGATATGAAGTGCTCTGTTCTGTGTCCATAACTGTGTCTACTGAATACCTGTTATTTCTCCTGCTACTTCGCTTAATATATCTGAATTTATTTTGTTAACGCTCTCATTTTTGGTGCAAGAATCGCCCTTCACATAACCATTTGTCTTCATGCATGTTGTTCGTTAAATCTGAATAAACGCTCAATTAATTCGGAATGACTCTGTACTAAATTACAAAATCTCGTCAATTTAACGCAGCCTCAGCATCCGTTTCCCACCCCATCGCCAATTTTTAATAGTGTGTGCATAGTTTCCAGCATTGATATCATTATACAAATGCACTCATATTCGTAGTTAAACTGAATTTTGTCACCTTGTTCCATAAAATAGACGACTTGAGGCATGCTTTAATTTCATCTGCAGGTGTGCCTTTGAATGACAGGTAAGTTTGGCGAAAGTCACCAGCAAGTAAAACCACCATTCCTCCCATTACATCGGTGCTGCGCAAATCCTGGAGCGTTCGATTTAGTGCCTACAGCTTTTATGCGACATTGTACTTTCGTCCCACACTAAAAGTTTGCATTGTCGTAGCATTATACCTCGTGCACTATTTTTGCTAAAGTTGCAGATCGGCGATTCTTCCTGGGCTAGATTTAGAGGAGTTTTAAACAGAATGCAGTGCGGCCCCGCTTAGCAGCGTGGCGGCTATACCGGAGGAAGCTACACACAGCAATGTTTTATCTTTCCGTACTTGCTAATAATAAATTTAACAAAATGTCTTCCCAGTTCCTCCAGGGGCATCTAAAAAAAGTGCACCATTTCCAGATTCAATTTGTCCTAATACTTTGTCAAAACTCGTTTTTGTTCGGGAAGCAAGCGGGTACAAATTCGGCTACTTGCTGCAAAGCTGGTATATCGTAGTTTGTTTCACGTATAATTTCATCACTTAGTTCATTTTCGGTTGTTCGCTGAGGGCTTATCATTCCAAAGTTACTTTATCTTAAATTTTTCAAGTGCTTCATTATAAATGTGTTCATTGTATGTCATGTTCATGTGTCTGCTGTAACCTTCATAAAATATCTTCCGCCATGTACTCTTTATATTTGTCCCACAATTTATGTGCATTAGATAGCCCGCAAGATGATATGAGAGTTGCATAAAGATCCCTAATTTTGACTAGTGACTGGCACTGCACAGCTTCCTCCATGGTTTCATCCCAGTGATTATCGTTTTCTAAAAGATGCAGAGCTTCACATGCTTCTCTATAAGTTGCATTCCTGACCGTTGACAGTTTTAAGGTCTTTATATCCTGTAGGACCCCGAACATGGTGCAGCAGCAATCGTAAACAGAAACATTCAAAATTAGTTACATGGACGGTATACACACGACCAAGGGCATCTGATGATTTTACACCAGGCCAACAGGCGCGCTTGAATACGGCGTTTCCACTCCTTCTAGATGTGTTCAAGTATAATAGCGGGGACTTCAGAATATAACAACGTTTTGCAAAGGGTCGGTTTGATAAAGTTGAAAGAAGGCTGGTAGTGTAGTTTTTGGCGGTGATGCAATTCTTTCTTAAATTTCTTTCGGTGAAATATACACGCTCTCCATTTTCTAAGTGCACAGCAAGGTGAGTAACTGTTGGGTGCCTTTCGTGTAGGAAAGCAAGGACACGCCACGCTGCCTCGTTACTGCTGACATAACGCCCTGCTTGAAAGGTCTGTACTTCATTGATTTGCCTCACCTTCACTCCTGAGATTAAATATTGCTTGTCCGCTTCCTTTATTTATGTACTTACAGAAATACTTGATTGCGCGGACAGAGCTACATGCTTCTACATTAATGTGGGCATTAAACATTTTACATAGAATGGGCGAATACGGGACAATCCAGCTGTTATCTAATGTTTCGCACGCTCCAGAGCGAGATTTGATTGTAACTTTCCTGCCACCATCTTCGGGAGCTCTGCGTCTGTATAAAGGTTGCCATTGTCATTGTGCACTGTTTCTTTTAATAGCTGTTTAGGAATTTCTTTGTACATTTCCTTCTTTCATACATGGCGATATTGAATTTCGTGCTCCACATGGACCGTGAATCATATTTCGGACGATGGTATCATACAATTCTTTATCTTGCTCAGGATCCGGAATCTCGGCGCTTATTATGTCGTCTATTTGGCTGGGCACAACTTCTCTTTAAGCCATATTAGAATGTGGGCATGCGGTAATCCTCTTTTGCCATTCAATTGAATACATGAAGCACTGCACCTCTCAAAATTTTCCTTTGTTAATTACATACATTAATTTTTGTACTTTTAATCTAAATACTCTAGCAACTAAATCGTGTCTGTCAGTACTTTTTGGCCCGGCATTAGCTCCTCGGTTATTTCTTTCCATGTGGGATTGCAAGTAAAAGTAACAAAAGATCAGGTCTTCCGTAAGTTCGTACATAGGCGAATGCGTCTGGTGTGTACTCATGTAGTAGCAGGACTGTTAACGAATGATGAGGGCAGAATTACCATTTTACCTAAATCTCTGGGGTTTACATTGGCGTGAAACTGCATCTTGTAAATGTATATAATTCTCAACGCGCAGCTTTTTGATTTAAAGATATATAACGGAGACGTTCACTTTCTACCTTCATACATGTCTACCAAAAATTGATGAAATAATTGTCTACACCGGGCTAAGAGGTTAAAATCATTTTCTCGCAACATCATATGATACGCATAAAATCCAATACTGTTCGGAGTAGGCTCCTTTGTGACCAGGTTAATAGTGGAATTTGAAAATGATAACCTTCTTGTCCTTTGCAATAAATCAACGGGTATTGCAGAGCGTCATAAAATTTGTGTATCGGCTACCCGTTGCAACGTATCATCACGTGCTTGCAAGACAATGTCTCGTGAAGAAAATTGATCACCGCTAATTACGGCTGCTATTTCGTTTATCAAAGATGCATTGTAGCGCCTTTCTTGCCTCCTCGAGGGTCCGATCTGCGTGAATGACGACTTTATAATCCTCTTCAGGTAGGTTTTCTAAAGCAGTCAAATGTTTTGACTAAAATGTTACGTTCATGCAAGAGAATTTTTGAACTGTGGTCTCTCTCTCTGGATAAATTGGCAGTGACGGTCTACCTCAATTTCTTCGTCACCCATAAAATATACTTGTAAATTATGCTGTTCGTTTTCAGCTGGAAAAGTGAACCTATTCTATGATAAATTTGCCCTTGCACCGTAAATGTAGGCGAAAATCCGGCATTATTTTGGTCAACTCTGAAGGACGTCATTGAAATCATGAGTTATATTTCCGGATCCTGTTTAAAAAGCGCCGTGACTCATTAGCATCATATAAAGAGTTTTCAAAGGTTCTTCTGGTTCCCCAAGTAACGAACACTTTGCCATTGAACAGCACATGTGCGGTCTCATCTTTCCATTTTAAAGCGCTGCAAAATTGACGCCTTGTCAATCAGTCCGATAACAACTAACCTGTGATTTTTATAATCAATCAATGGATCATAATTGAATGCTGCGTCATTAAAACCGACCAATCGTTTCTTTGAAAATTTTGTCGACGTTCAGCTTGGGCTGTGCATTTGCATCTTTCGCGCTGTGTCTGTTCTGGTGTTTCAGATGCCCTTATAGTAGATTGACGTTCAGCTTGCTCAATGAGTCTGTGTTGAGTTTCATCAGGTGTTTCCGCGGCTCTTAAGGCGGCCTGACGTTCCGCTTGTTCGAATAGCCTTTGCTGACTTTGAGCAGGTGTTTCAGTAGCTCTTAAAGTAGATTGACGCTCTGCCTGTTCAAGATGCCTTTGCTGACTTTGATCAGGTGTTTCAGTAGCTCTAAAGTAGCTTGACGCTCTGCCTGTTCAAGACGCCTTTGCTGACTTTGAGCAGGTGTTTCAGTAGCTCTTAAAGTAGCTTGACGCTCCTGCCTGTTCAAGACGCTTTCGCTGACTTTGAGAGGTGTTTCAGAGCTCTTAAGTAGTTTGACGCTCTGCCTGTTCAAGACGCTTTCTGACTTTGAGAAGGTGTTTCAGAGCTCTTAAAGCTGCGCTCTGTCTGTTCAAGACGCCTTTGCTGACGTTGAAGGTGTCTCAGATGCCTAAAAGCAGGCTGACGCTCTGCTTGTTCTTGCCTTCTCAGTTCAGCATCTTCTAAAGATTCTATAATCTAAATATAGTTTTAGCAGTCTAAATATGTATAAAGGAATACCAACAAATCAACAAAACCGATCCAAGAAAATACACAAATCCGAAAATAAAAGCCAATATAAATCCATTCAACCTTAACCAAATCACAAATAACAAAACCGAAAAGCGGGTAAGTCGAGATAGCTACGAAATAGAAACAATTTAAGCGTGCCGTATGCGTACTATAAGTTGACGCGCGGCTCAACAGCGGGAGTTAAGTACATGTCAGGAAACATTTCGTTACCGCGTTTTAAAAACCTAGTATGACATCTAGCGGAATCAATTTAAACTATGTACGTTAGTTAATAAGAACTCTCAAAATATTTTTCTTATCATTTTGCACATTTTTCTTATTGTAATACCGATTCATTCATAACCACATATAAGAACTGTATTCATTTCCGTTCAATAAATATTACTAAGGCTTATTAATAAGGCTTACTAAGAACTGTTTCTACCATTGTTAAGTAATAGTTAAGGGTGAAAGGTGACAGGTGGTGATAGTATTTCTGATCCATACTTATAATCACGCCTGTAACCCTTGCAGGGTAGGCAGAGCATCAACGGATTACTTAATATCGTCTGCGAGGTTATCGCCTATTCTGTAATTACGATGCACCAAAACGTTTGAAGAAAATCAGCTGGTGAATTTTATGTTTTTATCGCTCTCTTCGGTCCTGCGTGGAAAAATACAGATCCATACATTTTTATCTTAATTTTGGTAAAGACACAATAATCCAGATATTCTGACCTTCTGTGTTCGTCCATCGTACCGTCGTCCGTCTTGTAAAATCACGCGCCACCTAGCTGAATTTAATTTTGCAACATATTCGATTTTCCCACGGGAATGATATGTTTTTCCGCTGAAAAAAGTAGCCTATGTCACTCTACAGCCACCGAACTATCCCCATACAAATAATCATGCCATGCAGACGCTCTGTTGCGACGTGAAAGAAGGACAAACAAACAAACAAACACACTTTCGCATTTATAATATTAAGTATGGATAGAATAGAATAGAATAGAATAGAATAATTTTTTATTCAATATACATTACATGTGTAATTCTTATTGAAAGTCATTTTTACTTTTACTGGTTCGAAAAAACCTCTGTCCTGGGAAGAACCAGCAAGAAACCCAGCAGGACTTCTTTTTAAGTAAATTTTACATTAATGGTTGTACAAACTATTTAAGTACAAAATTTATTTTAGAAACTGCTGGTAGCCACCTCATTCCCAGGGGTTATTATCAATTATATATTCATTTATACTATAATAACCCTTTTATACAGTTTCAGCTTACAAAACATTTAAACTTGGTAATAGAGAGCCTGTACACTTTCCGGGACCTTGTTGTAATAGCGTATACATTGCCCCAAGAATGAATTACTGACTCTGTGGAGTCGAGCTGATATCACTAGCTTGTGCTTGTTCCTAGTGTTTACAGAATGTATATCACTTTTTTAAAAACTACCTTTGTTTTTGTGAACGTACATTAAATTTTCGTAAATATACTGAGAGCCCAAAGTTAATATATTTATTTCTTTAAATTTATCTCTAAAGACTCTCTCGGTTTTAGGTTGTAAATAGCTCTAATGGCCCTCTTCTGTAAAACAAAATAGTTTCTGAATCAGCCGCATTTCCATAGCAAAATCCCATAAGACATTATGCTATGGAAATAACTGAAATAAACTAGTCTAGCTGTCTCGACACTAGTGAGACCTCTAATCTTTTTTACAGCATAGGCTGCAGAACTTAGTCTGCTTGCTAGTTTTGATATATGGGGGCCCTGACTTTGCGTCGAGGTGATGCCAAGAAAACAGTGGATTCAACAGGGCTCAGTTCTTCCCCATTTAAAAACACATTGGTACCCAGATTTTTAACATTCGTTGTTGTAAATTATATATCAATGATTCGACGCAGAGGTGAGCGGATACCCGCTAAATATATGCGGGTATACCCATATGATTAAAGGCTTGTTAAACTAATATTTATAATATTTTCATATAATTGAAGCTAATAATAAATCACTAATCACATATTCATGTACTTGTTTGTAGTTATAGCGGTGGAAATTAATTGCCTGAACAAAAGTGAGTCGTTGTCGAGTATTCATTTAGTCTGTGGAAGATGCTGTACGCGTGTGAATGCTTTTCTTAAGCAATCATCAAATTTTAATTTTAAATTTTTGTTCCAATATGATAAAGTACTGTGATTAAACTAAGTGAAATAAAAAAAAATCGTGTTGATAAAGCTAATAAATTGTCAATGGTGACGTAATAGAAATGAAGAATTTTCAGTCCTTTCTTCCTGAAGGAAGCAAATTTAATCAAATACTATGCGCAGTTTTAAGTAAGTATAATTAGTCCAGTCTTTTAACCTTGGTTGCAATTTTTTCTGAAGGTTTAAAAGTAAACATGGTAGAACCACGCTACAGCAGAAGTGTCCACTGCGCTGCCCCAATGCGTGTTGGCGGACTTCACATGTATTCAAAGTATTTTTTAATTTCTCCGACATAAGATGAGGTTTCATCACGATAATTTGCTTCACCGCCAAGCAGGTGGTAAATCAGCATTTAAAATTGCATGCACAATATCCCGGATATCCCGGCGGAGATTGAACCCAGGTTTTTCGCGTAATGTGAAATAACAGCGAGCGCTTTCTTTCGTGGTTCGTCATGTGTACATCGAATAAGTTGCCTTCATCTGTCTTTCCGTCCCATTAAAATGTGCGCAATTTCAAGGCAAGATTAGCAGGCGAGTTGGCAACCACAGTTTTTATTATATTGAGCCGTTATCAGGGAGATGTTACTGGCTATACATTTCAGCTTCTTCTGTCACCTCTTACGACATCCTCGGGATAATATAGGGTAGTGGATTCTTTTACGCCGCCATTACACGGCGATTTTTTGTTGTGAGTTTTTTTAATCTAAAATTCTTTTTCAAAAAAAAAGTATGGAGGTAAATCTTTCGAAATGTGAACTGTTTTATTCAATCTAGAGAAAGGTGTATAATCATATAAATTTTTGATTGAGTAGTATAAAGTATGTGTGTTTATATTTGTTGTATATGTATAATTTTTCCGTTAATTGTTGTAATTATTATTATTGCTGTGTTATTACATTTACTGCTAATGTTTGTTTCTTTTTTTGCACCTGCCATTATATTTTACCACACCCGGGACTGACTGAGAGATAATGCCAAAATACATTATGTCCACCCTATGTAACCCCTTTATTTAAGGTGATAACAATAAAACATACATAAGTAAATAAATCTACGAGTTTCAGTTTTACATAGATGGGATATTTGGTTGATTTTTTTAACTGGGCAAATTTTCTTACTATTTAAATCGAGCTTTCTTCTAAATAAGTCAGTGAAATTAAAAAAGAAAACAATGTAGTTCACGAACTGCGACAGTATGAAGATCTCGATATTTTTTTACAATTAACTCACATTAAATAATATTGTTACATTTCCAAACTAAACGTATTTGGAACCGTTAAAGTTTTAAGGAAAATAGTGTTGTTTAAAATATAAACATAATTATTAGTGGCTATAGCTATTTTGAATCTACATAAGTTGTCTAGCCGGTTATACTAGATGAAACCGTTAAAGTTTTAAGGAAAATAGTGTTGTTTAAAATATAAACATAATTATTAGTGGCTATAGCTATTTTGAATCTACATAAGTTGTCTAGCCGGTTATACCAGATGAAACATTGTTTCTTTATGCTGTCTAAATATGATTTGAAAAAGGATATTAAAACTTTAGTAAAATTTACAGAAAAGTAATATTTCACTTAATGTACTTATGAACTTCTTTCCTGCATAAGAGTCCTGAAGGGTTGGATTTAGAATCGTTTGGCAGGAATTTGGGGGAGTAAGGTGTTTTATTTGGTAGAGGTTTTGCCTCAATTATAATAATACCACTCACATTAAAAGGTAATGCACCGTTATCGAAAAAATAAATAAAAACTATTATAACCTAAAATGCGTAAAACATGGAAAAACGTATACAATATTACTGTGAAAACTGGATAGCATACAGAATTTTGTGTAAGTGCGACAAAGACGTAAGACTAGTATTCTACTGTCTATACTCTCTGTCAAGTGTCAAATCGCATCACATACAATTTTTTATACATTTTGCGTTTTATTTCTGAATTGTTTAAAACTGTCCAGAAATACTTTCAGTTGTAATAGGTTAGAAGGTTGTGGCGGGAGCGAAGGCAACCTGACTTTATAGATAAGATATCTGATCTAATCGAATCTGTACTAAAATTGAATCAGCACGCCCCGACTCCACGTAGTCTTGTCTGCCCTACTCCTAGAGTGTTTTTGTAAAGCCGTAGGTGCGGAGGGAGACCAGCCCCCACCCGCCGTAGCAAATCGCAGGCACCTGTACGAGCCGTAGCGTCTGCTCACGGCAGCTGTAATTATTTATGGCAAGTAAATAATTATATTTTAAACTTACTGGGAGTATTTTGCAGATTTTGAACAATTTTGTGTAACCACCTTTACAAATAGCTTTAGTTTTGCGAACAAGTATGCAGAGCAATACTGAAGTATGCCACATAGGCTGTTAACATGTAGCAAGTAGCAAATAGGCCCACACCCCGAACCTTGTCGCTTCCCGCACCTCACCTCAGTCGCCTCACTAAGCGTGTCACCAACCTTTACACGGAAAATGCGTGATGCGAGATAGTCACGGAACCATTGGTTTAGCGGCTGTCCCACGCCACATTCGTCCATTCCATTTAAAAGTGTTTCTGTATCTAAGGTATCAAAAGCTTTTTTGAAATTGTAAAAATTTGCAACAACTTCTAAATATTAATTAATTTCGTCAGTGAATTTTGATAATAATGTATTAGTGCTTTTGCCCCTCTGAAAACCGTGCTGGCATTCATTTAATATGTTATTTTCTTGTAAATAAAACCCAAGTTCATTTGATATGCATTTCTCGATAATTTTGTCAATACTAGATAATATAGCAATTGGTCTATAGTTTGAAAAAACTTCTCGATCACCCTTTTTATGGACTGGACGAATTATGGCTTTTTTTAATTTATTCGGAAATCTATGATTCTTTACCGACATGTTAACTATATTAGCTATGACAAAACTTACTTTGTCAATAACTAAATTTAAGTCTAACATCCGTACGAGATCAGTTCCCGGCGATTTATTTTTATCTAATTGATTAATCACACGTTTGACTTCTCCACTACTGACCGGTTGCCATCTCATATATACATCAGGTCTATCAACGTAATTGTCCCTCACTAACCATTTTTCTGCACATTTTTTTATAGAATAAGGTCACCCTAAACGAGCACACAGTCCACCTGATGGTAAGTGGTTGCTGTGGCCCATGGACATCTACATCTATCTTCGTTTGCTAATTTAAATACAGATGCGTTGTCAGCGGTGAGGACTAAGATAGAATGCCTCCTTTCGATTAAAAAGGGTCTCCGGTTCTCTACACTCACCATACGAAACACAGCAGCATTAAACTGCTATTTTACGCTGGTATTCTGTGAGAGCGTGGTCCTTCCCCGGTCGAGCCAACCCATTCGTGCTACAACTATACTATTAATATAGCTGCAGCATGGCTCTACCACGTAAAAAAACATGTGTGCCTTATGAAGTAGTCTACGCTTTAAAAGTTATCAGCAAACTTATCACAAATTTCTTTTAAACTGCCTCGGTTTCCCATATTAGAGTGTATTAAGTCGTCTAGTGATTTTCTATCATTACCCAATAAACTATTTATCTTATCCCATAATTTCTTTATATTTTCATTACAGTCTAGTACACTTTGTTTATCATATTACATGTTACATTTAGAAATAGCCTTACTGCATTTATTCCTATATTTAGTGTAATTTAATCTCTTTATCATAGTTTTTGGTTCATTGCACAAATAACCTATCTCTTTTTAAAATCATCCGTTTTAAGTTTTCACTTATCCAACCTTTATTTCTAACACTTTTATTTACCCCAACAGTTTGCGATTTGTAACATTCATTATATATATTAGTAAAAACACTAGAAAAAGCTTCGTGAAACTCAACTGGACACTTAGTATTCAACAAATCGTAAAAATTTGTTAATAGTAATTTTTCTCTAACTAAACGATTATTCGGAACGCACCTATTGACAAATCGCATAGGCATACGACTATCAGAGTGGGTGACATGACTCACGGAAGGAGCGCGTTTCATTTGTATCGCTGCCGAGATATAGTAGTGGTCAGATATCTTATGTTTTATTACAGCTGATTCAATTAATGATAAGGGTGACCTTATATAAATATGGTCTATTCTAAACACGATTCTACAATGTTACCCAGGACTATTTCCCTTCGTGTTATGTCGCGTGTGCACCTGGCAAAACCATATTCCGCTATTATATTTTCATAGTATTAAACATTGTTATCTTGATATTTTAAAAGGTCGATATTTATGTCACCACAGAATATTGCTTTTGAGTGCTTAAGTAATTTAAATAATTTTAAATTTAAAGGCCCAATAAATTTCTTAATTCTACAAAAAATTCTGTCTTGGTTGCGTAATCGGCCTATAAGTAGAAATTAAATAAATATGCTCCCCATTAATGTTGAGTGTAATGGAAACGCACTCCGCCGAGCGCATAACACTGGTACTACTCGCGAGCTCAGCCATTTCGCTTACACGCGCAGTGAGCTCCGCCCGCGAATGAACAAGTACACCCCCGCCGCTGCGTCCTTGTCGGGTATAAATATTAACTTTGGATTCAAATTTGTTTGGAATTTTGTAGAAAGATAATACAGAATAATTTGTTTGGTTCAGTTATCACAATGACATCCAATTGGCTCAATTTACTACCGAGAGTAACTAGACAAATATTGAAATGTTTTTTAAGGATCGAATATTTACATGTAATAAACATAAGTCCTTGATATTATGTACTTGTTGCACCCACGTATTTAAGCTATCAAGACTCGTATAATTTACGGATTCATCGTGTAGTATATTGTCGATATTGCTTATGTAATGTAATGTTATGTAATGTTAAGTAGATCACAAATATCACTTTCAGCTCGCACGCATATTGCTTTTTGACCTTCACATTTCTTGACTAGAATTTTCCCGTTCGAAACCCATATGTACCTTGAAGTTGTTTCTTAGTACACCATAGTAGGGCTCGCGTTGTCTTGGTCAAGTCTTCGTTTATGTAGATTTTGTTCAAAGCCGAACCATTTGTAACCATCTTACTCATCGTATCTGACAAGTTGCGACGTTGGGCAACTAGCTATCCCTCGACCTGGTACCTGTTGTCTTAAAGCCCACGATAATGGACGCTGGTTTGGTGTTTTCTTTTGGGGATCGAGTACGTTTAGCCCATTCTATATCCGAACTGCTCACATTGATAATATCGCCTATTTTTGAGACAAACTCTGTGACATTTTTACCGGGAAGCTGTTCAATACCTACAATCTCGATAATGTGTTTACGAGATGCCTGCTCGAATTCGTGTAATTTTTGTTTGAGGGGGGTGTTTTGTTTTTGCAAATAGATGCATTTGTTGTGGACATCAGCCACAGTTTTCTCAAGCTTGTGTATTTTATCTTTTGATTGTTCATATTCTATGATCAATGTGTCATACTTATCGGAAAGCATACTCAAACTTTTTGTAATGGAATCAAGTTGTTTTTTGAACCCGGGAATGGCAGCCACTTTTAGCTGTATGTCCTTGAGAATTTTAGTGTAGTCCTGTGTGTATTCCTCCTGTTCTTCTTCTTCAGATCCATCGTCTTCACAGTTATTACAATAGATCCGATTCTTTCCATTTTTTGTGTCCGCCAAAAGACCCTTAACACAACGTCTATGAAAAGTTCCTTGACACGGTCCTAGGCAAATGATGTGTGATCCTTTTTTAGCTAAAATCTTCTTACATTTTTGACACTCCATTTTTGACACGTATTCAACAATTACAGATATGTAGGTATATCTATAGATTGCGCGAGCGCACCGCGTAAAAAATTCCCTGCGCGCGTACACTCGGGTCAGCGCTGTGAACTAGTGTACCGAGAGTCTGTCCCAAGGAGGTGTCGGATTTATCGACCACAAGTCTCTCGTTAACAAAGTTGTAAAGATTGGGAGTGTATCGATGAGGGTTGCATACTTTATACTCAGAATCACCAAACGGTATTCGCTGAAGGTCATACAGGTTTACTCACCAACCTCACCACATCTCGGCGAGGAAGTGAAGGAAATATATGAGGATATCTCTAGAGCCATGGATTCCTACAAAACTCACTATACGGTGTTAATGGGAGACTTTAACGCAACAATAGGGACAAGAGAGAACGGTGAAATGAAAGAAGGGAAATTCGGGATAGAGCAACGGAACGCAAGGGACTAGCAGCTGGCCGACTTCATGGAGAAAGAGGGACTGTTTATGATGAACTCTTTCTTTCAGAAGCGGCCCTACAGAAAGTGGACCTGGTCGAGCCCCGACGGTTCGACAAAAAATGAGATTGACTTCATTATTACGACTAGACGGCAACTGTTTACTGATGTCTCAGTGATCGCGAGGGTAAAAGCTGGTAGCAATCACCGAATGGTGAGAGGCACACTAAACCTAAACGTTAAGTTGGAAAGGTCACGTCTAATGATGTCAACGCTCCGTTCCCCTCGTCGTCTAATCCAAAGCCCCGGAAACTTTCAAGGCTCGAGTTACAAAATCGTTTCCAGTGCCTAGAAGACTGCAATGATGTGGCCGATATTAATGACAAGCTCGTGGAAGCTGTCCATGCGGTCGGAGCTACGTTAGTTAAACAAAATGTAAATGCATGTAAAAAGAATTTTACATTTCATAAAATATCATCAAAAGATATTGTAAAATATTTTAAAAATATTGATATTAAGAAAACTGTGGATCTGTGGGGGATTTCAGTTAAAGTTATTGCGTCTATAATCGATATAATCGCGCCTCAACTAGCTATTAATTTTAATACTAGTATCGAATATGGTGTGTTTCCTGATTTAATGAAGCATAGTAAAGTAATACTCTTATTTAAATCTAGTAGTACATTAGACCCCGCCAATTTAAGACCTATTTCTGTACTGCCAACACTTCTATATCAAATGTAAAAAAAAATAATGTAAATAATTTACTTCATAAAAATCAATTCGGTTTCACAAGGGGTTGCTCGACAACTGATGCTAGTGTTGAGATGATTAAATATATTTTAGATGCATGGGAGAATTCACAGGATGCTTTAGGTATATTCTGTGACCTATCCAAAGCCTTCGCTTGTGTTCACCATGAAACATTAATCAGGAAACTACAACACTACGGTGTAAGAAGTAATGCTCTTAAATTAATTGTTTCATATTTAAGTAACAGAACGCAAAAAGTTGTCATTAATAGTATGAGCTCTTCCGGGTCGATAGTACAATTCTCGGCCCCTTTCTGTTTCTTGTATATATTAATGACTTACCTTATATAGTAGGGGATAACCATAATATAGTATTATTTGCTGACGACACTTCATTAATTTTCAAATTAAAACAACACTTATTAAAATATGACGAAGTAAATAATGCTATATCTAAATAAGTAAATTGGTTTAATGTTAATAGCTAGCATTTAAATGGCACTAAAACGAAATGTATGAAATTTATGACTCCAAATGTCAAACAATTAAATACTAATGTTATTTTAAATGTGGAGGAACTGAGTACTGAGGATAGACAGTCGACAATAGTCGATACCACAATTTTTCTTGGAATAACACTAGACGCGAAGCTTCAGTGGAGCCCCCATATATCAAAATTAGCAAGCAGACTTAGTTCTGCAGCATATGCTGTAAAAAAGATCAGAAATCTTACCAGTGTGGAAACAGCTAGACTTGTTTACTTTAGCTATTTCCATAGCATAATGTCGTATGGTACGAGTATTTTGCTATGGGGACACGCGACTGACACTGAAATTATATTTGTTTTACAGAAGAGGGACCATAAGAGCAATATTTAATTTAAAACCTAAAGAGTCGCTTCGACAAAAAATTAAGGAAATTAATATATTAACTTTGGCCTCTCAATACATTTATAAAAATGTAATGTACGTACACAAAAATAAAAGTAGTTATACAAAAATAAGTGATATTCATTCCGTAAATACTAGGAACAGACACAAGCTAGTAGTACCAGTTACTCGACTTCACCGAGTCAGTAATTCATTCTTGGGGCGATGTATATATGTATATACAAAATCCCAGAAAATATAAAAAATTCGACCTGCTCAAAGTTCAAAAACTTTATTAAACAAAGTTTGTATAAAAAGGGTTATTATAATATTAAGGAATTTATAGATGATAATAACCCATGGGAATGTGGTGCGCTACCAAGCTATTTCTAATTTGTTTTGTGTGGTTTATTGTGTAACATACATCATTGTAAGCTGTTATTTAAAAAAAAGTCCCGCTGGGTTTCTTGCTGGTTCTTCCTAAGACAGAGATTTTTTTCGAACAGTGGTAATTAAACAAAAGAGTGACTTTCAGTAAGTATTATTTATAATCTATATTGAATAAAAAAGTTTCTGTTTCTGTTCTGTTTCTATAACTCAAAAGCTAATGATGCGATTAGGCTGAAACTAGATATACTAACATTTAGTCACTCAACTAGCGCCTACCTGGATGAGTAAACTCACCCTCGCCAACCCCGCCATTTCGCGAACTTTTTGACCTGCCCTCGTATAAGAAATAATGTACTCCAGACCGAATTTCAGCCACGGCGGCTAGTCTCAACGAGGACCATCCATTATTGTTTATCGCAATGTGATTCAGAGTAGCCTCTCCACAGAAGAATCTACTTTACTCGTATATAATAATTAAATAATAATGTACTCCAGACCGAATTTCGGCCACGGCGGTCAGTCTCAACGGAGACCAGCCATCTGCGTAGGACAGGATTATAGTGCATGGGTTTGTGCACTAAAATAGGTGCACTCTCTATTCCCTCACTCTCATGGTCCGATGGGACGGAAATTCGACACGTACGGAAAGAGATCAGGTCCAGGACTAACGGCTTACGTGCTTTCTTTACATCGTACGGTGGTAAAACACCGCCAAATTCTTGACTCCGGACTGCTACTGAGAATTTCTCGACAGGAAAACCCAATAACTGAATTTCTAACCCGGTATCTCACGATCAGCAGTCGCTCTTACGACCACTAAATCAAAGAGGCAGTTATAGGCATATATGAATTACCACGACGAACAGACGAGATTTACGGTTCTACCGCTACTTCTGTGTTTATTCTTTTATTTTCTTACCTTATTTTTATAAAACTTCATTAATTTTCGTTTGCTTTTCAGTCAACTTACCAGTATTTGTATATGGTGCCAGCATTGGCTGGATGTCGCCTATGACCATGCTCCTGCAATCCAAAGACTCACCTAAAGGAGTTCCCCTGACAGATACAGAGGTATGCATAAAAACATTGTTTATGATTGAAGTTTATCCATTCATCTACCATCTTATAAAAGTTCATTGCAGAACATAGACTATAGGGTTGATTTTGCCATAGTTGCTGTGATTGGCAGGTGGGTTGGCAACCGCCGGTTTTTATTATTTTGAGTTGTTATCAGGACGATGCGAGGAAGTGGATATTCTTAGATCGCCACTACATGATTCTTTTTAAGTTCTACATCAAAAGGTTCAGAATACGTTATATAGGCAAATGGTGAAGAAAAATTAATTAAAAAGATCTCAAACATTCTGTCCTTTTTATCTTTTAAATTCAAAATGCGTCGTAATGCATTATTTAACTGATTTTACTGCGCACGCACACATTATTTTGTCCGCGGCGCGCCACTACCAGTCGTGACCGGAATGGCGTGCAAGGGGCACGCAGTAAAGTAAGTGCATCATCGTCGTCTTAAGAGGAAGACATGCTATCGCAACAAATTCGGCCTGTATAACGACGCACCTTGGCATATCTTCGCCTGTTCTGTATAATTTTCGCATCCGTGCCTTATCCGTTCCACGCCTGTGACGTGCCTTCGCCTTAAGCTGCTTCTGTATAATTTGCATCCAAGGTGTCGTAAAAATACATGTGAAACAGTCGATAAATCTTTATAAACGAACATTTTACGCGTGCCATGTCGAGTAACTGTTGTAGGTTTTAACTTTTTCATATGTAAACGCAACCTGTCCAGAAAAATCAGTTAGTCTATCAGCAGTCGGTTCAAACAAGGCGCCAGATAACTTTAGCGGTTCTCCGTAAACTAGCTCAGCAGTAGAAGCAGACAAATTGTCCTTCCATGCACTACGAATACCCAGACGTACAAGTGGACGTTTTTCAGTCCAGTTCTCGTCTTCGTGGCACATAATACCTGCCTTAAGTTGTCCATGGAAGCGTTCCATTAGACCATTGGCAGGAGGATGATACGCAGTAGTGTGTACCTTTTCTGGGAAACCAAAACGTAATATCCACGACGAAATAAAAGCTTTTGCTACACTCTCCGCTCTGATCTCTTGTAACGGTACTGCCTCCGGCCACCTGGTAAACCTAACTATAGGTGCTAAACAGTATCAGTATACCATCAGAGACGGGAAGTGAACCTATCAAGTCTACGTGAACATGAGAGAAACGGGCCGTAGGAAGCTTAAAATCCTGGATAGGGGCTTGTACGTGTCTCGTTCCCGGCCAATACATACCTCTCAGTCACCAGTTTAATAGTAGCCCTAGCACTTGGATGACTGAGTCCATGAATATTGTCAAAAACGGAATGCAGGTGTTATGAATTGTCTATGTCTGGGCCCAGATATGTCACAGAAGATTTTCGTACAACCAATTCTACACAGACCTTCTTCAAATTGAGAGACGAACCGGTTCGTAAAATATTTTGGAGTTCTGAGTCCGTGTCCTGAGAAGCTGCTAAGGCAATAGGGTCTAGCGAGCTTGTTATTGCATCCGTTCTTGATAACGCATTCGCGACAACATTGTCCTTCCCGGTAATGTGACGGATATCCATTGTAAATTGAGATATAAAATCTAAATACCTAAATAGCCGCGGAGAGCAATCGTCGCGGGACTTCTTAAAGGCTGAAATCGGCTTATGGTCAGTCAGTATAAAGAATGGTTTTAACTCGAAAATATTTTACTAATTCGTAAATAGCTAAGAGTTTACGATTATACGGCATACATAAAGGCTGCCAATGACCTAGGACCATCTGCTGCAAGACTGAACCAATGGCGGAGTTGGATGTGTCAGTTACTATGGTCAACGGAACAGATGAATCTGGATGAGCTAGAAGAGCGGCATTAGCAATGCTTGAGAAGAATATAACGTTCAAAGTACATCAAAAATGTGGCAAGATTTTAGTGCAGACGCAACGAAAAGCAGCACTAGTGGTAGTGAAGTGGTATTTTGCCGAGTAGGCATTAAGATGCTGCCATTTTGACCCGAGAAACCGACGCTTTGGTTTGCACAGTTAGATTGCCAATTTGCATTAACGAATATTACACCGGACGTCACAAAATATTATCATATAACAGTTAAAGGGCTCTCAAATATCGGTGTCTGAGTTTTTAACCAAAATGAGGCAATCTGTTCATAAAAAAGCACGCAAACATTTTGGATGGAAGAATGTGTGGACCTTTGATGGCACAGTTTTTATAAAACTCCCCAATAACGAACGGGCAAAGATCTCCACTGAAAAGGAGATTGATACTCTCATTGAAAAGTTTCCTGTCGATTGTTCACCAACAAGACATGGCATTGCTTCTAATAGTGGCGTTACTAATGTTGCAAAGAAGCCCATTCAAACCCAGCAAAGTACTTCAAGCACAAAAAGTCAGTGTGAGATTTCTCGGCGCAATCAAGATGGTACGAGGGTGATACTGAAAGTTCTTAGAAAATCAAAAACTGAACAAACTAGCAAGTTATTAGTTTTATTATATCTTTTCAGAATAGTGTCTATTTACATCAATACATCGCGGCATCCGATGGAACCACTGAGAAAAGCACTTTGCCCACTCGTCCTTAGGGGTCTCTTCGACGGCATTTTGAAACGCAGCCACTGCTTCCTCGGCGTCCATAAAACGTTTTCCTCGAAGTTTTTCTTTTATTTTCGGAAATAAATAAAAATCGCAAGGTGCGAGCTCAGGGCTATAGGGCGGGTGACCCAGTAATTCCACGTCTGACGTCGCCAAGTAGTCGATTGTTTGCTTGGCGGTGTGCGACAAGGCGTTGTCGTGGTGAAGGAGGAACCAACTGCGAGGTCGTATCTCCCGAACTTTTTCCAAGACAAGTGGCAAGCAATTGTTAGTGTACCACTCTGCAGTAACTGTTTTTCGATCTTTAAAAACAATTGTTGCGTAATGACCTGTCCTTCCGAAGAACGAGGCCACCATCTTTTTTCCCACGCTTCGAACTCTCTTCACTTTAGTTGGCAACTCCTCGGAAGGAAACACCCAGACAGCAGATTGTCTCTTAGTTTCAGGATCATAACTATAAATACAGCTTTCGTCACCCGTAAGTATGTCGAATATAGCATTTGAGTCACCTACGTGAAATCTTTGAACCATTTCACGACACCAATCAACACGACGGAGTTTTTGGGCCTCTGTCAAATTATGAGGTAACCACCGGGCACAAGGCTTCCTGATCGCTAAATGTTCATGGACGATTTTGTGTTATCTTCAGTCGTCGCCGTAGAAGGCCGTCCCTCACGCAGATTATCGGTGAGATTAGTGCGACCACGTTTAAACTCATTACACCAGTTGTAAACAGTGGCACGAGATGGGGCTTTATCGTGAAAGGCCAATCGAAGTCTATTATAACATTCTTGTAGACTTAAATGTCATCGAAAGTAATAAAAAATCAATGTACGAAAATTTTCTCGCGTTAAATTCATACTGACGTGACACAGACAATTTTCAATGTGCCGCCAAGTCGTAAACAAATGACAAATCAATAAAATACATACACAATAATATTGGCAAAGACTTTCATTTTCAAAATTTGAACTTATTTTTTTTATTATATCGTTTACAAATGGCCAGTTCTAAAAACTTTCAGTGTCGCCCTCGTATGGTGAGGCAGAAAGAGGATCCTAAAAGGCCCCGCCGTTTTATAGCTAAAAAATAACTTATTTGAACTATCTTTTTATATACTTAGGTATCCTTTTTTTTCTATTATTTAATATTAAGTACTTATTTCATGGCTCTGATTACAATTGTAGCATAGAACACTATTATGTCTAGTTATAAGTAGTTCGCTTGTAATAGCTGTTTTATTGGATTTTTTTTTCGTTTTTTTAAGTTCTTTTCCTTGTATTATAAACTCCATTGGAATGTTTGTCCTCGTAAATCAAAATAGATTTTAATCATGTTTCATGTATATAGTATATAACTTGCATAAGCTTAGTTTCCTTTTTAGTTTCTTAGTAGAGGAGTCTTACTTATTTAGTAGGTTTATCTATGCTATGCATGTTAACCGTAATAATCTAATTATAATCATCTTTATTATTTGTACTAACAATACTTTTCTTCACTTTTATAAATGTACCTTAAAACTATACTTAATATTTTCTATCACAGATAACTGTATACTAGTCAGAGATTTTCTACTTGATTTTTAATTTTGAAATTTTTTTTAGCCCTTGATAGAAAAGGACAAATGTACCATACAGCCAATATCGATTTTGTACTTTGATTTTGTAATCGATTTATTATGGTAGACTTTTTCTCTTATTATTTTGTGTGATACCTATTTAGGAACAAAAATATTTTGCCACTTCAGATATTATATATAAGTTTCCACATAAAATTTATTTAATTATTAAGTTTACTTTGTAAACGGTTAACTGATGGGATTGTGTTGTTTATGTTTACTACGTTTTAGCTTAATTAGTTTTATAGTTTACATACCTTACTTTTATATTTTATATATATATATATATTCATTTTTGTGTTTTTTTTTTTAAATTTAATGTAGGTATTATCTTAGTCTATGAATTATATCTGATGTTGAGTCGTTTAGCTCTGCAAATTATTCTTCTGCCATGTCATTTTACTCTTGCGATGATTCTTTCAACGACAGCGCACTTGATTTACACCAATTACTCAAAGGAGTTTTTACGTCTATTAACAACTCTCTGAACATATGTCACATAAACGCTCAAAGTATCCCGAGCCACTACACCGAACTCGAAGTTTCATTTTCGCCCGAGCATATTCACGCATATTAGTGTCGGAAAGTTGGCTGAAGCCTTCTTTACCGTCAACTTTATATCCCTTACCCGTCTTCGTACTTGTTAAGAATGATCGGGTTGGAAAAGGTGGAGGTGGTGTAGTCATTTACTTACACGCATCAATTCCTCATAAAATTGTTTTAGCATCTCTTTCCTGCTATTCTGCCTCTTCTGAGTTTTTATTTTTGGAACTCGATGCCAAGGGTATAAGGATGCTTCTAGGGGTAGTGTATTGCCCCCCTTCGACAGATTTCCATAATTGTATTAATAACTCTTCTCCCGCCGAAGTGTGAAAATTTCTTAGATCTTTTGGTCTTTGTGGGCCAACTATATTGGATTGTGGTACTTCTCTATCTCTTGATGAAATCAATCAACATTTCGCTTCTGTAGCAGCAATGGACCCTACAATTCGCTCTCAAACAGTGGCTTCCATTGCTTCTGTGCAAATTCCTAACATACCTACCTTTAATTTTTTTTCCTGTTTTTCAGGATGTTGTCAAAAAGTCTAATTTAGCAATTCAGTCCAAGGCGGTGGGTTATGATGAGATTAGTTGACACATGGTAGTATTTATACTAGAGCACCTTCTTCCAGTAATTTCCCATATTATAAATTTTTCCCTTGATTCAGTTCAGTACCCTAATCTTTGGAAAAGGGCTTTTATAGAGCCCCTCCCAAAAGTTCCTACTCCCATTCTTCCTAATCATTTTCGCCCTATATCCATTCTACCCTTTCTTCTCAACATTTTAGAATCCTGTGTTTACAAACAAATTTCTACATTTATTTCGAAACATAACCTACTGAGTATATATCAGTCTGGGTTTCGCCCTGGTCATAGTACCAGTACTGCTATAATTAACGTCACAGACGATATTAGACAAGGTATGGAAGAAAAAAAAGTAACAGTACTGGTAGTAGTTGATTTCTTAAATGCTTTCAACACAGTTGATCATGAAATCCTTCTTTCCATACTGTATCATCTAAATTTTGGCCCTACAGCATTGGAATGGTTTGCGTCTTATCTTTGCGGTCGATAGCAGTCAGTCTCTGTGGGGCAAACGACCTCAGTTTGGGCTGATGTGGAAGCTGGTGTACCGCAAGGCGGTATTCTTTCTCCTATAATTTTTTCAATTTTTATAAACTTTATTACCTCCATCTTCGATTGCTCGTACCATCTGTATGCTGATGACCTTCAGCTATACGTGCAAGCTGATATTGGGGATATTCATAATGGGATTAAAAAAATAAATGACAACTTATCACCTATCAAAGATTGGTCTACTCGTTATGGAGTGTTGGTCAATCCTTTGAAATGCCAAGCTTTACTGGTGGGCAGCTCAAGGATGCTAGCCAAGATTAATCTTGCAGACTTACCTACTATTTATTACAATGGGATTACAATACCTTTCAGTAAGTCAGTAAAAAATCTTGGCCTACACATTGACAGCACGCTGAATTGAAGAACTCAAGTTTCTGAAGTGAGTCGTAAATTCATTGCCACGTTACGTTCTCTGTATCATCTAAAACATTTTCTCCCCACAAAGTTTAAGATCATGCTTGTCCAATCGCTCATATTACCTACAATTGATTATGCAGATGTGTGTTACCCGGATCTGTCCCAGGATCTTCTGAACAAGCTGGAACGCCTTCTCAATAACTGTATAAGATTTATTTTCGGGCTTCGTAAGTATGAGCGTATTTATCAATATAGATTTAAGCTTAATTGGCTTACAATCCGGCAAAGGCATATTTCCAGAATATTACTTGTTCTTTTTTCCATATTAAATGACCTATTTTCGCCTTCTTATCTTAAGAGTAAATTTCACGCTCTTCTTCTAACAACAAAATATGTATTCCAGTTCACTTCACCGAGTTCTATGGTTGCCTTGCCCGATGACATCAGAAAAGCTCCCAATAAGTTTGCTTTTACGTCATATACATTATACGTCAAATTCTCACCACTCCATGGGTTGACTGGTAGAGAATGCCTCAAGGCATTAAGTCCGCCCTTTGTAACCATTGTTTAAATCATATGGTCTTTTTAATTTATTTTTAGAGCCAACGCGTATTACTGAATGTAGTGCAACATGTATAGATAACATTTTTACAAATGTTAAGTCGTTGCATAAATGTATAATTCAAAAATTGAGTTCTGATCACTGTGGACAGTTAGTTTCGTTACCTAATGTTCACAAAAAGCAAGTAGATGGGAAAATTGTGTTTGTTCCTGTAAATGCACGTCGCTTGGAGAAGTTTAGAAGTAACATAGTGAAGAAACTTCCATCACTTTCATACCAAAATGATCCTAATTTTTTGTATGGAACAGTGTTTAAACTTATATGCAATGAATTTGATAATATTTTACTTCTAAAACGTTCTCCTTGAAAAATCGGAAGGATTTCAATGAATGGGCGACAGTAGGAGTCTATAAGAGCAGACAAAGGTTATATGAACTTTACCATGAAAGGTCATATAACCCTAGCGTCGAATTTAGGGAATATGTAAATAAATATTCAAAAATATTTAAAGGAGTGTGCTCCACAGCCAAGTCTTTGCACTTGAGCAACAAATTAAGACGGCTTCTAATAAAATTAAAATGACGTGGAGTATAATTAATAGTGAAACTGGTAAGGTCAACTCCCGCAATTCAGCTATTTCTAATTTGTTTTGTGTGGTTAATTGTGTAATATACATGATTGTAAGCTGTTATTTATAAAAAAAAGTCCCGCTGAGTTTCTTGTTGGTTCTTCCCAGGACAGAGGTTTTTTTTCAAACCAGTGGTAATTAAACAAAAGAGTGACTTTCAATAAGTATTATTTATAATCTATATTGAATAAAAAAAGTTTCTGTTTCTGTTTCTGCTTCTGTATTCTTTTAGATTAGGGAATGCAATAAATAATAAATAAATAATTAAATATCATGTTATATCAGTGTTGGATACAAAAATTGCTGCGGAAGTCGAAGATCTCATAATTAGACCACCGGCGAACGAGAAATACGACACATTAAAACGTGAGTTGATTGCTAGACTATCTGCTTCAAGAAGCGAGCAAATCAAACAGTTGCTCATGAATGAGGAAAAAGGGAGATCTCCCGCCAGGCAAGGTGTTCAATCCGGGGAGCGGCCAATGCTCCGTGTGTTATTCGTATCGTATATGTCGGAGCTGTTCTATATACAGCGCGTTAACTTCAAAACTTTGATTGAGCGATTTAGGTTTCACTGTGTATCGCTTATAGCGCGACGACAGCGCCGCCACATCACCCCCCTGCTCAGCCCGGAGATCGATAGTGTAGTCTAGATGTCGAAGAATGTTCAAATGCCAGGGAATTGCCTTGTAGTCTGCGGTGAGTCAAATAAAAGTGTCTTCACTCCTCTAAAAAATATATATTTTTAACTTTCACACAATGACAGTTCGAAATACAAGTTAAAGTATGTAGCGAAGAAAAGAGATGAAGAAGAAATATTAGTATGGAGTAGTAAGTATTAAGTAAGTAGAAGTATTGAAAGATATTTGATATATGAAGCCGAGAATAAGTTGTCGCGATTTAAAATAACCGTTACTGTGGCGGTGCGAGCGTAGGTTCCCGCGCTGAGGGCGTTTATATGCAGACTGCCGGTAGAAACGTAGGCGCTTGGACGGCCATGAAGGCAGCTCGAACGGAGCCGAGTATTGCCGACCCCAACTGACACGAACATCGCGTCGGAGCATACACCGTTCACTAAACATACTAAAAAAATGACAAAACTTGCATGTCGCCACAGTTTCTTCAGCGGTAGCCTCCTACAGGTAGGAGAAGTGTGTACCCCCCACTAGATAGAGAGACGACTTGGTAAGAAATGCAGGAAGTCGATGGATGCAGGTGGCTCAGAACTATGCTTTGTCGTATTCCTCGGGAGAGGCTTATGTTCAGCAGTGGACTTATAAAGGGATATAATGATGATAATGATGAATGAATGAATACGAATAATGTTATCTTGAATAATTACTCTCGCAATTTTTCAATAACATACCTAAAACCGTACCTAATTGATGTATTACAAATACGATTTCAATGTCAATAAATTGCAAATATGGCGATACATAAACATTTATTTCTGACAGGTATCATGGATGGCTGCTGTACCTTATTTGGTATGCATACCAGGAGATTTTTTTATGGCTTACGTGGGAGATAAATTTGGCAGGAAATTAACACTTCTTTTCATATCAGCTATGGGAGCTGTAAGTATTTAAATTTCATACACATATAACTATGTTACGCATTGTTGAAAAATAAACTATAAAAATGTAAAAACCGACTTCAAGGAACTAAAAACTTGATTAATATCCACATGATAGCTTCTGAAGTTAGTGCTAATAGATAGTGTATACAAAAAGTGAGAATTTCTATAAACTTCATCTCCAATGATCCCACGATTAAGGGTGAAACTTTTTCTCCAAATTTATGTGGAATTACCTATAGTATAACCTATTTAATGAAATAGAATCTTTACTATTGCAAAAAGAACATACAGTCAAATTCAGGAACACCTCCTTATGAAAGCTGGTTAATTATAGACTGATTTCTTTATCATTAGTTCTGGTAGAAACTTATGTATGACACCACATAATATGAAGCACCACACCACATAATATCAATCCCCGGAGATATCACATTATTTGTGAATATTCTTCTTCATTAGCTCGTAGAAGTCCACTGCTGAACATGTGGATTCGCCTCAATCGTCACGTTTTGCAGGCGGATTAACGATCGCAGTACCAGAGACATCTCCCACCTTTGACACTGCTTTCTGTCTCAGTATTTTAAGTCTGGTGCGAACGTTATATCGTAATCTATCGGAAGCCATATAATCTTTCTATCGCTTCCTATCGCCGCCTCTTACGACACCCTTGGGATGGAATGGAGTGATGGATTCTCTTACGTCGCCACCAGGCCAGTGTTATTAATTACATCGGGCCTCTTTTTATACCTTCGTGACTTGACTGACGTGTGGGGCCGATGTTATGAACAACTAAACGTGGTATATACCACGGGGAGGGGTCGGAGGAATTGTTCGGATTAATTTTGCGGCTGCTAAATTCCACCATCATACACTGTGACAGAACTCGAAATTCCATTCTCTATGTTTTTTTCATATTCATCTCGATGTTTGGCGATTCACTATCGCGTGATTTACACGGAATTTTCTGCTTCGCACGACCACTCTGTGGAATTTACTGTCACCAGCAGTATTTCTGGACCGATTCGTCTTAAAGACCTTCAAGAAAAGAACCTATTCCTTTCTAAAAGACGACAGCGTACCTGCCATTCTCCTGGTGTTGCAGTTGTTTATGACGACGGTGATCACTTATCCGTGTCACTTAGGCGAGCCCTATGCTAGTTTATCTCCTCATTCATAAAAATACTTTAACCAAATTTGTTTCACAGGTTAATTGGATTTTGCTACTCTTGTCGCTGGAAACTTGGGCACTGGTGTTGGCTAGAGCTCTAGTTGGCGTGACAATGGCTGGATCCTATGTCACTTGCCCAACATTTACCAAGGAAATCAGCGAAGATAATATGCGAGGTGCTTTGGGCTGTTTAGTAAGTTTAAAATTATTTAGGTACAGGCCTTCTTTTATTTCTGAGAGGGTTTTAGGGCAAAGAAGTGTCCGAGTGCTGTCCCAATGCATGTACTAAGTTCTCCTTATTATATAATTTTACCAGCTAGTCCGGCGGAGGTGATCCTTGCATTCCCAGTTTCAAATCCACGTTCGCTCCTTGATTTTTCAGTCTACAGCATTGATTAGCGGTTTACACTTAAATAAGTTGCAATTAAAAACTCTACACTGAATAAAATATTTTAAAAACTTTATATTGATAGTGAACGGGGTTTTATGTTCCGAAATTTTAGGGCCAGTATATTTTTGAAGTATAATGCATTTAAAATATAATACAAACTTGGTGTTAGCTCAGCACTAATACGGTAAAATAGCAGCTTAATGCTGCTGAGTTTTGTATGGTGAGTGTAGAGAACCGTAGATCCAGTTATAGTATAAAAATAAGGCACTCTGTCTTAATTCTCAGGGGTGACAACGCATCTGTTTCTTGATTTTTAATCGAAAGCAGATGTTTATGGGTCACAGCATCTACTTACTATCAGGTGACCAAGTTTTTAGTTGGTTAAGTTATCCTGCGTGCGTTGCACCCTGTTTTTTAGCAAGCTAGGCTCTGAAGACCAACGTGGTATTAACATCGTTTTCAATGTGATGTTATTTTTAATTTCGTAAGAGGTTTCGTAACAGTTCGTTATGTATTTTGTAAGAGGTTGACTTTTTGAACCGTCATTTTTGGTCAATTGGCATTTAACATATCTAGACCCACTATGTGATTACCGCAAAATAAAGGTCTAAATTAAAATATGGTTACCATTTAAATTTCAATAGGTATATGTGAATGATCTCTTTCAGATAATTCTATTTCACACAACAGGAAATTTATTTTTATACATCATTGGCGATATATTGAGCTATCGAACGATCTTGTGGGTGTGTCTTGCATTACCAGCATTCCATATTGTAATTTTTATGGCAATGCCGGAATCACCTTCTTACTTGGTGAAAAGGGGAAATGAAGAGGTAATACGTTCATTATTATTATTTTTAATTTTATTAATCTGGTACAAACTAACAAAATTTATTTGTGTCGCAGTCGTAATTTGCGTAAAGTTTGACTCTGTGAGAGAAACGAGCTTAATTTTTGGGTAACTTTTAATTCCTTCGGCTTTCGGCAACCGATACCAGCTGTTACATGTCTCCAGAATTAGTCGAAAATCTGAATAGAGTAACGCAAACATTCAAAGCGACGTAGGCCTAATCACGGAGTACCAACGTTACGCCATGAATGAAAAACAAAATGGCGAATGGCGTCGTATATATAGCAAATACGTTCAGTTTCACTTTTTAATGTATTATTTGGCAAACACACCATACTTTTTAAAACATTCATGCGCAAATTAGACTAACGTAAATTCGTGAAATTAAACGATTTGTCGTTGGACATTAATTTGTCATTGCATTTCGATGCGTTATTTTGGGATGTTTTTGTTAGAGTTCGATTTTAGACATTTCGATATTTTGTTAATTGATGTTAGACACTTTGATAATTTAGTAATTGATATATCTTTACTTGCACATTCCACTACAAAAATAACAACCCCAATTCGGGGTTTTCGTTTTTAAAGCTGATCTCTCAAAAGACTTTTTAAATAAATTACTAGCAAGACTGATTTGATCAACCTGTAATTTCAGGAAGCAGCCAGAGTACTTGCTTGGCTTCGTTGTAGAAGAATAAATGATGTCAAGGTACAACAGGAGTTGGAAAATATTAAAAACGAGCAAAAAAATGATGAGGAGAGCAGCAAATTCCTACTAAAGGCGATCTGTGAGTAAAATAATTACTTTCTTTTGCAATTTAATATCGACTTTATCTTTCTTCTACAGTTATTAGCAAACTATACTGTTACGTTATGGTGCGATATCTCGAAAAATGTTAATGGACGTTTTTAATTCTTTATACTAATTTCATAAAGAAAATATGCAGGCATGTGCAGTCGATGGTCGCAGGTGGCTCAAGGCCGTGTTTGAAAGATAGGGTTGCCAATACGGTCTTGGTTTTGAGAGAATGGAGAACCAGTACTCTTATAGGTTATCTTGGTTTTCGAAGGTGACTATAAAACTGTAGCTTTTGTGTTCGAAGTTGGAGACCCATTAACTGCTGCTGGTGGTATCCATAAACTGCTGCTGCCAATACCACTTACCATAAGGTGGTTTGTCTGCTCGTATATCTTCTATTTGCATTCATTTATTGTGGAATGTGGTAGTATTGTGTGTAAATTCTTAAGTGGTAGAGCTATATTAATAAGGTAGTAGCACAATATGGTCGGCTCGACTTGGAAGGATCATGCCCTCACAGAACACCAGCCTAAAAGGGCTGTGGAATGCTACCGTGTTTTATATGGTGAATGTAGAGAACCGGGGACCCTTTTTACTGGAAACGAGTCATTCCATCCAAGTCCTCAGTGACAACGCATCTGCATTTTGATTCTGAGTCGAGGATAAACGTAGTATTCACTTATCATCAAGTGGACTGGGTGCTCGTTGTCACCCATATACTATAAAAAATATAAACAAATAAAAGAAGCTCCACGTAGCTTCAAAAGTCTCAATAATTATAATAAATTAACGAGCCAATATCGCCGCACGGACTAATAAGTGCGGTCCTGAGGTCAACGAGTTCTATTAGTTTGCGCCAAATTCTTTCATTGCGTTCTAAAATAATACGTGCTGTTGACATTGAAGTAATTTGTACTACGTACGTACTAAAATACCAAGGCTTGTTTGCAACACGTGTAAGACCCCAAGGGCTCTTACTCAATTTATTAGTCTGGGCCAGGCGCTTACTACAACGTGACATATTTGAAGTTAAAGACTAATAAGAATGCCTTCATTTGCACTAAAGTTCTGCTAAAACCACTCGAGAAATGAAATTAAAGGTCAAGAAGTGACTTTTTGTACTTAAGTTCCCTTTATAATCGACAAAACCTCATTGTAATTACTAGCATAGAGGGAATCCTAAATTAGGGACTTTCTTGTAGCTCTTTATGTATATGCGTTTTACGTGGTAGGAAATAAGATAGCTATTATTCTCACCTTCTTTTTTTACAAAGTTGTTGCCATTCTTTCATTCCATAGATACCTCTATTGATGTGCCATTATCGAAAATATAAAAGTTGTCAAAAATTAATTTAGCCTGTGACTTAGTAAAATTATGTATTTTGGTAAATCCAGTTCCTAATAATTATTTATTTCAATGAACGTTAACAGAAGCTTCATTTGACGCCTTAAAACAAAAATATAGTCGAATAATGCGGAATTTCGCACTATCGTGGTAAGTTAAAATATGTCGTTAGGCATTATGGATTTTACAGGGAATAATCACAAAATACCAGCGTAAAATAGCAGCTTAACGCTGCTGTGTTTCGTATGGTGAGTGTAGAGAACCGGAGACCCTTTTTACTGTAAATGAGGCATTCCATCTTAGTCCTCACAGGTGAATAAATAAATAAGAAGTACTGTTATGATTTATATAAATAAGAGGGTACTGTTATGATAGTATAAATACCGCGGAACGACCGCGGTCGTCAATACCAATAAATAAATTACGAACGTATTACTCGTTTTGCCTTCTAGTACCTCAAGATATCATTCATTCATTCATTAATTAAAGCCTATCAAAAATTCGCTGCTGAACATAGGCTTTTTCCATAGATTGCCTCATATAGGGAAAATTTGCCATAGATTGCCTCATATTGGGAAAACTAGCTATAGCTCCTTCTCTTAGGAAATGGGTTGGCAACCACAATTTTTTATTATTTCGAGTTGATATCAGGAAGACACTGCTGCCTATCTCCTGTTATATTTCCCTCTGTCGCCTTTTACGATACTCTTATTCTAAATACGGGTTAAAATTGAGTCTTAGAGCTTCTAATTATGAAGTAGTAGATTATCTTACGCTGCCGCTACACGGTATTATCAAGATCCTGTCTACATTTCATGATTTTTATAAATATTTTATTTTAGAATTTTCTAACTACAGAACAGATACCTTAATGGGCATTACGTAAACTGACAAAACAAACTTTTCTCTAATCAAGTCTAGAAACCGACTTCAATTTAACCCTCACAACATTAACCGCACAAGAGAACCTCTTTGTGGTATCTCCTCAATTTCAGGGCATTTCACTTATTGCCTGAGTTAGCATCGGACATTACGAATCCTTGGTTGTCCAGCATTGTGCAATTTTCCAGAAGTTTGCTTCCTCGCACGTCTACTTTGTGGCAGACAACGACTTACGGACCTTTATGAAAAGAGCCTAGGAGCTCTCCTTTTAAAAGTTCGCATCTGTCATTTCTCTGATGTTCCAGTTGTTCATGGGCGGTGGTAGTCACTTAACATTAGGTGAGCCACATGCTGGTTTGCTCACTCTTATGTTAAAAACCCCTTAAGTCATGACTTAAACGATATATTCAAAAGATGTAAGCAGAGTAGCAAATAAATAATTTTATTCATATCCTTCAAGAGCTTATCATTCAAAATCATTGTCATAATATTACGGGATCATTCTGTAAATATTTATTCTTTAACCTTTATCGTGATGTAACGAAACAATAACTACTTAAATTAGATAAGTTTAGTAAACTCATTAAATCCATATGTAAATATTATTCAATATTAAATCAAAAATAAATGTCAACACAATGATTACTTTTATAATATTATCTATCAAAGAATTTTATGACCATTTCTTGAATGTACCCTACAACAGAGATACAGCATCCGTCTACGCATACGATACCACTTACGTCTCTTGATTAGTCAATGTTATTGAGTACGACACATAACATCATAAAACGACACATATAACGACATAACATCGTCAAGGCTGTGATTTTGCGCGTATTTTAGATTACAGACTATTTATAGCAATTAAAACGCCCTAGACGAAGGTTTATCGACCAAATTGGCGATATATTGGAAATGGGCCAGATTAGGAGTACCCTTAACCGACGAGCGTGTATGCGTAGATATATGGATGTAAAGGAGGCGAGAGAGGTGTGCCAGGATCGTGCCAAGTGGAAGTCCGTAGTCTCTGCCTACCCCTCTGGGTGACAGGCGTGAGTGTTTATGTATGTATGTATTATAGAAATTAATATATCATAGAAAGAAAACAGTTTATTATGCCGGTTCCAAACATATATTTTTTCCTTTTCATCAGCAATAAAAAGTTCACTGCATACGTAAGTAGGATTTTCCTTAACGAAACGTGACGAGTTTCGTTGAATCGCACGCACGGCAGACGGATTAATGATCTTTAATACCAAACGTCTCGTACCTTTGACGCTCCTGTGCGTCACCAAACTGGGTATTTTTTCTGGTGTAAACGAGATGGTCATACTGCATATCCAACTGACGAATTTTCTATCACCACCATCAATCACCCAACATAATATATATGTACATATATTTGCATAACCATTTGATTTTTAATAGATTTTTTTCCCTACGTTAAAAGTGGATTGCAGCACCCATCAGCACAGAGGGACTTGGGGGGAAGCGAGAGAGGAAGCTTGGGGGGTTAGGGAGGTGTCTGGGTTGTACACCTTCATTTTAATTTCATTGTTAAGCGGCGTAAATTAGCAGTATAATGCTGCTGTGTTTTGTATGGCGAGTGAAAAGAACCACAGACTCATTTTACCGTTAACGAAATAATCCATCTTAGTCCTAAGGGGTGAAAACGATTCTGCATTTTGATTTTTAATCGAGGATAAATGTAAGTGTCTGTGGGGCACTGCATTCACTTACTTAGAGAACTCACACTGCGGGATGGTCGGCGGTGTGTTCTCCCCGTCATCGAGATTCGAGTTGGACCCATAAAGGGAGCCTAAAATGGCGGCTTTCTCTTTTGTGGCGTGGGCCAGTGAGTTATCTTCCCTGTGCAGAGATGGTAGTGATGGCTTACAGAAATTACTTTGGGCAGCCTTGGCGAGAGACCAGAATGCACGGGTTCCCGAAGGAAGGCGAACTAATTTCTCGCCAATTCTGCAAATGTGCTCATACTTTGCCTTGGCAATAACTTTTTTGAAGGACCTGGAGGCGAAGTTATACTTCTTTTTAAGCATGCTCGTGTTTACATTCTGAGCCGTTGAAAAGTCAGCCCAGGCCTGATAACACTCCTGCTTACTGCGTAATGCAGTCTTACAGGAGCGAACAAAACATGGCTGAGATCTGCCTCCGATAGGTATCACAGATGATGCAATAAATAGTTCCATTCCCTGTAGCACCACATCAGTGACAGAGTCAGCAACAACGCTGGGATCATCCGCGAGAAACAAACCCGCCTCCATGGGTAGGATGCAAAGAAAGACCGCATCCACCGACCTGTAATGCCAATCACGGCGGCAGCGTGCAGAACGCATCCGCAATGGAAGCGTGAGTGGCACCACACTCCGGATCAGACAATGGTCCGAAGAGCTGAGGGGTGTCGATGGAAACCTGATATCCGTCCGGATGAGAGGTCAGGAGAATCAAGGTCCAACATGGAAGGTATATGAATCCGCGTAGGCAAAGTAACTAGTTGTGTCAGACCATATGTCAAGGCAAAATCATTAACAGATGTCCTCGCATGATCGGTCAAACGTAAACCGAGCCATTCGGCGTGGTGGGCGTTAAAATCGCCAAGTATCACGGATGGGATCTGTTGTAGCAACGAATCTGTAGCCATTTGGACATGGTCGATGAGTCGGTCTGTGTCGCCATTACTGCTATGGGACCTATAGAGGAACCCGTAGATGCGTAGACCTTCAAGACTGCCAAGGCGTCGAAAACAGATATGCTCTCTGACGTATACGCAAACTTTAGCCCGGGGTACAAAGAAGTGATCTAATTTGTACCCCGGGTAGAACAGGTAAGAAGTATCATACGGAGAGGACACCTGTGTCTCTGCAAGGCGGGCTTCGCCGTCTCCAGATGGTAGTGGACAGCGTTAAGGTTCGAGTGAAGTCCCCTGATGTTGCATAAGTCCACGGTTAGCGTGGCAGGGGTCGCCATGGTTTTATCGCTCTGTTTGCCCCGTGTGTTAGTAATAAGCGGGATTTTACCCCCCCCCCTCTCCAGAATACGCGGGGCAGCCTGAGCACCCACGTTCAGGAAGAGGAAGGTAGCTTGAGCGTGGATGCTCAGTGAGGGATTCTCCTTTACCAGGGGTGCTGGTACCCTCCTGAGGTAGTCTTTTCTTTTTAAATGCCGCTACCAAATTACGGGGGGAAGGGGGGCCTCCGGCCACCTGCACTGACTAAGCGAAACGCTGAAGCAAAGCTTCAACTTTACGCTGGTATTCTGTGTTAGGTCGTGGTACTTCCCGGCTCGAGCCGGCCCCTCCGTGCAACAGCGGGAGCTGCCGCGTGCTACAACTGTTATTTTCAATCTTAGCAACGTCGCTAAATAATGTTTATTTATTCTCTTTTTTCAGTCAAAGATAAAATATTGTTTAGAGCCTTTCGCATTGCGATGGTAGCAACACTCGCTCGAGAAGTTTGCGGCGCCATACCAGTATTAAATTTCGCTGGAGAAATTTTTACATATGCATCAGAAGGCAATGCGCTGGTCCTCACACCAAATCAACAGGCAATGCTTCTTGGAGCTGTACAAGTTTTAGGTTCAACGCTCGCGTCCATTGTTGTTGATAGAATTGGAAGAAAGGTAAACATTTTCTAGTGATATTCAATTATTGGATATTCTTACAACGCCACTACACGTTTACCTTGTATTCATCAATCCATTCATTACAGCTTACAAAACTCCACTGCTGAACAAAGGCTTCCTCCAAAGTTTCCTCTTAGGGCATATTTTGCCATAGTTGCCACTCTTTTTATACTTTTGAATTGTTATCAGGAAGATGCTGCTGCCCATCTCATGTTGTGGTTTTCCTCTGTCGCCTCTTACAACACCCACAGGACGATATGGGATAGAGGATATTTAACCACAGGACGATATGGGGTAGAGGATATTTTTACACTGCCACTACACAATTACATTGTATTATTAATTCGAATTTTTTGTGCTGTGCTATAAAGGATGGAATATGGGATATATATTATAAATTTTAATAAAAACAATAAAGATCTTATATAATTTGGTAACCGAACAAAAACTCTTAGGATCGACTTAAAGACGTTTGTCTAGCATCGCCCAACGAATCATCATCTTCTACTTTCTCTGTTTCATCATCCCGTAAAAGTCCACAGCTGGACATGGGGTAGGCATCTTACGTTGCAGGGAGCGTTTGCCTTAATGGTCGTTTGACTGGGGGATTGGCTATAAACTTTAATTAACTAAAAGCTTTTACGCCGCCACCACACGACAAGCAATAAAGAAAGTAATTAACAAAAAATGTTATTTCATTGATTATTTAGGTCGTTTTGTGATATTTTTTTATTAGAACTGTAAATAATATATTTTCAGTCACTACTAGCCACCACTTCTTTAGTCTCAGGATTAAGTATGTGCTCCCTAGCGTCATGGTTTGTTGCAAGATCATATGGAGCATACACACCCAGTTGGCTTCCTATTGTAACTCTTTGCCTGTGCATCTTCTGTGATTCAGCGGGACTTCAACCAGTGTCTGTTGTACTTACGGGAGAAATATTTTCTTTCAAGGTAATTTTAAGATTATGCTTAGAAATATAATCAGTTTCATTCTAAATACTTCTTAACGTTTCAAGAATTCATTTTTCAATTTCAATAAATCACACCACAAAAATGTGAGTTCATGTGGTATTGGGTCGACTCGAGCGGGGGAATCACGTACCATCAAATTCTTAAAATAAGAGCAGAATACTGCTGTGTCTCATGTGGCGAGTAATGAGATGAAAAGATTCTTTTTTTAATTGAAATAAAGCGTTCTATCTATAATCTCAAGGGTGACAACGTACCTTCTATTTGCCACAGCATTCACTTACAATCAAGTAGAATGTATGCTCGTATTTCACTATATTTAATACAATAAAAATATTAAGAATATAGTGACAGTAATGTAAGTAGGATCAAGATGGCTAGGTGATAGGATTCCTTTTTTGCTTAGGAGTCCGCCTGCGTAGGTACTACCCTCTTAAGTTTTTCTACCGCCGAACAGAAGTGCTTGCATTGCTGATGCTGTGATTCGGTTTGAATTGTATAGAGAGCCAGCATAATTACAGGCATGGGGCAGCCTTATTTGTTTGAAGTTGGCTACAGGTATGCAGTAGACACTTACCATCAGGTGAACTGTAAGTTTATTAGTCACTTCAGTTATATAAAAAATACGTTTTAAAGATTTTCGATGATATGCGTTTAGCGAAAACGTTAATAAAGTTTCGCTACACTGAGGTGTAAGGATATCAGCCTTTTCGGAAAATAATAACCTCAATTGAAAGCTATGCAGCGTACTGAATAACAATCAAAGCTCAGGGGACCAACAAATGGCTATATGGCTGCCTCGTTGGTCTTGTGGTCGTTAACGCAATTGCAGAATACCCCTGTGCCTCGGACCTACTCCTTATCTCTCTCCGATCGTGTCGGAATACCGTCACATCGGACTATGAGATTAATGGAATGGAGAGTACACCTGTCAATGCGTATATTCTTGGGCACTATAATCCTCTCGTGCACAGAATGTTTGTATTCGTTAAGACTGGCCGCTATAACTGAAATTCGGTCTGGAGGACAACACATTTTTTCAAAAACACCAAACAACTACATCCATCAAAAACATTGATGGGCAATTTTACCAGTTCTACGCTTACTTACCCTAGACAGACGACTAGCGTGCTATGAATGGGTACCTAATTCTTACAAAACTTGTCAGTGAGAACATTCTTCGTAAAGCTTATCTCCATATTTATTCATAAATAATTACAGCCAAAAGTCCTGAGCTGAACATAAGCTCCACCCCATAGATTGCCTAATAGAGCGGATTTTTCCATAATAGCCATGCTAGATCGGAGGGTTGACCACAACAGTATCTTATTATCAGAAAAATGCTGCTGCCCATCTCCTGTTTCAGTTTTATTCTGTCAACTCTTACGCCGTTACGAGATGTTATGGCATAGTGAATATTCTTACGCTGCTACTAGATGGGAATTCACATATTTTATAGGCATATCTACGTAATTATATAGTATGCTGCTGGATAGCAGAAGACTCAAAAAGGCTATAAAAGAATAGAGAAACTTATACGTTTTAGACACGGTCCATCTGTCTGTACGGCTCGCCAAGGTCATGCATGATACAGGATGTAAAAGGACAACGAGTATGCTAACTTAACGTACGTTAACTTCAAATAATGAATTATAATTATTAACGTACATCAAGCTTAGCCATTGTTGCTTTCATCGTGCATTGCGCAGATTAAGATGGAGAGAGAAGATGGACCGAGTGCAAGGCGCTATAGTCAACATGTGTATTGTATGTGTCAATTTTTGTATTTAATATTTTGAAATAAACGCCTGTCATATTTGAATTTTTAGTTCCGTGGATCAGTGCTCGCTGTTTCTATGGCTACAGCATCGTTTGCGGACTTCCTGCAGATGTTATTCTTCAAGCCCCTTGCTAAATCAATTGGAATTTACGTGGCCTTTTATTTCTTCGGAGGAGTTTGCTTAATCACAGTGTTGTACGTGATTTTTGCGGTTCCAGAAACGAAATCAAGGACATTAGAGGAAATTTACGAGGACTTAAAAACAAAGAAGGAAAAGTCAAATGCAGTTTAAAAAAATAGTAAGAATGTAACAGGAGACATTAATAACTAAAGATAACTACAGAAAAACTGATAAAATATAATATTCGCTAAAATTGTGCCTTGGTATACACACCGACAAGACGTTTAGGTCTTGCTTTATTCTATAAATGAAATGAAAATAAGTATTAAAATACTCATGTTGTTCGAAACAAACTTTTATTATACACTTACAAATAAACTTAAGCAAATTTAGCTTATTTTTCGAATACATTTATTAGCATAACATAATATACAATATTTTATTATATACAATATTAAAAACTATAGTAAAAGAAACTAAAACTAGTAACTTAATTATCAAACAGTCCTACTCCCCGCGGTATCGCGCCAAGAACGCTGGCTGCGTTTTCCCGCAGAATGGCTATACTTAGCCTTTGAGCGAGAAAAGAACCAGCCCTCTTACGTATCACCAGCAGCAACGACCAGTCGCGGATGGAGTTCTTTTAGGAACTTCACCGCACGTGGACCCCACGGACCGATAGTCTCTACAGAAAATGGAACAAATATGTAGTCATCTCTCAGGGACTCATATTTGCGCCACTTACTCAGTTCAGCTGCCTCTGATGCCGCCTCGGCTCTAAACGAAGTACTCTTGAGATAAGAGGCCGCCAAAGTGTCTACGCAAGTAGCATCCCACACTAGGGATTTACCTCTTTGACATTGGTCCCTTGGAAGAGAGCTCCTAAGGGACCAATGTCATACCGTCTGGTCTCCTGCCATCGTCTCTAAATATTCCACAAGGCTCTAAAACTGAGGGAGCATTTATAGAGACAAGAGTCCTTCAGATGACATCGTTCAAAGAACCGTGCTGGGAAAACCTACCAGCACTTTTCTTACATGAGAGTCCGTGGAGCCCAAACTTGTCGACGGTGGGAAATTGTGAAAAAAATCTCTCTGCACGTTCTGTACCAACGAAATATCCCACTGTTTTTGTTGGTTAACTTCCAGTGGAACATTTTCGCTGGGACAGAGCACTCGCCATATCTTCCCTGCCTCCGTAGCAAAGCACAGGTCTACTTTATTATTTAAAATTATGTTATATAAGTCACTGACACTATGCAAGGAAAGCAGGAAATGCAACGCTAGAAAGATTTCTCACACCGATACCACCAAATATTATAGGTAAAGTAGCTTGAGTCCAGGCTGTTGTACTTAAAGTTAAATTTAGAATTTTTTCTATAGCTATTTTAAGATTGTTATCAATATCTTTTAAAATATCCGAAAATTTCCAAACTGGACTCAAGCGGAGTAAGTATGTAAATCTACGTACAAGTAGACAATATTTTAAAATAGTAAGAGCAATGTGGGGGTTTAATTTATACAATTTATCAAAGTGGTTTAAAACCTGATCAAATTTTGTTTTTAACACAGGTTTAATACTATCGAAAAACAACGGGGCACCTAGCAGGTATAGCGATTCCGTACTGACAGTTTTTATTCCTGGAGAATAAGTTTTTATTCCTGGAGATTGATGGAGATATCATTGAAATTTGTAAAGTGTCTCTGGTACAACTAGATAAATTATTGCTAAAAATATTTCACATTTATTGCTATTTGGTTCAAGACCAATATTTTTAAAATTTCGATAAATATGAGTAAGATCACTGAGGACGTCATCTGCTCTACCTCCCAGTGTACCGTCGTTCAGGTACCAGACATTCAGCTTGGATTTCAAATTTTAAATAATGGGTTGAATTCCCAAACTGTAAAGTGCTGGACCTAGTGGGTCACCCTGCTAAACACCGACAGCAGAATCGATAATATGGTTTTCGTAAAACAAGTTAGTATTTTGACTGTAACATTGCCAAACGTAATGATAAATTTCGGGGGTCTTGTTAGCCACTTATTTCAGCAGGGTTACCCTATCGATATAGTTGAAAGCATTCTTTAGGTCAACCTACACAAGAACATCTGCATTAGAGTTTGTTAAAAATAATTAATTTAAAATATATCATATTAATAATACACCTATTACTTCATCTCACTACGCCCTAAATACTTACACTAAATACTACTAAATACTAAATCAATAAATATATTAGACAGTTTATAAGGATTCGGCGGATAGGAGGTTTGTAGTTTGATGATTTTTTATATTTACGCGAACACTACAAATTAAATTAAACTAATTTCACGGATTTTATCGCGTTTAATTTTAAGTTATAATCGCGACGTTTCCGGTGCTTTACAACACCTATTGTCAAGGGGGAACTGAGGTGTTTGACATCCCGATGTCATAGTTAGCCCGGCTACCTTCAGTTTTTGAATATTAATTTTTGGTCCGATATACACAGAATGAGCTTACAGTACAACATGATCCCAAGCAGACGGTAGTACCCATCCATCTTCTCTATTGAAATTAGGATGTTTTTTAATTCCAATAGCCTCTTGAATAATCCTTGGTAAAATCGGTGTTCTTTTGCGAGGATTTATGGTCAATCAAATCTAATGTAATGGCGGAGTCGATCTTGAACATGTTCACAGACTGCACACTTCCCGGAGCGTCGGTGCTTCACGTCAGCTATGTGTTCATTTACGCGGGTTTTTATAGATATTTTTGTTTATCCTATGTAAAAGAAACCATGTTCACAATCAGGCTTCTACACTTCTGCCTCTTGTAGAGGGATATTACACTTGACGCATGGTAAAAACTGACTAATATTCTTCGGCGACTTGGAGTAGGTTTTAATATTCCGCTTCCTCGGTGTTCTAAAAATGCAGTTATTTTGTCAGATGGTAAAATTGTGAAAGTTTTGATTACATACAGCTTGTAGAAAGTTTTGATTACATACATCTTAGATTTATAGGAGCAGTAAGAAGAACTTTCTCCTCAAAGTCCTCCACGAATATTTTGGCGACTATGGGAGATACAGGTGAGCCCATCGCCACACCATCTACTTGCTTCTAGAACTCCTCCTTCCACAATAGATAGCCAAATATGAGGCTGTGTTTGAATAATACTGCATATTCTGAAGGAATGAAAACATTCCTAAACTGAGAAGCTAGAAGATAGCAATATCTTCTAGCTTCTTTTTTAAAATTGAGATGCAGTCTTCAATAGGTAGGCATGTGAATAGTAACTGAACATCAAAACTGACCATAGTTTTATTGTCAGTGAGATGTAGGTCTTTTATATCACTAATAAAATGGTATGAATCCTTTGTGTGTGTTCTGGTGTGTCATTTCAGTGGTAACAGTATTTTTGCCAAGTGTTGAGCCAACTTATAAGTTGGTGAATCGATCTGGCTAACTATGGGACATAGTGGAGCGTTTGTATTGTGTATTTTCGGAAACATATACAATCTGGGTAGTTTGGTGCACGGTGGTATTATCGAATTTACGTCGAGATTAAATTTTTCGGATTAATTCTTTATTAAGATCGCTATTTTTTAAGCACATTGGTTGTAGGGTCTGTTTTGACCATTTTGTACGTAATTTCGTCCAGTGAAAGTTGTTATATTTTATAATTATACTCTGACGTGTCCATTATTATTTCCATTAATCTATTTCCTTTATCCGCGTGGAGAATCGTGAGCTCTGGTCTGTTGCGTAAGTTATTTTATTCAACGCCTTAAATTCATCTTTGGGAAGATTTGGTTTTGGCACTGAAATCCGACGCAACATAGACGAAATATTTTGACGAATGGCCTCCAAATTTTAAAATTCTTAAACAGATGATCCGTCCACTCCCTAATACCTGAAATGGTTTCAGTATTTGGGTTCTTCTCACGATCATAACCTGGGATCCTCCGAGGGAACTGCCTTGTGTTTTTCCTCGCCGTACCAAATTTATGTCTGAGTCCTTCACCGCTGAGGCCGTAAGTTTTTTCAATAAATTACCTCCATTTATTAGGAAACCGACTTCTGTTGCTGCCTTTAAGAGAATGTTGTCTGATCTTTGACTTTCTTCTTCCAGCAACCTTCTTATTTAAATGTTTCTGTATGGCTCGATATTATAAATTATTACTAGGAGAAAACCGAGTGCTCTCGAATCTGCGTCCGCACCGCTCACTGGTTACGAAAACACCCGAGGCGGAGCGCGTCGTTTCTTCACAGGTCTATTACGAAGGCGGTACTAACTTCGTTTAATAAATAAAATACTATTTACAGAATAATAAAATTTACTAAAAAGTTTATGTTATAGTAACATTTATAAGAAATTCATCTAGGCCGTAATAATTAAACACATCCGTAATCATTAAACGATCTAGTAGTCATTTGCCAACTTTCACGTTTGCCGAAAACATTAATCTACCGGGTGTTTGTGAAACGCTCCCGAAAACGAAGACTGACGATAGTACTAAGGATACCTTTGATGATGGGTCACAAAGAAATTCGACTTCTTATTAGCTTTTTTTTATTAGCTTTATTTACGCTCCATCATGTTAGTACAGCTAAATGAAACGATAATTTCATAAAAAAATCATGAAAATACTTAAACACAAAACCAGCAGTGGAATTACAATGAGCTGAGGAGGTCAATGAACGCGCGGACGCCGAACTTCTCAGATGTTGAATTAAGTTTCACAAGATCATACTTACCAGTGCTAATGTTATGTATACAATTTATTTACGTGGAATTGTATTGTCCTTCAAATATCTCTTGTGATCTGTGGATAAGAAGACAGTCTGAAAAAAGATATTTGAGCGAATATAACTATTTTTCGTACGCCTTCCCGTTAAGTCTTCCCCTGGCTTCTATCCATATTTTTTATGTTCGGATTTCCAAGAAAACTGAAAAATGGTTTATGTAAATAAAATATATTTTATCTAAAAAAGTACCAATAGTTGTAAATAATACAGTATTGGTAAGCCAACACCAGGCAAGAGCAAAATTGGAAGAAAAAGTATGAAAATACATATTATTATTATTATCAAAGTTTATTTTTTTTACTTTTTACACAAAATGGGTTTACCTAACCATTTTTGGGTGATGGGCGTAAAGTGAACATATAGTATGTAGTAATGATACGTAACTAGAAGGTTGAATTTAAAAACTTTATTGAAAATTTTCAATGATATAATTAATGAATACCGATAGAGGGAATAAAATTACAATTAAATAAAAAAATGTTATGAAAATTTATTCGTAGGTCATTAAATTACTATTTTCACCGTATTTGATCGCATCTATTTAGCTTGTCATTATACCAAGTACAATTTTAAAAGCGACATTATTTTCCGGTTTACCGGTATCAATAAAATTTTGTTACATCTGTAGTACTGTTGTTTTTACATATCAATATTTTTTTTATTTTTGTTTCTAATTTTCACAAAATATAAATAGTTTCGACTTACTGGTGAAAGGAAATACCACTTTTATACAAATTCCACTTCCGGCTTTTTTACCGACACGTAATTATCGCACGATTCGGTATTTCTGAAATAAATTGCTCCCTGCAACGCTTGACACAAAAATTGGGCAACGACTGTGACGTAAAAAGAGATGTGTTGACATATTGAGCAGCCGAGCTGAGTGCTACTGAGCTCCTCGATCACTTCACTCGATCACTTCCTTGAAGAGACTTGGCGAAGTAAGACCACATTGTCGTACACCACACTCCAGCCTGTACTTGCCGGATAATGATACCGCCAACCTAACATAACTGATTTGATTCTTGTACCAATATTTAAAGATTTCTAAAAGCTCTATTGGAAAATCCGTTTCGGCAGTCATTTTGCCCACAATTTTTCATATGAGACAAGATCAAAAGCTTTAGTAAGGTCTAAAAAACTGGCGTAGACTGGGGCAGTCGTTATATCATAGTCATTCTTGGCAGATAAATTGGTTTGCTGTCAGAAGTTCTCCATCACCCGTATTAGCATTTATATTTTGTTGCAATATTAAGGTTTTCAGTACAGATTCAATTTTAAAACTAGTTCTAAATAGTTCTGCAATATGCTCAGGCTCGCTTATGCTCTCCACGCTCACAGGTAAGCCAGGTGTTAGACTTAAGTTATTGGTTATTTTCCAAAAAAAATAATATCCATTTTAATTTTATCTTTATTGTCCCGACACCAGTTCAGTTTTGTTTTAAAAATCTTTATTTTTTCGCGTATCTTATTATAATTTTTTGGTGCGCTTTGGTGTAGTTGGTGCTTGAATACACTATGTGCCTGTGGCGAAAAAATATCAACGCGCATTTTTGATTTCTTGCTGGCGTTTTGTAGTTTTTGTGACTTGGAAGACTGACATTGTCACGCAATTAATCACTGCGTAAATTAAGGCCTTAAGAGCGGGTGAAATGCCTAAATTCTTGGATATTTAAGTATAAAAATCACAACGACTGTTCATTTAATCCGCAAAGAAAAAATACAGGTTGACAGAAGAAGGTTTAGTAAATGTTTTTAATTGAATAAAATTGTATTTAAATTAACCCTTTATTAGAAAAAATAAATCCCAAAGAGTACCCTCCAACCACGCAACCATTCGCTAATCACCGTGAAGGTGACGAACGACCATATTGCGAGGTTGTCCGTTATTGGAGAGCAGGTTTAAAGAGGTTTTAAGAGGTATAAAGAAGATGCGGGCGTTTCGCAGCGGCTTGTTATTAATTTAATAGCAGGCGGCTGCGTACGTCAGGTGGTGATTGGTCGCATGTTTTATCGCATGACGCGGCCGCTCACTACTTAACGACGCAGTTGCGTCGGCGAGTCTTATAAATAGCAGGCTCGCCGCTCACTTAGCGGTCAGCCACCGTAGAGTCTACTACACCTGAAGATGCCTCGTGTAGAGGCGAAACACGTGTCGTATTGTCGTCGGTGGTGTGTCTTTCCTAGTGTAGTGGTGGTGGGAGTAGTGGTGACGGGGATAGTGCACGCAATTGAGGGAGGGCGGGAGGTGCTCTTCAAACTAGGTAAGACACATCATTTTATTTTATTGAGCGGATATTGGCAAAGTAAATTTTCCAACTTTAATAAATTATAAATATTTTTATGAATACAAATGCTAAATTTAGTTAATATTTCTACATTGGTAACTGTGAAAATATTTATTTTTACTTTCATGCCGAAGACTATTTTGTTCTATTTTATTACGGTCAAATGCTCTAAAGTAAGTATTTACAAATGTTTTAATTATTTTGTTATTCAATTGGTTACAATTATTATCACATTTTAGCTTACATTAGAAATTCTTGGTGGGATGCGATATATAAATAAATAAAAATATATTTGCTTTTTTTTACCAGTTTTTACAGAGCTTTAATACAATCTTAAAAATGTTCAATGAATTAAAAAAAATAACTTATAATAATTATTTGATTTTCAGTCGGTGTTTTACATTTCAAGATAAAGAGCCGTTAACGGGACATTTTGCAAAAGCGAAACCTATCCTACCTAATTTTTACGTCGTTTTATCAGCAACACTCTTAGTTTTGGATAAAGAAAACCTTCAGTCAGAAAGTTCATATTAAAAGAAGGCCACCAATGGGATTTCTTAAAAAGTTAAATTTTTATTTTGTTTAATTTAATTCGAGACTAAAATTAATGTGAAAGGTATTTTATCGCTAATAATAATTTTCATCAAAAATAACATAAAATTATAAAATTAATACACAAGGTCAATCATACTAAAGATGATCAATTGTATTATAAAGTATTAAATAGACTATTTCCAGTATAATGACCTAAATATTAATTATGTATGACTGGCACTGGTTTTATAATAAGGTCATGCTTTTCTATAAAAAGCTGCGAGAAATTTTAAATCAAGGACCTCTTGGTTTGTTTTACTATTCATTTAATTAGCGAAAAACAGGATGGACTGATCTCAAAGTTTACTTTCTTGTGTAAAAAGTGCTATTTAGAATTTTATGCAGATGATTATTAAAGTTTATATGTAAATAGGAGTGACATAGCAGGTATTATATTCATTGGTAGCGGCCATCCATATTTGAAACAGTTTTCTGCAGCACTATGCCTACGTTTTATTTCAAATAAGAAATACCAAAGCCAGCATCATTTTCTGTACAGAACCAATGTATTGCTCAAGGCACTATGAATAAAGCAGCTGATAAAAATGTTATACTCATAACTGTCAACAAAAATTGTTACTGCATATGGTCTTATAGAAAAAACTACTATTAGAAGGTGAAGAGGTAAAATTTTGTTTTAGAGATGCGCAATCAATATTGTTTTGTCTGCAATTGTACATAAAATAAAAAATAACTTCAGCCAAAGAGCACAACTGGCATTACACTCAGGCCCATCAATTGGTATGGAAAAAGAAATAATTTTACCAGGTTTTAAAAAATATAGATCTGTATGTCTATACATACATATATTGGTTTATGGCCGCTTAGTAACTGACAGTAACTCAGTACTTATATAACATCACACAGTCACGCCGAAACTAAGAGGAGAAAATCACTGTAGAAAACGTAATAATTGCGAAAGTTTTGTGATAAAATTAAAAAAAATATTACACACGTATCCAAGATACCCAATACGTTACAGAAAAAAATATAACAAACAATAAACTAACGAGTTTGCGTCAGTTTTTAAAAAGCTTACAAGATATAACAAAAATAAATGTCAAAAAAGTTCAGGATCTGATTGACGATATACAGCTGACACTTAATCATGTTTTTGGAAATCACGCTAGTTATAAACAATACTTCTGTAAAAAAATGGTGTACACAAGAGAATTAAGAACAGACAAAATCTTTCTTTTCAAATTTCCGCTGAGTTGTAAGTAGAAGGCCAAATACGCCATGTGCCAATTTAATTAAATATATTTTATGGTTCAGCGGTGGGATGCGATTCGAAGGACCTTGAAATTATGGTTGTGTAGCGTGGTTCAAAGGAACCAAAACAAAATGGCGGAGAGCGCCGCGTGTATACTATATACTTTCGACAATAGACCCTTGCGTAAAATTGATTAAATTTGTTGGCTGGCACGAAGGGAAGATGAGCTGCTGCGGAATAAGGAACAATAAATAAAAGAGCTCATAAGAAAAGGAATGAACAGCACAATACCTTGACAATGGGCGGCGTAACTCGTGTCTTCGACTGCTGCTAAAAACGCGCGATGAATTATGATGATACTTGAACTCTTCCCGATAAATACGTATGCACCAAAACCAACTTCCAGCGATTAAATTGCGGTTTTAAGACAATAATTTTGTCTTGCGGTTTGCGTCAACAACTATACTGTCGGACGTGGCCGTCCGACGCGGCGGTCCAATTCACTCTCGGTATGTGCTAGGAAAAGGAGGTGAGAAAAGGAAATTTTGCCAGCCAAATATTAGCTAATACCCTTTAAACTAACGAAATATAAAACGTATGCGGTGGCGCAACCATTCTTCCCCGGTTTGAAGGGTTCCCTTCAAACACACTAAAGCTACTACTAAACCTAATCTAAACTACTAACCTAACCTAGAAAGAAAATCGAAACTATTGGTTAGGTAAGGGGCAAAGACGTACAACCGGACGCAAATATGACCCGGTCACTGTTTTAACACGAGCTATCCTCGTTACTCCATCGGATCCAGGAAAAACCTCTTCAATGATCCCTAATGGCCAATGAAGAGGCGGCGCGATCTCTTTAGTGAGAATAACTACAGTTCCGACAATTATTGGGTTAGCCGGTGTATACCATTTCTGCCGCGACTGCAATGTATGCAGATATTCCGCCCTCCAACGCTTCCAAAATGACTGTACAAGCTAGTTATGGATACACCCCGCCTCTCTGTTTCAGACTAAAATATTAAAATATATAATATTGTATTATTTAGACTAAGCAAGAAAACTAATGTATCAGCATTTCTATATATATTCCTAGTACTTAGTTGATGAGTCGAATGTCTGCGCACGAACGGACTCTTTGAATATTATTCATTATTAAGGCCACCTCCAAATCAGTGAGACGTAGTAATCTAATTGTATTTTAGTTTTTAAAAACTCCTTTTGACGTTCCCGAAATTTGACTGGCGCAGCCGGTAGGACTTGTTTGTGAAGGCTGTACCGTCTCTCGAAATATTCAGGTGTCCAAATTCGCCTGGATTCGTGATAGCGGCGCGAATAGCTGTTGGACAAATCGAAGAATCAAATAAATTTGTCATCAAGGGAAGCGGAAGCCATGGGAATAGCGGCTGGTTGGTGAGTAAAACTTTTCGCCATCCTTGATACCACTATTATCCTTCATTGTTATTATTGAGATCGGACTTCTCTCATTATAACGTATCTGGTTTTTCAATTAAATTTAATTAGTAATAGACACTCTAATAGTGTAGGCGTAACATAACGCTGATAAGAATAAGGGACACAGAGTGCCTTTTCGCACAGAGATTATTAAACGTTTAAAAATAAGACTTTTATTAAAATAATAAATTAAATCGAATTAAAATTTTACTTGATAATTAATGAATATATGTTTTAATGCTAGAGATATAATACAGTTTATTTGATTTATTTTCATTTTTAATTACATTTACATCTTTTACAAACTTTATACTTTAAATAAACTTTTATTTTATAAATTATATTTTTATATGCTTTAGTGTTTTACTTATAATTTATGTTATTGCATAAAATAGTGCGCTATATTAACTGACTCCTCTGACTCGTGCATTACTCTATAACGATGGAAAAACCACAGGCAGCAGAACGACAAACCGTTGTAATTAATCCCATTCCTACAGAAATGCCTTATTCCACTTTTTAATGGCGACAAAAGACAGGTAAATTTGTTTTTGAGGAAATGTGAATATGTCATTCATAGGTAATAGGGGTGACGAAGAACAAAATTTATACGTATATCACTCTATAACTAGTAGGCTTACAGATAGCGCGGCGTCGCCCTTATCGGAACGGGAGGATGTCGTGTCGTGGTCCCAGTTGAAAGATTTGCTAACGCAACATTTCGGAGACCCGCGTAGCGAAGAGTGAATTAGTATTGAATTAGAATCTTTAAAGATTAAATCTGGAGAAAACTTTCAAGATTTTTGTAACCGCATTCAAAGTATTCGATCATTATTAATTTCAAAAGTAAACATATCCGATGATAGTAATCTTAAAAGCGCTAAATTGGCAATTTACTACAATACAGCTCTAAACGTATTCTTATACAATCTTCCCGAGAATATGGTTGGGATAGTGAGGTTAAAGAAGCCAGCGACTTTAGAAGACGCGCTGACCATTGTACTAGAGGAAGTCAACTTCCACGATCAATACAATATGCGAAATCGTGTCCACGGTAGTAGCGGTTTAGCTTTAAGGCAGCCTCAAACATCAGTTCCAACAAGGATTTAAATTCGGTAGTACGCCTCACACGGTAATACAACCATGCGGCAACTCACTTATATAAGCAATCATTACATGAACACCCTCTAGAAATATAAGAACACGCTGCATCATTACAAGTTTTCCAATTATATTACAAATGTTATTTATCTTTATTATTGTAATATAATCGACTTGTATTTCTATTATTCGATACATTTTGAATAGTTTAAGTACGAAAGAAACGAAGAGTTTTAATAAATTTAAAGATATTTAAAGACAATATTAAGCCTTTACTATATTATAATACTTAATGTACGAAATGAATGTATTTTAACTTAATGCTTATTAATGCATTTTAATTGTTCAAAATATTATATCTATGATTTTGTAAATGATTGTTTATTGAATTTAATTATAATTTATTAATAATAATAATGCGCTGTCACAGCACGCATACCAAAAATACAAAAAAGGAACGATCTAAAAGAACTACTTTAATTGCTGTCAAACGCACACTTTTGCACTGAATAACCAAAATTAACTGGAATAAACTTTTCCGCCACAGAATTGCAACAAGAATTGGGTCTTCCTCGCCGAATTCCTGTGGATGTGTCTATTGCCGATTTTGCCGTATAGGCAAAGTCGCTATCAACAGTACCTAAGTATAATGTCATGTGGCAGAAAACATGTTTGATGAAAAACATGTATCAAACAATGATATGCGCAGTTTGGCACAAAGATTTAACGCAGTCCACAGAGCGTTTAACGGATCTACAATTGGAACTTATAAATGTCGTGTCATATGCCTCCTTATTTTCAGTCAGGTGGTTTTGTTTTATTTCTATACATTTAATTTTTACTATTTTCTGCTTTTTTTCAAGTAAATAAATTGTCTTAAAACACTCCTTCTGGCCACAAACCGTCGTCCAAAAAAAAAGTGACAATTTGTCGTATGGTACAAATATTTTGTAACTTTTAATTTTATTGTCTCTTCATATTTATTTTCTTCAGACATATTTCCACCTTTGTTTTACTTGTAATATAGTCCATTATATCTTTTTCAGAAGCCTGTTTATTTACATCATATATGAAAAGAGGAATCTTTAAAGTTGCATTCTGGTTCTATAACTGCCTTCCCCTTAATTTCGATAAAATTATATTTAGCCCTTATTTTTTTCTGTTTCTTACAACTATCCATTTTTCCTCATTTCTGTTTTCATAATTCAAAACATTCCTTTTTACGTTTACTATAGTACTGTAGTAAACGAAAAAAAGGACTATATATGTCCCATCTATTGCCACTTCAACTTACTAATCCGTTTGGCTGTGTCGGTTACTCTGCGGATATTTTCATTTTTAAGTTTATTACGCAAAAAAACCCCTCCACAACTTGCTGAGCGACCTTGAGCTTCCTGATACGGCCAGATACTAGAGCTGGAAGAAGAAGTAGACAAGTTGCAATGCTATATTATAGTATTATCTGAGGTCCGAAGATAGGGGGAGGACACGGTAATTCTCGAATCTGGCAACTTATTCTATCACCGAAAGGGCGACCATCACTTCCAAGGAGGGTTGTAAATATTGGGAGTGTCTCGACGAGAGTTGCGTATCTTATACTTAAAATCACCAAACGGAATTCGTTGAAAGTCATACGCAATAACCTCGGCAAATCTTGATGAAGAGATGGAAGAAATGTATGAGGATATCTCTAGAGATATCCTCATATTACATTTCTCAGTAACTTCAGTTTTGGAGGAATGCATGGCTATAGAGCCAAGCATTCCTCCAAAACTCACTATACGGTGTTAATAAGAGACTTCAACGCAAAACTAGGCATAAGAGAAAACGGTGACCTGAAGGTAGGGAAATTCGGGACAGTCTACAGGCAACTTAACAGACAGATCTCCAAATGCATGCGGTGGAATTTACACAACTTCAATACAGCTAGTATTGAAGAAGCGATCGAGGAATCTTTGCCAGCAGTCTGTCTGCCAGAATGAGCCAACTGTCGAAGCTGAAGACCGAATGTGGCAGCATCGTTTCCGGGACACATGATTGATTTTGAGTGAGATTGAGAGGTTTAATGGGCGGCTGTACACATTGACATTAGAGCCACACGCATGAGTGAGTAACGATTAAATTGAAACGATGAGTAACGATCCAGTCCTAGCCACACTGTTCCTAGGATACCTTCGGTTCCGGTCGTGGTAGTGATCGGACGTGTGCGCTCTCGCTTGTCTACTATTAAATAATTTAATAGTTTAATTCTTGATTATTTTTGGTATTTTCGTGAACATTTTGTGTTATTGTTGACTAAAGTGTTGGACTAAATAAAACTGTGCAGTGCACATATCCTTTTAAACATTTTTAAACATTTTATTAGATATAAGCACGTGTTGATAGGTTAGGACCACGCGATTGCCGCGTGGTAATTAATTAGAGGTACTTTGATTTTTTTTTGTCTTTATATCTTGGATTATTTGTTGTAAGTACTTTTATTTTTGAATATTATTGTTTATAAACTATTGAACCTAGTGTATTGAGGTTACTGAGTGTTAGCACGTGGCCGTAGTTCTGTCACTTGTCATTGTATTTGACACTGACAGTGACGTTGGCAGCTGTCATTGTGTGACATTGACATTGACGTAGACTGCGTTCCGTTTTACTGTACTAGTCGATGTCATATTTTATAGTGAAAAATTGTATCTGAACTATCGTAATGGGGGATGAACCCCCCTTTTTGTTTCCCATAAGTCTTTGGCGTGCACACCCCCTGGGGGTGCTTCGACGAGGCCTACAGGTCCTGGTACGCAGAACCCGAAGGGAGTTACGGCCGAAAAGCGGCCGCTCGCATCTCCGGACCAGCAGCAGCCCATGATGCAGCGCCAGAAACTGGAAAAGGAGAAGGAAAAGAAGAGAGCAGGGACTGTGGCCCCAGTCGCAGACATCTCAGAACCTATTAGGCCAGCGCTTGAGGAGGACATGGAGACCATAGAGGAGGGGTTTGATACCTCCAAGGCTTACACCCCTGGAAATAATTGAGCACACACAAGCGGCTGTAAAGAAGATCATGGGCATTGTCTCTGGTCCGGGCTCAAAACTCAATAAAATGGAAATAAATAAAGTATCCGTGACCGGGCAGGACATGATCGCAATGGTGGCGGCAACGCAGGTTCACGTAATGGAGGCTCAGATTGCGCTATGCAGAGCTGAACGGGACAGATCGGAAGAAGAAGCGAAGCTGGCGCGCCAGGAGGCCGCGCTTACACCCTCAGGTGACGGTGACCACGCCCCAGCCGCTGGTCAAATTTTTGCGGCAGTATTGAGGATGCCAAAGGGCCATGCCAATGCCGGAGAAGTCTGGTCCGGTCCTCGTATTTTACCCAGCTGGAGAGCAAGAGCATCTTAAGATGGCAGACGACACAAAAGCAGAGTTAAAAAAGGCAATAAAGCCTTCAGAGATTAACGTGCAAGTCTTCAAGCTGAGGAAGGTTGGATATGCTAGGGTAGTGATCCAGACCACGTCCCAGGAGTCAGCACAAAAACTGAGAACGGTGGTGCTACAGTGCACCTCTGCGCTGCGGAATGTGTTGACTGCCAGGTATAGACTGTACATACGATGGGACGTGGTCGAGCCATGTGACTTTATAGATGTCACCTGCTGCCAGCGATGCCAGCATTACGGACACCCTGCTAAGTATTGCAGGGCAAAGGAAGAAACATGTGGCAGATATGGGGAAGAGGGTCATAACAGAGAGGCCTGCAAGTCTACCGAGACCTGCTGTGCTACTTGCCGCAGGTTTGGCAAGCCGGGCGCAAGAAACTATGCCACGATGGCGAAGACGTGCCCGGCTAGGGTGTACGCAGAGGAGAGGGCGGTCAATACCACACAATATGGCGGTTAAAAACTATTTAACGATAGGACAGCTCAATTTGGGACGCGGCGAGATGGCCAACAAGGAGCTCCCAACACTTGTCGGGGACCTGGGCTTGGATATTGTCCTAGTCCAGGAACAGTGACCGCAAGTGCAGGGAGTTATACAGTTCGGCGAGGGACCGTAGGCCGGAATCAAGGTTTGCAACAATAATATAGGTGTCGCTGGACTGCTACACCTAAGTAACCCCTATTGTGTGGTGTGCCATGTGGAGAAGTACGGTCTCTACGTCGTCTCAGCATATTTTAAATATAGCCACAACATCGACCATCACTTGCAACATCTAGAGACCGTACTTGACCAGTTGAAAGGCAAGCGCGTTGTAATTGGAATGGATTGCAACGCGCACTCGCCACTCTGGTTCAGTGAGTCTGAACAAGTCATAGGTAGGGGCCATGAAGCGGCTTACCGTCGAAAAGCCATGCAGGATTTTGTAATGTGAGTACGTGGAGCGACATTCGGGGGGGTGAGGGAGGCCATGCGGGACCTGCTCGGGGCTCTGTGCCTGGACGATGATTCGTCCCAAGACACTGAGTTTCATGGGCGGGTGCGTCTTATGGCCGCCTTCACTCCATCTGGATCTGCTGCCGTTCCCCCAACCATTGGGTGTCTGGAGGGTATAGTCAGGGCGTTGTTCAACACTGCTCCGGGATTGGACGGAATTAGTGCTAAAATTGTTAAGAACGTGTGGAGAGCTGCACCTAGGGAATTCCACTGGGTGTATGCCAAATGTGTGGAAGAGGGGGTTTTCCCCGAAGCATGGAAGAAAGGACGGCTGATAGTTATTCTGAAAGGTAATGACAGGCCACTAACGGATCCCAAGGCGTACCGCCCAATAATGCTCCTCCCCGTCTTTGGGAAGTTGCTGGAGCGTGTTCTGTTGCGGTGTGCTCCGAGCTTGATGAGGGACATATCAGATTACCCACATGGGTTTTCGCCGGGACGGTCCACGGTAACGGCGCTGCAAGACGTGCTTAGTACTGCGCGCGAGTCGCAGCGCAAGTACGTACAAAGCCGTCTTCTTAGACATATCGGGAGCATTTGATAATGCATGGTGGCCAATGATACTGTTGAAGGCCAAACAAGGAGGGATTCCACCTAACATCTACCGTATATTGGTGGACTATTTTACCAACAGACGAGTGTGTATATTTGTAGGTGACTGTGCCGAATGGAAACGCTTGACCATGGGCTGCCCGCAGGGATCAGTCCTTGGACCGACCTTGTGGAATTTACTGCTGGACGACTTGTTGAGGCTGCCGTTCCCCTTAGGGACGAAAATGTTGACGTATGCAGATGACGAGACACTTTAGAATTCGTGCTGAAATAGAGAAAGAGATTTCTCTATTTCAGCACGAATTCTAGTGCTGAAATAGAGAGAGCAGCCAAATCTGCACTGGAGCTGGTATCGTCGTGGGGGGAGAGGAACCGGTTGTCCTTCTCCTCCATGAAAGTGAAGTCATGTACTATGACCATTAAAGGCAAGTTCCAGTGACCACCTGTTATCAGGATGGGGACGGAGCCGATAAAAAGCGTAATGTCGACTAAGGTATTGAGTGTCACGTTAGACACGAGTCTATTTTTCATTCAGCATGCCAAGGATATGGGAGAGAGGGCTGGGAGATGCTTTCGCGTGTCGATGTGTCGCGGGTGTCGGCATCTTCTTGGGGCATGCGCTACCCGGCCCTACGTGTTCTATATAAGGGAACGTATGTTCCGATAGTGACATATGCTGCGTCCATTTGGGTTGATCGGGTGGGGAATTATACGGTGCGTACGATACTGCTGAGATCGCAGAGATCCTCACTCGTGTTGTTGACAAAGGGGTACAGGACGATAAGTACTGCGGCGCTCCCGGTATTAGCCGGCGTCCTGCCGGCCGATCTGGAGGTAACTCGTGTTGGTAGGATTGACCAGGCGCGTAGAAACGTAGAGAATGGGGAGTTTAGCAGGCGTAAGCGCGAAATTTGGGCTGAAGTTATGAATTTATGGCAGGAACGATGGACGAACGAGACGAATGATAGGGAATTATTCTGCTTCTTCCCGGACGTGTCGGCGCGACTCAATGCAAATTGGGTCGTGCCGGATTATCAAGTCTCGCAGATGCTCAGTGGGCATGGATGTTTTCGAAAGAGATATGAAATTGGTTGAATCTGGTATGTGTGATTGCGGTGCTACCTATGAGGATAGGCATCACGTGCTATGGGAGTGCGAGTTGTATGATGACCTGAGATGTAAGATGATGGACGGAATAGTACGCAGAAGTGTGGGTCCGGTTTACTACTCAGACCTCGTGGATGGTAAGGAGAGCTTTGGCCGGCTGCGGGAGTTTGCGCATGGTTGTCATGCGTGGAGAACAGCGATGGAGAAGCAAGGGAGAAATCTGCCCGGAACCGAAGGCGTTGTGTGTTCGTCCAGCCCAGAAAGGGAGAGTGACAGACAATTCGGGACAAGGAATAGATTAAATAACTTGTAGAGACTCAAAAAAGTGCACGCGGGAAAGAGCCCTGAGCAAGTACCGCGTGCATCTCTCGAGATTTGGCCCGTATAACCGCAAGGTTGGTGGGGCCATGGGAGGTGGAGGGTTGTTCCTATGATACCCCGGACGTCAGTCTGAGCAAGATGAGAATGGCTATACAGCTCCATAAAAAGGGTAAGGTCCTGCTCGAGAGTGGAAGCTTCTGAAAGCGGTTGGAAAACCAGTACTTGAATTCATTTAGAAGCTCTTTAATTTCATCTTCCATGATGGCACTACTTCGGAGGTGCGGAGCAGAAGTGCGTTGATATTGTTCTTCAAGAAAGGCGACAATACTATTTTGAAGAAGATTTCCCTTCTAAGCCGCGTCTACGTGCTGTTTTTGAGAGTAATTACAAATCGTCTCGCACGCAGTTTCGATGACATTCAGCTTTCCAAACAAGCTGGTTTCCGAAAAGGCTTTAGCACCATAGATCACATACATAACCTTCGGTAAATTGTACAGAAGAACAAAGAGTACAATCTGTCACTTTGTCTTGCGTATGTGGATAGTGGGAAAGCCTTTGATTCCGATGAAATTTAGGTGGTACTGCAGTCCCTTCAGCGGTGCCAAGTTGAAAGTCTGTATATCGAAGAGCTGAAGTGTTTCTACAGTAGGGCTATGAAGGCTATCCGAGTGCACAACCAGAGTACGAAACTTATCCAACTGAAACTCTTCACCGCTGCATTGGAAGACGTTTTCAAGCTGCTGAACTGGAAAGGATACGGTATTAACATCAATGGCGAGTATATCACCTACTTTAAATTTGCTGAAGATATAGTCATTATGGCAGAATCTCTGGAAGACCCAGCACTATGCTCAATGACCTCAATAGTGCTTCCCAACGGATAGATCTTAAAACGAACATGGACAAAACAAAGATCATGTGTAACGTCCATGTCACGCCTATGCTGGTAGTTTTTGGGAGCACTAAGCTCGAAGTTCTTGACTAGTATGTTTACCTGGGACAAATAGTCCGACTAGGCTAGTCCAACTTCGACCGAGAGGATCAATCGACGGATACTACTCGGTTGGGCAGCGTTCGGGAGGTTACGACACATCTTATCGTCATGTATAATACCTCAAAACCTGAAAACAAGACTGTACAACCAGTGCGTGTTGCCTTGATGACTTATGGATCTGAGACGTGGTCATTCATTAAGTTATCGCTCTAGTCCAAATCAGGCAGGAAGATCTCAACTTGTTAAGAATCCATTTCATGTCCACCAATATTTACTTTGTTGCCAACTTATTATTAAAACAAAAATTTTATCAAGTGAAAGTTTTCATGAAGTAGTACAGAAATAAGGAAAATAAAAAAGCTAAAATTGTTTGTAATGATGCCACCAATATATTCTCAAAAGGTCTGTCTATATATTCTATATAAGTCTATATATATATATAATTTACTAAAGACCTTTTGAGAATATATTGGTGGCATCATTACAAACAATTTTAGCTACATCACTCTTTACAGAATATAATACATTTAAAAAAATTACTTTTAAGTTTTTGTTTTCATGTCTGACTCCTTTTAATTCTGTATTTTGTTTGTATAATAGGTAATTATAACGTGTGATCTCTGCGACGCTAATTTTCGCCGTTCGCAATATTAATCTCACAACGGAAGGACAAGCGTCGCGGGCGCATCAAAGGCAACTGACGACACAGGTAATTAGGTCAAGTTTAATTCAAAAGAGTAAGCGCCGCCTCCTACATCTCTTCACCCCTACTCCGCCACGCGCTTTCTTTCAATTAAAATAAATTTATTTTTGTATGAAAATAAAAATTGAACAAATGTATATTTTTTCTTACAGATGTTGTTGTTATGATGTAAATAATATATTCCCAAGAGGTCTTCAGTAAATTAAAATGACCCTGTATATATTATATATACATACACATATACATATATGTACGCATACATCACCATAACATATAACACCCGAAATATACACCTGATTGACTTGAAATTTAGTAAAGTTACTCATTTCGCAATGTAAACGCTCACTAAGGACAGATTTTACGATAGCCCCATAATTTTTTAACGTTATTGTCGTCTATTATCGTGCGCCCAGCGAAGCGAGAGGGTATCAGCTACTTCATATTATATTCATGAGAACAAAACGTTCTCCTCGGGTATTTAATTTTTATATTACAGAACTACTCAGTTGCCATTGTATACCTAATGAAGGAAAATGAAATAGCATTGGCTCGATCAGAGCCTGGGCCCACATTTGCATTATTCGCGTTATCTTGACGACTTGAGTTGATTTACTTATAATGGGTGGCTGAAGAAATAAAATAAAATAATAATATTAATGTTCTCCAGACCGAATTTTAGTCACGGCGGCCTATATCAACGGAACAGGATTACGAGACTCATGCCGGAATTTGAACCCGGGACCACATGATCAGCTTTCGCGCTAACAGCCATTAGACCAAGAATGCAGTAAAAGATTTTTGTACAATAAGGTGACGTTACGTTAACAAAACAGACCAGATGAAATTAATTTCCGGTCTGCTTCAGATCTCGACCTTCTCTCGGCATATTTTAAATATTAAAATGCTCACTATTGTCACGTAGCTTAGCGTTGAATGACCTACAATTAAGCTTTTGGTCAATTTTTTAAAACTAAACTAAGTAAATTATATTATATCTCGTATGCTTGTGATAAACTGGATTATTTTATCTATAATACATATAAAGAAAATTGTAGTGTCTGTCTGTAGTATTGAATAAACTAACTTCTTTAAAGTTCAGGTTATTTGCAAGCTAATATTACATAAATAACCATTTTTAAATTTTTCTCTGTGTGTTCGGGCTATATTCGGAATGGCTGAACAGATTGTGATGAAACTTCACGAACAGTTAAAGAGCAATGCTGGAGATATCTAGGCTATATTATATTAAAAAAAATTACAGATTAAAAACAAAACGAAAACTTGATAAAAATGGTCTTTGATTATAATGATTTCTTATATTTACGCGAATACTACACATTAAATAAAATAATTTTAAAAAGTTAAATTTAAACTCGATGAAATCTGTAAAATTTGATTCATTTAATGGTCTATGATTATCTTAAAACTAAAAAACGCCACATTAACCCAGATATTACTATTTAATATATAAACTTTAATAGATAAACTTTTTTTTGTTACGCATTGCACTGATATTTGAGTATGTTGTACTAAAACAAAGTATGGGAAAATTTTGAAATTGAAAAAATATTGAAAAAAAAAATTCGTAGTCCGGAAAAGCCAGTAAACGAGTGGCGTTATAACGCCCGGTAGTAAGATCGGCTACTAAAACTAAAGCATTTTGGGAATTAAATAAAACACAGATTACGAGTATATTGCTTATAATGGTTTATTTGCCAAGAATTTAAATATTGGTATGATATGAAACAAAACATATTTTTGTGTGTAAATATAACTGACATTTACGACACATGAAATTTGTTTTTTTCTTACAAATAGTGCAACGACTTTGAGAATCTTCATATGTAATTAAATGATCAATGCGATCGTATCGCGAGGATTCTCTATAGTTGCTAGGAGTACGGCAATGTCCACATTTTTCAGTTCTTTAATACGTCTCCAATAATCCTCTGGCAACAGCTCTACGAAAAGTTAAGTGGTCGTTTTCTCAACCATCACTTTTATACAACTGCCAGGCATTGTGGGTAGCCATATCCAAGCTGTGGCAAAATAACAAAAAATACCATTTTTTCCCCCGGATCGAAGTTCTGTATAAGCCAATATTTTGACCAGTTCTATCGACTCCACCCATGTTTACATTGTATGTTTTTATGATAGCAGGTTGATCAATAAGCACATATCTTTTTAAATGTTGAGAAAATCGTTTGGCTTTGTGAAGCGGCTCAATTGTTTCCACATTAGATGCGATACTTACGACACTATTGTCATTCCATTTGTAGACTAAGATCTGCTTGGGTTAGCTAGACATATACATGAATGTGCCCATTTCTGTCTTTTTGAAAACCTTGTTTTTAGGTAGTGGACATCTAGAGGTACGATTTTCACAAACAGTTCCTATAGCTCTCGAACCTCTATTACTCAATTCGTGAAATAAAGGAATTATCAAGAAACAGATGAAATTGAGTGTTTGGGTTGCATGACTATAAAACATCAGCAAACTTCAAAATTACACTTGCCCCTAATCCAAATTGTTTGTAGCATGCTGGGATATTTGAAGAATGTCCCTGGTATGGGTCATACCAAAAAACATACCCCAACCTAGTTGCACCTACCCACAGTTTATACCCCCATCGGATTGGTTTTCCGCATATAAACTGTGCAGCTATGGCCTCCATAGTATGGTACCATAGCTTCGTCAATGCTATAATTTTGCTCAAAAGGTGCCATGTCTGAGAAAATTTTATTTAGTAAATCAAACAAAGGCCTAAGTTTTGCAAATTTATCACTATCTTTACGAATGACATTGTTGTCACAGCAATGTAAGTGTTTCATTATCATTGTGAAACGATCCCTTGACATGGCATTATAAACAATATCAAAATGAGTATCAGAAGATTTCTCCCAATACATATACCTGCGTGGTACCACGACATAACCGCTGTATACCCAAAAAACACTTCATTTCTGGAGTAGTTATATTAACGACGACATTCTTTTGGATTACGTACAGATTTGTGTAATGACATTTGTATTACTTCATCATTTATCATACACTCATATTAATACAAAGGTGATTGTAAATTTTTTGGGCCCTTACGATTTTGCCATTGTGGAAATTCATTTGGATTGTGCCTGTTGTGCCAAGTATACTGTTGGGTTTTGCTAACATAAGGTGTAACGTTCCACGATGAACAGCTTATAGATGGAGTGGAGCAAGAAGTAGAAGGTATCTGTTGATCCACATCTTCTGGCAAGCATTCATTGGCAGTGCGTATCCTTTTTGCTAACTCTGACAAAGATAAATCATTTTCAGAGTCCTCACTATTCGAAAACGTATCATATGTAATCTCTGCTGGAGTTCTTAGCTGGGAACCTGAAAAGTAATAAATACCTACATTGAAATTAATTGTTAGTACTGTGACTGAAATGAATTACGTAATATGCTCAAACGAATAACCAAACCTGGGAGATTATGTAATGTCACAAATTCTTCGTCGCCCGAATCTTCGTCTGTTATTTCAGTATTTGGATTTTCCGGTGGAAAAATTGTAATTTCACTGGACGGATCGTCATCAGAATCTGTATGGTTCAATTCATCAACTATTTCGTTGAGATTCAAAGGTTGTTTCATCAGTGATCTAAAACATAATAGTAAGACGTCAATTTTACTACCGGGCGTTATAACGAAAAACCGTGAAATTCGTATTTATTTCATATTACATTTACATTATAATAACAATACTTTACAGCATTCTATGTTGTATTGTTTATTACTATATTTAGGTACTCAAAAACTTACCTTTTTGAAGCCATGTCGCATAACAAAATAACTATCAAATTTAAGACGTCTGAACTTCAAAATATTACACGAAATGTGACAAATAGTTGATACACATTTATAGGGACTGTTTCTGATTACGGTAATGTAAGTCGATCTATGTTTAAACAACATTAAATATATAAAATTTTTTTTCATAATTTTTTGTTTCATAATTTCCATAGTGACCAAGATAAGGCACGCCTTCTAGTTGTTTCGACTAAGGAATCTAGTCACTGGTTACATGCTTTACCATCAAGTAATCTCGGCACATTACTTGATGGGGAAAGCTTGCGCATCGCTGTAGGAATCTGACTAGGAGCGGCGATTTGTCAACCCCATCAGTGCCCCTGTGGTAGCAGCGTCGACAAGTTTGGGCTCCACGGACTTTCTTGTAAGAAAAGTGCTGGTAGGTTTTCACGGCACGGTTATTTGAACGATCTCATCCGAAGGGCTCTTGTCTCTATAAATGTTCCCTCGGTTTTAGAGCCTTGTGGAATATTTAAAGACGATGGCAGGAGACCTGACGGTATGACATTGGTCCCTTGGGAGAGAGGTAAAGCCCTAGTGTGGGATGCTACTTGCGTAGACACTTTGGCGGCCTCTCATCTCAGTGGTACCTCGTTTAGAGTCGAGGCGGCATCAGAGGCAGCTGAACTGAGTAAGTGGCGCAAATATGAGTCTCTGAAAGATGACTACATATTTGTGCCATTTGCTGTAGAGACTGTCGGTCCGTGGGGTCCACGTGCGGTGAAGTTCTTAAAGGAACTCCATCCGCGGCTGGTCGTTGCTGCTGGTTATAAGAGGGCTGGCTCTTTTCTCGCTCAAAGGCTAATTATAGCCATTCAGCGGGGAAACGCAGCCAGCGTTCTTGGCACGATACCGCATGGAGTAGGACTGTTTGATAATTAAATTACTAGTTTTAGTTTTTTTATTATAGTTTTTAATATTGTATATAATAAAATATAAAAATAAAAAATAAAATAATTTGATATTTCTAGTTAATTAAAGAAAGTACCAATTTAATATAATATATAAAACGACATTTTACAAATAATATTTATAAACTATATGATTCTATGTAACAAATAATTGAAAAAAAAATCAAGCCTCTCTTTTTCCCACTTCCTACATTACGTGAAAGGACCCGGGGCCCTTAAGTGACCCAGGGCCCATAGACAGTTGCCTACTCAGCCTTTATAAATAATTGATGACTGTATTGGTAAGGAATTAACGTGATTTACCGCAGTTATTTAATTCGTATTCGAACGGTACTCTTTGTGAATAGGGTCTGAATAACGTCCACAGTAAGACCCTTCGTTTCAGGTAAGAAGAAGATACAGAAGATTGCGGAAAGGAAGCAGGCGACCGCGAAGAAGTAGAAGACCGGACCCAAGCCGATTGTCGTGACAAGCGGGTTGAAGATGAAGAGAACGATGAAACTGCAGACCAAGGACCACTCGATGACAAGCATTGATGCAATGCTTTTGATCTGGAAAGACGATTTTTATTATGAAATTACAGTGACAAACGAACTTACAGTTCACCTGATAGTAAGCGGCTCCTTCAGCCTATTAGCACCTGCAATTAACTTTAAACATAGATGCCTTCTCATTTATGAACAAATATGGAATGCCTCACAGCCTGTAATACACCCTTCAGACCAGAACACAGCAGTTGAAGTAGGCGCATTTTATTTATGGCAAAAGAGCCAGATTGATGAATTGGATTAAATTGGCAACCCTTTTCACGGAAAATAAAGCATTCCACCTAAGTCCTCGACGCATCTGCATTTTGATACTTAAGCGAGGATATCTTGTAAATGTCTATGGGCCACTGCATCCACTCACCACCAGGTAGACTGTACTTGTTTGTCACCCTTATTTTTAAAACCGATTTATTACAAAAATAATTAGTCGCAGGTTTAAACTACAGTCTTTTTTAATATAGACGACCCGTGAAAAAATATACGAACTAAAATGTAAAGTATAGCATTTGACGTGGTGTCATGGTAGCTAAGAAGAGTGCTCTCCTTATAAAATTTCGCATTTAACTAACAAATTGAGATTGATCTCGAATTAATGAAATTGGTAACTGCAATTTCAAATGCTGATTTACCACTTGTTTGGCAGAAAAGGAGAACATCGTAAGGAAACTTTCAAAATAGTTTGGAAAAAATACGCGCCTTATGAATGTTTCATTTAATTTTGATGAAGAAAATATATTGTATTCTTGACTTTTAAAATATAGTATTTACGTGTTTTAAATTTAGCGCTCTATTATTTTAACAGGTAGTGTCACCTACAAGGAAAAAAAAATGTTTACCAAAATAAATCGATTACACAAAGTATAAATCGATATAGGCTGTAAGGACAGATGTACAATCTGTCCTTTGTCTATCAAGGGCTAAAAAAAATATGAAAGCGCCTTTAAATTTTTAATAGTAATAAAACTTATAAAAGTTGAAAATAATTTTATTAACAAACTACGCGTAAATAGGCTTTGCGTAACTTATATGAAATAGGGACCAGTTGATGTAATTCTCAAACTAATAAAAAAAAACTCGATCTCGATACGTCAATTTTTTCGGGAGTTATCGTGACCACATAAAAATCAACATCCGCACGTCCACGTAAAATTTTTTTCAAACTTTTTTTTTCAAAGTAGCATTATAAAATGATTTTTTAGAAAATATAAGATGGATTAATTAGTGTTTTCTTGATATACGGGTATATTATCGTATAAGTGCAATATGGTTATGATAGGAGTTTAAGAACACAAAATTGCTTGAACTTGACGTTTCGAGAGTAAAGCACTATCTAATAACGCTTAGACTTGGGTAAAAATATTGACGATATTTATCGTCGACATTTTTAATCGCGATATATCGATATTCGATATTTATTTTAGGGTATCGAATTCGTATCAATTTGGTTATATTTTAAAATGTTGTACTAATCGACAAAACATTAAGCAACAAAAGCAGCTACAAAATAATTCATGTGCCGTTGTAATTTTTTTTTCTTTATTTGCCGGCCAACCGTCCAGTAATAAAATTTTGGGCCTTATCCTACTGACTGTACAAAACATGACGATATAACGATATTTATCATGCGATATTTGTCAATATTTGTCGATACTGTTCGATACTGAAATTAATAATATCGATACGATAAATATCGATATTTTTTTCACTTGCCCATCCCTAATAACGCTTTGCCTTACGAGGCGTGCTATATTAAGAGGACAACTAAGTGACCTCGAATGACGCACTCACACTATTACACAATTTCTGTATAGCATCAGGCCTCGGCCGGCAGGCACTACACAGGCGTTTACGCACACATGCGTACGTATTATGTTCAGAAATAAGAATATGTAATTTAAAAAAAATATCTATTGATTGAACAAAAAAAATTAAAACACTATCACGTTAATATGTTGCTTGTAGAATAATCTGACAAAAATCAGAATGATTGCATGTTTATTAGTACGGTTTTTAATCGTTACAAAAATATTTAGAAGTATCTTTGTGATTTTTTTCCATCGTATCAATATACTTTAAGGCAATATAAAACTTGCGTTTAGCTCCTGTAGTCCCCATAAGGACATAACATGAAATACTTCAATACCTATTGGAGGATCGCGCCTAACTCTTCTGTGCTCTAAAACTCTCATGGTACATATGTAAGCTTTTACTTAACTTTTTCTAGTTTGAAAATTATCCTTTTATAATTCCTAATAAAAGTCACTTCAGAGATGTATACAATAAAAAAATAAAAATACAGTCGAATTCATAACTTTATTTTTGATCTTGGGTTAAAGAACAAAAATAGAATTTGAAATTGATTAATTGATAATTAATTTATAATTATATATAATTTATCGCGAATGAGTATATTGATTTATTTACTATGATTTATTTTATTTTATTTTTTATATCCGTCATGTGGCGGTGTAAGAATATCTGCTACCGTAACAAGCGAATGAGGAAAACAAACCAGGAGATGGGTAGCAGCGTCTTCCTAATAACAATAAAAAATAAAACTTCGGTAGACAACCCGCCTGCTAATCGTGGCAAATATGGCAAATATCCATAGGTTGTTTCATAGGGGTTGATCCTAATAAAAAAAACTCAACGATAATTTAAAAAAAAAACTACGGCTGACAACACAACCGTCAAGCGTATATGAGAGATATTATGGGGCAATCTATGGTAGAGGCCTATGTTCAACTAAATGTTGACAGAGTTCAATGATTTATATAATAGGTTTAATAGCTCGTTAAAAAACTACCCAATGTATACCAACCTCTGGTAAGAATATCTCTGCAGCCAATACGCAGGGAACGGTCCCCGCTCCGCACGTGTAAGTCAAGCTGAATATGTACATGAACATTGCGGTGACCCAGTGCGGGCCCCAGTGCAGCTGAATTTGGGTACCCAGAATCACGCAGCATATACCAGTACAAAAGGAAGCGTAGATCATTAACAGCTGAAATTGGTTTTTAATTTAGAATTAGATTTAGTTAGTCACGTGGAAGCCTGAAATTGTTAATTGCAATTTTAAGTGCTGATTTACCACGTGTTCGGCGGTGAAGGAAAACATCGTGAGGAAATTTGCATGTCTGAAAAATAAGAAAAAAATTTCGGAGGCACGAGAAGTTCACCAACACGCATTGGGGCAGGCCTCTCAGAAATGAGAAGAGGCCTGTGCCCAGCAGTGGAACGTATATATACTCGTAGACTGCAACTTTAACTTTAGCTTTAACGTGGAAGCCGTTGGTTGCGTTAGAGAATCCACTACGCCATATAAACCTGATGATGTCGTAAGAGGCAACAGAGCGTAATGAAACAGGAGATGGACAGTAGTATTTTTCTAAATACAATTAAAATTATTGAATATCAGCTGCTTTTACAAGTACACTCTACGACGTGGATCGGTATTTGCATCTTGTGATAGCGTACGTGTAAAGATAGGAGCGTAACTTTTTGTGTGAAAGATGAGGCTAGCAGTCCATCTGGCTAGATACCACCCTTTTCATATTTCTGCTGCCAAGTAGCAGTGCCTGCACTGCTGTGTTTCTGTCTGAGGGGTAAAGTGGGCCAATAATTACAGGCTATGAGGCATTGCATCTTAGTCCTCAGAGTTGTTAACGCAAATGTAGCCATCTTTGTTTGAAGTTCTTTATCCTTACTATATGAACCACAACTTTCGTATGGTGAGTATAAAGAATTAGAGACCTGTTTACTAGTAACGAGGTATTCCATTTTAGTTATCGGGGGTGATTTTGTATTTTGTTTTTTATTAGACGAGTGTCTACCATCTACGTGGCGGTTGAATAGTCTGTTCGTTTGTCAGCTTTAATGAAAATACTTGACATAACAACTGCACCCGAAAACCTACGTATTACATATTGCACAAATGTTTGTATAGGCAAAAAACTGGACAGTAAGATTTTTCGATAAACAAAATAAAAATCGCTATTAATTAACAGAAACACATGACATATTAGCGCTTCGATCACATTCGATTTACGCAAGTGGCTGCTGGCACTGGCCAACAGTGGCTGCGGTGGCTGCAGTGCTTGCGGATCATTTTTAGCTTGATATTTCACCTAAAACAGGGACGCAGGGCAACGTCTAATAAAGCTGGATAATCGAGCCAAGTCCTGCTCATCAGGCAGCCCTCGTGGTAAAGAACCACGTTAAAGGGTACAATGGCTGCAGCACGAATAGGTCGATTTGACTGGGAAAATACCACGATTATACAAGATACCAATGTGAAATAGCAGCATTATGTTGGTGTGTTTCGTATTGCGTGTGTAGAAAACCGAAGATCCTTTAACCTGAAAATGGGGCATTCCATCTTAGTTCTCAGGGGTGGCAATGCATTTGCTTTTTGATTATTAATTAAGGATAATATATGAAGATGCCTATAGTTCACCGGCATGCACTTGTGCACCAGAATCTAACCCTTTTTATGGTAACGAGGCATCCCATCTTAGTCCTCTGGGGTGGGAACGAACCTGCATTTTGATTCTTAATTGCTGATAAACGTAGATGACTTTGGGCCACACCATTTGCTTACTATTAGGTGAATTGTGAATTGTTTTTTACTGTCTTACTTCTATAATATACATTAATTACTAGAGGAAAAAGTTAGGCATAAGTCTCAGTCTCACCCGTCTCCCCGCCCGCTCAATCAAGAATGCGCCAACAAAGCCAGACGTAATGGTCACTAACATGAAGATCACACTGCAGCTAGTTGACGACATTGAGGGCACAGCCTCGGTGAAGAGAGGCTCCGCGTACACCTGCGCCACTATCAAACCTTGGAATATCACCGTTGTGTTTAACAGTAATATCACAATGAGAGCTTTTCGGGTCGACCTTGATTTTTCTGTTAAGGAAGTAATAAAAAACATTTACGTGGTAGAGCCATGCTGCAGCTTTATTATGGCTGTAGCACGAATGGGTCGGTTAGGGGTAGTAATTGCAGCATAATGCTGTTTTACGTATGGTGAGTGTAGGGAAATCCACCTTAGTCTTCAGGAGTGACAAAGCATCTGCATTTTGATTTTTGATCGAGGATAGATGTAGATGTCTATAGGCCACAGCATATACTTACCGTCGAGTGGACCGTGTGCTCACATGTCACCCTTATTAAAAAAATAAACTGTATTGTTATAACATGTTTTAGCTGGAATGCACAATGTTCGATTCTATTTATTCATTCATACATATATGGAAGCCTATCAAAGTCCACCGCTGTTTATCGGCCCCATAGATTGTCTACACATATTTGCCATAGTTGCTACGCTTTGCAGGCGGGTTAGGAAACGTAGTTTTTTATTATTATTTTCAAATGTTATTTTTTTATTTTATTTTTATAGAAAAAGGGTGACAAACGAGCACACAGTCCACCTGATGGTAAGTGAATGCTGCGGCCCATAAACACCTACATTTATCTTCAATTAAGAATCAAAATGCAGATGTGTTGTCACCCCTGAGGACTAAGATGGAATGCCTCATTTCAAGTAAAAAGGGACTTCGGTTCTATACACTCACTATACGAAACACAACAACATTAAGCTGCTATTTCACGCTGATATTCTGTGAGAGCGTGGTCCTACCCCGGTTGAAGCGAACCATTCGTGCTACAAACATAATATAGCTGCAGCGTGGCTCTACCACGTAACGAATGTTATCGGAAAGAAATCCCATCTTATGTTTCTGTTTCTCTCTGTAGCGATCTCTGTGGATTCCTTTACGCGGATACAATACGGTACAGTTTTTGGCAAATGGAATTTTGATCAATTTGTCATAATCGCACGGGTAACAATCTCCATCGTGATGTCACAGATTTTTTTAAATGTTTTGGTCCAAAAAATTATACTATGACACCAGGACGTTGAACACCTTAGTTTTACCGTGACCGCGGGTGCTGCAAAGCACTCGTGTCGGAAGTAAAAAATATGTAAATAAGTTAAAACTAAACGGAATAAACTCAGTAAAATTTGTTTATATTTAATGTGTAGTATTATCATAAATATAAGTTGTCATTAAAATGTCCCCCCAACTGAATTTTGACACGGCGGCCTCAACGTAGAATAGCCATAGCCGTAGTTAAGTATTATAATGAGTGCACTAATGTGTGCGTTAGCACAAGTGCACTCTCTATTCTCTTACTCTCATACTCTGTTAGGACTACTAGAGCGGCAATCCGATTCAACCGTAAAATAATCAGGCGCAGGACCAACGACTTTTCATGCTTACCGACGCACAGGGATAAAACATCGCCAATATCCTGACTCCGGGCTGTCACTGAGAATTTCTTTTCTTATTTATACATAAAGGAAGAAACGAATACTTACTTAAAAATTGCCACCAGGAAATTTTAGAGTTTTCCTTTAAATCAGAACTTAGTTTCTCTTCTTCAGGCGTGGTATCTGTAAATTAAATTGAATCATTAATCAGTTTTATCGACTTCAATAAAAGGGGAGGTGGAGGTTCTGCGTGTTTTTGTATGCATATTACGCGATATCTTTGTTAACTATGAACCGATTTTGATGATTCTTTTTATCAAATAGCTTATACTTCACAAGTAGACTTACATCAATTTCGAAACAAATTCCAGTGTTTAGGGTTGGAAAATAGGGAATGGAATTTTAGCGGATCTATTTAGATGACATTGGGATTGTGATATATCTTAGTCCACTTAAAGGGCATTATTTAAAGGGTGCAATTATTAAAAGCCATAAACAATTTGTTAATTTTACAATAATAGTTAAGTGTGTATAAGCTATTGTGTATTAAGTATATGTCATCGGATTTAGTAAGTAGTGCAGAGTAAAATTTTAAGTCATCAGCGTATAATAGAAATGTTCAGTGGTCAAAGCAAGTTGAAATGTCATTAATAAATAGGATAAAGAGGAGTGGCCCTAGTATTGATCCCTGTGGTACGCCAGATGTAACTACAATAGGTGAGTAAATGTAGCTATTAACATTACCTTTGATACCATTGAAGGATTTTTTAAGGTAATAATTGATCAATTTTATCGAATGCTTTTTTTAAATCGGTATATATACAGTTTTTATCTGAGATTTATAATCCATACTATAAAAAAGAACGTATGTAAAAACAAGAAGATTTGTCAGTAAAGATTTGTCGGTGTAGATTTGCCATTCACAAAGCCGGGTTGTCCCTCTAATAATACAGGATGTTCGGAAGATGGGTGTGAAGCCTGAAGGGTATGATACCTTAAACGATTTAGAACTTAACTAAACTTGCCTTAGACGAATTCTTCTTCTTTTTTTTTAATTTCATTTCTAAGGTTTTTAACAACAAAACCCGTTTTTAAAATTAATTGCCTAATTCCAAGAGTTGATGAGACATCTGCGTAAATAATACCTCAAAAGAAAGGTCAATAGCTAAGCATGTTTTAAAAAAATTTGAACAGCAAAGGCTATTTCATTTATTTTTTTATAATGGCATAAACAAAACATTTCCTTAATTTTTTTTTCGAAAAGGTTTTAGTACCATAGACCATATACACACCCTTCGGCAAATTGTACAGAAGACAGAAGAGTACAATCAGCTACTTTGCCTTGAGTATGTGGACTATGAGAAAGCCTTTGATTCCGTAGAAATTCGGGCGGTGCTACAGTCCCTTCAGCGGCGCCAAGTTGACTGTCGGTATATCGAAGTGCAGAAGTGTTTGTACAATAGGGCTACGATGGCTATCCGAGTGCAGAACCAGAGTACGAAACCTATCCAACTGCAGAGAGGTGTAAGACAGGATGAGGTTATATCCCCGAAACTCTTCACCGCTGCATTGGAAGACGTTTTCAAGCTACTGGACTGGAAAGGATACGGTATTAACATCAATGGCGAGTACATCACTCACCTTCAATTTGTCGACGATATAGTCCTTATGGCAGAATCACTGGAGGACCTAAGCGCTATGCACAATGACCTCAATAGTGTCTCCCAACGGATAGGTCTTAAGATGAACATGGACAAAACAAAGATCATGTTTAATGTCCATGTCACACCTATGCCAGTAGTTGTTGTGACCACTAAGCTCGAAGTTGTTGACGAGTATGTTTACCTAGGACAAATAGTCCTACTAGGTAAGTCCAACTTCGACCAAGAGGTCAATCGACGGCTTCAACTCGGCTGGGCAGCGTTCGGGAAATTACGACACATATTCTCGTCAGGTATACCTCAAAACCTGAAAACTAGATTGTACAACCAGTGCGTGTTGCCAGTGATGACTTATGGATCTGAGACGTGATCCTTCACTGCTGGCCGTATGAGGACGCTCAAGGTCGCTCAGCGAGCTATGGAGAGGACTATGCTCGGAGTTTCTCTGCGTGATAAACTTAGAAATGAGGATATCCGCAGTAGAACCAGAGTAACCGACATAGCCCAACGGATTAATAAGCTGAAGTGGCAATGGGCCGGCCATATAGCTCGAAGAACCGACAACGGATGGGGAAAAAAGGTTCTCGAGTGGCAGCCTCGTACCGGTAGGCGAAGTGTAGGGCGACTCCCCACTAGATGGAGTGACGACCTGGTAAAACATGTAGGAAGTCGATGGATGCGGGTGGCTCAGGACCGTGCTTTGTGGCATCCCTTGGGGGAGGCCATGTTCAGCAGTGGACTTGTGAAGGGCTGTAACGATGATGATGAATCACACATTACATAAATAAAAAATAATAACATAACAACTGTTACTGGAAACTATTAGCAATTAATTGAAAAAAAAAAAATGGGTTCTTTGTTAAAAACTCTAAGAAAATTCTAAGAAATTCAATTTAAAAAAGGAGCAGATTTCAGTCACGTTTAGCTTAATATGTTCTAAATGGTTTCAGGTATCATCTCCTTCAGGCTTTGCACCCATCTTCAAAACATTCTGTAGTTTCTCAAATATTTTTGGAATGGCCGTTGTTCTTTGAACTTAATTTGTGAATAGGTGTGATATGTGCTTGTTTGCATTGAGTTGCTAATGTTCCAGTTTCTAAACATTTGTTAAAAATAATTCTGAGACGCATGCAAATTGTATTATAAGTTCCTTTTAAAATCACTTCTCCCCCGGATCTCTGTGCTAATCAGACGTGATTTTATACTAACTAGTTCATATATATTTATTATAAATTTAATCAAAATTGTGAAGTGTTAAATTATACGAAATAATAGGAGAGCATAAATTATAAGAAGCCTGTACCGTCGCCGTGTGTTAATGGTGAGTGAATCTAACAAGTCATTCACTTGCACTGTGATAAGTTGTAATTGCTCACTGCACACATACGCAAGCTGCATACTAGTGCAACGACTACTTGCCTACGCACATTGCTTTTATTCTGTTTGCCTGGTACTTGCCCCGTACGTCGCTCACGTCCCGCTACTATGCCGCTTAAACGCACGCCGCCTACTACGCCAACCGCTATGTTGCATTGTAAGTCGGACTCTAATATCGCCGACTCGCCGACAAATGCTACTATTGCAGTGCCTACCGTTTCACGCACGCAAGCTACGAGCGATCCTAACATTGCAATACGAAAACGTAAGAGAGATACTGATAATATTAGCCGGTCGGAAATTATGGAAATGTTTTCTGCGCTCAAAAAGGAACAAAACGACAAATTCACCGCTTTGATGGATAAGGTTCAGAGTGGTATTAATACCCACACAGAGCAAAATAAGGCTATTTCTAGTGCCATTGACTTTTAAGTCAAAATATGATGAGTTACTCAAGAATAAGCTCCTTAGAACAAGAAAAATCTGCCAATTGCAAATATATACAGACACTAGAGAATAAATTAGAGCAGATGGAACATCATCATCGCAGCTCGAGCATAGAGGTACGTAATTTACCCAAAAAAATCGGGGAATCGAAAGAAGACCTCTTAAATATTATAAAAAAGTTAGGAGCTGCCATTAGTGTACCAATTCAATCGGAAGAGGTCCGTGACGTCTACCGCATTAACACTAAGAAAGAAAAAAACCAGCCTATAATAGCGGAATTTTCAACTGTTTTCGTAAAGAATAAAATTGTTGAGTCCGTCAAAGCATACAACAAAAAATATGCGACCTGCAAGTTGAATACCTCTAACTTTAAACTTGATGGCCCACCCAAACCGATTTTCGTGTCTGAGAGTTTGACAATTAAGGCGAAGAGACTCTTCTTTTTGGCCAGAGAATTCGCTAAGATTAATGCCTTTAAATATTGCTGGACATCAAGGGGCAGAATATATCTTCGGAGGGCGGATGGAGCTCCACTTGTAAAGGTTAATAGCGAGAGCGACCTAGAAAACATTGATAACAAATGACTATATTTACTAAATTATATTATTAATTTTCATAAAATATGCATGTTTGATTATTTTCTATATTTTATAAGCTTTTTTTGTTTAATTTTAATTATTTTAACATTAATTCATAAGCGTATATCACTGATACCTATTCATATACTATTGCTGACAACTCAACACATCACGTTAATACACATAAATTTACATCATAAATTACTTACACTTCATAATCTAGTACACAAATTGCACATTTGTACTTTACTTTTACAGTCAAGATTAACAAATATTAGACACTCCAGTAATATGTTAAATTTTTTGGTTTTTATGCCCGGACATCTAATACTATACAAACGATTACTATTTTAATTCGGAATGGATGATAACTTTATCACAGCCGAAGTTGATATCTCAAATAGGATAGAATGTCTTACACTAAGTGACCTAAACTGCCTTAAACTTTTAAATTCGGATATAAACAGTAAACACACCCTTTCAATTCTTACGTTGAATATACGAAGCATTAATTGTAACTTTGACCTATTTATAGCATTTATATCTAGTCTAGACATGTCCATAGATGTATTTGTATTGACAGAATGTTGGACTAGTGCAAGTAATACACCACCGAGTCTCAATAATTATAACATTTTCTGGACGCAAAAATATCTAAACCAGAATGATGGGGTGGTTGTATACGTCCGAGAAGAAATTAAAGCATCCAGCTATGAGCCAACCTTTAACGATGGAAACTGTCTTATAATAAAAATCTCGCCAGATTATACCATCATATGCTCCTACCGTCCGCCTAGTTTTCGTAATGCTAGTAAATATTTAGAATCTATTGACACGGTTTTATCTAGTATTTCAACTAAAATTTAATATTTACTGGTGATATTAATTTAGATATTCTATCATGTAACTTATCAGCATCCTCACAAGATTATTTAAATATTATGGCTATGCACGGTTTAAGACAAGGCATTGACCGTCCAACTAGAGTCAATACTTGTATTGATCATTTCATGGTCAAAAGTTGTAGCACTTGGAAAACTATAGTTTTTGAACAGCAAATAACTGATCATTCACCCATAATGCTTTATATAAACAATGCTGGAGTTAGTAAAGACATATTAAAATATAAAAAAATAACCGTTAATTATGAAAGGATCAAAGAAGTACTGTTGGGAGAGCCCTGGCATGATTTGCTAGACAGTAGAAATGTAAATACAGCTACTGAGCTTTTCACGGATAAACTTTTTTCATTGGTTAAACAGAACTCACAAATCAAAACGATTACTAAAAGGCACCAACCTCTCAAACCATGGGTAACAAGAGGAGTGGTAAGATCTATCAGAAAAAGAGATAAATTACATATGAAAACTAAAAAGTCACCAAATAATGAAGAACTAAAGATTAAATACATAAAATATAGGAATATATGTAACAAAATTATTAAAAATCTAAAAAAAGAATATTATAAAAATAAATTAATAAAAAATCAGGGAAATACAAAAGAAACGTGGAAGATAATAAAAGAAGTGCAATTTAAATGTCGCAAAGAGACCTTCTAACAATTTACTAAATATAAGCCAAAACTCTAAACAGTCGCTGAATGAAGTAAATTCATATTTCACCTCAGTCGGTGAAATACTTGCAAAAAATACCCTACAGAAGATGAATACTTGTGATCGTGAACTTGCAGTATTGGGAAACACAGCTAACCCACCAGTTGGCTCTGTGTCCCTTACACCAACTGATCCGGTGGAGGTCAGAATATGGTCCTCGGACTTAAATTACATAGTGCTCCTGGTTGGGATAATATCACAGCTAAATTACTTAAGAAATTTATAATATTCCTCGCTGATCCTATCGCACATATATGTAATTTGAGTCTTGAATCAGGCATTTTTCCCGCAGCTTTCAAAAAAGCTATTGTGTGTCCTATTTATAAAGCAGGTGATCCCCATAATCCTACAAATTATAGACCTATCTCTATTCTTTCGACTTTGTCTAAGGTGTTAGAAAAGTTAGTTAAAAAGAGGCTCATGCGATATCTTGAGCTTAATAATCTACTGAGTGATAATCAATTTGGATTTAGAAAAGGTAAGTCAACCGAAGACGCAGTCCTGACGCTAACTAGAAAAATCTCTACATACCTTGATGGTGGGAACAAGTGCATGGGTGTATTTCTGGATCTCCAGAAGGCTTTCGATACCGTTTCGATCCCTATCTTATTGACTAAATTGGAGAATATGGGGATCAGGGGTTATAGCTCGTGACTGGTTCGCAGATTATCTGGTCGGAAGATCACAACGTGTACGGGTCGAAGGACATGAGAGTGATAGTGCAGGATGTACCTACGGTGTTCCACAGGGCAGTGTACTGGGGCCTCCTCTCTTCCTTTTATATATAAATGATCTATGCAAAATTAATTTTCCTAATCTTGACTTGCTCATGTTTGCAGACGACACTGTTTTACTCGTCCATGATAAAACTTGGCAACAAGTGTCGGACCTTGCAGAGGATTGTCTCTCTATAGTGACGCAATGGCTAGAAAATAACCTGTTATCCCTCAATATCAACAAAACAAAGTTCATGTGCTATAGCAAGACAACATCAGGAGGACCAGACACCGACATTAGAATTAAAATTCACACATATCCATGCAATCGTAGCAGTCGACCTGATGAGTGTGAATGTTCCTTTTTGTCGCGGGTACATTCTATAAAGTACCTTGGGGTCGAAATTGATGATAAAATAAATTGGAAAATGCATATAATGTCTTTGTCTACAAGATTGAGAAAACTCATTTATGTTTTTAAAACTCTAAGAACAGTTGTTGACTATAAATTAGCATTACAAACATATAAAGCCCTTGGTGAATGCATTATTAGATACTGTATCTGTGCATGGGGTACCGCAGCAAAATCATATTTGATCACTGTAGAACGTGCACAACGTGCAGTACTGAAAGTGTTATTCTCCTTACCCTACAGGCACCCTACAACTGACGTCTATGATAAAGCCAACGTTCTTAGTGTTAGAAAATTATTTGTTTACGAAAGTCTACGAAATTATCACAAAAAAATTGTTCCTTTCCTGCCTAAATCATCTGCAAGGCTTGACCGTTGTCCTATACCCAAAGTAAAAACAAGATTCGCCCAGAAGCAGTTTGATGTTATTGTTCCACACCTATATAACAGACTTAATAAGAAATATAATATAAAAGACTGCAATAATAACGTTATTAAGAAACATATATTGTTATGGCTTAAAAAACTTGATTATGAAGATGTAGAAAAAATGTTAACTGGTTTTTATTACTGACGCAAACACACACACACACACACACACACAAACGCGCGCGCGCGAGCACACACCCACACACAGATATTCGTTAGTGAGTAGCCCTTTCTTTGTTAACTTTGTTTTCTTGTTTTGAGTATTTCTGTTTAATAATTTATAATATTATGTTAAGGCATAAATTAATAATGCAATGTTATGGGAGAAGCCACTGGCTCCTGAAACACAGTTTAACACTAGTTTGGGAGCCTATGGATTCAATGAAACATTTACTGTAATATTTTTATGTCAAATAAAGTTAAATTTATTATATTATTATTTTATTATTATTACTGGTTTCATTTTATCGGGTCTTTTGTTTGAATGAATATTCTTTAAATCTGTGAAAACATCTGATTTCGTGAAATGTGTCATGTAAGTTTATTCCAGTGACATTATCCTCTAAATGTTGACCTAATGTATATACATTGTCTGACAATGGTTAAAATACGTATTTAATATGATATGAGAACATTTCAGATATTATTTTTGGATTGTCTGAAGTTTCAGTACCCAGCTTAATTAGCAAAGGATATCACTAATTTATTTCCTTTATATCTGAAGTATATTTCCAGAGGTATTTTATGTTATCTTATATTGAACATTCAACGTTCTCTATGTATTTATTGTTACATTTATTTAAGAAACATTTTGCATGTTTCCTTAATAGGGATAATCACGTGATAAATATGTATGTTTACTACCGCGTTCTCAGTTTAGATTTTCATCAAAGTGTACAGATTAAGATATTAGAGAACCATTTAGGAAATCTATTAGTTTTAACTTTGACGAGTGGTATATAAGGTTCAATAAAATACATGATTTGCTTATAAAATTTGTCGACTACTGTATTTATACAAGAAGAGCTGAGTTTTGAAAAATCAATCAGTCTCTGATATCGCGGTATTAATTTGGTCATAGTTTGGTGCTTTGTAAAAGTTTCTATTTCTCTTCTGGTTGGTGGGTATACACTTACATTGAGTTGCCGCATATAAAACGTCCAACGGATGATGTTGTAAAAATCGCTTTTAAGAGTGGATAATCAGAGATATTAACTGAGCAGTTAGGTATATTGCATAAAACAAGATCTACAATTCTATACTGTTCTCATTTATTGATATATTTATTTGTTTCAAATTAATAAAGACCATGATATAAGATAATTGTTCATGACAAATTAACATGTCTCAAAGATGGAACATCTGATAATCATTCCAGGTAGGATAATTTGAAGTCGCCAATAATAATGCAATAAACGGCTGAAAAAAATAACATTTAATAAAAAAGAAAAGCCGACAAGCAACTAAAAATAATAAAATAATTTTACATTATCGTGTCTATGCTAAGACATTTTGTATAGAAGAATTAAAAGCCCTTATAAAAATTAACTAGAAACATTGTCTTTAGTTGTGCAGTACGTGAAAGTGAAGAATGTGTAGGATGGCGCACCTAATGTTCCGGCACGCTTTGTCTAAGAGGAATGGAAAAAAATATTGCGAATGTATGCGAAAGAAATATATATATATATCTATGGTCTAGAAGGCATACGTGCTAAATGCAAAATTTGGTGATTTAAACTTTTTAATGCCAAACATTCTAAATGAATAGGCCGCATCTTCTGCACCTATCGGAAAGCCATAATTCCATCTCTTTCGGTCTAAACCGAACCTGTACATTTGTAATAAGAAACGTGAGGCACGAGACAAAAGAATCAAAGTCGCTTATCTACCCATGATAGAAATAACAAAATGTATTATGTAGCTTTAAGCTTTAATCTATGAGTATTGCAATTCACACAAAAAGTGTTTTATAATGATAGGCAGTTGACACCTAAAACCTAAAATTGGTACCTAATTTACATGAAAATTTAGGTCGAATGTTATAAAAATAAATAAATTTATTTAGTAAATTTTATTTTAATTTCTAATAATTACATAATAATTGAAAATCATATTATGCTATATACAAATGCACTTAGTGAACTACTGAATAATAAAATAATGATCAAAAGTATTAAGTGAATGTAATTTTTCATAATACTGACTATTTCGCAGTACTTTATATAGTTGAGAACAATTCTTTAAAATTAATTGTATAGCAGATAAATAATACCCACAAATAACAGAAGTATAAGATACGTTACACTACTCAGCTTTACATACTAACGGGTCAAACTTTAAAATTTATTTAAACTGCTCTCCTGAAAAATTACAATCTCTGTAATTAATACGTTTGTCTTCTAGACCATCGATATATAAATAATCTGTCATTGCCCTCGCCAGAAATAAGACTTATATATATATTATTATGAGACTGATAGCAAATGTGCTATTTTATTTTTTATATATATATATTTTTATAGGATAAAGGTGACAAACGAGCACACAGTCCACCTGATGGTAAATGGATGCTGTGGCCCATAGACATCTACATCTAACCTCGATTAGGAATCAAAATGCAGATGCCTTATTATAATATCGTTCATTTTAACTTGACTAAGGATTTGGCTACATAGACATCTGCTTCTATTGAGCAGTATAAAGACTTTACATTGAATTGGGAATTAGTTCCAAGTGATTTAAATTAGAAAATGAAACAATAGGGATAATCTCTAGCAATAATAATAACCATTTTAAATTATCCAGAATGCAGCCCACAAATAGTTAACTGTATAATTTCACATAAAAGCAATCATAAAAATTGTATATACCTAGTGCATCAAATTATGCAAGGCATTTTTGGCAATGTTTCTTCTTTCTTCAATTTTTTTAAGTAAACTTAAAAAAATGTACAAACGGCTGCAGAAAAAACTTAATAAAATGATTTCCATATAATCCTCGGAACGGACCGTTGCATCGAGTCGATGTCTTTAGAAGTTATGTTAAGTTATGTTATGACCCTGTATTTGATCCATTTTGTAATTTATTGGCTTCAATGATTCGTATACCATTTTTCTTATAAAGTTGGTTTGACAAACGAACATAACTCTTTCAACCAACTTCAAAAGAAGTAGGCTACAGATGCGTGATATTTGTGGTCTAAGGTGGTATGCCTCACAGCCTGTAATTATGGTGGCTCTCTATATATTTCAGACCGGAATATAGCATTGCACGCACTTGCTGCTTGGTGGCAGAAATAGGTAAGGGGGTAGTTTCTACCCAGACGGACTCCTAGGCTGAAACTAAATTCTACTTTGGTTTGATATTAAGACTCAACAAAACGGTAAGAGGTTGGCGGTTAGTCCTACGTCTGGATGTGGAATTTGTTTACTAATTGGTATTTTCAAGAACAACGACAATTTTTTTATGATCCTTACCGCCCAAATCCGGATTAAGCGCCCTTCGAAGCACTTGCAATTCTTCTTTAACCAGCTTAGACTTGACAGACGTGCCTCTGTAGAATGCGATTGCTTGTGCAGCCTCCTATAAATTATAGAGATGATAATAAACGTACGCGTATAAGTTCGGCATGCGGTGTTGGCATAAGAGACAGTGGCAACTTTAGGGCGGGGCGACTTGGGTGATCACCGAGACGTCAGAGCCCAGAGCCCGTGTCCGTTCGGCACCTTGACCCACTAGTGAATCTGATATCATAGCCAACCCGGGTCACAATCTAGGACTTCATAGCTTATTGTGTCATCAGGTGAGATTGTAGTCAAGCACTGGCTTACTATGTAAAAAAACTCAAATTTTCTTACTTGGGTAGCTAAAACTGGCTCTTATAAGGAAGACACTCCATCTCATTCCGTGGGTTAGCAAAAACAGGTTCAGGGAGAGACCCAAGAAATCTTTTGGCCTTAGATATATGACGATATTACCACCTTGTGTTTGTAATAGATAGAAAATCTTTTACATCGTTACTACTTGGTTAATCTACTACCCCATATAATCCCGTAGGTATTGTAAGAGGCGGCTAAGGGAAACTTAACCAAAGAATGAGCAGCATCATCTTCCTTCCTAACAGCTGATTAAAATAATAAACTACGGTTGCCAACCCGCTCGCCAAGCATTGCAAATATCCTACAGTTGCCAACCCGCTCGCCAAGCATTACAACAATGGCAAATATCCCTACTATAAGGCAATCTATGGGAAAGGCCTATATTTAGAAGTGGAATTTTGATAGGCTATAATAGTAATAAAATCGCTGGACTAGCGACGGGACCAGTGATAGTGTTTAAATTTGGGCTTGTGACTTGGTCTTTCACTGCTGGCTGTATGAGGAAGCTCAAGTTCGCACAGCGAGCTATGGGCAGGGCTATGCTCGGAGTATCTCTCATCATTCATCATTATAGCCTTTCACATGTCTACTACTGAACATGGGCCTCCCCCAAGGAATGCCACAAAGCACGGTCCTGAGCCACCTGCATCCATCGACTTCCTGCATGTCTTACCAGGTATTCACTCCATCTTGTGGGGGCCGCCCCACACTTCGCCTACCGGTACGAGGCTGCCACTCGAGAACTTTGCTTCCCCCATCGGTTGTCGGTTCTTCGAGCTATATGGCCGGCCCAATGCCACTTTAGCTTACTAATCCATTGGGCTATGTCATTTACTCTGGTTCTACAGCGGGTATCCTCGTTTTTAAGTCTATCATGCAAAGAAATCCCCCAAGTAGCACGTAAGTGGTATAACAAAGTGTTAAAGCAGTCGCTTAAAAGGTATGAGTAATGGCTTTTAAGTGTTACAGTAGCGATAGAGAACATCTCAATTGCATCTATGCCACTGAAAAGGGCCTACTTTATACGGGCTTCAGTGTTACAGTAGCGGTACGATGGCAGCATGGTGAGTTTGTAAAGTGATAAAAAAGGGCGTGAAAAGTAATTTTTGGAGCTAAATGATATACAAGAAGTTCTTGTGCCACCCTTATAGAATTTTCATATGTTTGCGACGCTACTGTAACTCGTAACTAAATATTAAAGCATGATAAAAGTATTTTTTTACATAATATACCTATATAAGAATAATAGTGACAAAACATAAATGACAAATGTTATTTCAAATTGATCGTGAGGTCTTATGATAATAAGTAGTTATAAAGTGTAAAGTAAGATATAATGATATAATTTCACTTGTTTACGTAGAATATTAGGACGAGCATTGTTTTCTCTCAAAATATGCATTAATTAAGTAAAATCTTTCATTCGCACGCTAAACCTGTGAAAGCTATAATTTATCTTACTAAAGTGCATTAAAATTTTAACGTTAATTTTCAACCGACTTCAAAAAGAAAGAGGTTCTCAATTCGTCGGAATCTTTTTTTATACATAATGTATGTTCACCGATTAATCGAGGACGCCTGAACCGATTTGGAATTCTTTTTTTGTTTCAAAGGGTAATACTTCCCAGGTGGTCCCATATAAATTTAATCAAGGTCTGACCAGTAGTTTTTGAGCTATCCTTAATAATTTATATTGAAGTCGGTTGTACAAAATTTTTACTTTTACCACTTTCGGTTTACTAATACAGTTTCTTTTCGATTGAGTTATTGGTACTTTTGGTCAATTTATTAGGGCATGAAATGCAAAAGGGTTTATCTGTCGAAAAATTTTAGGATTCGTTTGTAATTTGAATTAATAATTTATTAACACACGCAAGACAAAATCATTAATAATTCGTGAAATTATTAAAAGTCTTGTAAAGACTTTACAGTATTAATGGTAATACAGGATAGATTAAAAACTCCTATAGCCGGATAAAATATCTTTAGCATGCCTAATACAAGCAGTGGCTATATTTACACGCTATATTTAACAAATATACCCCTTTTGGTGCATATCGACATAAGCGACTATAATTATACAATACGATAAAAGTGTTATTAAGATTCTCATATATCTATTGTAAAGTTGTAAACTATATAGTATTACAACATGAGTAAAGAAACTGTACCGTATACTTTACTCATGTGGTATTACTTAGTATTATCTTGAGTGCTTTATGCAATATTTATAACTCAATTGAAGTGCTTTTGTCTTCGTTAATCCTCTTTTAGATCTCATAGTGTTAATAAGTATATTTATAACTCGACTTTATATCCAAGGCCCGTGAAAAACTGTACAAACGCCTTTTTTAACTCCAAAGCGATTATCGTCAATACTAAACGGCTACTTTATCACTCTGATTTTAAAAAGATATAATAGTCTGTTCTATACAGGTTAAGAAAGATACAAACTTCCTTAAACAGCTGTTATACAGCAAGAGAGCGACACAGTGTCTGATTATATTGCTTGTGTGCTACTTGGGCCTGAGCATAGCCCTCTCCATAGCTCGCTGAGCGACCTTGAGCTTCCTCATACGGCCAGCAGTGAAGGATCACGTCTCACATCACTGGCAACACGCACTGGTTGTATAATCTAATGGGAGAGATAGATTCTTGAGTGGTAGACTCGTACCTATAAGCGAAGTTTAGGGTGACTCTCCACTATAAGTTGTGATGACCTGGTAAGCAATGCAGGTATTTGATAGATGCAGGTGGCTCAGGACCATGCTAAGTGACACTCCTTCCACCTCCACTCTCCACTCGTTTATGCTCAGCAATGGATTTGTAATGGTCTGTTCTTATGATGATCATGGGACGGGAAAAAACGTCAAAAGTATGAGGTGTCTGATAGTGCGATTGCTAATATACTGCCAAGCAATGGTTTACGGAATATATTTTATATATTTTATGGAGTATATTTTTCATACAAGCAAGAGTACCAAACGATCTCAGAGTTCACTTCACGATATTGCACTCCGTAGCCCATAAATACCAGAGACTATTACCATGAAAATCATTAGAGCTTAAGGCTGATAGATAAGAAGAAGTAGAACGCAAAATGGTCGAGTTTGTTTTCATTGAACTTACATTCTCGTGGCCTTTCCTCATCAGATGCATTGGTGACTCCTTCAAAAAAGACATAAAAACCACTCCAAGCACTGTCATGGATAAACAGACGTAGTTCATGATGTCGTATTTCAAATAGCCTCCCATGAGGTAAGAAACGAGCATCCCAATCTTGTAGAAGACCATCGCGCCTGACGTCATCCTCCCTCGTATGGAGTCTTGGCAGATCTCACTGACATATATCGGTAAAACCATTAATATACCGCTGCAGAGTCCAGACAGAAAAATTGCCGCAAGGATGGCTTCCACCTTGTAGCAAACAGTTATAATGACCCAATTGATCTGTGAATAAAAATAAGACCTGAGTAAATATTCAAACAAGAATTAAAAGCTTTTTATACTTTAAGTAGGTAGTAAAATTTACATACGTAATGATATGACGTACCCTTATAATTATACTTTAATCATGGAGGAGTCACTAGTGTGCGGGAAGATGCACGATAAGGTTTGATTTTATTAACATCGATGTACGTTACTAAAATATAACAGAATAAAACTTGCAAATTTTCTACAGCGATTCTTTACTAATTGATTTATGATTGCATTGTATGTGTTGTGTTTTAAAACGTTGTTTAAAATGTTTAAGAAATCTATGTTAATAGGGGTTATAACAAACTAGCATACCATCCACCTGATTTTAGGTGGAAGCTGCCTTTTTACGCTGGTATTCTGTGAGAGCGTGGTCCTACCCCGGTCGAGCTGACTCATTTGTGCTGTAGCCGTAATTGCTGAATGGCTCAACCACGTTTAGGAATAAGGCATATTGAACTTTTTAGGTATCCATGTGTTGGTAGGATGTTGGTTCAATCTTCTATTTATTTAATATTAAAGAAATACCATTCATACTTTTAATAAACCAATTGTTGTTACTATTACAAACAAACTAAAAGAAAATTTAGCCCTAGTGCCTATTAAACTGTTAACTTAGTTAACGAGTTGTATTATGTTTCATTTATTTATTACAGTCCATCGAAAGCTTACTGATAAACATAGGACAAATATTTGCCATATTTGCCACACTTGGAAGATAGATTGGTAACCGCAGTTTTTTATTATTTTGAATTGTTACCAGGAAGATGTTGTTGCCCATGTTCTGTTTTATTTCCCTTTGTCAACGACACCAATGGTATTTTACAATATAAGTACGCTGCCTCTACACTGCGCTGTATTAGTTTCCGAGGTATTATAAACTGTGGCACTATAATTCATAATCTTACTACTAACCCTTTCGACTTGAAGGACTTTATGACTTGCGAGTGTTTATTGTTTAGTGTTGTTACCGAGTGCGGTGCAGTGTGGCACAAGATACAAGTGGGTATTGTAAGAGGCGTTTATGGGATATACCAAATATCTTATGGCTTCCAATAGGTAATGGTATGACGTGAACCAGCGTCAAAGGAAATGTTCCCTACAAGTAGGAGAGGTCCATGTTCAACTGTAGATTTTCCCTGCCCTGCCTCTTGCATTGAAGTTTTATATTTACATAATTCGTATGTTTACAAACATTCAGATTCAGAACAATTATTTGTAGGCAGTGGTTTTTGTGAGTTCCTTTTTGGACTCCGTTGCCCTCAGGCGAAACTAATGGCATTGTTTTCCGGAACACTTCTCTCAAAATCTCTCTTAAATTCTCACTATAAATTATACTTACTACTTGAAGCACTGAAAACAGCATACAACAATACTTTTTTCCAATAGTTTCTATAATGTAGCTGACACATGGTATGCTTATCAAGGCGCTGATTGAAGGCAGGCTGCCTAAAAGGGCAACCTCGGTCTCCGTCATTGGTCGGTTCAGGGTCGTGTTTGCAGACGAGAAGAGCCTCAGAGTGGAGGATGGCCAAGTGAACATGATGCCCATTGACATGCAGAGGTAGGCAGCTGAAAAATATTAGGAATATTTTGGCGGTGATTTCATGGAGCATAATTTAATCGCACCCTCAGCGGTAGCTGGACCGGGACACGCGTATAATGTGAGAAATGTAGGTATATTTATTACTATTTACTTAGCTACTTTGACCAACAAGATCCAAACCCACGATTTCTTGAGATTGCTCCTTCAATTTATTGAATTTGGCTTGGATATTGTGGCTGACCAAAACCCCATGCCAATAATATAATTCTGTTAGAGTTAATTATTAATACATATTGTGGCTACGCATTATAATTAATAATTAATAATTAATTAATTATCCATAAACTAATCTTAAAACTGCATAGAAGTAAAATTTTGAACAATTAAAATGCATTCATAAGCATAAAGTAAAAATACATTCATTTCGAATGTTAAATATTTATAGCAAAGGCATAATATTGACATTAAAACTTCAAAGTTACTAAAAAATCTGCTTAAAATTTTCAAAGAGTATCAAACATTGAAAATACAAGGCAATTATATTACAATAATAAAGATAAATTACATTTATAAGACTTATATTATAATAGGGAAATAATTAAAAATTCTACTAAGTTATGAAGCGATTTCATGTACTTAGATAAGACTCTACTTAGATAAGAAGAGGCTCAATTGTCGATGAACTATACGCTCAAAAACATTCGAAAGGAATTGAATTATGGATATGGGTCAAGATATCGATAATAGGAATCATCATTTTACGGCTAATGCGGTCTACAGTCCAGTCGCGTCAGAATTGACCTCACTATAGATTGGGGGCGGCTTTGGAAAGTCAAGGCATCAGTTATGTCTATATCTTACAAGAAATGTATATGCTATATGTAAAGTAAGGTTAGAATCAAACAAGAGAAACTTAGAAGATCAATTCTATTCAATTAAAAACCAAAGCCTAAAAGAAGTCGAAAGGAGAGTAAAATTAGCGTAGAATAAATATTGGTCTGTTAAACACATAATATTTAAAATAAAAATTCAAACAGAAATTAAATAAAAGCTATGGACATTACTGTACTTCCTACTCTTTTATATGGCTGTCAAAATTAGATTTTATAATGGAACATTAAATCAAAAATTCAGTTACTGAACTCAGCACGTTAAATACTGAGGAAAGATCGAAAAAAAAAAGATATCAGGAAAAAAAACACACAACTAATAGACGCCGCTAAATTGGCTTGCCGGCTAAACTGGAGACGTGCAGGACATGTGGCACTCATCGCGAATTTGGACGGAGCGTACTTTGCACTAGCATCCCAGGGATATAACCAGAGCCAGGGGCAAACCTAGATGTCGCTGGCGTGATGATATCGAGAAGATGGCTTGACGAGTGACATGGATGAGACTAGCTGTAAATAGAAAGGTGTAGAATAATAAGCTCTACCCCTCGGGCCGCGCATGCGTTTAGACGTGTGTTTTCTGTGCAAATTTATTTAAAAAACAAATTATAACGAAATAATTTTGTTACAAAATTCCGTCCAAGTACCAGGCACTCATAAAGCGTGAGTGCATAAGTTGACGGTGTGTCCGAAACTCAGAGAAACGCAGAGCAACGCAACTGCGACAACTACAATTTATCTACGCTACTACGAGTGGGTACTTATCTATCTTCTTCATTCATAGCTGCAGACATCACACGTACATCACTCAATCTTTCGCCTGCCATAATTCATTAGCGCTAGCGATTGCAGTTAAAATCTTGAGGCTCGGCTTAAGTAAAAAAATATTATAACTTCTATTTAACTGAGAGATTGAAACCGTTGCTATAAATTGATTCCATGATGGATAAATCTGTATCAGATACGGAATTTAACCAAGACTCCATTTAACTATCCAAGAATATTATGGAATCGACAATGTCAATGATGCTGCTGAGTATATTGTAAATATTATAAAAGATTTAATACAAACTAATACAACCAGAATAACTATATCTAAAAGAAATAGGCCATTGAAACCATAACACCAGGAGTTGTAAGATGGATAAGAAAAAGGGACAAATTACATAAACAATTAAAAAAAGAAAATAATAATGAAGATTTAGCATCGCACTATAGGAAATACAGAAACACATCTAACGACATAATAAAAAAATTAAAAAGACAGTATTACGAACAAGAACTTATCACCAATACTGGAAACGTTAGAAAGACATGGAAGATAGTTAAAGAAGTTTGTAATCTAAGCCAATCAAAACAACCAACAACAGAATTATTAAAAATTAAGATACGCCAAAAGCTTCACTTAATCTAGTAAACACCTATTTCATAACAATTGGTTCACAGCTTGCAAATTATACTCTGAACACCATAGGCAAATCAATCTCAGAACTTGCTGATAATGTCAAACAAACGGGTCCAACACATTCGATGGCTTTTTTCTTAACAGATCCTGAAGTAAAAACTACTATTAACGAACTTAAATCAAATAGTTCCCCTGGCTGCGACAAAATTACTGCTAATTTCGTTAAAAGGTATAGTCAAATTCTTTGCGCACCTATAGCACATCTATGTAATAGTAGTTTTCAGACAGGGAAATTTCCATTACCATTCAAACAGGCCTTAGTAACACCAATATTCAAATCTGGTGATAAGTCCGCCCCTTCGAATTACAGGCCGATTTCTTTGTTACCTACTTTTTCAAAAATAATTGAGAAGATTGTGAACAACAGACTTATAAAATATCTAGAGCATTATGGATATCTAGCTGCGAATCAATTTGGTTTTAGGGCACATCGTTCAACAGAAGACGCTATTTTACAACTGATTTCGAAAATAACATCTTATGTAGACAAAGGTGATAGGTGCATATGTGTTTTCTTAGACTTGCAAAAAGCGTTCGATACTGTGTCTATTCCTATACTTCTTGGACGTCTCGAAAATCTGGGTATAGGAGGTATGCCATATGCATGGTTTTGTAACTACCTTACAAACAGAACCCAAGTATTACGTATTAACGACGAGCTAAGCGATAAAGCCGAATGTACCTATGGCATTCCACAGGGTAGAATTCTTGGACCAACACTTTCTTTGACGTACATAAATGAATTATGCAAAATTAATATCCGTAGTGCTGACCTTTTTATGTTTGCGGACGACACTGTAATTCTCTTTCATGGTACAGACTGGGATACTGTGCAACAATGTGCTGAAAATGGATTACGTACGGTTATAAAATGGCTGGAAAATAATCTTTTAACCGTCAATTGTTCAAAAACAAAATATATATGTTTTTACAAAACAATAATCTCAAAACCACCACACAGCTTCTCTGTCACCATACATACGTACCCTTGTAATACGTCCCAAAAAAAGGAGAGATGTAAATGCACAATATTAGAACGAACATCTACGATAAAATACCTTGGGGTAATCCTCGACGAAAGATCAAATTGGCAACCTCATATATCAAATATATCTGAACGAATTCGGAGACTCACTATAGTATTTAAGAATATAAGAACGGTAGCGACTAAAAAACTGCTAATTCAAACATATAACGTCCTTTGTCATTGTCTCATAAATTATTGCATCAGCTCATGGGGTGGAGCTTCCAAAACATATCTTATTGAGGCCGAGCGAGCTAAAAGATCTATAGTAAAACTAATATTACATCTTCCTTATACATACCAAACATTTAAAGTTTACGAATTGTCAAATATCCTCAGTGTACGAAAATCGTATATATACAAATGCATAAAACGATATTTTTTTTTATAGGATAGGGTGACAAACGAGCACACAGTCCACCCGATGGTAAGTGGCCGCTGTGACCCATAGACATCTACATCTATCCTCAATAAAGAATCAAAATGCAAATGCGTTGTCACCCGTGAGGATTAAGATGGAATGCCTCTTTTCCAGTAAAAAGGGTCTCCGGTTCCCTACACTCACCATACGAAACACAGCAGCGTTAAGCTGCTATTTTACGCTGGTATCATAATTTTTTCCCAGTATATGTAGCTAAAAACAAAAGAACACAAAAATGTCCAGTACCATTTGTGAAAAGCGCATGGAAAAACAATATTATTACTATTAAAATTCCAAAGAGTAAACGTATTATAAAACCATGAAGCATAAATAATAGAAATAAATTACATAAGAAATTAAAAAAAGAACCACACAATGAAATTTTTAAAATAACCTACTTAAGATGTAGAAATTACTGCAATAATCTAATTAAAAAGCTGAAAAGAAGATATGAAAGAGAACAACTTGCTAAATCAGTTTCCAATAATAAGCTACTTTAGAAAAACATAAAAAATAACTTTAAAAAAACATATTTAATATATTTTAATTACTTTAAAAAAACATAAATAACAAACTCAAACCAATCGAAAAGCCAAAACACAGAATTATTAAATATTAAGCCCAACCCTACCGAAGCAGCAAATTTTGTTAATGAGTACTTTGTTAATATTGGTAAACAACTGACACTGAAAGTTCTTAGAAAATCAAAAACTGAACAAACTAGCAAGTTATTAGTTTTATTATTTCTTTTCAAAATAGTGTCCATTTACATCAATACATCGCTGCATCCGATGGAACCACTGAGAGAAGCACTTTGCCCACTCGTCCTTAGGGGTCTCTTCGACGGCATTTTGAAACGCAGTCACGTTAGCAGTAGTCGATTGTTTGCTTGGCGGTGTGTGACGAGGCGTTGTCGTGGTGAAGGAGGATCCTAATGCGAGGTCGTTTCTCCCGAACTTTTTCCAAGACAAGTGGCAAACAATTGTTAGTGTACCACACTGCAGTAACTGTTTTTCGATCCTCTAAAATAATTGTTGCGTAATGACCTGTCCTTCCGAAGAACGAGGCCACCATCTTTTTTCCCACGCTTCGACCTCTGTTCACTTCATAGAGGATTTTGTGCACTTGACTCATACCGATGCCTAAGCTTGTGCAAATCTGCTGATAAGTCACTCTTTTGTCAGTCTCTATCATACGCCGCACAACACTGATGTTATCTTCAGTCGTCGCCGTAGAAGGCCGTCCCTCACGCAGATCATCGGTGAGATTAGTGCGATCACGTTTAAACTAATTAAACCAGTTGTAAACAGTGGCACGAGATGGAGCTTTATCGTGAAAGGCCAATTGAAGTCTATCATAACTTTCTTGTTGACTTAAATGACATCGAAAGTCATAAAAAATCATTGTACGAAAATTTTCCCGCGGTAAATTCATACTGACGTGACACAAACAATTTTCAATTTGCCGCCAAATCGATCTTTGACAATTATATTGGCAAAAAGTTCCATTTTCAAAATTTGAACTTATTTTTTTATTATATCGTTTACAAGTGGCATGTTCTAAAAACTTTCAGTGGCGCCCTCGTATTGCCTTGCATGACTCATATAACCTTTCTGACACACGTCTGCACTGAGAAATTCCTTTATGCTCCTTGACACAGATCATGATGAAGTGGATAGAATCTTGATGAGCCTAAAATGTAACAGTGCACCTGGTTGGGATATAATCTCAATATATCCCAACCAGGTATAGTATTTAAAATTTGAAAGAAATGAAGTCATTCCTGTTATAAATCACCTTGCCAACTTTTGTTTTAATGAAGTGGTTTTCCCTGTCCTGTTAAAACAATCTATTATTATTCCAGTAAACAAGGGTGGGGATAGGATGGAAGTGAATAATTATGGGCCTATATCCATTTTACCTAGCATATCAAAAATTTTGGAAAAGCTTATGAATACTCGTTTAGTGAAATTTCTAAATAAATATAATACTTTGTCTCCTTCCTAAATCCATATTGGAAAGAGATATGGATTTATCTACCATCTATTATATACCATATCCACAGAAGATGCTGTAACTTACCTAAGCTCGCTAATAATTGAAGAAATTGATTAAAAAATGTTTAGCGGTGTTTTTTGATATCAAAAAAACCTTTGACATCGTCTCTGTCCCTATCCTGCTGCTGGAAAAGGTTTGTATAAGGTGAACGCCACTAACTTTTTTAAAAGCTACCTCTCTAATAAGAAGCAAAGAGTTAAATTGGAACAGTACTTCGGTGAAGATGCAGAAGTAGCATACAGAGTCCCACAGGGAAGCGTATTGGGCCCTACTTTATTTCTTGTATATATCAACGACCTTTGTAGCCTAAAAATGAATAACGCAAAAATATTTTCCTATGCCGATGATTGTGCCGAAAAAGGAATGGCCCAAATATCTACTTGGTTTAAATGCAACTTGCTCTCGCTGAACACAAATGAAACAAACTATATATGTTTCAGTGTCTACAATAAAAATCAGCCTGCTGACAGATTTAGCATAAGGGTTCATGATTGTAGTAACACCGAGGATGAAAGCTGCAACTGCCCGATCATAAATAAAGTCACCCATACTAAGTACCTGGGCGTCATATTGGATCAGAGACTATCCTGGTACCCACAGCTTAAGCAAGTTGCTGGAATGGTCAGAAAGTTGATTTGGGTCTTTCGATCATTAAGGAATGTGGTTCCAGCTAATAATAAAAAAAAATTATGACCGAGAAACATTACGAAATATTTTGAATGAGATATATATCGCCTTGGCTCAATCTGTCTTGGGATATTGCATTCCCGTTTGGGGAGGTGCGGGAAAAACTAAGCTTAAAGAGGTTGAGAGAGCACAACGTGCGCTTATTAAAGTTATGTACTTTAAAATATTAGACACCCCACGGAAAGGCTTTATCTCGATAGTGGGTTATTTTCGGTACGGAAGCTCTATATTAAACAGATCACACTAAATAAACACAAAAATATACCCTACGATGCAAGTAAAAAAGGAAAAAGAAGAAAAAATAATGTAGCTACAGTACCCCACCCTAAAACTAAGTTTGCTAGTACACAATATAATAGTCGTTCGGCTCAAATTTATAATAAAATCAATAAAGAACTAGATATTTACTATGTAAAAAGGTATTGTAAAAAGGTGGTACATCATTGGTTAGAGTCACTTAATTATGAGAACACTGAGTTGCTTTTACATCCAGTAAAATAGTACACACACACACACACACAGACACACACACACACAGAGAGACACACACACACGCGCAGACACACACACACACACACACACGCGCGCGCGCAGACACACACACACACACACGCGCGCGCGCGCGCGTGCGCGCGCACACGTACGCACGCATGCATGCACAAATATCATAAACAGAGGGGAAAAAAACTGTAAATACTTCCTTTTAGTCTGTAAGTTATTCTTTGTAATACATATTTAATAAGTATATAATATATAGATATAGATGTGGAAGTGCGGAGTCACCTGCTACAGGCATTATTTGCTTAAAAGGAGACTCCGGTCACTATTATTATTATTATTATTTTTCTTTTTTTTACACTTTATGTATCATAAAATGTTACGTACTTCAAAAATTACTATGACATGAGACAAAAATATTTAAAAAAACATACACACGCCCTGCCAGGAAGTTTTTGAGTTCCCAGTATAACCTGTATAACTTCAAAACAAAATAATAAAATTAATTCAAAAGATAATATTGTATATTTTTAAATTTTAATCAATGAGATGGATCAATGTCACATGTGTTTAATAGGGATGTAGTATGTATATGTTATATTATTTTAATAGCTGTGCCCACGACTTTATTCAGATAGAATCTTTGTAAGTAATAAAAAAATAAAGTTTTGATTGAAACAGAAACAGAAACAGAATTGAACAGATTGACATCCTAGCTGCCACGTCTTTATGTAACTAAAATAGTATTACAATGGTGTTTTAGGTATATGTATATTATTATAGAATATGAATTTACATCATTTATGGCCAAATACTCAAACGCTACTCAATTTTAAAATGTTAAACTAATGTTAAAATGTTAAAACTTTGTCTTAAAGTGATAGAGACAGCATGAGACTTAACGAGATCTTAAAATTGAACCGCGATTGTGTATTTGGGCATTAATTATGATTTCTGAAATTAGATTAAATTGCACATAATATGCAACGCCACTATTAAACAAATTCGTATCTACACTTTAAAATAATAATTATAACTTTAATAGAATGTATAAATTTTAATAAAGCAAAGGTTAAATGTTGCTCGAAGAAGCGCTTCATGATGTTTTTTGATTCTTTTGAAATAAATTAGTACTTTAGACGTGATGCGTACATAAACAAACCAGCAGAAAGATAGACAGGAAACTCTAAAAATTATAGAAACGTACATAATTACTTATTTTTAGTCCATCTCAATCATTTGTATCATAAAATATGAAATGTATAGACACATGCAATTAACATTTTTATTATATGTATAAAATTTGTTAAATGAAGGATTGATTATATTGAGTTAATTCTAATTGAATTATTATAATTATGTAAATCAACCAAATGCAAATTAATGAACCAAAAGAACAACAAATTAAAATGTTATTTAATATTTTCCATACTGACATATTATAGTATAAATTATAATATGTGCATAGAAAATAATATATATTAATTGAACCAGATTATAAATTTTATTACTAATTGTGATTTAAATTGGTATGATAATGTAAATTTTCATTTAAAGCTTTATTTAAATGACAATTAATATTATTATACCAACATAAATCTTGATTGAAATTGTAGTTTATTAGTTGCATTTGAATAATTTAGTAATATGAATTATTCAAATACAACTGATAAACCAAAAACACAATGAACTGTAGTGTTAAATATTAATAATCATGATTTTAAATTAAAAACAGCTGTTAATAATTTTGTCTTCTTACAAATTGGAACAGCCTCTGACCCCATAAAGGGGTTTTGTTTTGAAAAATTGCAAAATTCTTTTATTTTATATTCGGACTACTTTCAGTAGGTTTCAAATCGGTCACCGCGGAAAATAAAAACTTTTATACAAGCTGTAACACTCTGTTTTACCCTATCAGTAGTAAAATTTTTCAAAATTCTACCACTAATAGGGCTACGTAATAAAACAGGAATATTGTTTTCATTTCACGCTTCTACGTCCAGTGGTTTGGGCTGTGTGTTTTATTACTTTGCACCCACATTTTATCAGGCTTCAGCAGCGTTTAAATAAATAAAACCATGAATACAATTTTTTAATAAATAAATCCATACAAATTTAAAACATGTGTCAACCCCTGTCAACCCTCCCCCCCATAAGGGTTTGATTTAAACAAGTTTCATACGAACAGTAAAAATCTATTAAACCCTCTTAGCGGTTGAATTTTTCAAAATCCCTTCTTAGAGTACCTACGTCATATAAGGCAGCTACTGTCCAAATTACAGATATCTTTGTAGTGGTTTAGCCTATGCATTGATAGAAGAGTCATTCACTTGGGACATCTACTTTTATATATATAAATAGTAGTTGTGTGTCCCTATGCAATTTATGTAGTTTTATAAGAAAAATAGAATAGTATTGTAAGTCATTAAAACAACATTAAACAATAAAAGAATGTAATCCCAAACATTACCGATTCCAGTCGAGATCGCTTGAAATAGGATTGTCATCTTGCCGGCAATAATTTTTTTTCCAGCTAATTCGCAATTTTATTTCGTTTAGTTTTTGTCCTTTCTTAGGTTTTTAAACCAAGAATCCCTAGGTCCTCAAAAACACTTAAGATCATATACAAGTCCCTTGTAACACTTAGCTTTCCAACACAGAACTGATTTAAACCGTCTATAGATGAAGATATTTAAAATTGCTTATATTAACCTCAAAAAATCATAGCTTACGTATTAAGAGAAAAACCTTAGGAATGTATACATCTCAGAGCAATAAATAAATAAAGACTGAGTCGTCGTAAAAAATTGCAACGAAATAAGTAAAATCTGGTGTCAGCTTTGTGTGGGTGACTCAGTGTAAGACACGGTGAGATATGCACATGTGTGCTCGAAAAAAATGTTCAAGCTAGCAAGCATAGTGTAACCAGATTCCACTGCAAGTAAAAATTATTTGATGAAAATTTTATTATTAGATAGAACGGTGTTTTATTTATGTACGTTATATTAAACGAAAGATAATTTAATTTAACAAATAATTTATTAATATCAAATTAAGAATAATCTAACAAAACTTGTTTATTTAAATAATAAATGTCCCTTATACAGGTTGTCCCAAAAGTTGACGTCGAGCCGGAATCGGGTGATAGGACAAATCATAATAGTTACCAAAAAAATATAAAAAAAATCTTACTCATGTATTTTTTAAATTACAGTAATTTCTTTTTTTTTTGAAAATTGTACAGCCTGTGATGGTTTTTTAGCTCCTTTCGCTACAAATCTTTACTTTTATTCGATTTTTTTTGAGTAATCTTGGGTAGTGCTTGTGTAACCTGTTGTTTTTAATTCTTAGCTAACTGCTCCAACTTAGAAGAAAATGTCACATTTATACGAACCAAGAATGAAAAATTAATACTTTGCCCAACTTTAACTGACTGTACTGAATAAAAAAATGTACTACGCCAGTTTAGCAAGTAACCTTAAAAGTTGACGCATTTAATAAGGATTCTAAAATGGTATAGCACTTGCTACATTATTTCTTAGATTACAGGAAAAAAAATTTTTTCTTCAAGAATCCTAGTTTTGATAAAATTCTTTATAACTACTAAAAATGATTTTAGTGTAACCATAGCTTGCCATGAGAGTAACTAAGATACTCGTTTGAGTGAGAAGAAGAATCAATCCATGAAGTGTGAGTGAGACAGATAGTGACGCATTCGAGTCATACTTTTTCTTAAATTTAGGATAAATTGTCCTTAAGTTTAAAATTAAACTTTGGATGCTGAGATTTTTTTACAAAAGGTGTTCAAAATGCTTTCCTTCAGCTGCAATACAAGCTCGACATCTCCTTAAAAAAGACAGGCAAAACTTCCGTTGTTGACAAATTCAGCTGCTTCCGTAATTCTTTGCCGAAGCTCAGCTAAATTTTAAATTGGCTTTAAATAAACATTCTCTTTCACTGCTCCCCAGTAAAAAAAATGTAATGGATTTAGATCCGGGGAACGGGCTTGCCACGAGATCGTACCAGACCGCCCTATCCATTTACCCGGATATTCTTCATTGAGATATAGTGTCACGGAGCGGGCATAGTGAGCTGGGCAGTCATCTCCTGGTACCACATCTCTCTGTAAATACTTAGTGGCACGTATTCAAGTAAATTAGGTAAATGATTTGTAAAAAACCTAAATAAATTTCAGCATTCAAGACCTCTGGCAACTCAAAAGGTCCTATGACTCTTCCGTTTAAAATACCAGTCCACATGTTTATTTTAAAACGATATTGAGATCTATCTTGTCTCATTAAATTCGGATTCTCTACGTGCCACTCGTGTAAATTATGTAGGTTCATGTAACCGTCTTTTTTAAATGTCGATTCATACGTCCACAAAAAAATTCTAAGAATCGCGGATCTTCACAGTGTCTTTGTAGCATCGTTTGGCAAAACGCAACCCGACGTTGATAATCTTGAGGTAGCAGCGTTTGTACTCTCTGTACATGGTACGGGTGTAACTCATTTTTTTGTAAAATTTGGTGAGCTGTACTTTTGGGCACTCCTGTTGTTTCCTGAATTGCTCGTACCGAAGTACTTGGGTCTTCTTCAACTGCTTATAGTACTATGTCCTCGTAAGGTAACGAACTTCTTCCTTCACCATGTACTTGGTTTGGAAGTCTACCCTCAGTAAAGAGTAGACGGTGCACATTTGTAAAAACTCGATAATCTGGATAGCGATCAGCATTTTGGTATCTCTCGCGATACAGTCTAGCCGCAGCACTAGCATTGCCTCTGCATTCTCCATAAATGTAGTGCATGTTTGCATATTCCCGTATGGTGTACACAGACATGTTGGCTCTACACAATCACACTATAGTCCAGGAGGAAGCCAAGGTTGTCGTTAAAAGACCGAAACTGTCCAAATCCAAATCACAAGCAAACAAGTCCAATAAGCGAAGCAAAAAGTCAGTAAGAACGAAATAACACGAACGAATACGGAAAGATGCGTAGTAAACGAAGGAGCGTAAGGTACTGATTTACATTCCGTGTGCCAACACTCAAAAAGTGGCGTCACTATCTGTCTCGCTCGCACCTCATTAAATGACTTTCTTGGTATTTGACACATTAGCGTCATTATCTATCTCACTCACCCATTAGCATCTGAATCGAAAGCGTCACTATTTGTCTCATTCACACTTCATGGAATGATACTTCCTCTCGCTAAAACTGGAAACTTAGTTACGCTCAAGGCAAGCTTTGGTTACACTAAAATCATTTTTAGTAGATAAAAAGTTTTTTTTTAAACTGGGATTCTTGAAGAAATTTTTTTTCCCCTGGAATCTAAGAAATAATGTAGCGAGTGCTATACTATATTAGAATCCTTATTAAATGCGTCCACTTTTAAGGTTACTTGCTAAACTGACGTAGTACATTTTTTTTTCAGTACAGTCAGTTAAAGTTGGGCGAAGTATTTATTTTTCATTCTTGGTTCGGATAAATGTGACATTTTCTTCTAAGTTGGAGAAGTTACCTAAGAATTAAAAACAACAGGTAACACAAACACTACCCAAGATTACACAAAAAAAAAAAGGAAAAAAAGTAAAGATTTGTAGCTAAAGGAGCTAAAATACCATCACAGGACGTACATTTTTCAAAAAAAAAAAATAGAAATTACTGTAATTTAAAAAATATATGACTAAGATTTTTTTTATATTTTTCTGGTAACTATTATGATTTGTCCTATCACCCGATTCCGGCTTGACGTCGACTTTTGGGGCATCCTGTATAGTGTGAATTTTTAATGTTTCTGGCGTTGACGTGAACTTTTAAGTAAGATAAAATTTAAGTGATATATTTTTACAAGGAGGTATTTATTTATTTATTTACTTACACTTTTTATTTATAGCACCTAAATAAAAAGGGTTACGAACGGCCTTCCTGTGTTTTAGTTTTCTCTCCCTGTCAACCAGGGATGTATAGAAATAATTTCGTAGGTGCCAAAAAAAACATTAAGGTAAATCAGAAAACCAACAACAGAATTACATAATTAACATTAGAATAAAAAGATAAAAACTAATAGACTTAAATAAATCAGATTTCTTTAATTTTGCCGGTACGAGGTTGTCACTTGAAAACCTTACTTCCCGATCGGTTGTCGGTTCTTCGAGCTATGTGGCCGGCCCATTGCCACTTCAGCTTACTTAATCCGTTTGGCTATGTTGATGACTCTGGTTCTACTGCAGAAAACCTCATTTCTAAGTTTATCACGCAGAGAGACCCCGAGCATAGACCTTTCCATGGAGCTCGCTGAGCGACCTTGAGATTCCTCATACGGCCAGCAGTAAAGAACCACGTTTCAGATCCATAAGTCATCACTGGCAACAGGCACAGGTTGTACAATCTTGTTTTCAAGTTTTAGGGTATACCTGAATATCCACTACCCCATATCTTACCGAAGGTGTCGTAAGAGGCGACAGAGGGAAACTGAGGCAGGAGAAGATGAACATGGACAGCAAAATTACAAACAAAAACTGCGATTGCCAACCCGCTTGCCAAGCGTGGCAACTATGGCAAACATCATGAGCAACGACGCAAAACCCCTGTCTGTCGGTTAATAATGGCTGATTTTCCGTTATGGCCGATTTATGCTTCGACAAGTACAGTAGTGAGTTTAGTTACAGGGCAATTAACAGTAAACGGTTAAGTAGCCGGTAGCGTTCAAATGTCTTCGTGACGAGTTTAGTAAAAAAAGTACAATTTTATATTTTGAGAGTCGAACGCGAACACGTTGCGTCCTGTCAACTTATGCACTGAACTAAACCACATGAGTAAAGATACGGTACTGTTTCTTTACTCATTTGACTAAACTCCCTCGTTCACACGAGCGGCCAGTTTCGTTGCGGGTGGCGGGCGATGAGCGGGAGGGCAACACTTTGAACTTAACTCACCGAAAAATAGCCCGGCCGGCTATCCCGTTCAACATAATTGTTAATTTGTTACTTAACTCTCTAATTGCCGTTCAAATGAGTTTTTTACTTAACTCGCCAGGTTCGAAAGTTCACTCGCTACTGTATTTGTCGAAGTGTAAATAGGGTTTTAGCGTTCACACGCATATACGTAACATCTATTTATATGTGCACTGAGATGCGGCTACCCGCAAATCGCTCCGGTCGCTCGGAGGGCTGCGGCCCGAATGATAACCAACCGGAGGGTTGCTATTCGCACTGTGCGGCTCAGTTTGCGGCTGCCCGCCATTGAGTGACATTGTGTGCACGTGGTACGTTTATGATGAATACCGAAAAAATTATCATCGAAATCTAGAGTCAGCTAGCAATTTGGAACACCAAATTGCCAGAATATACCGATAAAATTTTAAAACAAAGAGCATGAGAGGAGTTGGTGCATATTTATCACGGTACAGAAATGAATCGATATGACCTCAAATCGCAACGGTTCTTCAACCGCAGGTTGTGGTTGCAAATGCAGCTGCCCGCATTCGTAATCGCATCCTGCGGACATCTTAAACCTTGTGTTTAAATTTTTAAATAATAAAACTTGGACGAAATAATAAAAGATGGATGTTTTATTATTAAAATTCAGGAGTATTTTCACTAGATTTTAAATAAACAAAACCATAAATTAGTTTTCTCTACAAAATTAGAATATCGTCTGACCCCACAAGTAAGGTAAGGGTTTGTTTTGAAGTGCAATTATTATTTTATTAAAGAGTACTTTCAGTAAGTTTTGGGTCAATCGACCTGTAAAATATAAAGTTTCATACAAACTGTAAAACCCTATTTCACCCTCTTGAGGATTGAATTTTCAAAAGCCCTTTTAGTGGATGCCTACGGGATAAAGGCAGCTACCGCCCAAAATAAATATTTCTACGTTTATCGGTTTGGGCCGTGTGTTTGATAGATGAGTCATTTTCTTTAATATATATATTTTTTTCTATTTTCTTATTACTTTGTTGTTGTTTTTTTTCCTGGTGTTATTGTTCATATTGTTATAAGTTAGTTGGAGGGTGATGTATATATTATATAATAACATTTTATTCTACTTGTAACCTGCCACTCTACGTACATTAATATGTGAAAAAATTCAAAATCGTTTAAACTATTTTTACATTTGTCTTTATCAATTCTCAACGACAATATATCTATCTATATGTATATATAAGAGATTTCCACCTATGTACTGACTCATTTCGATATCTCTATACTATATACTCTATATCTATATACTCTATACTTGGTAGGAATATTCCTTTTGCCGCGTAGAGGTCAGTTAAGAACGGATCATACAAAATTCCACTCGCAATGGGGGTTGCGGGGCGTTAATTTAATTAAAAACACATTTTCAAACTATAGCTCTTATAGATGTAAAACTTGGCCAGAATATTCTTTTGGCATGTTAAAATTACCAAGAACGGATTTTATGAAATTCCATCCACAAAAGGCAGTGCAGGAGCGTTAAAATTAACTTTAATGTCGCTTCCACCGTCTGTACGCTTAGATCTTTTAAAGTACGTAACAAATTTTGATGAAGTTTTCATCAATAGATAGAACAATTCAAGAAAAGATATAAATGTATAATTATATACATAATTCTTCTGTTCGTTTGTATGTAACTGAATTGAAAATAAACTGAAACACCTAAACGTTTAGAAGGTTAAACGTTAAACGTTTAAAGTTTAGTTTCACAATAGACCAGGTAGGTGGCGCTGTTGACGAGATCCAGAAATCACCCGTGCAAAGCCGGGGCGGATCGCTAGTATTATATATGTGTTAAGGTAGACAGCTCCGTGGCGCAGTGGCTTAGCAAAGAGTTGCAGTGCTGAGGGCCGCAGGTTCGAATCCCGCACAACATTATTTTTCCGAGTCTGGATATTTGCCCTTGTGAAATTTATGTTTTTTTATAGAATAAAGGTGACAAGTAAGCACACAGCCCATCTGATGGTAAGTGAATGCTGTGACCCATAGACATTTACATCTATCCTTGATTAAGAATCAAAATGCAGATGTGTTGTCACCCTGAGGACTAAGATGGAATGCCTCGTTTCCAGTAAAAGGGTCTTCGGTTCTCTCCATACGAAATACAGCAGTATCAAGGAGTTATTTTACGCTGGTATTGGATAATATGGGACACAGCCATAGACATCTACATTTATCCTTGATTAAGAATCAATACGCAGATGCGTTGTCACCACTGGGGACTAAGATGTCATGCCCCGTATACAGTAAAAAGACTCTCTGAATCTCTTACACTCACTATTGGAAACACAGCAGAATTAAGCTGTTATTTTGCGCTGGTATTCTGTGAGAGCGTTGTCCTTCCCCGGTCGAAGCGACCCTTTCGTGCTATAACCATAATATATATAGCTGCAGCATGGCTCTACTATTTACACAGCAGAATTAAGCTGTTATTTTGCGCTGGTATTCTGTGAGAGCGTTGTCCTTCCCCGGTCGAAGCGACCCATTCGTGCTATAACCATAATATATATAGCTGCAGCATGGCTCTACCATTTACAAAAAAAAATCATATAGAAATATTGTTATTTTCAATGTTTAAATAAATTAATATATCATTATACAAATTTTGGAGCTATTATAGTGATTATTAATTGTTTTGTGTATACGATAAACATCATAACTCTAGCATTCTTAAATTTTAAAAAGGGTAATAATGCGTTCTTCGATGAATCTTATTTACTAATGCTACTATCTAAACTTTGAAAATAAAATAATTTATGTAACTAATATTTTAAGATGTACTCGGGTAAATTACTTGTATTCTTATAATATCTGAATGTAAAAATATTGTTGAAATTAGGTACAATCATTCGATGTAATTGCAAACGTCTCCTTGTGCATTTGGAACTTAAAACAATGGTCTCACAAATCGCTTACGCGGCTGGGAACTTTATTTGTATTTTGATCTCTTGTTGTTATTTTACTGATAACGACTTTGTTCTCGTTATTACTTTTTGTTCAGTATGTATGCTTTAATGTGTAATAAAATAATAAAATTTTCGTCTGAATTGAAATTTCTTCAAAAAAATGTAAGCTTTATAATTTGACATTATTTTTTTAAGTAAAGGGTTAAGATGTTTTGATAACTTATTTATGATTTGTTTGGTAGTTTTATTATGTTTAAAATAATTTTCTCGTACACAAACACGTTATTCTTAAACTATAAGCCTCAATTCCTGACTGAAAATGATGTTAAGATTATAAGAGTATAAATTTGAACGGCAGAGTCGGCAAGGGACTTCCTAGACTAAAGTTTATAGATCAAAATTGGCGATATATTGAAGATGGGCCAAATTAAAAGCAACCCATACCCGACGAGTATATACGCGTAGAAAGAAACAAGAGAGGTGTGTGCAATACAATATCCTGTGTATGCCAGGATATTGTAAGATAATAAGAATCGATACTTAATATTAGTTTCACCGTAACTGACTCACCGGAATACTGAGAAATTATGATTTTATATGGTTATTATGAGAATCATATTTAAAATATGATTCTCATAATAACTAAAATAACTAAAATTGATTATATAGTCCTTCAGAAGTTCTTTAATTCCGTCTTCCATGGTGGCATTACACCGGAGGCGTAGAACAGAAGTGCGGTGGTCTTGTTATTCAAGAAAGGCGACAACGCTCTCTTGAAGAACTACAGACCGATTTCCTTCTGAGCCGCGTCTACGTGCTGTTTTCGAGAGTCATTACGAATCGTCTCGCATGCAGACTCGACGAATTCCAGCCTCCCGAACAAGCCGGTTTCCAAAAGGCTTTAGCACCATAGACCACATACATACCCTTCGGCAAATTGTACAAAAGACCGAAGAGTACAATCTGCCATTTTGCTTTGCGTATGTGGACTATGAGAAAGCCTTTGATTCCGTCGAAATTCGGGCGGTGATACAGTCCCTTCAGCGGTGCTAAGTGGAATGTCGGTATATCGAGGTGCTGAAGTGTTTGTACATTAGGGCTACGATGGCTATCCGAGTACAGAACCAGAGTACGAAACCTATCCAACTGCAGAGAGGTGTAAGACAGGGTGATGTTATATCCCCGAAACTCTTCACCGCTGCATTGGAAGACGTTTTCAAGCTACTGGACTGGAAAGGATACGGTATTAACATCAATGGCGAGTACATCACTCACCTTCGATTTGTCGACGATATAGTTCTTATGGCAGAATCGCTTGAGGACGTAAGCACTATGCTCAATACCTCAACAGTTCCTCCCAAAGGATAGGTCTTAAGATGAACATGGGCAAAACAAAATCATGTTTAATGTCCATGTCACACCTTGCCAGTAGTTGTTGGGAGCACTAAGCTTGAAGTTGTTGATGAATATGTTTACCTGGGACAAATAGACCGACTAGGTAAGTCCAACTTCGACCGAGAGGTCAATCGACGGATTCAACTCGGCTGGGCAGCGTTCGGGAGATCACGACCCATCTTCTCGTCAGACATACCTCAAAACCTCAAAACTAAATTGTACAACCAGTGCGTGTTGCCTGTGATGACATATGGAACTGAGACGTGGTCCTTCACTGTTGGCCGTATGAGGAAGCTTAAGGTCGCTCAGTGAGCTATGGAGAGGGCTATACTCAGGGTTTCTCTGCATGATAAACTTAGAAATGAAGATATCCGCAGTAGAACCAGAGTAACCAACATAGCCAAAGGATTAGTAAGCTGAAGTGGCAATAAGCCGGCCATATAGCTCGAAGAACCGACACCCGATGGGGAAGAAAGGTTCTCGGTGGCAGCTTTGTACCGGCAGGCAAAGTGTAGGCATCCCCAACTAAATGGAGTGAAACCTGGTAAGACATGCAGGAAGTCAATGGATGCAGGTGGCTCAGGACCGTGCTTTGTGGCATTCCGTGGGGAGGCCTATGTTCAGCAGTGGACTTGTGAAGGGCTGTAATGATGATGATGATTATATCGTAGTTTTCACCGGTATTATAAGTTGAAATAGTGCACTGTTCAATAAAAATTAGTATCAAATAAAGTTATAGGTACATTTAGCATTCATAGGTATTTTAAGATTGATGGGAAATCCTTTTAGTAGTTCCGGCCAAATATAGTGCACAGACAGACAAACGTGGTGTGAAGACTATTTTTTATATGTTTTTATTGATTAGTGAGTATATAGTCCTAACACCATTAAAGTAACTAAAGAAATATCATTAAAGCCAAGATGAGGCAGGGATAATATGTCGATTTAAAATATTACCTTCAAACGCTATATAGTAAGAACAGACAGAAAAACAGTCGCAGTGTCGAGACTTTGTTTTACTAATGTTTAAACGAATTTACTTGTAAGTAAAGTTCTATCATAATTATGTGGGGTGTTTCCTTCAAAAAGATTAGAACAAGTATTTCTAATCATCAGAAAAGTGTCGGATAAGACTTGGTCTTGGATCGTTTGGAGAGTTTTTGTGTTCTTCTCCGGCGGGTCTTGCAGAACTTAGCTCCGACCGCAAGGACAATTTTCACAAGCTTGTCATTCATATTGTTGACCGCATTGCAGTCTTCTAGGCACTGAAAACGATTTTGTAACTTAAGTTTAAAGTTTTCGAGACCTTGATTCAGAGCACGAAGGAGACGGAACGTTGACTTCATTAGACGTGACCTCTCCAACTTAACGTTTAGGTTCAGTGTGCCTCTCACCATTCGATGATCGCTGCCAGTTTTCAAGATAGCTTGGATGCCAGATTATTAACTATTGAATAACAGTCCCAAAAGACAAAAGAACATGAGATGGGTTTCAGTGAACTCAAGTTTAAATGCACCAATCTTACTTTGGACCTTAAAAACCTCAACAATGGGAAAGGCTATATTATGATCTTCAAATCGTGAGAGTACTGGACATAGGCAATGAGAACACCGTCGTTATTGTTATTTCTATAGCAAAACATTTAGGTTCGGTGATCACTTCATGTGACATTGAATTCGTTGATAGAGTGCAGGCAAAGAAGGAATTCCACGAGTTATAATCGCAAAACTAAAACCAAATTAACGAAAGACAACATACTAGCAACAATATAGGCATGAAGGGTAATGAAAGAATATACGTTATGAACATTTGATGATAGAAAATAAAGTTTTATATAATAAGTGCCGTGAATTAGTAAAACGAACTCTTACTAACTAACAAATACATATTATGGATTAGAAACTGTAAATTTTGTATGAAGAAACGATAAGTCACCGAAGATTGTGGTTAGCACAGAAGAAGACCTTGCAAGAATTGACTGCTCATCTCTCTACAATTCTGCGGCCTTTGGTCTAACGTATTGTTATCCGATGTATTCTATTTTACGAATTACTTTATAGACATAAGCCTAATACAACTATACCCAGTTCTCTGTATGTAATAAACGATAATTTTGCTCGTACTTATAACGAATATATTAGAGTTTTATAATATAGAATGAAATTAAGTATAGAAAAACTTTAGAAAACATTTTTAATGTAAAGAAAATTCTAAGAAGTATTACGATTCGTCAAGTAGATTAAAATAGCAGATATGGTTTATCTTAAGCAGCGTTATCGATTAAGGAAGAAACTTTCACCAGTATAGAAAGATCCTAATTAAATAATCAAAGTCAATAATAAAAATAATATAACACTCTGTAAAATCGTAAACATATAAAATCATATATCATATCATGTAAATGAAACAAGCCACCCCAATCATAATTTTTATATTTTATTGCTTTTCAGATTAGTATTTCACCAGAGTGTTGGCAAGAGCAGGACTTAGGACCATTATACACAGTCAAAATTTAATTGGACCCTAGCACCTCTATTTTTACAATAACTATTGGAAACTATTGGATCTATTATAAACTTGGTCAACCCTCCATTCTTCCCTAAAGCTAATCACTCTAATTTTCCTAGAATATATAGAGTTTTAGATTTAATTATTACATTATTGATTAAATAGAGACAGCTTAATGATGTGTCTCCCATTGATTGCACTTCGGTGTCAAAACTGATTTAGTTAATGAAATGATTATGGGCCTTAATTCTAAATTATTAAATATTTACAATACACATGCGCCAGAATTTGAGATTAAAAATAAGTCCATAAGCTCCTTGGATTACTAGCGACGTACGCCTGGCAATGAACAGGCGCAACTGAGCCTTTTTACATATAAAACTTGCCGTACTGTTTAGAACTGGAAGGCTTTCAAAACTAGAAATCGTTGCAATCAGGTGATGAGGTCTGCTAAACGCTGATATTTTTATGATTTCCTAAATAATTCATCACAATCAGAGACATGGAAATTTATTCACTCTCTTGGCTTCAGTAAAACTAAAAAGCAAGTAATCTCAGATATTTTCCCATTAAATGATCTCAATGTTCACTTTTCTTCATCTGCTTGTCTCCCCTCTCACATTAAAATGAAAACTATTTCGGATATTACTTCCATGTCGTCGCTACATAATGAATCATTCTCTTTTCTACTGTCACTGAAGAGGATGTTTTAGAACACTTAACAAACTTAAGTTAAAGGCATAAGTTTGATTACTGGATGGTAGGACGACGAAACCAAAACGACAACAGCACATGAATGCTTTTGTAGCTGCTTTTGTTGATTAACCAATTCGTTGCGACACCAATTTTCTACAACTTTTATCTGTGGCGACAATTTTCGACAACTTTAACTTCAGTTTTCGTTATTTTTGAAGATATTGTAGCCTAATCTGCTCTGCCGCATTTAATATACGCCTTCGAAGTTCTTCAAAGAATTCATTGGGATCACGTAGACTAAGTCCTTCATGTGACCCCAAACGTAGAAGTCTAGTGGCGTCAGATCTGGGACTTCGCGCAGGCCACGGAATTGGCCCTCCTCCCAATCCGCCTGTTTGGGTATTGGCTATTCCACTCTCGTACAGATAACCGGAAGTGAGAAACGACAGAAACGACAAAACTGGAGTCTACTGCTGAATCGCCCTTGCCAGCGTTTGTACCGGTTGGTAATGGTACGAATGTCGGCCTGACAGGTGCACCATCGACCATATTCTACTGGGACATACCGAGCCGGCGTGCTACAATATTCGTTGAGACGTTAGGGCCGTCAATAAAATGTTGCATAATTGTTTCGTCATAGTCAGGTGTAAAACGTCGTGGTCTCCAGTATCCACTTGATTTCTGTGAATAGTGCCGCTTTCACTTAATCGCCGATAGGTAGCTCCGAAAACAGAAACGGTGGGAAGCTGGCGATCAGGAAAGCAACGTTGGTATTCTCTTCGAGCCCCAGCAACGTTGCCGTCAGCAAAACCATAACAGTACATGATGTTGGCATATTCTTTATTAGAATATGACGCAATTTTGAAGTACGTCACATTTTATGATACATAGTGTAAAATAATTTTTTATCAAAACCCATAATTTTTATTGTGAATACTTTTGTACTTTTAATGATTGTATTCGCTTGGTAGAAGCTTCAAGAAAATAAATAAACTTAAATGAAAGCATACAAAATAAAGGTTTTATTTTTATTTAGAATTTATTACGAAATTCTGGGTGATTATTGAAAACCTTTAAAATCCGTATCTCAAGACCTGTTCATTTTCGGCCATACATATGGTGGGTGAAATTTGTACATTTTGACTCCTATTATGTCCTGCCAAGAAGTTGTAGAGTTCCCAGTAAACCTGTATAATATGGTTTTAGGGGAGTAAATTAATTAGATTTTTGTGTTTGATTAATAAACATCGTTTCATAAATTCGTAACTATGTTTTATTGAGCTAAAACATACCTTATAATTATCGCTTACCTAATATTTATAAATACTTACATAATCAAATTAATAACTTAAGTTCAATAACGCATAGGCGTCAATCTTGGCGCATCACTATTCAACCACTCTCAACTATGTATCAGTGTCTATAGAACATCTGGTTACGCTTGGCATGATGGGAATTGAGCGATACACGCACTCTATACCTTGCTTATTTGTACTCTAAGTTCTGAACACTCTTATCTATTGTTCTAAGGGTCCCTTCTAATTATTACATACTCTTTAGGGGTCTATAACTTTGACAAGTAGTTCGCCATACGGATACGGCCGACGCTTGATAGGTTAGGATTAGTAACAAATTTTTAAGTACCTATATTATCAAATAGTTTTAATTTGTTTAATATTAGCTGTAAATTCACTTACTTGTGGAATGTTATTCCCACTTTTGGTAACGAGTTTTACATATTACGCACTCTCATTATTACTAAAAATAATTCTTATTATATAACTAAAATCAAATAAAATCAAACCACATAAAATACTTTCATTTTTAGTTTAAAAGTTCAAAATACAGAGATACAATTTAAATAACACAACAGACTTTGGCAAATTATGTCAATTTTAGTTCCGGTACGAACAATGAGAGTGCATCAAATCGGCATAAGCATTTTGTATGGTTTATCCAGTCCAGCGTACTTGTATATATAAAGGGTCAGTGACTATAGTACTGTTGCACACTTGCACAATGTATAGTCCTATATTAGGACATATGATAGTAAGGTCTATAATACAAAATCATTAATATAGAAGGCATCTATGATGCATAAGCATTATGATAGCAGAGTTATGACTTGAAGTCCCATATGTAAAAGACATATGTAATAGTAAATCTATGAAATAAAAAATATGTGGAAGGTCTTAAATATGTAAAATATTTTAAATGGGACTTGAAAAATATTAAAACTATAATTAAAAAAAAAACTAAAACTAGTAACTTAATTATCAAACAGTCGTACTCCACGCGGTATCGTGCAAGAATGTTGGCTGCGTTTCCCGCTGAATGGCTATACTTAGCCTTTGAGCGAGAAAAGAGCCAGCCCTCTTATCACCAGCAGCAACGACCAGCCGCGGATGGAGATCCTTGGACTTCACCGCACGTGGACCCCACGGACCGATAGTCTCTACAGCAAATGGCACAAATATGTAGTCATCTCTCAGAGACTCATATTTGCGCCACTTACTCAGTTCAGCTGCCTCTGATGCCGCCCCGGCTCTAAACGAGGTACCCCTGAGATGAGAGGCCGCCAGTGTCTGTGCAAGTAGCATTCCACACAGAGGCTTTACCTCTCTCCCAAGGCACCGATTTCATACCGTCGGGTCTCCTGCCACCGTGTCTAAATATTCCACAAGGCTCTAAAATCGAGGGAACATTTATAGAGACAAGAGCCCTACGGATGACATCGTTCAAAGAACGTGCCGTGAAAACCTACCAGCACTTTTCTTACAAGAAAGTCCGTGAAGCCCAAACTTGTCGACGCTGCTACCACAGGGCACTGATGGGGTTGACAAATCTTTCCCCATCAAGTAATGTGCCGAGATTACTTGATGGTAAAGCGTAACCAGTGACTAGATTCCTTAGTCGAAACAGCTAGAAGGCGTGCCTGATCTTGGTCACTATGGAAATTATGAAACAAATCTTTCTGCACCCTCTGTACCAACGGAATATCCCACTGTTTTGTTGGTTAACTTCAGTGGAACATTTTCGCCGGGACAAAGCGTTCGCCATGTGCCCTGCCTCCGTAGCAAAGCACAGGTCTACTTTATTATTTAAAATTATGTTACATAAATTACTGACACTATGCACGAAGCAAGGAAAGCAGGCAATGCAACTCTAGAAAGATTTCTAACACAAATAGCACCAAATTTTATAGGTAAAGTAGCTTGAGTCCAGGCTGTTGAATTTAAAGTTAAATTTAGAATTTTTCTATAGGTATTTTAAGATTATTATCAATATCTTTTAAAATATCCGAACATTTCCAGACTGGACTCGAGCGGAGTAAGTATGTAAATCTAGGTACAAGGAGACAATATTTTAAAATAGGCAATATTTTAAGATGGTAGCGCAAATTAAAAGGATTATTATGGTGACGTGTAGATTGCTTCACAGCATCCGAGACCGAGGTTATCATCTTAGTGCCGGTGGTAAGCGGGTTTGTTGTAACAATACGACTTCTTAGCGCATAGCGTTATGATACGTTGGCTATCTTTCAGATTAGGTGAGTGTGTTGGTAGTACTTTTAAGTGCAGCAAGCATACTCAACTCCATGTCTTAGTGCAATATTGTGGATTTTAGTTAACAACAGTATCAATTTTGTTGCCAAAGTCGTGTGGGTGTGTTGTGAGGGGCGCCAACCGTATGATAGTTGCATTGATGCTTACTGCTACTTGCGGTATTGCGTATTGTGATGGATCTGCGGTTGTGCTGCGCTGATTCGTTGCATCTTGTGGTTCTGTTCGATGGAGGTATGCGGGTTGTGATGTCTACTGGGATTGTATGGGGACCTTGGGATGGTGTGAGCCCGACGATAGTCGAATTGATGCTTGTTGCGTTCTGCAGCATTGCATCTCTGCGATGGTTGTTTGGCGGGTCGCTATTCTCAATGGCGGTCTCTGCATCTTAGTTTGACTCATAAACTAAGTTGCTTTGCCCAAGTTGGGTCCCTTCATTACGGGGCTGGAGACTGCCTGACCTCCATGATGTTTTATATAACAACATAATAATATATCTCTGTAAATTTCCCACCTTTGAATGATTGAAGGCAACTTGTTGGTGGGTGAGACAAACATGATCTAAAAATGCATATACTCAACGTCAGTGACCCAAACCCTTTTTGATGGCTAATTATTATTATTATCTTATAACTGGCTTTTGGCTATATCTGCCGTTGTATTGGTTCTCATGCGGGTGGTAGCTGGAGGAGGTGAGGAGGCTCAAGGCTGCGGCCGAAAGCCGCGCAACGTGGGACCCCATTGCCTTAAGGTGAGCGGTAGACTCATGACACGCTCTGCGGCTAGTAGCCGTGCTGATCATGGATTTGGTGGTGATGCCTTACACTTACATCATGTCTGCAGGAACGGCGGTCTGGTAGGTGGTGGCGCTCACGGAGAGCTTTTTATGGCCAGTATGCCTATTAGTCGACGTGTTGCCTGAATACTGGATTTGATCGTTTTCTGTATGGCGTTTACGATGCGCGACTTCTGTCGATGTTTGTGCTTACGCACTACCAAGGGGTCAATCCCTGTTTTACTGGTACACCAGTTATTTTGCTGTGGACTACGGTCCAGTTTCCAATTTAACGTCCCCTTTAGGGAGAGCGCGTTGGTTGGTTGGCGCTCACCGCACACTTTATTGTTCTTAAACTTTTGAACCCTGTCTTCGTGAACGGGGTCCTTTAGCTTATAAGGCACTACTAACGGCTTTCGACTTCTCTAGTGAATATTCATTCTTCCAAGAGACACCTAAAGAACTAAGTTCTAAGTAAACACAACGTAAATAAGGGTCCTTCATAAGACAATCACTTTTCAAATTCAATTCACTTTAGAAAGATCAATATATGGATATTATACTGGTCAGGTAAATATTTTGTATTTTATAGATTTATATTGAGAAAGCGGGTGGAGGTGGAGCGTTACAGTTTACTGCGTATCGTTCGTAAGCTTCTCCCATACAACGTACACAAGTAAGCTTTTCTTCCCGAGATTATGAGCCTCGGGTTGCTTTTGTCAAACAATGCTAGAAAGAAACAGGGAAGATCCAAGATTCCTTAAAAACATTTTATGGTCGGATGAGTCCACATTTAAAAAGATGGATACATGAATCCGTATCCACAATCAGTCATTCAGACATTCATCACGTCAGTCATCATCCATCGCGTTGTCTGCGCTCAAGCTGTGCGGACGTGTTTCATCGGTCGAGCCCATGCGCTGCCGAGTCATAAAGTGCATAGAACAATAACCGGACAATTATTCAATGCTCAGTGGTGTTGTGCATTATTGCTGCTGACAGGTTGCAGAGGCCCGCCGGCTCAATGTGCCTTTGTGTTTGTGATTAGTGTAGTGCCTACGCTCTGCCGATTTCAGTAAACCATAAGTAGTTTATTGCACACTCACCGCATCAGAGGCGGCTATTCTATTGTTTTAATTTCTGTGTTCGCTTGTCGCTTTAGACGACAACTAGGTACATACCCTGGCGTAGAATGTGCTAGGTATATAGGTGTTCGTCTTACGCACACACTTCCCCGCCGTGAGGTCTCTGACAAGATGGCGGCTATAACGATAGCCAAACTCACTGATTTTCTCAGTCGCGTCTGCCCCGACGTTTGGGCGACCGTTTTGACGCAGCGAGACATGCCGTTGCTGAACGTCCGACCGTGTTTATCAACGACCCCATATCGCTGAGCACCGGACCTGCGACCCCATATCCGTAGACTCTATTTACGACCTCGCGTCCCCCGCGCCTTTTGCGTTCTCCACCCGTGGGCCCTCCCCGGCATTCTCGGACGCCGAGTTGGGCTCCGAGATGGAGTTAGACGTAGCAAAACCCGCCAAGCCTGAAGCGTAAGCGCCCCGCCGCAAAACAGGGAGACGAGCCTTACGCAGCCCTTTGTCCCCAACGCCACTCCGGCTAAAAGACCGCGGCTTCAGCGCGCCCTAAAACGGCCAAAACCGTGAACCCGAAACCGGCCTCAGAGATAAAGAAAAGCCCTGCCCCCATTATTCTTCAGGACAAGTCCTGCTGAAACAACCTATCCAAGTGGATAGACTCCGAAAAGTCCACAACGATGGTCAGGCATTCGCATCCACTTCTCAACGACGGATGACTTCCGCGCTTTAACTGCGCATCTCAAAGCTCAGAAACTGAGCTTTCACAGTTACTCCTCGCAGAAGACCGTAACCTCCGCGTTGTCGCTCACGGAACCCCAAGGAGCTCGAAACTGAACATGTTCTCAGCGATCTTAAATCGCAGAACCTCTTTTTCAGAGTAGTGCACAGAATTCACCACCCCACTGACAAGAAAATATACCTAGACCTTAGCCTAGTCACCCTGGACCTGTCCCGGAAGGCAAAGAAATCTTTATCGTCCGCCGCATCTGTAAGCTCACAGGGATTACAGTCAAAACTCTACACAACAGGGTATCGTTGGCCAATACCAGCTTTACGGCTACTCGACCAAAACTGTTACGTCTGGCGTAGATGCGTTAAGTGTCTGAGCGATTACGGCACACTGAGTGCACCCGAACGCCCGAGTTGGAAGGTCCGCCGAATTGCGTTCTGTGTGGCGAAGCGGGACACCCAGCAAATTATCGCAAGTTTACCAAAGCGATGCGCAGGAAAAGGCGCGGAGGAGAAGACCGGCGCGAACGAGTGACTAGCGCTAGCAGGTCCCGTCCTCAGCAAACTTCCCCTTCATTCGCACCGCTCTCAGTGTCCAAACCCATGCCCTCTCAGGCTATCGCCAAATCTGACCCCCTTAAAGGGACTTCCGTGCAAGGCGTAAGCCCTTCGGTGCCTTCGGCACCCAAAACGAACGCATGGGTAAAGCCCCCAGCGATTGTAAGTGTGGCTGTCTCATGGCCAGCGACCTCTCTCCAGGCTCAGAAACACAAAACTACCCCTCAGGCATCTTCAACCTTCGTTAGTCTGCAGCTTCATCAGCAACATAAATGTTGTCGAAGTCACTTCTCTCTCCCGCAACTTCGCTAGGCCAAGACTAACCAAGATAAGATCAATGCCACCATTGAGCATATCAATCTCATCGGCGCAATTAGCTCCTTCCAATGCTTTTAAGCCGACCTTTTATAAACCTGAATGGCAGTACAACACACAGGTAGAACCAAAACTAGCTCTCTGACTGTGGCGTTCCTTAACGCAAACGGCATCGGATATCAAAAGGAAGAAACCTTTTACGCGATCATGATGTCGACATCATGCTAGTGCAAAAGACTTTCTTGAACCTAGCGTGCGCGATCCCAAAAATAGCAAATTATACCTTAATTAGAAATGACAGGTTGAACGGACCTAAAGGCGGCACCTTGATCTACTACAAAAGGTCCTTGTATTGTGCACCGATAGATACTCCGCCGCCTGACACGTTTTATGTGTGACCTCACGGAGAGACTCAACTTCGATGTTATCGCTCCTGAGAGTACAACTCGCTATGCTTTTCCTTTACGCCAACATCCGGACATCTTTGATTTGCATTACTAAAAGATATCCGGCTTACTATTAACTCGATCGAAACTTTCATGGAATTATCATCGGACCACAGGCTGGTCGTATTACAACTGGGACGGTCGGCAGGTGAGGTCCCTCAGACCAATAACATCGTCGATTGGCGTAAACTCGAGGTCGAACTCGAGTCTACTAACTCCCAGCATTTAGACACCATTCCGGACAAAATAGACTCGCCAGAGGAAGCCAATAGTGCGATTAGCGCCCTATCGACTCACCTCACTTCAGCGGTCGATGCTCCCGTAAGTTTCGTGTGTCAAATGATCGATACACGAAGCTTCCGGCAGATATTCGCCAACTGATTAGAGCGATTTTTGTGTTCCACTTATATCCGAGAGCAGTTTTGGGACATGGTAAGGATGGTGTTGATGAAATGTAAGGTAAATGAAAATATTATTATGTTAGGAGATTTTAATGGAAGGGTTAGTGAAGAGGTCTGATATGAAAGGATATTAGGAACGTTTGGCGATGAAAGTATAAATGAGAATGGTGAAGACCTCCTCCCCGTATGTGTGGAAAAGAATATTTTTGTGACGAACACTTTCTTTCGTCATAAGAGGATTCACATGTATATATGGGAAAGAGATGATGATAGAAGCATGATAGATTTCATAATTGTGGATGAAAAATGAGGAGCGCAGTGGTAGATACAAGGGTTTAACGGGGGTCCAACGTAGGGATGGATCCTTACTTGGTCTTATGCCGAATTAATGGTCTATTCAAGCGTTGGCGGCATCGGACATCTGTGTCTACCACTGCGTTACAGCGTATAAGAATAGAGAGGTTACAAGATGAAGGTGTGAAAGAGAAGTATAAATGCAGACTGAGGAAGAATATAATGTTTGAATGAAATATGTATGAATGATTTAGACGTGAAGACTGTATGGAATAATGTTAAGAAAGTTTTAGTGGATGCAGCCACCGAAGTATGTGGTGTAAGTAAGAGAAAGAATGAAAGGAAAATAATAAGTTGTGTGGGATGATGAGGTACGGATGGAAGTTGAAGCAAAGAAGAGAGCATGGCTAGATTTACTGGCAACCAAAGCTGGTAATTCTGGAGGTATGAATGATGAGATGGAAAGAAAAAGGCAGACTCTAGACGTATAAATAAGAGAGTAAAAGAAGTTGTTGAAAGGAAAAAGCAAGAAAGAAAGGATAAGAATGATAGAAGGATATCTGATAACTTCAGACAAATATTAAAATGTTCCGGACACTCGTAAGAACTGCCAGGAAATTCAAAACAGCCTAGAATGAATGCTATACAGAGACGAGAATGGCTGTATGCTGAATGATGAAGTTTCAATTTAAAGAGATGGAAGGAATACTTTGAAAGCGTGTTTATGAGTGAAGAGTCGTCTGAATTAAGTGAAATAGAAACTCCGAAAGAAGTGGAGAGGTAGGGAGATAAGTGTAGATGAAATAATGAAAAGCATGAAAGCAGGTAAGGCAGCCGGATATGCTAGAGTATCATTCGAAATGCTAAGGGCTGAAGAGGTGGTGGCAGGCCTGCTGCACACCTTGTTTAATTTATGTTGGGAACTGAAGCGGGTACCGCAAGACTGGTGCAAAGCCGTTATAGTTCCAATATATAAAGGAAAGGATCACAGCAGGACTGTAAAACTACCGTGGTATCAGCTTGCTTAGCATTGTGGGCAAAGTGAATGCTAAGGTGTTAATTGAAAGAGTTATGCAAGAAACTGATCGAAAAATTTGGGATGTGCAAGCTGGATTTAGAAAGGAATGGGGTGTATGGATCAAGTATTTTCCATGTGCATGATTGCGGAGAAGTTTTGGCCAAAAACCAGAAAGTTTTTGTGCGTTCATGGACTTGGAAAAGCTTATGACAGAGTGAACAGGAATGTGTTATGGCAAAGACTGAACTCATTTGGTTTGAGCGCTGGTTTGATACAGGCATTAAGGTCTCTTTTAGGGACTCTAGTGCTTTACAGGGTCTCTCAGGGTGTCGGGTTCTCAACTCTGACTGGTTTGGTATCCAAAAGGTGTCAAACAGGGCTGTGTAGCTTCCCGTGGCTGTTTAACCTATTTATGGACAGTTGTTTGCAAACTTTGAAAGTTGAAGAATGTGGGTTGAGAATGGGTGAGTTAACCGTCAAATGCCGTTTGTACGCCGATGATCAAGTCATATTTGCATCGTCGGCGGCCGAGTTGCAATGATGGTTACTTTAATGAACTGGTCATTAAGAGAAAGGGTATAAAACTCAACGCAAGTAAGACGAAAGTGATGATTTTTGAAAGAGAAGAAAGTAAAACGTTATGTGAAATAAGAACAGAAGGAGTTGATTGAGTAAGTGGATGAGTTTGTATATTTGGGATGTTTATTAAGCAGGGATGGTAGATATGATATAGATATAGAACGACAAGTGAACGCAGGAAATAGAGTGAATGGGGCTCTACACGCTATAATGAAGAGTCAGAATGTGAAAAAAGGCACGTTTGGCAATTCATAATGCTGTGTTAGTCCCTACTTTAATGTATGGTAGTGAAAGTTGGGTCTGGCAGAAGAAGCATGAGTAGAATAAATGCTGTAGAAATGCGGTCTTTGTTAATTAAGGAGTATACTAGGGCTGAATCTGAATGACAGGGTGAGAAATAGTGTGATAAGAGAAAGTGTGGTTTGCAAGATGACGTTGTGACCAGGGTTAAGATAGGAATGCTTCAGTGGTTTGGTCATGTAGGAAGAATGAACGAGGAAAGAGTGACAAAGCAAATTTATGTTACAAAAGTGAACGGCAGAGTCAGGAAGGGACGCCTAGACGAATTTATCGACCAAATTGGCTATATATTGAAAATGGGCCAGATTAGGAGTACCTTTAATCGACGAGCGTGTATGCGTAGATATATGGATGTAAAGGAGGCGAGAGAGGTGTGCCAGGATCATGCCAAATGGAAGTCCGCAGTCTCTGCCTACCCCTCTGGGTGACAGGCGTGAGTGTTTATGTATGTAACACCGCGCTAAAATCTTATAACCGTTATCGCACGGAAGATAACAAAAATCGACTATGTTCTCTACAAAACGAGATTAAAGAACGCATAGCCGAATTTAGAAATGATAAACTCTTACAAGGAATAGAACCATCTCAAGACGCTTTTTAGAAGCTGACTAGAGCTCTAAAAATAGAGCAATGGCCTCCAATGCCGCCTCTCGTGAGACTAGACCACCCCGATCTCGCCTTAGACGATCTCGAAAAAGCAGAATGCCTAGCCGATAGTCTAGAGAGCCAGTGTACCCCATCCAGCGTACCAACAGATCCCGCTCACCTACTAGAGATAGAAGCAGAAGTCGAACGTAGGTCTGTGTTACCACCAGCGAAATAAAAAAGTGAATCCCGAAAAAAGTGTAGCAATATACTACATAACGGAGATCAAAATCATACCACAAGAATTGTGGACCAAACCCAGAATAAATTTCATTTCTTTATACGGCCCTCCTATCCCTTGGGAAGATTCGGCCAAATTCTGGGCGTCACGTTCGACGTTCGCATGAGTTTCGCGAAACACATAAGTGTAGTACGCAACAGAGCCAAGTCAGTCATTGGCCGTCTCCATCCTCTTGTTAACAGAAAGAGTAAACTGTCATTAAACACAAACTCCACCTGTACAAAACCTGCGTTAGACCTATCATGTCTTACGCAAGTGTATCACCCATACGTATAGGACCCACCTATACGAACTACAGAAAGTCCAAAACTTTTTCATCCATAAAGCCACCGGAGCACGGCGGTATCGTAGGAATTCAGATTTGCACAGTGATTTTCAACTTCCCTCTATCTCCGAATACTTCAAGGAGATGTCTCAGCGCTACTTTGTTAGCGCCGAAATCCATCGAAGCCCGCTAGTAGCAGAACATCGACCGGCACGAGCTAAACAGTCAGAGGCGGAGGTCCGCACACCACCACTCGGATATCTAAAACATCTCAACAGATGGGACATGATGATTGGTAACAATACAAATCATAAACCATCATCATCATCATCCTCATCATCATTGCCTTCCCTTTTTAAATAGCTCGCGGCCTAAAAGGTCAGTGTGTCAGATGAAGCTGTAAGAGTCGTATAGGCTAACAGCACCAACATCACAGAAAAAAAAAATATGAATCTACATAACTTACACGAGTAGCACGTAGAAAATCAAAGGAGACAATTTCTTTTGTATGGAGAATGGGCCCACTACAAACTTTAGGGATACTTAATGAAATGTATGTCGATTTATTCCTTATAATCTATAGATTGCAAAATTAATATTAGTTTTATCGCATCTAAAGGAATTCAGAGAAATTAAAATATGAATATCACAATAACCTAAAAGAAACTAAACGCTTTTTTTTAATCTGGCTTTACGGCTCTGGGTTCTAGCCCTTCTGAGCCTAAACTAAAAGTTGTTTTCTATTAGTATTGTGAGTTAGAATAGTGTATATAGAATAGAATAAGACAACTAAATAATTAATAGCATAAAACAAAGTTGCAGGTACATTTAACATTTATAAGTACTTTTAGACTGATGGAAAATCCTTTAGTAGTTCCGGCAAAAATAGTACACTGACCAAGAAACATGGTGTGGAGGCTATTTTTACATGTATTGATTGATTAGTGAATATACATCACAAACACCATTACAGTAATTAAATAAATATGATTAAAGCCAAAATGAATAAAAGATAATATGTTCATTTATAATATTACCTTTACATGCTATATAGTAAGAAAGATGTTTTAATCTGGTTGTAAAGGATAAAAACACAAAGTAAAATACCACTGTATTTATTACTGTAATCATTTCAAAAGTAGTCTATTAATAGTGGAACAGACAGACAGGCGCGGTGTTAAGACTTTATTTTGATATATCTTTGTTGGTTAGTAAAGGTGCAGTGTAAACTTTGCTTTAAAATATATTAACTGATTAGTTATTATACCCCAAACACCACTAAAGCCAAAATGACTAGGTAATATCATGTTTATTTATGTTGATAAATATGAAGTGAGATGTTTTAAACTAGTTGTGTAAGGATTACAAAACACATGTATAATTTAATTGTATTTATTATTGTCAGTCATTATCATTCCAAAAGATTTTTTCAAAATAACTTGATAATAACATGTCCATTTATGAAATTGTTAGGAATCATAAGGATATTTTATGTGATATAAGACTGTTGTCTTCAATATCCATATACTTTTTGTCTCTGCTTACGAGCAGCTCTGCAAGATTTCAGCCTACAAGACATACACATTTATTCTAAGCAACCCACCTGAAAAAGTTAATGAATATTGAAACAAGCACACATGCACTTATTTATCTAATATCATTTGCAACCAGTAACACGGTTTTAGGTGCATGTGCGTCCAACAGTGAACTATTAAGGGTGTTTAGCGAGTTTTATCTCTACAGCGATTGAGAAAATAAATAGCACGTAAGATGTTTTGAACTGGTCGTAAGGATAAAAAACTCTGTATTGTCACTGTATTTGTTATTGTAAAATCATCACATTCTTAAAGCAGTATTAAAAGTGACACATGCCACCAGGTGCAGTGTCAGGACATTGTTATTAATTTGTATTGATTGAATAACGTTTACATTCCAAGCACCATTAAAACTAAAATGACTGGATAGTAACATATCCGATTTTACGATATTAACCACGAAAATAAATAGCATGTAAGGTGTTTTGAACTATTTGTGTTAGGATAAAAGAAACACTGTATTTTCACTGCATTTTTATTGTTTATTATTGTAAAATCATCATATTCTTAAAGCAGTCTATTATAAGTATCATAGGCCGCGAGTGCAGTGCCAGGACATTCTATTAATATGTGTTCATTGATTAGCATGTTTACATCCAACTGCAATTAAAGCTAAAATGTAAAATTCTCGAGTAGCAGTCTCGTACCGGTAAGCTCAGTGTGGGACGGCTACCCTCTAGTTGGAGTGACGACCTGGTAAGATATTCAAAAAGTCTATGGATGCAGGTGGCTCAGGATCGTGCTTGTATAATTCCTTGGGGAGGACATAGGCCTAGGGCTATAGGCTGTAATGATGAAGAAGTTTTAAACTAGTTGTGTACGGATACGGCTCGACCGTAGGACACGCTCTTACGGAAAATGCTACCAGCGTAAAATAGTAGCTTAATGCTCCTGTGTTTGTATGGTGAGTGTAGAGAACCGGAGTCCTTTTACTGAAACGAAGCACTCCATCTTAGTCCTCAGGGTGACAATGCATCTGCATTTTGATTCTTAAACGAGGATAAATGTAGATGTCTATGAGCCACAGCATCTACTTACCATCAGGTGGACCGTGCTCGTTTGTCACACTTTTCTATAAAAAACATAAGGAAATTGTCAAAAAAGAGACACGAAAAGGTACCAGAACATCTATTCAACTTGCTCGGCGTTTATTTATAAATTAGGCGCTTTATTTATAATAAGGCAAATAGTAGAAACAGGTCAAGTAAGCAACAATAATTACAAGTTTTATTGATTATTATTTGTCATCATTACAACAATTCGCTGCTGAACATAGGTCTTCCCTAAATTAAATATATAATGTAAAATATTGTATCCTTCCGTCAACTGCCATCGCGTTTCGTCCTGTATGGTGTCGTAAAAGTCGTAACAGAGTAAAATAAAGATACCAGGAGATGAGCAGCAACATCTCCCAGAATACAAAGCTTTGGTTGCCACAAGCGTAGCAACTGTGGCAAAATTAATATAGTAATGATGCATATTTATAATACTATATAAATATGCATCATTACTACTTGTGTATAAATTATTCCAATCATTGTGAGGTTCATTTAAGTGGTATTCACAAATACGAGCGCATAGTGGCACATAAAATGAGTTATCAATCAGCAATCTCTTTAGGTTAGTAGTTCTTTTAGTTTAGGTATTAAGAATCTAGATAAATGATTACATAACTTAAAAATACAGTGTCGGGAAGTAGAAGCACGCTTATAACTAGCCACAGAATAGAATAGAATCAATTTTATTCAATATAGATTACAATACATAATACTTATTAAAAGTCATTTTTACTTTTACCACTGGTTCGCAAAAACCTCTGTCCTGGGAAGAATCAGCAAGAAACCAGCGAGACTTTTTTTAAAAAAGCACATTTTACAATATAATTTTTATACAATTGTTTTGAAAACATTTAGAAACAGCATGGTAGCGATCACCTCATTCCCAGGGGTTATTATCAGTCATTACTCTCTAGTAGTATAATAACCCTTACTAGACAATTTTGCTTAAGAAATAATTTAAACTTTTGATAGAAAAGGTCTGCATATTATAGTAATTGTTGATGCCGCTCTGGAAATGGCAGGAGTTACAGTTACAGGCATAAGGTGTTTGTTGGATGTTACCGATGTCTTCAATATTCAATAATTGAAATTCCATATCCCTGTTATCATTTGTGTCTCCATACAGTTGTAGAAGCTCGGCCGACAAGATTGCAGACTCATTCTAAATGATCCACCTGAAAAGTGTTTTTTTTCATCAACTAACTGAACAGACTATAGTTTTACAGTGTCTTCCACCTAAATAATGATATTTATTAATATTTTATTTATTTCAATCTTTATTACTAATAAACAGTCTTAATGTCTCTTAAATTATATATAAATAGCATGTACTGTTTCCTTCATAATACTTTTGTAGTAAACCAGATTCCACTAAGGTAAAAAGAAAAAATACATCAAATCAGAAAGGTAAACAAGTGAAGTAGTTATTTTAGAATTATAACATTATTTGACTAAGTACAAGTTCCTAGACGTTTTATTTACACTAATTTCATTTAAGGTAAAAATATTACTTGTGTATTAAGTACAAAGGCAGACAAATATGGGTAAGTAAGGAAGAAGTAGCAACTAAAGAAAAAACTGTGGTTATCGAATATCTCCCTATAAGGCAATCTGTGGGGAGGTCTATGTTCAGCAGTAGACTTTGATAGGCTGTAAAGTTAAAGATAACCTGGTGGTGAATAGCCAAAGCGATTATGCCAACTCCTCCGGGCAAGCCTTTTCAGGCAGGGGATCACTTACAGGCTGTTAAAGTAAAGTAAGTACTGGTGTGATGGTATCCACTGCAAAATAATATCTCTTTCTGCTGAGTTCTTAAATGAGCTCTAAAATTGAAGATCCACATACAAATCTTCTAATGGAATGAGCAGTTTCAATACTTTATATTATTTAAGAATATTAATATTCTTAGGCAGTAAACAAACAAACTGCAGTAGATGTAACTGAAAAATTGGGAATGCAAAAAAAATAAAGAAGTAAAAATATTAAATTCAGAAAGAATGTACATTACCTACAATCAACAAAATAACATAAAAATAATGTAAACAAAATTTTGCTTCCCTGATGAAGTTTAAATATAATAAACATAAATAGTAGATGTATTTAATTAAATATTAACACTAATATGTATTCCTAATAACATCCATTTATTTTTATGTTATCTATATCTATAATATTAAATTCAGAAGGAATGTGTACATTCCTTCTGAATTTAACAGCCTCTCTATTAACAACTACCAATAAAAAACTGTGGTTGCCGACTCGTCTACTAAACATGGCAACTATAGCAAGTATTCTCCTTTGAGGAAATCTGAGGAAGGTCTATGTTCAGCAATGGGCTTTTGATAGGATGTAACTGTGGATATAGTTACCTTGACAGACACTTTTAACATAGATTTGTGTATATTTTGTGTGATTTTATTTTCTATTAATTAAATTAGATTTTACCAATAACATAACACTTCAATTCTTTGACACTTCTAACATACTAATAAGAATTGTGTTTGTCATATGTTTTGGTAATTCAACATAAATTATAGATTTTCCAAAATTCTAGGAGCATTGTTAGTAATATGAAGGATATTTATTAGTATTTTTACAAACTTAAAATAATTAAGTACTAAAACATGTATATCGTTAAGTGTCTGTGGGTGGGTTGTTTATTTTATTTCAAAAATCGTACCATATCTCAATATTCAGTAAAAATAAAATAAAATGTAATACATTATAAACGAAACTTAGTAGTTTTCGTTTCGTAGTATAATATTTTGGACTAGAACTTCGAGAGTGACAAAATAAGATATATTTCACATAAAAGTTAGAAACTTTAAATCAATTGTAGGTTTTGTACAGTTGAATTCTTCGCATTCCATAAGATAAGATACTCACCTCTTGAGAAATCCACAAATATAAAAGTTGGCGCACATCCGCTCCTGTCTCGGCTAGTTATTGTCTTCGCACAGTGCGTTGAAATCCACAAATATTATTTAATTGTTTTCAGTGTATGCTGATCTTCCAGATAAGTAAGTAAGTACAAAAACAGCAGCCTGACGAATGTCAATGTCGTAAAGTAATACTTTGCGGCATTGATGCTATATTATGATAATATGGCCGTCGGTTTTACTTTTACCACGTTTTACCCAGCACGGAAGTCAATGACAAAATAGCGTTTCGTTCACGGTGTCTTTGAACCATGTTATATGATATAAGCTAACACTTTTAGAAATAGGATAAAAATCTCAGTGGTATCCTTTTAGTAATAAATATATGATATACAAATAAGTACAAATATAATATGTATATAATAAGTTATCTTGGTAAAAAATACATTTTGCTTTTAATAGAAACTGCAAAATGATTCATTACACGCATTTTTCCCCATGTTACATTAACTAGAACACGGAATATCAAAACCACTCATTTTTTTAGATTTCTTGATTCCGTTTAGATATTCATAAAATGTATAGGCCATTTATTATAATAAATTGTTACCTTTTTTTGTACGTAATACCATTAAGGGTCGTTAAAATTTCTAGTGGGCCCAAAACGACTGACTCCTTTGATGAGAGAAGATCGATCATAGTATCGCTTTATGATTTTTAGCCTTTGGACCGGAATTTGACTGGACAAATAGTCTGTCCTTTTGAGCTGCCAAAGATTTTGACGAGTGCAGTTTATTTGGATTTCTTACAAAATCATTTGCCAAATTTATTGGAGGACGTGCCACTAAGTATCTACAGGGACATGTGGTTTCAACAAAACGGTTGCCCAGCGCACTACGCCTACTCAAGTATTAATATTAATTTTGAATACTTAGTTGTAAAAGAAATTACCTTTACTTCTGGACTGGAGCACATGGCTGTAAATTTGAAGCAAAAGTTTTCAGAAGCATTATCCAGGATTACATAATGAAAAAAAAATATATATATAAAATTTGTAGCAAAAGGAGTTAAAAGACCGCCACAGTGTATATTTTCTCGATTTTTATTTAAAATGATGCCTGTAATTTTAAAATACATAGCTAAGATTTTTTATATTTTTTGTAAACTATCATGACTACCTATCACCCGATTCCGTCTTGACGTCGACTTCCGGGATATCTGTATACATTCATAAAATAAATTTATAAATATATTAAATGTAATATTATTATCTATTATATCCTTATATATATTTAAATAAGTATGATCTACATGTGTGTTTGCGTGTGCACGCGAGCACGCGCGCGCGCGCGCGTGTGTGTGTGTGTGTGTGTGTGTGCAGGCTGCAATCAGTTCCTTTATCCCTATCAGGTGCTAGGGGAAACACTGGTCGAGACCTTCTAAATGTCTTGACGCAACTTGTAAATTTGCGTCAAGACATTTAGAAGCAACCAGCTGTGCAGCAAGGTTTCGGGATAAAGGCGGATGCAAAGGGCTGTACATGCAGCGCGTACCTTTCTAAAACACAGCGACGGTGAGGTGCTGCTGAAGGTGGATGTTGAAAATGCTTTTAACTCAGTAGACTGGGACGCTCTGCTGACACAGGTAAAAGAAAATATCACGACCATTTGCCTCTGTCGATTGCCAGCAGGGCGACCCGCTTGGTCCGGCAATTTTTAGTTTGGCAATACATCCATTTATTTCCGGTCTGAAGTTAAAATTCAATGTCTGTTATTTAGATGATGGGACACTAGGAGGCAAAGCGAACTCAGTACTTCATGATTTAACCAGTCTTATTTCTATTTTCAGTTCAATTGGCCTCAAATTGAATTTTTAAAATGCGAACTTTTTGTTAATGAGAATTTACCTCTGAAAAAGATAAAATTTTTAGCAAATTTTACTCCCTAGCCCCAAATATAAAGATAATTAACAGCAAATCGCTTCGCCTTCTAGGTAATCCTATTCTGAATGAGTCCTTTCAATGCTTTGTCAGTGAACAGATTTTAAAATTTGAGGAGTCATCCAGTCGTTTGAAAGAAATGAGCCCACATGGCATATGGCATACTAAAATTTTGTCTTTATGTGCCAAATTTTATGTGCGTGTTGTTGGTTCAACTCTTTGGATGCACGTCCCATTTTTAAATTGTCTCAGTGAAATAAAGTATGATTGAAATTCTAAATTGTCCATTAAATGAATATTCCTGGGTTCAGCCCACACTTCCCGTTAGAGTCGGTGGTCTAGGCATCCGAAGAGCTTACAGTGTAGCACTTCCAGCTTTCGTGTTCAGTGATGTAGAGTTCTTATGCTTGGCTCAGGCCAAGGAAGCCTGGAAGAATAAGACCGGGCCGGACCAGGTTTTTTCGACAAACCTTCTTCGTATAGGCATTGGGATGACCCGCTTAGTATCCAGGTTCAGAAAAACCTTTTAGAAAACTGCGGAAACACTACAGAGCAAGCTCGTCTCCTAGCATCTGTGAAAAAGGAGTCGGGCTACTGGTTGAATGCACTGCCCTCATAAAATATCGGAACACTCTTTGACAGTACTATTTTCTCACTTGCTATCAGCCTGAGATTAGATTTAAAAACCAATGAGCTCCATCGCTGCCGCTGTGGTAATGAAGTTGAAATTTTAAAGCCAAACGGTATATTGCGGGACGATATGGGAATACGTTTGGTGTAGAAAAGCTGTGGCTGTGGGATCCTGAAGCAAGGCGTTTGAACAGAGACATGTTATCACGTCTTGTCAATGTCTTTGGTGACCAAAAAGTAGGCAGATATTTTGGTCAGCGGATCGGCTTCGAAATACAGCGAGCTAACTCAGTCAGACTTCTGGGCACACTATCAACAGACGATTTAGCATGTATTTTTTACTTAAGTTAAGCTTTAGATACTGTAATTTTGTAAAACACTGTTTTCCTTCAATTCTTTTATTATGTTAATTAGAAGTATTTATGTTTTAATTTCATTTTTTTATAAGTTGTATTTTATTTATGTTTATAGATCTATCATCATCATCATCATTACAGCCTTTCACAAATCTGCATAACTTGGGGAGGCCAAGTTATGCAGACTTGTAATGCAGACCAATTTTTCCCCATCAGTTGTCGGTTCTTCGAGCTATATGGCTGGCCTATTGCCAATTCAGCTTACTAATCCTTTGGGCTATGTTGGTTACTCTGGTTCTACTGCGGATATCCTCATTTCTAAGTTTATCATGCAGAGAAACCCTGAGCATAGCCCGGTCAGCAGTGAAGGACCAAGTCTCAGACCCATAAGTCATCACTGGCAACACGCACTGATTGTATAATTTAGTTTTCAGGTTTTGAGGTATGCCTGACTAGAAGACGTGTCGTAATTTCCCGAACGCTGCCCAGCCGAGATGAATCCGTCGATTGACCTCTCGGTCGAAGTTGGACTTACCTAGTCGGACTATTTGTCCTAGGTAAACATACTCGTCAAAAACTTCGTGCATAGTGATCCCAACAACTACCGGCATAGGTGTGACATGGATACTACACATGATCTTTGTTTTGTCCATGTTCATCTTAAGACCTATCCGTTGAGAGACACTTTTGAGGTCATTGAGCATAGTGCTTAGATCCTCCAGCGATTCTTCCATAAGGGCTATGTCGTCGGCAAATCGAAGGTAAGTGATGTACTCGCCATTGATGTTAATACCTTATCCTTTCCAATCCAGTAGCTTATAAATGTCTTTCAATGCAGCGGTGAAGAGTTTCTGGGATATAACGTCACCCTGTCTTACACCTTTCTGCAGTTGGATAGGTTTAGTACTCTGGTTCTGTACTCGGATAGTCATCGTATCCCTACTATACAAACACTTCAGCACTTCGATATACCGACAGTCAACTTGGCACCGCTGAAGGGACTGTAGCACCGCCCAAATTTCGACGGAATCAAAAGCTTTCTCATAGGCCTCATACGCCAGACATAGTGGCAAATTGTACTCCTCGGACTTCTGTACAATTTGTCGAAGGATATGTATGTGGTCTATGGTACTAAAGCTTTTTCAGAAACCGGCTTGTTCGGGAGGCTGGAAGTCGTTGACTCTGCGTGCGAGACGATTCGTAATGACTCTCGAAAATAGCATGTAGACGCAGCTCAGAAGGGAAATCGGTCTGTAGTTCTTCAAGGGAGCATTGTCGCCTTTCTTGAAGAACAAGACCACCGCACTTCTGCTTCACGCCTCCGGAGTAGTCCCACCATGGAGGACGGAACTAAAGAGACTTTATGAAGGACTTCAAGTACCGGTTTTCCACCCGCTTTCAGAAGCTCCGCTGTAATTCCATCCTCGCCCGGAGCCTTCTCGTTTTATGGTACTAGAGCCATTCTAATCTCGCTCAGACTGACGTCGGGGATATCATCGGAATAGTGTCGGATAAGACTTGCTCTTTGATCGTTTCTCACACTTGCGTGTGGCTCCAGCTGCCCATAGAACCTCTCAATCTCACTCAAAATTTCAGGTGTCCCGGAAACAATGCTGCCACACTCGGTCTTCAGCTTTGACAGTTGGCTCTTTCTGGCAGACAGATCTACGGCAAAGACTTTTGAGCCCTGGTTTCGTTCGATCGCTTCTTCAATACGAGTACCGAAGTTGCGTATGCATTTAGAGATTTGTCTGTTTAGTTGCCTGTATACTGTCAAATCTGTTGAAGACTGCAGCTTCATTTCCGTCTAACATCCATGAAATTAAGAGAGCGATCAGAGAGTTTTGTATTATTCCGCGGCGGGTCTTGCAGAACTTAGCCCGGCTGCATGGACAGTTTCCACGACCTTGTCATTCATATCGTCCACTGCATTGCAATCTTCTAGGCACTGAAAACGGTTTTGTAACTCGAGCTGAAAGGTATCGGGACTTTGGATTAGAGCACTAGGGGAACGGAGCGTTGACTTCATTAGACGAGACCACTCCAACTTAACGTTTAGGTTTAGTGTGCCTCTAACCATTCAGTGATCGCTACCAATTTTCACCCTCGCGATCACTGAGACATCACTGAACAGTTGGCGTCTATTTGTCATAATGAATTCAATCTCATTTTTGTCGAGCCGTCGGGGCTCTACCAGGTCCACTTCCGTAGGGCCGCTTCTGGAAGAAAGAGTTTATCATAAAGAGTCCCTCTTTCTCCATGAAGTCGGCCAGCTGCTGGCCCCTTGGGTTCCATTGCTCTATTCCGAATTTCCCTTCCTTCAGCTCACCGTTCTCTCTTGTGCCTAGTTTTGCGTTAATGTCTACCATTAACACCGTATAGTGGGTTTTGGAGGAATGCATGGCTTTAGAAATATCCTCATACATTTTCTCCACCTCCTCATTGGGATGTGCCAAGGTTGGTGCGTAACCCTGTATGACCTTCAACGAATACCGTTTGGTGATTCTGAGTATAAGGTACGCAACCCTCGACGTCACACTCACAATCTTTACAACGTTGTTACCGAGAGACTTGTGGACGATAAATCCGACACCTCCTTGGGACAGATGGTCGCCCTCCCGTTGATAGAACAAGTTGCCGGATTCGAGGATTACCATGTCCTCCCCTCTCTTCGGACCTCACATAATCCTATAAATCTCAGCGCAACTTGTCTATCTCTTCTTCCAGCTTCAGGATATTCTCGTCAGTCCTCAGGGTGCGTGCGTTGTATATTGCCAGGTTGAGTCGTCCTCGGTGGCAACCGAACCTCCACTGGAGATTCTTTGCACCCCTGCCCCGCCGTTACCATGGTCGCCACCGTAGTTAGGTATAGCAGGGCCGCCAGGGACTGGGGCCGTCTCTTCGTAACTTTGGACATTGGGGGAATTTTGCCATAGTTTCCACGCTTGGCGAGCGGTTTGGCAACAGCAGTTTTTTCCTGATGACAACAATACTACAAGCATTGTTGTCATCAGGAAGACGCTGCTGCCCATCTCTTGCCTGCCTCCCACTGTCGCCTCTTACGACACCCACTGGAAGATATGGGGTAGTGGATATTCTTAACCGCTACACGGCAATATAATATATATTATGTATATATGAATACAATTACCTTACTTATTTAATATGTTTCCAAATCTAAATTACAAAATTTAATTAACTATTGTTTTTACGTTGCGATATAACAGGCCACTATTTTGAATACTAATAACTTTTCCGTCCAGTTTTTCATTTTGACATCCTGTACAAATTTTGTCCGTATTACCACTTGTTGCTTAAAAATTCTTAAACCAGTATTTTGCTACTTTTTTAAATATGCTTAAGCAAAGTCTTCAAAATAAAGTAAATTATAATATTTTTACATTATCTTTATTTATAATATTTTAATATATTTTATTTGTAATTCCACGCAAAAAGTCCAAGCAATTAATCATATAAGTAAGTATACAGGTTGTTCGGAAGGTCGATGCAAAGCCTTGAGGGGGGAACAAGTCACCTCGTGGGGCACAGTTTTTGAGCAGGTTACCCTTCTTTTTTTTACATGGGGAAATGCCTACGCATATCCGCCTCGCGGGGGCAAGGACGGGTAATGTCGGACTCGCACCGACTAAAACCCCATGGTGTTTCACCTTCGCCGCATATTGGCAGGGCCACGGGAACGCTTTCGCACACATCCGCGGCCCCACCAGCGCCGGCCGCCCCATGGCAGCCCCTTCTCGGGGGAGGACTTCTCCTCCCCATTCTCCTTCTCAGGCAAGGCGCATCAGGAACACAAGACACACCTTCCTCCACGGCCTCCAACTCCACCTGCGTAACGGGCCCCCCCGAGTCCGATACGCGGAGGCCATGGGGCCAGAAAAATCGAGCGCTCGATAGCACCCGCTTTCCCTACCCCAGCGGCGTATCTGGTCTTTGGCTCCGCCGCCAGCCAAGTTTCGGCCGCGGAGGGTAGAGAGAACGGCGCCTCGCAATACCGACACTGCTCTCCCCGCAGCCCCACCACGGTGTCAGAATCGTGGAGGATAGGGCGAGTGGCTCATCGCCATACCAACACTCCTCTTCCCCGCGACTCCACCTCGGCTGCAGCGGTAGGAAGAGAACACCTCTCACCGCAGCCCACCGACACATCCGAAGTGGGCTCGCCAAGCCCACTCAGGTGGCCACCTCGGGCCGGCCCTGCACCACGGGCCAGCCAAGAGGTTCCTCTTTGTTCACCGCGGGTGACCAAGCCACGGCTACTAAGCCCCCCCGCCACGATAAGGCGGGAACCCGTTCGGGGGGGGGGGCAGCAGGTTACCCTAACCTGACCTGTCTTAAAATTTCTAGTCATAGCGAAAATTATGATTTTTGGCTAATTTCCCGAAATTTGGTATTTAATCGTTCACAATTAAACAGGCTACAATCATTACACAAAACCTTGTTTTTATCTTAGCTTAGTGTTTATTCAATCGATAAACAACAACACTATCTACTGTATCCACATGATTGAATAGATTGGACATGCTGATGAGTGAGAAATTTTTAGGAGAGTTAAAGTAACTCTTTTTTTAACGCTTTTCAAATATGATTGTCGATTTAAACATTCAAACATTTTAGAAACACCTAGAACGCAAGCCCGTTCTATTAGTGAAAATTGAAAACAAAAAAATATTTACATGAAAATACCTACGTATTTCACAGAACTAGAGTATCCACACCAAACCGAAGTCCGGTTTCACAAAAAGGTCCCGGTAGGTAGTATTATTTTTAATGTAATTAAAAACATGTTTATAAATACAACATTTTTTTGTTTTTTTTTTTCCTTATGATGAAATCATTTATAAATTATGTTTCAAGAGTGAACCTTGGTTCTGGTTACAAATACATTTTCAGTCCCTATTGTGCACTTCAGTGGTTGTGATTTTTAATAAAATCTCTGTTTCCATTTTTTACAAATACTTCATTAAAATTTTCTATAAAATTTTCCCAAGTCGTTATTTCTTTAGTGTAAACCAGCTCTTTGGCTCAAAACCTAGACATGGAAATCCATAGGGGTCAAATCCAGTGATCGAGCAGGCCAGTGTACCGATACTCCTCTTCAAATCCAACTGTTAGGAACACAATTTTTGAAACATTTACTGAAAATTTTCTTTGGAAAGAAACTTGTTTCGTCCAATGTGGATTTGCATTTGCCTCTTTATCGGCCCGTTTATGCACATTAATAAATTGTAAATGGTGTGTCCATCAAACACTTTTCAAAAATCCCGAATTGCTCCGTTTAGTAAAAATTGACACTCCTTTGCCATGAAACAGATATTTCCCCTCACAATGCATAGTTGACCAAACTTTCGATTTGGATATGCCAAGGTTTCCTGTTATTGGTGTCATGCTTGTTGTACGATAATTTTCAAATGCTTGTAAAATAAGCTCCTCTTCGTGAACAGGCTGAACTGAATTAGTTCCAGTTTCCGCGCGTTTCATCGAGGCGACGATACGTATTGTGAAAAACTCTGACGTTCGGTACTCGACGATCAGGATAACGTTCTTGATACAAATGTCGTGCCAAAGAACCATTTGTATCGACTTCAAAAGCAAGAAAGAAAGCGATATCATCATACTCTTTATTGGTGAAATAGCTCATTTTATTCACAAAAGTTTCTAAAAAACACCTAGTCACAAGTGAAGGAGCTCGACGTCAGGATAGATGACGGAGCTTCAACTTAACACTGTCAACAAACAATAAAAAATCGGAATGCTCGGAATTGGAAGTAAATACGTCAAAGCGCACGATTAGTTGTAGCTAGACTAAAGAAAAATAAAATGTTTTATTAGAAATCACCCCACGCCCTATGAGTACTAAAAAAAATTACCTATTATTAAGAGTGTCGGGTTTTGCGCTCTAGTTCTGAGAAATAGATACGATACATCAGTAGGAATGGAATGAGTTGTGGGTGAGTAGAAATGTTTGAAACTGCAAGTGTACTTTCTTTTTTTCGTAAACGCGTTAATAAAATAGTTACTTTAACTTTCCTAAAAATGTCTAATTATTCAGCATGTCTTATTTAGTTAATGATGTGTAAACAGTTGATTGTATTGGTGTTTATCGATTGAATACACATTAAGTTAAGATAAAGACAAGGTTTTATGTAATGATTGTGGCCAGTATAATCGTTATGAACGATTAAATACCAAATTTTGGGATATTTGCCTAAAATCATAATTTTTAATATAACTAGAAATTCTAAGACATTAGGTCAGGGTAACCTGCTCAAAAATGTGCTACACTAGGTGACTTGTGTAGCACATTTTTGAGATTTTTCCCCCCCTTAAGGCTTTGCATCGACCTTCAGAACAGCCTGTATAATTCAGAACTAAAAAAAATTAAACATTTTCCACATATGAAAATTATTTAATTCTTGTTAGTTATTTAGAGTCAGTTTATTTTATTATTTTCTAAGTTTTAATTAAAACAAACAAACTAAAACTCCACGGACTAAAATCGCACCTCACACTTGTCTACGGGTCACGCTAGAATGCGTTCATGGCCCCGACATTACTAAGCTGTTAATTCAGGCTTCCTGGGCGTGCTTCTGAACTCACCAGCCCCTGCAAAACTGTTACGATGTACTAAGAATAAGTAGAAACATATTCTTCCTTGGAGCTGCGGTCGGGGAATACAACCCTGATCTACCACGACACCGAAGGCCCCGTTTAAGATGATGCTACCTACCCAGGCGGACTTACAGACAAAAAAAAAGTCGTAACACCAAGTAAAATGGTTACACTTACACTAATGGATATCTACTCCTAAGAAAGGGATAAAATTGTAAATCATGAATATGATAGGACTAGGGCAGATGGTTTTAAATTTGATTGTGATACATAATCGTTGCAGTCATAATAAATGGTTATATCTTAAGTTGAGTAGGATTCAAAGCTGTGCCTTCGAGTAGGTGGCGGGATTTCGGTCAGACGTTGTGCCGGCAGAATATTTGTTCCGCTCAGTATTCTACAGAAACGTGGTTCTCTTTGCGCACCCGGCACTTTGCATCCATAACTCACTCAACCTAGTTTAAGCCGGCTACCACGGCACTATCGTGTCGATCGGTCGAAGGTCTCCCTGGCAAGGCACGGTCACAAATCAAATCAAGGTCGTATTTTAATATTTAAGAATTTTACATATTATGTCATCGGAATATTTAAATTATTTCTGTATGTATTTCGTTTTTGGTAAGATTCAGATATTATAATATTATCATACTGGCTGGCCCAGCAAAAGCTATTCTCTTTTCCGGTAGGAGTCGTGACGAGCTTAACTCCGAATTCAGGACGTGACTATTTATAGTAATTAATAGAATCAGGCGTTACTTTGCGGAAATCCATTATGTTAAAGTTGGAAAAAAAATACTTTGCCTACATCCGCTCAAAGAAATAAAATGATGTATCTTACCTAGTTTTAACAGCACCTGCTGCCCTCCCTCAAATGCGTGCACTATCCACGTCACCACCAACCCCAGCACCACTACTCCCAACACCACTACACTAGGAAAGATACAATACCGACGACAATACAACATGTGTTTCGCCTCTACACGAGGCATCCTCAGGTGAGGTAGGCTCTGCGGTGGCGGACCGCTAATTGATCTTAGTGCCACCAGGGTCCAGATTTAGTGATATTTTTTTGACAATAAACCAACTTCTTCTGAGTCATTTTAGATGTCATATATATAGAATTTGTTAATAACTTGATCTCAGCACCTATCGGGTCCTAGCATAGCTATTAACCATCGCCTCGATGAAAAATATATTGTATAAAAAAATAACCAAAATTACTCAAATCATTCAAAAGATACACTTGGCAGGCGGTTAGGCAACGGCAGTTTTTATTATATTGAACTATTATCTGGAAGATGCTGCTGCTCTACTCTTGTTTCAGTTTCCCTCTGTCACTTCTTACAACAACTTCGGGATTGTTTGGGGTAGTAAATGTTCTTACGCTGCCACAACATGACAAGTAAGGGTACGTACCTGGAGCTTATTCTAGATCATTCGACGAATTTCTTTCCTCATATAAAGAAGGTTGAAGATACTTATTTTATTTTATTCTTTTTGGAAAACTTACAGCTAACATTAACAGTAAACAAATGAATAAAACTGGAAGGCCATTTAAATGTTTTCACTTATAGACAATATGAACTTAAAAACAATAATTCTAGTCGGTAAAAGATAAACATCGAATAAGACAAATACAGTAAATTAACAAAATTAAACAGAAAAACACTCAACAAAAGAATTTTTTCGCTAAAATATTTTTGATTTTTGATCTTAACTTACAAGTAGGTACATTCGTCTCCTATCGCTTTGCGTCCAGTAAAATGACCTAAAGACAAACAGATATTATTAAAAACCCGCATAGGTGCCATAATGATGTATGCAATTATCTTCTTTGCTCGTATCCCACTCGTCCACTTTTACATGCTACAAGCTGTTCAAAATAAATTCCTACGCCGAATCACAGAGGAACGTAGGAACTCTCAAAATCCAACATTAAGTAGTACTCGTATCTTAAAGAATTATCGATAAGGTATTTCAACTTAAATCAAAGTCCGTCACGGGAAGTGATAAGTAGATAGTGCCTCTAAGGATGCTGCTCTACACCCAAAGGTCAATGACGCTATAACCAGTCAGAATAAATACGACCTTGGGTAGGCCCAGGCCTGATAGGATTATCAAACATTCGTACGTACCGCTATCACACAACATTAGGATACATCGCGTTCCTTTTTTTGCTTTATTCTAGAGATGAATGCCGCAATGCCAACAACAACAACATACTCTTTGAAAAGAAAAAAACAGGAACACTTTTTGCGTTGCTCCCCGAGATTGGATTATTATATTGGGTGTTTTTTTTTTGTACTATTTTAAGCAAGTACTTTATTACTATCCCATATTAATAAGTGGTTATGCAGCCGAGTAGAATATAATAGAAAATAATTTATATTTTTATTCACTATAGATTACAAGAATACATAATGAAAGTAATTTAAACTCTACCACTGCTGGTTTGAAAAAGAACGAGCAAGAATCCCAGCGGGGCCTTTTTAAAAATTTATTTACAATAAACCTATTTCATACAAATAAGTATGAAAACCTTAAGACACAGCATGGTAGCGATCACCTCATTCCCAGGGGTTATTATCAATCATATACTCTTTAGTAGTAGTAAAGTAATATCCCTTATTTAATAATTGTTGCTTTAAAAAAAATTTTGATAGATTGGTCCTGCATCTTTTTAAGAATTTTGTTATGAACGCGTATACATAGCTTCATGAAGGAATCACTGACTATTTGGAGTAGAGTAACTGGTATAACTAGTTTGTGCTTGTTCTTAGTATTTACAGAATCAATATTTAAATAAAATATTTTTGTTAATGTGTATATACATACATACATAAAATTATCAATTAAAGGTCACGGCGGCCAGTCTCAACAAAGATTGGACTAGCTTAACATTAGGTGTGGTAAAATATTAAACATTTCGTTTTATTAAAAGCAGATTGTTAACCCTAAACCAGTGTAGGTACTACTTTCGATATAGCATTAGTTACATCGTAATATTTTAACCATTACCGTTTAAGTATTAAAATCAACAAAGTATCATCAGCAAATAAAACTTTATCATGTTTATTCCCTACAAAGTAAAATAAGTCTTTAATATAAACCAAGAACAGGAAGGAGCCAAGTATTGAGCCCTCAGGAACACCCATACTATAGTTACTACCGACCTGGAAGAACTACTAACATTGATAACAACTGTTTGTATTCTATTATTTAAATATGATATCGCTATATTTTTACACAATAATGATGAAGCTTCCAGTTCACTGTCCCATGGTGAACATAGTCGAAAGCCTTGGAAAGATCACAAAATATGCCCAAAACATATTCAAAGTTCTTTCATGCACAGAAAATATGTTTATTGAGCTCAACTCCGGCGTCAGATGTCGAACGCCTCTTGTAAAACTAAACTTATTTTTGTGAAGCAATTTATGCTTAAATAAATGCTTAGAGAGTGTTTTAATAGTAAATATTGTATTAAATTCAGGACTGTTATTTTATAAGAGTGTGGACCTCCCTCAGTCGAGCAAGCACATCCTTGCTGCAGTATCCAATAGGTACAGCGTGGTTCTGCAAAAACACCAAGTATGTTCACAAATTCTGTTACACATTAAAATGCACATACTTTAGAAAACATTGTTATAATAATATAACTTTTGAGTTAATATTTACCAAAGTAAAAGGGATTAATAAAAAAATTCAAAGTATCGCCTTTGGCTATGAAACAGCCCTTTAATCTCTCTAACCACGAATCTATTTACTTGTGTAGTTTTCGCGTCATTATAAGAAATCATTATGTAAACTAGTACGGACTGGAAATAGCAAATAAAATACGCCAACTAGAAGATCTCAAGACCAAGCGCGCAAGATTCGTAACATCTTTAAATGTCTTGAAGAGATGCAGAGACTATAATCTCATTCCTACGTGTGCGAAGATATCTAATAAAAAAGAAATTCGAGGAAGCGCTAAGATTTTAAATCAAGCAAAAAGTTTTTAATAACGGTGATTTAGCAAAAACGTGCCGATATATGTTTCATAAATAAAAGCATAGACAAATCGTCCAGTGATTTAAAGACAGTTTTATCGACATTTGATTATGAAAATTACATGGAAACTTTAGATAAACGTGAGACAACTAAATACAATGAATGCAAAAAATAAACTTAGAGATAAATACTAAAAACTAACAACCAAATCAAATGTCCAACATCAATGTCAACGTAAGAACGGAACGCAACCGTTGACAACAGACGCGAGTAATAAACAATGCGCGGTCTATAACTTGTAAAAACAATCTCTGGATGAAGAGACAATAAAAGTTTTGGCCAAAGGTATGAATTTCACAATAACAGCGCGAAAAATCCCGCATGAAGTCATTATCTGTAGTGTTGAGGATTGTCTGTATAAAAATAATATTATTAATGAAGATTTAGAGGCCGTACGTCAAGACATTTCGTCTATGTTACGTCGTAGCTCAGCGCCGAAATTAAATCTTCCCAAAGATTAATTTAATGTATTGAAAAATTTACGTAACAGACCAGATCTCACGATTCTCCCCGCAGATAAAGGTAATTCTACGGTTATAATGGATACAACGGATTACAATTTTAAAACACAACAACTTTTATCGGATAGTAGATAGTAGTAGTAGTAGTATAGTTTTGTTGGAAATACGTACAGAAAAGTCAAAACAGACCCTTCAACTAATACGCTTAAAACAACTAGCGATCTAATTTAGAAATACTCCGAGAAATTGAATAAAGACGTTAATTCGATAAAACCTGCGTGTGCTAAACCACCGAAGTTGTATGGGTTACCAAAAACACACAAACCGAACGCTCCATTACGTCTGACGGCGTTTAGGTTCGAGTGAATTCCCCTGTTTAGATGTATATAGTAATACAATTACAATTACAAGATTATAACGATTTCAAATTTTAATCTATTAATTTTATTTAAAACAGTTACCAAGGTAAACGTATTTATTTTAGAAAGAGTGATCGCATTTGAGTAATAGCGCCATCTACTACATTTTCTACGTACCACCATGATAGTTAATCAATTTTGGTTCGATAAAATGACTTTACTTATAGAACTAAGTAGATGGCGCTATTATTAAAATTACATAAATAATAGATAATTACCTAATTAACAAACTTTAATGAGTATTTTGTGTTACACTGGGATCTATAATAATTACTTCATTCACTGTGGTATGTCCTAGTGTTGCCTAAACCGATAATTTCTCTTATGATGATGATGCACTGTGACACATACGAGTATGTATTTAATTTTATGTAAATAAATGAATGATATACACAATCTATGCGTATATCATTAATTTATTTATTTCTGGGGGAGGGGAGGGGGGGCTGAGGTGTTTGACGTCCCAATGTCATAGTTAACTATGGCTACCTCCAGATTAAAATTATTAATTTTTGTTCCGATCTACGCAGTAGGAACTCATAGTATCTTGAAGTCTTGCAGTTGTATACTTGGGTTGGGATTTAATTTTATTAATTATAGGATCCCAAGCAGATGGTAGCACCCAGCCACCTTCTCTATTGAAATTAGGATGTTTTCTGATTTCAACAGCCTCGCGAATCATCCTTGGAAGGAATCGGTGTTCTTTAGCGAGGATTTGTGGTCTATCAAATCTAATGTAGTAACGGGGGCGATCCTGAACGTGTGCACAGACAACAGACTTCCCTGAGCGTCGATTCTTCACATCAGCTATGTGTTCTTTAATTTTTAGCAGCTAGTGTTCGGATTTTAATACATTTTTAGTTTGTCCTATAAAAGAGTGACCACATTCACAATCAAGCTTGTAAACTCCTCCATCTTGCAGAGGAACATTACACTTAACTGATGGTAAAAACTGACTAATCTTCTTCGACGAATTGAAGTATGTTTTAATGGAAGCACGATTCAAGATGTAGCCAATCTTGTCAGTTACACCTCTGACATATGGCAATACACCTATCTGCAGGAACTCGCTCGACTGTGACCGGCTTCACTCGTCCACTGTGACGTAAGCGCGGAACCCGAAGCTTGTTGTCGTGCAAAACTTGCTTGACGTGTTGGAGCTCGGCGGCCAGGTGTTTACTGTCACAGATCCCTCGTGCTCTCTGAAACAAAGATTTACCCACGGTAGCTAACTGTGAAGGATTGCGTTTCTTTCTGACGTTGACACAGATGTTTGACATTTAATTTGGTCGTTAAGTTTTGATATTTTTCTATACGTTTGTTTTTGCATTCGTTATATATATTAATTTCTCGTTTATTTAACGTTTCGATGCAAACATCAGATATATAGGACAAATTAAAAGATCAATAAAAACCCGCGTTAAAGAACACATAGCTGATGTGAAGAATCGACGCTCCGGGAAGTCTGCAGTCTGTGAACACGTACAAGATCGCCCCCGTCACTACATAAGATTTGATAGACCACAAATCCTTGCTAAAGAACACTGATTCCTTCCAAGAATAATTCGCGAGGCTAATGAAATCAAAAAACGTCCTAATTTCAATAGAGAAGATGGTTGGGTGCTACCGTCTAATTGGGATCCTATAATTAATAAAATTAAGTCCCAACCAAAGTATACAACTGCAAGACTTCAAGATACTATTATTTCGTACTGTGTAGATCGGAACAAAAATTAATAATTTTAATCTGGAGATAGCCGTGGTTAACTATGTCATTGGGACGTCAAACGCCTCAGTCCCCCCGTGACCATGGGTGCTGTAAAGTGCTCGAAACGTCGGGAATATAAAAAAGTTAATATACGCGATAAAATGCCTAAAAACTAGTTTTATTTAAATGCGAAGATTATTTATATTATCCTTACCTGACTCTGTCAAAACTATTTCATTATAAGTATATACGACATATTCTTGTTAAAGGATTGTAAAATGAAGTTTTGTTCTTATAGACGTTTGATATGGGATTTGGCTTAATATTAAAATTGATTTGGGATAAAATATTTAATTTATGTAAGCAAAAATATCTTGTATTTCGCGTCTATTAAGCAGTGATGAAACTCCAAATCTTAGTAGTCTTTCCTGATAAGACGGTAGATTGCTACATAATCCCAGCCTTTTACTAACTATTTTAAGAGCTTCTTTTTGGATCTCTTCTAATCGCTTGGAGTGCACTTCGTAAAATGGAGACCATATAATAGAACCATACTCAAGAGTACTTCTTATCAAAGATATATAAATGTGGATGAATTTTTGAAATGTTTGGTTGTTCTGGTAATAAAACTTAATGTTTTGTATGACTTAGAAACGATGTGATTATAATGATTTCTGAAAGTAAGTTTTTCATCAAAATAAACACCTAAGTCTTTTACCACTGACTTTCGCTTAAGAATTTGACCTTCAAGTATATAATCGTGATTTATTTTATTACGTTTGTCGTTTACGCTTTAAGGTCCTCTACGTATAATAGACAAGGACCAGTTAGTTTTGGGATCAGGTCGTTTATAAAAATCAAAAAAAAATTGTAATATTTCCGCCTCGCCTTTCCAACATCAAACAACCAGGCGGTATGCGGGTCTTCGCCCATTTGTTGTCGATATTCCACGCATTCGAAACAGTCAGTTTGCTTCGTAATACGTACAGTAAGTCTGTCATTCCGTCTGATTACAATCTGTGAGCTTCAAGTAAATAATGAATAGGCTATAATTACGCTAAGACGCAATAGTGCAATTTACCATCTAGGGTACATCACCACTTACCACCTTAAGGTGTAGTTTTTAAGCTTGTAGTTAAGTACCGGCTTATAAAAAAATCTTCTTCACAGCCTAGAAATTAACTTTATTTATTAATGCAGTATATTTTATTTCTAGATTATTTAACGATTCTAGGAATACAATGATAAAGAGCCGTTTCACCTCCCAGTTTTTTATTATAATACAGGTATTTTCATAATACAAAGGTTGTAGGCGCCGCCGCCGGCGCGTTGTCGTCTTTTAAATTTAGAAAATCTAATAGTGTTGAAAATATTATTTTAATAAACATGACATGATAATGTTTTACTAACAGGTTTAAGTGTGGGTTAAGCAGCTATTATCTTGATTTATAAAGTCAATATTGAATTGCAAATTTTTTTTATTCACTTTAAGAATTTCGCCAATTTTATTATATTTTTGAATAATGTAAATCGACTAAACATGTCGCGCTATATGGCGCGGTTCTTCGAACACAATAAAATCACTGCGACGTGATGTCACCGTTATTGCGAACACGAAATATACAACCTGAAACGTATCCGTAATGGTCTACAAGCGCACGTTTATACTTGCACAAGTACATAGTGACTTGTGTTGGAAATATATTGTACAAATTATTATAGATTTGATTCAAGCTTTAAATTTGAGTTCCGAACTTGTGCAAATTTACATTTGCCCTAGTATAGTTGAACTTGTGTGACACACCCAGTCCTAAGTATGCACAAAATATATCACAGATATATCTTGTGCATACTTAGGTCTACATCTTTAACTTTCTAGCTTAGTTCATAATCGATGACAAGAAATGGAAACTAGTTGAGATAATATGAGTCCGTCACTTTTACAGAAATTATATCGTTCAATTATAAGTGAGCCGTCTTTGGACACTACCAGAGTGTATATTTGTGCAAGTCTAAATTTGCGCACGTAATAAGAGCTGCTCCAATATGAATGGATTCATCAGCCTTTACTGGCTTAGTATGCAATATCATTATAGCCCATATATGATTACAGATATGTTGAGAAGATTATACATTATCTAGTCATAATCTCGAGCAAAATATTGTGAGTGATAAATGATATGCCAAGGACGTATCGTTAATCGAGTCCACGCTTATCGAGGTCTCGGTCACGGTCAAAAGTCTAAGCGACACTATAATAATCTTTTTTAAGCACCTTCTATCAATAATATAATGGTTATACACATTTGCTTTAATTCATAGACCTTACTTTCATATGTATTTCATTTATGAAACTTTAATCCCCAACTCTGCTATTATAATGCCTATGCATCTTAAGCACTTTGTATATTATTGTTTTGTTTCCTAGACCTTACTAAACACATCAACACTGCATAACATATCAACACTTTTACGTGGTAAAGCCATGCTGCAGCTATATTAGTAGTATAGTTGTAGCATGAATGGGTCGGTTCGACCGGGGAAGGACCACGCTCTCACAAAATACCAGCTTAATGCTGCTGTGTTTCATATGGTGAGTGTAGAGAACCGGAGACCCTTTTTACTGGAAAAGAGGCATTCCATCTTAGTACTCATGGGTGACAACGCATCTGCATTTTGATTCTTTATTGAGGATAGATGTAGATGTCTATGGGTCACAGCAACCACTTACCATCAGGTGGACTGTGTGCTAGTTTGTCACCCTATCCTATAAAAAAAATAGGGATAATTTAACAACACCTGTATTCCATTATATTAAGGATATTTTAACAACACGAGTATGTCAATATTTTTAAGACGTTTAAATATCCGAGAATACTTTATTTAATAATGTACCATTTTTTATATAAACATTGACTTTCTATGAGATTTAAATTTTTTATGGAGAGAAAAAATGCATGTGTGAAAACATCATGAAAGTTTAATTTTTAAATTGAAAAATAAAGAAAATAATTTTAAGGGTGGCTATTAATTAAGAGTCAATAATCAGTAAAAGCACAAATGACATTTATAACGCTGGTGCCCAGTGCCTTTTGCCGCAGCGAGGTCACGTTGAAAAGCACCAGCCTGCAGTATTCTCTCTGCTCTTAACATCTCTTCTCCAGTTAAACGTCGAAGTTGTATTGCAATTAAATATGAAATTATGACAATCAACCCAATCGAATGAAAAGATTTTTAATTAGCGGCGTTCAACAAAAAAAAACAACACTCTGATTTACAGTTGCAAACTTCGCTCCCTCTGGTTCAACTCAATTTTTACCGTGAACAAATTTTAATTTTTCTTTTATTTAAATTTGTAATCAATGTGGAATGAATAACGAACGATTTGATATTAAAAACATTTTAAAGTGGTCAGTACGTTTTTAGTTGGTCAATGTTTTTAAAAATATACCTTGATGTGTTTATTTCATGTCCTTAATATGGGGCTATTGCATTGTTGTTGTACAATGTAATAGTCCCATATTAATTACTTCAGTACTTCAGTAGTCAATGGTAATCGACCTCCTTAACTATAAAAACGCGAAAGAGGAACTTTCTCGCATGCAAACATGATGGATGGCGCAAATATGCGTGCGTTACAAAATAAAATATAAGAGAATGTAATAAGCAGTTCGTTAGCAATTTGTCTGCAAAAACATGGTACCCGATCATTTTTTTAAAAATCATATAAACAACTCCAATTGCCACGTTACCACGGATATGACGCTTCGCTAGAGTAAAAACTTTACTCTCGATCTGGCAGGCGATGTTTCAGTGAGAGACCTTGAGCTTCCTCATACGGCCAGCAGTGTAGGGCCACGTCTCAGATCCATAGGGCATCACTGGCAACACGCACTGGTTGAACAATCTTGTTTTGAGGTATGCCTGACGATATGATATGTCGTAATCTCCTGAACGATGCCCAGCCGAGTTGAATCCGTCGATTGACCTCTCGGTCGAAGTTGGACTTACCTAATCAAACTATTTGTTCCAGGTAAACATACTCGTCAACAACTTCGAGCTTAGTGCTCCCAACAACTACCGGTATAGGTGTGACATGGAGGTTACACATGACTTTTGTTTTGTCCATGTTCATCTTAAGACCTATCCGCTAGGAGACACTATTCAGTTCACTGAGCATATTGCTTAGGTCCTCCAGCGATTCTGCCATAAGAACTATATCGTCGGCAAATCGAAGCTGAGTGATGTACTCGTCATTGATATTAATACCGTATCCTTTCCAATCCAGTAGCTTGAAAACGTTTTCCAATGCAGCGATGTAGAGTTTCAGGGATATTACGTCACCCTGTCTTACACCTTTCTACAGTTGGATAGGTTTCGTACTCTGATAGCCATCGTAGCCCTACTGTACAAACACTTCAGCACTTTCGATACAACGACAGTCAACTTGGCACCGGTGGTCTGCGCTGGGCGTTTCGGAAACCGCTTATTCTGGAGGCTGGAAGTCATCGAGTCTGTGCGAGACGATTCGTAATGACTCTCGAAAACAGCACGTAGACGCGGCTCAGAAGGGAAATCGGTCTGTAGTTCTTCAAGAGAGCGTTGTCACCTTTCTCAAAGAACAAGACCACCGCACTTCTGCTCCACGCCTTCGGTATAGTGCCACTATGAAGGACGGAATTAAAGAGCTTCTGAAGGACTACAAGTACCGGTTTTCCACCCGCGTTCAGAAGCTCCGCTGTAATTCCATCTCGCCTGGGGCTTTGCCGTTTTTAAGGTGCTGGAGGGCCATTCTAATCTCGCTCAGACTGACGTCCGGAATATCATCGGAATAGTGTCGGATAAGACTTGCTTTTGGATCGTTACTCCAACTCGTTGTGTGTGGCTCCAACGATGATGTGTACAGCTGCTCATAGAACCTCTCAATTTCTGCGACATTCGGTCTTCAGCTTCGACAGTTGGCTCTTTCTGGCAGACAGATCTCTGGCAAGGACTTTGAAGACCTGGTTCCGCTCGATCGTTTCTGCAATACGAGCTTATTAACGATGCGTAAGTCCCGCTGCATGCACTTGGAGATCTGTCTATTCAGTTGCTTGTATGCTGACAAATCTGCTGAAGACTGCAGCTTAATTTCCCGTCTAACAGCCATGAGATTAAGAGTGTGATCGGAGAGTTTTTGTGTTCTTCTGCGACGGGTCTTGTAGAACTTAGTTCCAACCGCATGGACAGTTTCCACAAGCTTGTCATTCATATCGTCTACTTCATTGCAGTCTTCTAGGCACTGAAAACGATTTTTCAACTCGAGCTGAAAGTTTTCGGGGCTTTGGATTAGAGCACGAGGGAAACGGAGCGTTAACTTCATTAGACGACACTTCTCCAACTTAACGTTCAGGTTCAGTGTACCTCTCACCATTCGGTGATCGCTGCGAGTTTTCACATGAGACATCACTGAACAGTTGTCGTCTGGTCATCGTAATGAAGTCTATCTCATTTTTTGTCGAACCGTCAGAGCTTAACCAGGTCCACTTTCTGTAAGGCCGCTTCTTGAATAAAGAGTTCATCATAAAGAGTCCCTCTTTCTCCATAAATTCGGCCAGCTGCTCGCCTCTTGGGTTCCGTTGCCCTATCCTGAATTTTCCTACTTTCAGCTCACCGTTCTCTCTTGTGCCTAGTTTTGCGTTGAAGTATTCCATTAACACCGTATAGTGGGTTTGGGAGGAATATATGGCTCTAGAGATATCCTCATACATTTCCTCCACCTCTCCATCGGGATGTGCCGAGGTTGGTGCGTAAACCTATATGATTTTCAGCGAATATCGTTAGGTGATTCTGAGTGTAAGGTATGCAAACCCCGTCAACACACTCCCAATATTTACAACGTTGTTAACGAGAGACTTGTGGACGATAAATCCGGCAGCTCCTTGGGACGGATGGTCGCCCTCCCGGTGATAGAATAAGTTGCCGGATTCGAGGATTACCGTGTCCTCCCCCTCTCTTCGGACCTCAGATAATACGTAAATCACACAAATTATTATTATATTAATAGATATTATTATAGTGATAGATGAGTGAATACGTCAATTTAATTCGTAGTAATTAACTATTTTGTTCCTTTTAAAGATTTACTGTATCGTTTTAATTAAGACCATGACCGGTGTTATTTCGTACGTAGGGTTTGTTATTTTTAAAGATTTAATTCTATTATTTGATGCTACTTTTATATGGACAAATAAAAACTATATTGAATGTCTCGTTGTTTAAATTCATATTTTTATTCTCATCGCCAAACCACGCCTATATGTCACAATTGAATTTTTTTATTTTTTGTTTAAAAAAATGGCATAAGCGTATGTCATTTCTTATATTATATTATTTGGCATTTTAAATAAATTTTCTTAAGTTTACGTAGTAAGTTATTATGAATTATTGTCGGTAATGACCTAACATACGATAATATTTAAATATATAATCAAAATTATTAAAACCACATTTATATTTTCAATTCCAAACATTGAAAGCCTTCTCCTGAAAAATAGCGAAAACGTAATTAAGTCGTTGTTCCGTTGGATGAGCGATATATGTATATATATATATATATATATATATATATATATATATAGAAAATACCACAGCATGGTTGACTACCTTTTTCCATGCAAAAATACCTGTCTACCAGGTGTATACAGTAATTTACCCTCATTTTCTTCCTAAAATTTAAATGTGTAAATATAGATATTTTTATTGCGAATCCACTGGTATATAATTGAATTTTCAAATTGTGGCAAGACTAGTGATTGACACGATTTAATGTTTCAATAGTTTTATTTTAATGTAGAGGGTGACCGAGAACACTATATATATTATTATGTGTGGTATGGAAGGATGCACGATAGCCAGAGCCTGACTAAGAGTTACGACAGCCCTAGGCTATCTATGGATATGCCCCCCCCCCCCCACCTGCCACCGGCCTGTTCTGTCCGTGCATGCCCAGCCCACGAATATATTTACTAGATTTTTATATTTTACAAGCTTTCCACCCCTCGGTTTCGTCCACATTAAATCAAAATTTCCTTTCCTGATAGTAAGTGTAGCGACCATCGCTCATGAACAACTGCAACACCAGGGAAATGCAGGTGCGTTGCCGGCCAGTTGCTCGTTTCTTGAAAGTCTCTAAGTCGTATAGGTCTGGAAAAATCGCACGTGGTAAACGATTTTACAAAGAAGTCTTGCGAGGGCGAAAACTCCTAGTAAATCGCACAGTCATGGTGGAACGCCAAGGATGTAGATGTTGTGGATGGTACCGTGAGTTTTGTCCCGATTTGCGTGCCAAACAATCTATCTAAATACTCCCCGTGAAAATTCAGCCAGTGAATTGAGCCGATCAGAAAGAACTCGGTCCTCGATGATTCGAGCCATTGTTTGCTGGATGCGGTCAAGTGAAAAACACTGGGGTGCCCCGGGTGAACCGGTGCTAACTCCGGAGCACCCGTCTTCAGCACAATAGTAGAGACTCATCAGACCCACTCGCTATGTAAACTACACATCCAGCATGGAGCAATCACACCGCGGAATGGTCGGCGTTGTGTACTCCGTCATCGAGAGTCGAGTTGGAATCAAAAAGAAAATCTTAAAGATCGACTTTCTCCAGCATGGGCTAGTGAGTCGCTCTCCCTGTGCAGAGATGGAACACATGGCTGGCAGAAGTTCCCTTGGACAGCACTGACAAAACACTTCATAAAATTAGAGGCACAGAAGAGATCTTGAGCTGTTTAAATTCTTTAAATCATGTCCAGTCTGAACTAGTGACGTTTGAGTGAATAAACTAAAGACGAAAGATACAAAATAATTCAGTCTTATTTTTACAACTTATTTCTATCCGTTTTGTACCAAAAAGAAAGAAAGAGCAACAAGTAAAATACTTGCTGCACCTACTTAATTATTTATTGAGAATATTATGTATACCGAATTTTATTTTGTACATAAGGGATGCTTGCAAAGGCAAGCTCAGCGCCCTCTCGAATCTTGCGCCCTATGCTCCAGCCTAGTTAGCCTGTGGGCAAATCAGGCCCTGACGATAGCAGCTGCGCGTGAGATGCTTACCGGAAAATAGAAAGGCGCGTGTTCAGTTCTCTGTGTAATAGAGAAAGATAAATAAAATATTCTCCCACCGAAAATTATTCTGGAGTCTGGAGCAAACCACATTTTCAATATATGTTTTATATTTATCTACGTGCTCTACTGCATCGAACATTTATTAGTGTATTGTGTTGAAAGTTTACAATAAAAAAAAACAATGAAGAATTGTTTTTATGTGGTGAAAAATCAAAAATTCGTTATTTTGATAAACAATTTTTTTCAAATTGTTATTTCAAAATTCAATTCCGCAAAGAAAGTGGCTTCAATTATGGTGATGTTCTTTTAACCAAAGAGTCTCTGGCTGATTTAGGTTATCACAGAGCATGGTATCAAAAAGTAACAAACAGCTTTATGGGAAAAATACAATGAAAAATACTTAACATTTTGTTAAAAATTTTGATAATTTATTATTTTATAACTTATACATTTTTATAAGTTGAATTTATAAGAACAGATTAAGCCGTTCGGCAAATATAAATGACATAAAAATAAGAAAATCAAAGATGTAAAAGAAAGGTTATACATGCATATCAGATAAAAATTGTCCGGCGCTAATAAACTACGAAAATAAGGATTTAGGATCCGAAATAAACTTCCGTTGGGTTTATATATAATCAAATAATGAATAATTTTTTTGTATAGTAGTAGTGGTTAATAATTTCAAAATAAAAAAATATTTTTATAACAATTAATTAATTTTGTTTTCAATATTTAACTGTTTAATATTTAATTTACGTTAAATTTTATTTACATTGCTTAATACTTATTTGTTTGATTTTTTATTTGGTTAGTATAATATATACAATTTAAAAAAGCAAGCCAATATTACTTGAATTTAGTTAGTACACTATAAAAAATTACAAGTTTTTATAACAATAAAGTTAGATTTTTTTTTAAAGTGAATACTACTACGAGGTATGCTCCAAAATAATTTTCAGTGGGAGAATATATTTATCTTTCTCTATTACGCAGAGAACAGAACGCGCGCCTTTCGTGCATACTTCCCTACCGCACATAATAATACACAGGCCTCCAAAAATCGACATAGGACTCCGATCTAAACCAATGTCCTACGGCGATGGGAGGAGGTAGAGAGGCTTAACGTGATGCTCGTTGGGTTTTGTCTGACTCCTGCACGTAGACGGTCTTGGGGTGTAGTGTACATCGTGGTCGCTTCTGCTCTGTGTCGGGGTGACAGAGCGGATTCGGCAGCACCCAAGGTGACAAAGCAGCCCTATTCAGGAGGCACTGCTTTCCTCGCTCAGCCGGGGAGGGGCTAGAAAAGGTGCCTAAACAAATACTCACCCCAACCCTTTAAGATGGTAGCTACCGCGGCTGTCTCCGTATCACAAATTCGCGGTCGACGCCACAGAAAAATAATAGAAAGTTTAATTTATCAAAATCAATGACATTTGGCGCGTGGAATGTACGCACACTTCTTGACCGCGAAGAAAATGCCTGCCCTGAGCGAAAAACTGCCATTGTAGCTCGGGAACTAAGTCGCTATAATACTGATGTAGCTGCACTCAGCGAAACACACCTACCCGATGAAGGAGAGCTGGTAGAACATGGCGGCGGGTATACTTTCTTTTGGAAAGGATTCGCTTCCTCAGATCCGCGAAGGTCTGGTGTAGGCTTTGCTGTCAAGAACTACCTTGCTGCTCAACTATGAGAGTACCCTGTACACATCTCAGACCGCATTACCACTTTTCCCCTTTACATGGAACGTGAAAACTATCTTAATATCATCAGTGTCTATGCCCCTACGCTAGACAAGTCTGATGAAATTAAGGATAAATTCTACGAAGAATTGACGCGGTGCATAGATCGTATCCGTCCAAGAGAGCAAATCCTTCTCTTGGGCGACTTTAATGCCCGAGTAGGACGAGATTATGACGCCTGGCCTAAAGTTCTGGGCAGACATGGTATTGGTAAAATGAAAAGCAGCGGCTAACTGTTACTTAGTTTTTATGCACAATTAGATCTTGCAATTACAAATACTATGTTCAGATTGCCTGCCAAGTACAAGGCAACGTGGATGCACCCCAGATCGAAGCATTGGCACCTTATCGATTACGCTATCGTGCGTCAAAAAGACATCTCTCAAGTCCAAGTCACCCGTGTCATGCGTGGTGCTCACTGTTGGACTGATCACCGGCTTGTTATCATTAAATTAAATCTTCGTCTTCCACGTCCTTGTAGATCGGAAAGATCTAAACAGATACGTCTGAACCTTGAACGACTCCAAGATACTAACACGAGGGCTAAATATGCCGAAACCTTGTGCACTGCTCTGCAGCCCTCGATTCAAAATCAGGTGAGATCAATATTGTCTAAGAGCCTCTATCTTCTCATATTCTCGACATTGCTAAATCTACTTTGGGTTTGAGAGTCCGAAAACATGAGGACTGGTTTTATGACAATGATGGGGTACTTACGGATGCTATTGATAAACACCGTAGGCTCCTAAAGCAGCACAGTAGAACTCCTCAGAGTGGAGGTGTTATAGAGTTGCGTCATAGTGATCTGGAGCTGCGTAAACTCGCACGACAAGCGAAAGATAAGTGGTGGCGGGAGAAGGCTCGTCAGATGCAGTGGTTTGCTGATACCAACCATCTTGGTGAGTTTTATGCTGAGGTGCGACATCTACTCGGTACGTCCTCTATGGCGAAAGTTCCACTGAATTCAACTAGTGGTGAAGCGCTTTTTAAAAGCAGGGAGGAAATACTCGAGCGATGGACGGAGCATTTCTACACCCTACTTAACGTGGATCATTTTGTTAACCTAGACCATGTTCGCTGCCTACCTCAACAACCTTTTGCCCTCGAGCTCGATGAGCCAGTCTCGCCTGACGAGGTTGCTCTTGCCATTAAGCAACAGCAAAATAAACGCGCGGTTGGTGTTGATTCTATAGCAGGTGAATTATTGAAGTATGGTGGTGGGGATTTGTATTCGGCGATATGGGAACGTTTTGTTCTTAAGTGGGAAAAGAACAAGTCCCTGATACTTTTAAGGTGTTCCTCATACGAGCCCTATATAAAGGCAAGTGTGACCGGTCGAACTGCAATTCTTACCGAGGCATTTATCTACTTTCAGTGCCTGGAAAGGTCTTCGCCAGACTTCTATTAAACCGTATCAGGAAACTTTCTGAAAGGATTTTCAGGAATCCCAGTTCGGCTTCCGACCTGACCGTGGTACTTGTGAGGCGATTTTCTCATTGCGTCAACTACAGGAAAAAGCAGAGAACAGGGTCGTAATATCCATCTCTATTTTGTAGACCTTGAGAAAACATTCGTTAGTGTACCGTGAGAAGCCCGCTGAATAGTGCTGCGGAAAATTGGATGCAATGTCCACCGCGCTGCCCAAATGCGTGTTGGCGAACTTCACATGTCTTCGAAATATTTTTTTTTCTTATTTCTCAGACATGCAGGTTTCCTCACGATGTTTTCCTTCACCGCCGAGCACGTGGTAAATCAGCACTTAAAATTGCAATTAACAATGTCATTGGTGCTGGCGTGGATCGAACCCGGGTTGCTCGCGTACTGTGAAACTTACAGCGAGCGCAAACCATCTGAGCTACCACGGCTCTATCACGGCTTTCTGGTAATGTTAGTCCAAATTTCATTCCATTCTTATATGGGGCAAGATTATGTGCCTTCAAAAAAAAATGGATAACGGTATCCGTCCTATTGCCGTTGGTTCCACATTTCGACGCTTAATTTCAAAATTAGCTTGCAGGCACATAATCTCTAATCTTAAGACAAAATTTCTGCCTACTCAACTAGGCTTTGGCACTAGAGGTGGCTGTGAGGCGGCGGTACATTCAGTGCGTACATTTTTAACAGACTCTGATGCAGATGTTCTTGTGAAGGTTGACCTAAGGAATGCTTTTAACTCTATCGATAGGGTAACCCCGCTGAAAGAAGTGGCTAACAATACGCCCGAAATTTATCATTACGTTTGGCAATGTTACAATCAAAATACTAACTTGTTTTACGAAAACCATATTATCGATTCTGCAGTCGGTATTCAGCAGGGTGACCCACTAGGTCCAGCACTTTTCAGTTTGGGAATTCAACCCATTATTTCAAATTTGAAATCCAAGCTGAATGTCTGGTACCTGGACGACGGTACACTGGGAGGTAGAGCAGATGACGTCCTCAGTGATCTTACTCATATTGTTCGAAATTTTTAAAATATTGATCTTGAGCCAAATAGCAATATTTTTGGCAATAATTTATCTAGTTCTACCAGAGACACTTTACTTCAAAATTTCAATCATATTTCTCCAGGAATAAAAACCGTCAGTACGGAATCGCTATACCTGCTAGGTGCCCCGTTGTTTTTCGATAGTATTAAACCTGTTTTCAAAACAAGATTTGATCAGTTTTTAAACCACGTTGATAAATTGTATAAATTAAACCCCCACATTGCTCTTACTATTTTAAAATATTGTCTACTTATAGATTTCCATACTTATTCCGCTCGAGTCCAGTCTGGAAATATTCGAATATTTTAAAAGATATTGATAATAATCTTAAAATAGCTATAGAAAAAAAATCTAAATTTAACTTAAAATACAACAGCCTGGACTCAAGCTACTTTACCTATAAAGTTTGGTGGTATTGGTGTGAGAAATCTTTCTAGCGTTGCATTGCCTGCTTTTCTTGCTTCCGTTCATAGTGTCAGTGACTTATGTAACATAATTTTAAATAATAAAGTAGACCTGTGCTTTGCTACGGAGGCAGGGCAGAAATGGCGAGTGCTTTGTCCAGGCGAAAATGTCCCACTGGAAGTTAACCAAAAAAAAAACAGTGGGATATTCCGTTGGTACAAAACGTACAGAGAGATTTGTTTCACAATTTCCATAGTGACCAAGATCAGGCACGCCTTCTAGCTGTTTCGACTAAGGAATCTAGTCACTGGTTACATGCTTTACCATCAAGTAATTTCGGCACAATACTTGATGGATAAAGCTTGCGCATCGCCGTTGGAATCTGACTAGGAGCGGCGATTTATCAACCCCATCAGTGCCCCTGTGGTAGCAGCGTCGACAAGTTTGGGCTACATGTAAGAAAGGTGCTGGTAGGTTTTCACGGCACGGTTCTTTGATCGATGTCATCCGAAGGGCTCATGTCTGTATAAATGTTCCCTCGGTTTTAGAGCCTTGTGGAATATTTAGAGACGATGGCAGGAGACACGAAGTCCCTGGGGAGAGAGGTAAAGCCCTAGTGTGGGATGCGACTTGCGTAGACACTTTGGCGGCCTCTCATCTCGGGGGTACCTCGTTAAGAGCCGGGGCGGTATTTCTGCTGGTGATAAGAGGGCTGGTTCTTTTCTTGCTCAAAGGCTAAGTATAGCCATTCAGCGGGGAAACGCAGCCAGCGTTCTTGGCACGATATCGCGTGGAGTAGGACTGTATGATAATTAAGTTACTAGTCTTTTTTTATAATAGTTTTCAATATTGTATATAATAAAATATTGTATATTATTTAGAATTAGAGTTGCATTTCCTTGCCTTATGTGTAACACTCAAACAATTTACACAAGCGTGTCGTTCTTTAACATATTGATAACGGTCGTTTGCTGTCATCTTACAAAATGCCGGACACTTGTATAAATGATCATGCACAATATCCTTGCACAAACATTTGTATGTATCGGCCGTAGCGACATAAGATTGCGGTTGTGGAGCTTTTGCGGTGGGTCGGTGATTCGGGTTCGAATTCGAAGTGGAATAATAAGAGTGCTGTAATATATTAGCTTGTTCCTTTACGTAGTCGGTTAAACTTTTATATTTACGAATTTTATCCTTTCGAGGATGCATTTCGAAAGAACGAACTGTTTCGGGATCTAACTTTTTAAAGCGGTATGTAATAAAATAAAATCAGTTAAATCAGATATATGTAAGTTTTTTAATGTGCTAACCGCTGTTATGAATGTATGTAAAAATAATTCTAAGTTTCGAGCGGAAGAGTTAAATTTTTTTTAAAATTGGTTAGCATGCGTTTATCATCGTACTTCTCTATAAGCGCGTTCAAAATAAGGTCATAATTCTCAGCACAAAGAGTAATACCGGCGAACACAGAATGCGTTTTGATTGTTAATTTACCTAGCAGGTAATATAATTTATAGCCGTGAGCCGTGGTAGCTCAGATGGTTAGCGCTCGCTGTAAATTTCACGGTACGCGAGCGAACCGGGTTCGATCCCCGCCGGCACCAATAAAATTGTTAATTGCAATTTTAAATGCTGATTTACCACGTGCTCGACGGTGTAGGAAAACATCGTGAGGAAACCTGCATGTCTGAGAAATAAGAAAAAAAATGTTTCGAAGACATGTGAAGTTCGCCAACACGCATTGGGGCAGCGCGGCGGACTTTTCCTTGCCCTAAAACCCCTCAGAAATGAGGGGAGGCCTGTGCCCAGCAGTGGGACGTATATAGGCTGTAACTTTAACTTTTTTAATACAATATATCGGTGTCTGATAGGGACGGATTATCATGCACAGTGGATTTGAAACTTGCATAAAATAATGACCATGAGCGGATATCACCATCAAACGACGCTAGCTCTATAGGCGGTAAAGACTTTCGCGATATTGTGGCCAATTTCGGACATTCATTTGTTATTCGACTTGCAAGACGAGACATGAGTTTTATATGACATTAATTTGGGGTTTGGCGTTTCAGCCCTAGTTTCATTCGTTATGACGTGCTAGTTTTCGACATTTTAATAATAAATATATATAGGAAATATTAAGGTTATAAGTAAAGTTTTAAATTTAACTGGCGAGCGATGAACAAATACACAATTTATTAAAGCGTAGTAAACATTAATCTATCGCGGAAATATCAGGTAGATTTATTAAACTGGTCTAAATTTAAAATATAGAGTAAATAATTTTTAAATAATAATTTTTAAATATTATATTTGATATAATTTTTAATATATCTATACTGAAAATGGGCCAAATTAAGAGTACCCTTAACCGACGAGCGTGTATGCGTAGGTATATGGATGTGGAGGAGGCGAGAGAGGTGTGTCAGGATCGTGCCAAATGGAAGTCCATAGTCACTGGCTACCCCTCTGGGTGACAAGCGTGAGTGTTTATGTATGTAAATTTGTTTGTGAGCGAGCGGGTATGTAGACATTGTATTATGTATAGCGGTAAGTATATGGTAAATAATATAATAGCGATGAATATACGGCTTTAAATTAATGTAATAAATATATAATGCGTGTATCATCATCATTAAAGCCCTTCATAAGTCCACTGCTGAACATAGGCCTCCCCCAAGGAATGCCAAAAAGCACGGTCCTGAGCCACCTGCATCCATCGACTTCCTGCATGTCTTACCAGGTCGTCACTCCATCTAGTGGGGACGCCTCACTTCGTCCGCCGGTACGAGGCCGCCACTCGAGAACCTTTTTTCCCCATCGGTTGTCGGTTCTTCGAGCTATATGGCCGGCCCATTGCCACTTCAGCTTACTAATCCGTTGGGCTATGTCGGTCACTCTGGCTCTACTGCGGATATCCTCATTTCTAAGTTTATCACGCAGGGAAACTCCGAGCATAGCCCTCTCCATAGCTCGCTGAGCGACCTTGAGCTTCCTCATCCGGCCAGCTGTGAAGGACCACGTCTCAGTTCCATAGGTCATCACTGGCAACACGCACTGGTTGTACAGTCTCGTTTTCAAGTTTTGAGGTATATCTGACGTGAAGATGTGCTGTAATTTTCCGAACGTTGCCCAACCGAGTTGAATCCGTCGATTGACCTCTCGGTCGAAGTTGGACTTACCTAGTCAGACTATTTGTCCCATGTAAACATACTCGTCAACAACTTCGAGCTTAGTGCTCCCAACAACTACCGGCATATGTGTGACATGGACATTAAACATAATCTTTGTTTTGTCCATGTTCATCTTAAGACCTATTCGTTGGGAGACACTATTGAGGTCATTGAGCATAGTGCTTAGGTCCTCCAGCGATTCTGCCATAAGGACTATATCGTCAGCAAATCGAAGGTGAGTGATGTATTCGCCATTGATGTTAATACCGTATCCTTTCCAGTCCAGTAGCTTGAAAACGTCTTCCAATGCAGCGGGGAAGAGTTTCAGGGATATAACGTCACCCTGTCTTACACCTCTCTGCAGTTGGATAGGTTTCGGAATGCGTGTATATATGCGAGAAATTAAGTAAAATATTATATTTTTTGGCTTTAATTAATATACTCGCGTGGAAGAAATATAACGAGTTTATGAGAAAAATCCCGTCGTGAAATGTGAAAGGTTACCTCAATGATATATAAATATGTGGGTCACATATGGCTATATATTATAACTATTCTGCATAGAAATATTCCAACGAAGGGGCAAAAAAAATGGTTGTCGAATTGAAAAAGTTTTAATACGGTCTAATGGACCGGAGAATATGGTTCTAATCCGGCTCAAAGGACCAAAATGGTAATGCGTGGTTTAAAATTAGTATAAAGTGAACTATAATAGGTAGCTGGAATTGGATTTCGTTGAAATTTGCAACCGACACATAAAACTGAAGTTTGAAGGCCAGGTGAAGGCACCTGGAGAACGCCAGCAGCTTCTCTTCGTACTTGAGGTTGACACTGGCGTGGTGCACTCCAAGTTTTCTTACACGATTTACACTTAATTGACACAAGTCACGGCCGTGATTTTAAGTGTACGATAATTAAATAGATATAGCGAGCGTGATACAATATGCTTCCGCGTGCGGGCGTGTTTTTACTTAGACTCCTCTTCTACCCGGTTGTCCGTCGCAAGTAGGAATGAATGGAATGAATGAAAGGTATTATAGAGGAAATCTGATTCGTCAATAAGATTGACAAAAAAACGCGGAATATTTCAATTTGAGAAGTGGCGGTAACACGTGCTATTGTGTATTTGTTACATTTTAGCGCACTGATAAAAATTGTCGACTTGTGCATAGAGTGCAAGGTTAGTTTATTTCGGACTTTTGACGCGTAATATTCTTGGTTCTTTGCATCGTAGTGACTTAATCTTCTAATTATTTGTTGGAACAGACATATCGTTACTTTTAACCATAAAATATGGATACCACTGAAGCAAAAGCCGCTCAAGTGGTAGCTCTCGTTCGTGAAGGGCTAAGTCAGCGAAATATGACAAGGAGATTAAATTTGAGTCGATTATCAGGGCGTAGAGTTTATAAACGATACTAAGAGATGGTAGAGTACCGCCGGAGACCAGGGTCTGGAAGAAGACGTCTCACAAACCCGACGGATGACCGTTTTATTGCCTTGACTTCTTTGCGAAATCGGCATCTTTCTGCTGTTGATGTTCAGGGTAGGCTGAGGGAAACTCGTGGAGTGTCTGTAAGTGAGAATACGGTGAGAAGAAGACAGCAAAACCTGACACCACACAAGCCAGCGACGGGACCAAACTCACTGCATCTCATCGGCAAGCAAGGTTAGAATTTGCTAGGCAACACGTGCAATGGAATCTTGGTCAATAGGAGACAGTTCTTTTCAGCAATGAAAGCCGAATGACCCTTGTAGGCTCTGTTGGACGTCCTAACGTTATGCGAAGTGTTTGGTGGAGACAGTCCGGTTTGGTGGAGGCTCTACAATGTTTTGGGGTGGCATATCTTTAACCGCATGTACTGAGTTGGTTTTCTTTCGCAATCGTGCGGTTAATGCTGAAAGTTACATTACGGACATTTTGCAATCTCATGTGATGCCTTACGCTGGGTATATTGGGGACAATTTTCAGCTCATGCATGATAACGCAAGACCGCACGTCGCTAGAATTGTAACTGGATATCTTCAGGAGGTCGGAATTTCAGTTATGCAGTGGCCAGCTAATAGTCCGGACTTAAATCCCATCGAGCATCTCTGGGATCAGATAAAAGAAAGGTTAGAGCCCAAAATCTAGTTCCCGAGACGTTGGATCAATTGGAAGCCGCCTTAATAGAAGAATGGGAGCAGACACCCCAAGAAGACATAAAAAGCTGATCCGTTCCTTAATAGGCGTATGCAGGCGGTGATAAAAGCAAGAGGAGGAAATATCTCATATTAAAGTAAGGTTTACATTTTTAAATGTCAAAAATGTAAATATCGATCTTCACAGTAAAATCGTAAATTTTGTAAAATGTTATGGTTTCAATGTCTCATCACATTTGTATGTAAAATATCCCGTTTCACGCGCCGTTTTTAGTTTTTTACAACCCTATAATTGCATTAAAACATTATCAAGATAAAAAATATCTATCGATTGTGGTAAAAACCCATAGGAATAGGACAGTTCTTTGCGAAAAAACGTAGGTGGGTCGATTTTTTTGGAGGCCAGTGTATATAACATAGTGTTATCTGTCACGCTCTACTTTAAAATAAAATTATTGAAACGTTAAATCGTGTCAATCACTAGTCTTGCCACGATTTGAAAAGTCAACCATATATCATTGGATTCGCAATAAAAATATCTAGTTTTACACATTTATTTTTTTAGGAAAAAGAATGAGGGTAAATTACTGTATCAGTTTACCTGTTTACATCTGGTAGACAGGTATTGTTGCATGGAAAAAGGTAGTCAACCATGCTGTGGCATTTTCTATATATATATTTTTTTTCGATTGAGACCAATTTTATCTAGGAAAAGATGACCGTAATCGGTAAAAAAAAAACATTTAATAATTTTTAAATAAAAATAGCCATGCCAAAATATAGGCTGTCAATCACCCCGATTTGTATTTATTTATATAGGTATTTTATTATAAAAACAATATTTCATCAAGGAAAAGAATGAGGGGCTATTTTTGTTACGCCGGATCCTCTACTATCAGTCCAGTATCTTGAAAACGTCTTCCAATAAGCACTACTAGCTTCATTATTATTAAAAAAAAAAATTCAATTCTTTATTGGACAACATTTGTAATGTGAATGACAAAGCAAACATAATGTGTGTAATTTAAATTCAATTATCTAAACTTTTGACGCTATACTATGTACACTTATAGTAACAGGATGCTTGTACAAAATACTACTTAAATTACTATTCTATTTTCACCATATAATATTTATGTCAACCAAACATGGCTGCTACTTGTAGTATACATGCATATTTCAATAGTAGTCCTTGTTTGTAAGTCTGGCCATTAAAAATTAGTTTTGTAGGATGTTGTATGCAATACTTTAAAATATTATAATATGAAAATTCCTTTGGGTTAAATTTTAATATGACTTTGTATATTAAGATGAAATTGTATCTCAATGTGGGGGGGATGTATCGACAGTATTATACAGGCTTATTTTTCAAAGAGTAGCCAAAGTTTAAACTTAAGTTCAAATATCATATGAATAATGATATACCGTTACTGTAGTTTTTGAAAATACGAGTAAATGAGGCTTCTACTTTTATTTTAAATTATCCCAAATTTAATGTGATTTATGGGCAACAACGTTTTTACCTACCGATCGACCCTTACGAATGTGTGCATGCGCAGTAAAATTAGTTAAAATAATGCATTACCACGCATTTTGAATTTAAAAGATGGTAAGGACAGAATGCTTGATATTTTTTTAATAATTTTATTTCACCATTTGCCTATATTACTTATTCTGAACCTTCTCTGCAAATTTGGCCGGTTATTACAAAATAACCCTGTGTAGTATGTTCGAGCCTTAATCAAATATTGTTCATATTATCGATGATTTGTCTACGATTAGTGACTTATTTTGACAACATATTACGTCCTTTGCTCAATAGATGAATATATTTTTCTCTTTTTTAATGTTCCAATGCACTGCACTCATTTTGTAATTCTTGACTTATTAAACCATATTATTGGAGTTTGAGATTTGATTGAGATACACATTTTTCATTTTATTATCGTCGCCTCGTTCTACGTTTGCCCAACCATGAAGTTTTAAAATTAATTATACTCGTACCTATGTAACATTTAACGGTGAGTGGATATTGTGACCTAGAGGCACCTACATCTATCTTCAATTAAGAATCAAAATGTAGATGCGTCGTTGCTTTTGAGGGCTAAGATGAAACGTCTCATTTTCTGTAATAATGGTCTCCGGTTCTCTACACTCACCAACTGAAACAATACAGAATTAAGCTGTTATTTTACGCTAGTACTCTGTGAGATCGTGGTTGTTCCGCGGTCAAGCTGATCCCTTGATGCTACAATCATAATAGCTGCAGCGTGGCTCTACCACATATAAACAATATATTAAAACTTTTCCGCATTTCATCGTATCCGAACAATCTTAATAAATTATTCGGTTATTAGGGTTTCCAAACTCTCAGCAGATCAGGCAGATTGAATGTGGATATGCTAACCTCCGATAAATTTCCCCCCGCATGTCACACCATTTACTGTATATTTCTATCAACATTTTTCCTTCCTAATTAAATTTTCATAACTGAGAAATAAACTTTACTCACGTCATTTACAGATCTATTTAGTCTTTACATCATTTTCAGTCAATAATTGAGGGTCACAGCTAAAATATAACGTGTACACGAGAAAATTATTTTAAACATAATAAAACTACCAAATAAATCATAAATAAATCATCAAAACATCTTAACCCTTTTCTTAAAAAAATATATTTCATAACATAATGCTTATATTTTGTTAAGATCATTTAATTCAGTTGAAAATTTAATTATCTCATTAGGTACATATTAAAGCACACCGAACCAATAATAATAACGAAAACATAAGTCGTCATCAGTAACATAACAACTGTGAATCGAAATACAAAAATTGTGTTCCCAGCCGCGTAAGCGATATGTGAGACCTTTGTTTTAAATTCCAAACTTACCTATATGGGAACGTTTGCGATCACATTGCAAGATCGTAGCTAATTTCTAGAAAACTCGGAAAGAAGGTTTAAAGTTTAGATTTAAATAGTCGCATTGATAAATGATATACATCAAAAAACGCATTAGCTTTTTTTAATTTATGATTGCTAGAAATATGATGTTTATTTTATAGTATATAGAAAATAATTAAAAATCACTATACCTATCTATCAAGTTTATATAACAAAACATTAATTTTCTTGACCATTGAAAGGAAACATTTTTTTGTATGTACGTTTGTTTTGTAGAGCCATGCTAAAGCTATATCATGGTTGTAGCACGAATGGGTTGGTTCGACCGTGGAAGTGTTCTCTATGAATATCAGCGTAAAATAGCAGCTTAATTCTGCTGTATTTCGTATGGAGGGTGGAGAAAATCGGAGAGCCTTTTTACTGTATACGAGGCATTCCATCTTAGTCCCCAGTGGTGAAAACGCATCTGCATATTGATTCTTAATCGAGGATAAACGTATACGTCTATGGGCCACAGTATCCATTTACTACATCAGGTGGACTGTGTGTTCGTTTGTCACCATATTTATTCTATAAAAAGAAACAAGCCATGTATTGGAGAAGCGTTTTAATAAGCAGACGTATGTCTGGTAATTAAGTTAATCTTTAATGAGAATACTTTTCTATTCTACCTGAACTATAATATATAATATTAATATATATTGTTATTGGGGCTACACTACATGACAAATTTTAAAAACAGTTCGACGATAATTGAAAGTCTTAACATATTAATGTACGTAGCGTAGCAGGTTCATCCGAGGCATCAACAAGTGAGAGGAAAGAAGAGCTGTTGCAAGTAGAATAAAAAAATTATCTAACATTAGCGAGAAATATTTCAAATAATAAAATAATACATAATTAAATTCATAACTAAATATAAAAAATATATGTATATCTGCATACATCACCCTCCAGCTAACTGTACATAATCTTAACAATGACGTCAGGAAGAAAAACAACAACAACAAAATACAACATAAAAGAAAAAAAACTTTTAAAGCTTTTACCAATTATGTTATCTATATTTATATAAATAAAAGAAGATGTTCTCACATCTTCACTGCACATCAATACACAGCCCAAACTGCTAAGCGTATTGGTAATTTGAAGTGTAGCTGCCTTTTATAACACGTCCTAAAAGGCAGCTATACCTACCCAAGTGCCTACCTACGTGTAGGCATTCACTTAGAAGGGCTTTCGAAATATTCAACCCTTAAAAGCGTGAAACTTTACAGTTTATATGAAACATTTTATTTTACAAGTCGATTGACTCGAAACTTACTGAAAGTACTTTGTAAAAAAATTATGATTGCGCATTTTGTATGAAAAATATAATTAAGACGCACAGTCTAAACCACTGGACGTAGAAGCGTGGAATTAAAACAATAGTTTTGTTTTATTACTTAAGAATTCACTAAGAAGGGATTTTGAAAATTCAACCCCTAAGAGGGTAAAATAGGATGTTACAGTTTGTATAAAACTTTTTATTTTCTGCGGTGATCGATATGAAACATACTGAAAGTACTTTTGATGAAAAAGTACTTTGAATAGCTAGAAGAGAGGTGTACATAAATTATATTAAGTTAAAAATATAAAATGAAAACACAAGATGATGACAGTGGAGGAAAGTAGGATAGATACAAGAAAAGATAGTAAGTATGATGGGAAATATTATAGTTCTAATTAATAAGCTTTGAGCAGATTTTTGAAGGAAAAAGGATTGAGTGCGGCGAACATTTAGAAGCAAGGATTTCCACAAGCGCACAGCTGTAACAGAAAATTATTTATTGAAGAAGGAGGATGAATGTACTGGAGTACGATGGGAAATGGTGGTTTCACTCTTTCACAAATCTTTGTCAAACTTGAATTCAGTGATCATTATCACTCCAAAATATGAATAAGTTATCATGTGCTAGCTTGAGTTTTCTGTATTATGCAATCTTATAAAAAGCGTGGGTCATGACTGTCTGGACATTACGAATTGGAGGCGGGTAACACCGCGGGCTGAAAAGTTAGTAAAAATATATTAATTTCGGTGAGAAAACATTAAAATTATATTTCATTGTATAAAGAAAACATGACTTAAGTAAATCATTGCACCGGAGACAATATGTCACGAGGCCTTCAGCGGATCCGACAGATAACGGACAGTCTGCCGTTATAACCTGACATAAGACAGGATTTAATTGAATACTCTTTTGAATTCAATCAAAATAATTTATAATTTTTGTTGTGAAGACTGTATGTGTTTGTAATGTATATGTTTCTGAAGACTATCCCAAAGAAGTTCAAGAAAAAGGGAGAATTAAGAGGAAAACTGATAGAGGAAAGGAAAAACTTTGCGATAATAGATTATGATAAACTAATCATCAAAGAAAACACTAAACAACGAAAGCGTAAACGGATTTATCGACATCACCTGCAAATACAACAGCCTCGTAAACAGTACGCGCCATCCAAAACGAATAGGGCAAATGCTTGACATAATGAGAGGAAGAAGTAGTTCCTTTCCTGCCCTTCTAAACCTAATGAACAGAAACAATGACATAAAAACATCAGCCACCGGAACAAGACAACAATTAAAGTAAAACTAAATAACAAAACAATGAAATATTCCCAAGCCGACTGGTCCTCGTGAAATTAGACCACCACCCTCCATTGAAGAATTCCAAGAGTAATAGTAAAATTTGTAATAAAATTGGTAATAATAAAAATGTTAGAATAAAAAGAAACAAGTTGAAAACTCCACTTTGAAAATAGGTACATTTAATGTAAGATCCTTTCATCAATTGAACGATACTTACAACTGCTTATGCACTAGAAGAAATCGATTTTGATATACTGGGATTATCCGAAGTAAAGAAAACTGGCTACAGCATTGAAGAATATCGAGAATACATCCTATGTTATATTGGGCAAACAAAAACACATAGGGTGGATTCCTGGTAAAGAAAAAACATAAACATATGATATCTAATTTCACAGGATCTCTGAAAGGGTTGCTCTACTGCAGCTAGAAACCGAGAAATTTAATATATCTATAATCCAGGCATATGCACCAACAGAGGCATCGCAAGCAGAAGATATCGCAACTTTCTACAGCGATATGGTAAAAGCACACTCTTTAGCAGATAATATAATAATAGTAATGGGTGACTTTAACGCAAAAAATAGGGTGGCCCAAGAAAGAAGAATGCTTGTATGGGAAGCTACGGTTACGGAGAACGCAATGAAAGGGCGAAAGACTAATAAATTATCTCGAACACAAGTTGTCAATCATGAACACATTCTTCAAGAAAAGCCAAAAGAAGATGGACCTGGATGTCATCTAATCAGAAGATCAAAATGAAATAGACTTTATTTTAACTAATAAACCTAACATGGTAAGCATTGAAGTTCTAAATCAAGTCAAATATGCTTCGGACCACAGATTACTACGAATAACGTTTTATTTATACCAACCAAAAAAAGCAGAAAAACATTTCAAACTTCAATAAAAATCCAACAACAGATTACGAAATTAATAAATACACTGACAGCCTGAAATCCAATCTTGAAGACAATATAACTACCGCCTGAGAATGTTCAAACCTTCTATGACTTACTTGGAAAACATAATATCCAGCTTAAAAATAATAAAGACACTCAAAAGAAACGACATACAATACTTAGCGAACATACAAAACAACTAATTAAGAAACGCACAGAATTAATAAACACAAAGAATAAAAACAAAGAAAAAAAAACTTACAAACTCTTAAAATATAATAAATCAATAAAACTCGACTACTTTAAACATAGAGAACTGATAATAACAAAAATATAAATAGCTTTAGAAGCACTAAAGAGCCTTCAAGGAACTAACCCTTCAAACGAAATGGGTACAAAACTGAAAACAACTCTGAAGAGACTAAGTCAAGAAAAGATGTGATAGGACATGCTAGCAAATTTTATAAACAACTATACAAAAGAAGGAAGACAGAATGCAATGGAAGAAGAAATTGATAATAAATCTAGAGTAAATACAGTTATACCAATTGAAGAAGAAGAAATACTCTCGCATAAAATTAAAATGAAAAAGTCCAGGGCCTGATGGGTTAACAAACGAAGCCCTTAAATTAGGTGCCCTATCTTACTTAAACACTTAACACACCTCTTTAATATGATATTAGATACAGAAATGGTACCAAAGCAATGGTGTACATCTGACATTATATTAATTTATAAAAAGGAAACCGTTAGATATCGGAAACTACAGACCCATAAGTCTACTGACAAGTATGTACAAGCTCTTCATCTATCATACTAAAACGAATTACAAAAGAAATTGACGCTTCTCAGGCAATAGAACAAGCAGGTTTCCGCTCAGGATTCAACAATTGACCACATACAAACTGTAGAACAACTAATAGAAAAGTACAATGAATTTAATAAATCTCTATATGTCGGCTTTATCGACTACAGCAAAGCCTTTGACAGTATCAACCATCGTTTCATCTGGAATGCATTGAAAACATCAAATGTAAACGATAAATACATAAAAGTCATAAAATATATATACTTAAATAGTACAAGTAGGGTTAAACTTGAAAGGAGAGTGACCAAATAAAAATAGAAAGAGGAGTCAGGCAAGGTGATCCTTTGTCGCCGAAACTTTTCATTGCTGTGTTGGAAAATATATTTAAAAATTAAATTGGACAAAATATGGCATTAATATCAATGGGCGTCGTTTAAATCATCTTAGGTTTGCAGATGACATAGTCATATTTGCTGAAACAGCTAAGCAACAATGATATGCTATACTCACTAGAACAAGAAAGTTCAAAAGTAGGTTTAGAAATGAATATAAGCAAGACTAAGATAATGACCAACAGTCTCAATGTACCCATCAACATAAAAGGAAATAATATAGAATACGTAAAAACTACATTTACTTGGAAACAAATATCCTTCATGAAATCTAACAACGAAGATGAAGTAGAAAGAAGAAAACATTGCATGGAAAGTTTTGGTCACTAAAAGAAATTCTAAAAGGAAAATACAGTATGAAAATAAAGAGTACTGTAATGGACACTGCCTCTTGCCTAGTCTACTAACGGCTGCAAACGTGGACATATACAAACAAAGTGAAACAGAAAATAAATACAACACAGAAAGCAATGGAAAGGAGCATCTTAAATATAAATAAAATACATAAAGTCAAAACAATATAATAAGACAAAGAACAAAAATAACAGATGCACTCACTCATGTCTAGCGTTAAAGTGGAAATGGGCAGGACACGTCTCACGATACCCAGATAATAGGTGGACAATACAAAACCACGATGGAAGGGACCGGTATCTGGCAAAGGAAAGTTGGAAGACCACAAACGGTGGGCTGATGACATAATACAGTATGCAGGAAAAGACTGGATGAGTAAAAGTAAAAATAAAGAATTGTGGAGCAGATGGAGGAGGCCTTTACTCAAATGAGATCCATATCTCTGAAAATATACATAGTTAACCGTACATACAATTACTAATATAAAATATAAAAATAAGCTAATAATACTAACAATAAGTACTAAGCAACATTGAAATGTAAATGTAGAAATGTAGGGATAAGGAATAAAGAGGCTTTATTATTATTATTATTATTATAATATATTAATGTGATATATAAGTCTATTAGTTTCTAACATTTTAATATAATGTTTATTAATTATTTTCTTTTACTTTATAGGTCCCGGATTATTTCCACACGTCCCGGATTGCTTGGGAGATAATATTACAAGGCATTACGTCCGACCCTTTAAAACCTTTTTATTAAGGTGCTCTATACAGTAAAATAAATAATAATAATAATAATATTTTTTTCATAAAACTTATTTTGACTTTTATGCACGCTTGACAAAAGCGCTTAACAGTCTTTTGTCGGGCGTTAATAAGACACACGCATATAACGGTTGGGTTATGCCTGTCCTCATGTACACCTTCGGCATACTCAGAAGGACTCAGACCGAACTGAAAGCTTTGAATCGAAAAGTCCGCACTGTTATGACGACTCATAGGATGCATCACCCGAGATCGTCAGTAATGAGGCTGTACTTGCCGCGGAAACATGGTGGGCGCGGCTTTTTAAGCGCTCTCACCATGCATAATCGCGAAGTGTGCAGCCTCCGTAATTACTTCCTGGCGAGATCGAATGATCCATTCTACAGCGACGTCATTTTATAAGATAAAGGCCCAGCAGTACAGTGCATTTCCGACCGGGAGACCATATGGAAGGAGAAGGAGCTCCACGGGAAGTTCTACAAGGCTCTACATGAACCTTTCGTACATTCCTCCCTCCACTGGCTACGTTTCAGTAACCTCTTTGGGGAAACCGAAGGTTTTGTCTGTGCGATACAGGATCAGGTAATTAAGACCAACCACCATCGGAAATACATCATAAAGGATGGCGCCGTCGGCATCTGTCGAGCTTGTCGCCATCTCCGGTTGTTCGGCGCTTTCTAACTCTGAGTATTTGCATAGACATAACCTAGTAGCCAGGTTCCTACATCAGGAGCTTGCTCTGAAATACCGTCTCGTGAATCGGAAACTGCCTTATTATAAGTACTTGCTGGAAGCCGTGCTCGTAAATGACCGCGCCAGGCTCTACTATGACCGGGCCATCATCACAGATAGGACTATTCTTGCGAATAAGCCTGATATTGTACTGATGGAGCGTGCACAATCAAGGATATTTTGGTGGACATTACCATTTCTTATGACGAGAACCTCATGAAAGCTGAAACAGATAAACAGACAAAATATCTGGACCTGGCTCACGAGGTGACCGACTTGTGGGGGTGGTCTGCCCAACGAAATTATTCTTGTTGTCGTTTCTGCGAACGGGCTATTCCCGGTCACCCTCTTAGGTCATCTGAGGCGACTGGGACTCTGTCACGGACCACTCCGGGCTCAAATGAAGAAGGCGCTGCTCCTCGATACTGCCCGCATCGTCCGCTGGTTTCTTTCCCTTTCCCCCTAACCCTCGGCCCTTTGGTCTCCCCTGCCGAGGGCTTCCATCTGGTTGGGTTTTTATTTATTTATGAATTTTTTATGCATTTATTTTATTTTATTGATATTTATGTATATTTATCATTTTCTTTTATATATTTATGCAGCCTAACCAGATGAGAAAACTATATAAATGACCCAAAATAATAATAATTATAATATTGGGCAAAATCAAGGATATTTTTGGTCGACTTTACCATTCCGTATGACGAAAACCTCGTGAAAGCCGAAACAGACAGGCAGACAAAATATCTGGACATGGCTCATGGCTCATGACTGACATGTGGGGTGGTCTGCCGACCGAAATTATTTCTGTGGTCGTTTCTGCGAACGGGCTAATCTCGGTCAGCCTCTCGGGTCATCTGAGGGGACTGGGACTCCGTGACGGACCGCTCCGGGCTCAAATACAGAAGGCGGTGCTCCTCGATACCACCCGCATCGACCGCCGGTTTCTTTCCCTTTCCCTTTAACCCTGGGCCGTTTGGTCTCCCCTGCCGAGGGCTTCCATCTGGTTGGGCTTTTATTTATTCATGTATAATTTATTTATGTTAGTATTTCTAATGTATATTATATTTATGTATATTTATCATTTCTTTTTGTCATGGGGGGTGTATTGCCATAGTTGCCACGCTTGGCAAGCGGGTTGGCAAAATGGTTCTCGAGTGGCAGCCTCGTACCGGTAGGCAAAGTGTAGGGCAACCCCCCACTAGATGGAGTGACGACCTGGTAAGACATGCAGGAAGTCGATGGATGCAGGTGGCTCAGGACCGTGCTTTGTGGCATTCCTTGGGGGAGGCCTATGTTCAGCAGTGGACTTGTGAAGGCCCTTAATGATGATGATCATTTCCTTTTATATAATTATACAGCCCAACCAGATGAGAAAACTGTATAGATACCCCATAATAATAATTTTTATTTCTATAAACATAATACATATACATAAACACTCACGCCTGTCACCCAGAGACGTAGGCAGAGACTACGGACTTCCATTTGGCACGATCCTTGCACACCTCTCTCGCCTCCTTTACATCCATATATCTACGCATACACGCTCGTCGGTTAAGGGTACTCCTAATCTGGCCCATTTTCAATATATCGCCAATTTGGTCGATAAACCTTCGTCTAGGGCGTCCCTTTCCGACTCTACCGTTCACTTCTGCAGCATAAATTTGCTTTGTCACTCTTTCTTCGTTCATTCTTTCAACATGACCAAACCACCGAAGCATTCCTTTCTTAATCCTGGTCACAACGTCATCTTGCAAACCACACTTTTCTCTTATCACACTATTTCTCACCTGTCATTCAGATTCAGCCCTAGCATACTCTCTTAATGACCGCATTTCTACAGCATTTATTCTACTCTCATGCTTCTTCTGCCACGCCCAACTTTCACTACCATACATTAAAGTAGGAACTAACACAGCATTATGAATTGCCAAACGTGCCTTTTTGACACATTTTGACTCTTCATAATAGTGTAAAGCCACATTCACTCTATTTCCTGCATTCACTGTCGTTCTATATCCTTATCATATACCATCCCTGCTAAATAAACATCCCAAATATACAAACTCATCCACTTGCTCAATCAACTCCCCTTCTATTCTTATTTCACATAACGTTTTACTTTCTTCTCTTTCAAAAACCATCACTTTCGTTTTACTTGCGTTCACTTTCATACCCCTTTCTTTTAATGACCAGTTCATTAAAGTAACCATCATTTGCAACTCGGCCGCCGACGATGCAAATATGACTTGATTGATCATCGGCGTACAAAAGGCATTTGACGGTTAACTCACCCATTCTCAACCCACATTCTTCAACTTTCAAAGTTTGCAAACAACTGTCCATAAATAGGTTAAACAGCCACGGGGAAGCTACGCAGCCCTGTCTGACACCTTTTTGGAATGCTAAACCAGTCCGAGTAGACCCCGTTGATCCTGACACAAACACTAGAGTCCCTATAAAGAGACCTTAATGCCTGTATCAAACCAGCGCTCAACCCAAATGAGTTCAGTGTTTGCCATAACACATCCCTGTCCACTATGTCATAAGCCTTTTCCAAGTCCATGAACGCACAAAAAACATTCTGGTTTTGGCCAAAACTTCTCCGCATCATGCATGGAAAAGACTTGATCCGTACACCCCATCCCTTTCTAAATCCAGCTTGCACATCCCAAATTTTTCCATCAGTTTCTTCCATAACTCTTTCAATTAACACCTTAGCATACAGTTTACCCACAATGCTAAGCAAGCTAATGCCACGGTAGTTTTTACAATCCTACTGTGACCCTTTTGCCTTATTTATTGGGACTATAACGGCTTTGCACCAGTCTTCCGGTACCCGCTTCAGTTTCCAACATAAGTTAAACAAGGTGTACAGCAGACCTGCCACCACTCCCTCTCCAGCCCTCAGCATTTAGAGTGATACTCTATCATATCCGGCTTATATGCTTTCATGCTTTTCATTGCTTTCATTATTTCATCTACACTTATCTCCCTACCTATCTCCACTTCTTTCGAAATTTCTATTTCACTTAATTCAGACGACTCTTCACTCATAAACACGCTTTCAAAGTATTCCTTCCATCTCTTTAAATTCGAAACTTCATCATTCAGCATACAGCCATTCTCGTCTCGTATAGCATTCATTCTAGGCTGTTTTGAATTTCTAGCAGTTCTTACGAGTTTCCAGAACATTTTAATATTTGCCTGGAAGTTATCAGATATCCTTCTATTATTCTTATCCGTTCTTTCTTGCTTTTTCCTTTCAACAACTTATTTTACTCTCTTATTTATAAGTCTAAAGTCTGCCTTTTTTCTTTCAATCTCATCATTCATACCGCCAGAATTACCAGCTTTGGTTGCCAGTAAATCTAGCCATGCTCTCTTCTTTGCTCCAACTTCTATCCGTACCTCATCATCCCACCACAACGTATTATTTTTCCTTTCATTCGTTCTCTTACTTACACCACATACTTCGGTGGCTGCATCCACCAAAACTTTCTTAACATTATAACAGGCACTTGAACTAGGATCCTAGGACCTGTATTTCAGGTGTATATCCTAATAGGCACACTAACAAATATTTTCTGTTTCTTATATAAATTGATTTTCATAGCAACTTAGTAGGTTTAATTTCGGTAAAATATATAATCATTAATTTATTTACGATATTAATTAACTTAAAAAAATCTGCAACTTTTCCGTACCATCGTATGACATTGTTACAATGTCCGAATAACATTGTTACAATCTGCCATTTTTAATGGATTCATGTACAAAATTGCATTAATTTGATTATACAGAAAAGGGTTAAGGAATGTAAAAAATCTTTGCATGTAAGAGTGCCGTATTCTAATGTTAGTTTCGCTTATTTTATCTTTGCGTCTTTTATCACTTCTCTTCTGTAGGGCAATTTTAAGTGCTGTTTAGTATCGTACTCATAACGAATAACTGGCGCACTGATAGGATTAATATAAAAGATGGGACGGAATTATAATAGGGTGGAATTTTGCGACTTTTAATGCAGCTCTTTGAGCGCGTTTCAGTGGTAGCAGTGTCGTGTTAGGTGCTCCTCCCCATGAGGTTATACAATAGTTGAGAATCGATTGTCATAATGCAAAATATATACAGCTTTACTACCTTAATATCAGGAAAAGAACGAATCTTTTTTAAAACAAATATTAATTTACGGACTCTATTTCACAGATGGCCTATGTGGTTTTTAAATATAAAAGTAGAATCTATAATAATTCCAAGGTAATTAATAGTCTTTGGATTTAAAATAACTGAGCAATTACATTTAGACTGCGAATGAGCAACCTTGATGTGCATAAATTTCTGGAATAGTTATATGCTGGGTTGAGCTGCGCATATGCGGATTGTTGGAGCCTTTTATTAACCCTATTAAAATCTTGCTGTGCACATAAACAAACCTTGTCTTCTGTATTTGCGGGGAAAAAGAGCACGGTGTCATCTGCGTAAGATATTATTTTACCTGAGTTAAGTTCAATATATTCGGTCATTGATGTATATCAAAAATAGGGTTGGCCTATTAAAAATAGCTTTTGCTAGGTCAAGAAAAATGCCAATTGATTGGTTGTCTTTATCTAATTATAGAGAGACGTAATTGGTCATTTCCTGCACATCATTAGCAGTGAACAGTTGTGGTCTGAAACCATATTACATATTCGATAATATGGATTTACTTTGTAAATAATTCATTAATCTATTGTTGTAGCTTACTATTAAAATAAAAAATAATATATAATATAATATAATAATGAATTATAGAGCAGGTTTAAAGATGTTTAAGAGAGGTGGGTTAGAAACATTTGTTTGTTCATTCAGCAGTGCAACATTACTATTTTTATTTTTTAATATCTGCAACTGCTCCAGCACACACAGTCGCAGCCCTTTATTACAAGTATGTAAGACTTTAAAGGAGTGGTCGTTGGTTAGGTTGTGTTCAGTGTCCAAGAGATGTTTAGCGACATGAGATTTATCGGGATTGCAATTTCTGTACGTGGCTAAATGCTTTTTGTAACGTGTCTCGAAGTTGCGACCAGTCTGACCCACATAATCGGCGTTTCATTCGACACAAACAAGTTTGTAAACACCCGACTTTTGACGAATATCTAACTTATCTTTATTTTTACAGATATTCCTAAGAGAATTGTTTGTTTTGAACGAAACGTAAACACCGCTCTGTCGAAGAATATTAGCTATTTTTTCAGATATGGAGCCTAAGTAGGTCAAACTACTCACATATCGACGAACACTTTGAGGTTGAACCACATACAGAGAATTGCAAACGGCATGCTTTTCTTTCTTTTTAATTAAATTGTTAATGAGATTTTTGATAAACTATTAGAGCCCGCAATTTGATAAATTACGTTAAGCTCTTTTTAATAATTTTCTCTACTTGATGAGACAGTAAACAAACGATTAATATAACAATAGAAAGCGGCTCATTTATGTTGCCAAGGATGACACGATGACGCGGGATGACCGTGTCGGTATGAGTTGGCTTTCGATAAATTTGGAAAACATGCAACGACTCTTTTCTTGTTTTTGTTAAGTCGAGGAAATTTAGGAAACAATCCTGTTCCATTTCAAGCTTAAATTTAATTTTATCGTGGACTGTATTTATTTTATTAAGGAAAACATCCAGTTGTCTCCTTGTGCCAGTCCAGCAAATAATTATGTCGTCTACATATCTATAATAGTACAAGATATTTTGATTGACAACTATATGTTGTTTTTCGAAATTATCCATGAAAATGTCCGCCATAAGAGGACTTAGAGGGGACCCCATAGCTAACCCTTCTTGTTGTAGATAGAAACGGTTATTAAACCGGAAATAGTTTTGTTTCATACAGATAGAGGTCAAGTAAAGAAGATCATTTGTTTCCAAGGGATGTAGACGACGTTTATATACAGATAACACCTTCTGGCTATACCCGCTATTCTCTATAATGACAATGTGTTTACACTACTACTTATTTGAAATTAAACACTGTACATAAAAATTTTGTCGTATTTTATTTGTTAAAAACGTCATATTGTTTTTTCTACATATTCGTCATAAAAATTCTAAATTAAAACTCTTTCCACTTGTGGCGCTAACTGTTGTTCGTCATAGAAAGTAAATTTAATCGTCTAAATATTCCGGCGCCCAAGGACTAATAGTCCTTAAAAAGTGACAAAGTAAAATAACATTAAAGAAAGAATATACTATTTCAATCATAATATACAGTTTTAGCATGCGAACTAATTTAAATCTGTGGGAAGAGGACAGATTTATGTGATAGGTCTTTTAAAAATATTATTTTTAAATTGCGATGTAACAATTCTAGTAAAACCATCCTTTCCTGGATGCTTATCTAAAATACGACCTAACAGCCACTTTCCTTCACCTTTCCTTTCATCCTTAACTAAAACGACAGTACCAATTTCTGGTTCATCACTTTGATTTGACCATTTTTAACGATGCTGAAGAGTTGTAAGGTATTCTGAACTCCAACGAGTTCACAAATTTTGTAACATTCGCTGAAGTAGTTGCCATCGATTTAAATAAGATAATTTTACATTTTCAAGGTTTTCCTCTGGGACAGTGATAGGTGCTTCTCCAATCAAAAAATGTCCGGGTGTAATAGGAGAAGCACCATCAACTGAACTACTTACAGGAGTTAATGGTAGCGAATTGACAAAAGATTATACTTGAGCTACTCTTCAAAAGTTAAAAGAGTCTGTCCAATAACACGTTTTAAGTGAACTTTCACGGACTTTACACCAGCTGGTGGGATAAAGTGCCAGTTCGTGTTGTTATTAGCTAAAAGTTGAGCGATTTCTCCTACTGCATTAGACTTTCTCTTTTTAAACATAGAATCAATTTCCTTAGAGGCACCAATAAAGTTTGTTGCACAGTCGCTCCGCATATCACTGTAATGCCCACGTCGAGAAGTAAAGCGTCGAAAAGCTGCGATAAAACCAGCGGAGGATAAGTCACTCACTAATTCAAGGTGACAACAGACATATATAGGCTTTACAAGTTTTTTTACATCTTCCAGGATACAATTTCAGAGTAAATGGGCCACCGTAATCTACTCCACTGCAACGGAAAGGTTTACCTGGAGTAACACGCGAAGAAGGTAGTTGACCCATTAATTGGCTAATGGGTGCAGAGGAATATTTAAAGCAAGTGAGACATTGTCGAATAAGTTTTTTAATCAAATACTTTGCGCCGATTATCCAATACTTGTTACGGACTATATTTAGTGTAAGTTGAGGACCTCCGTGTAATGCTTGAAGATGGGAATGTCTAATAATTAAATTTGTTAAATGACATTTAGATGATAACAATATTGGAGTTTTAGCATCATCACAATTTTGAGCACTACGCATTCGCTCTAAGACTCTTAAAATATTATTTTTATCAATAAATAGCGATAAAGGTGCTAATTTACTTGTTTTAGGTAAGTTAAATCCTTTACTCATTATTTATATTTCCTTTAAAAAATTGAGTGCTTGTGAGATACGAATACATACCTTTAGATGTTTTTTTTAATTCTTGAACAGTCAAATAATGAGTAAATGATGTAGGTTGTGATTTCTGTTTTTTTGATAGAACTTTAGTTTTACAATTCTTAATAATTCTTAATAAAACTTATTTATTATCTCGGTTGTTTTATTTGCAACAAAAGTTTTTTATACATTAGGATTCTTCCTTAGCCAAGACAGAACAATAATGGAATCGGTCCAAGCACATATGGATTCATCATTAACTTTGAGACTTACTTTTACATCTTTGATCAGCTTGGCTAATAGAACTGCTCCACAAAGTTCCAACCGTGGCAGTGAAACTTGTCGCACGGGTGCAACTTTAGTTTTTGCAGTGATAACTGAGACAAATACATTTTGTTTAGTTAAAATTCTCAAATATACAACGGCAGCATAACGTTCTGAACCATCAAAAGTAATATGCGTCCATCGTTCTAAATCTATTTTACCCATTTGTGACAACTCATTTCTGTAACTAACCCATTCACTTGCAAGTTCTGTTGGAAGTTCATCAGTCGAACTAACACCACTTAACCATAATTTTAGCAAAAAGATTTTCGCAAGTCATTATAAAGGTCCTAAAAATCCCAACGAGTCAAAACATCTTGCTATATCTGATAGTACTGTAGTTTTAGTGAATGGATTTTTCTGTGTAGTAATATCAATTTTTAGTTCAAAAACATCTTTGAGCATATTCCATCGTATTCCCAGAGCCTTGATAGTATTATCCATAGTTATTTCAACACTTTCATTAGCTACTTTACGTGAATTTGGAATTTCTCTTAAAACTACAGCACTATTAGATGCCCATTTATGCATTTCAAATTTACCTTTAATCATTACTTGAGTAATTCTCCTCTGTAGACTCTTCGCCTGTTCCTCGTCATTCGCACCGGTTAGTAAGTCATCCATATAGAAATCATTATTCATAATATCAACTAAATCTGGAAAACTCAGTTATTCATCTTGCGCTAGTTGTTTAAGAGTACGAATGGCTAGAAACGGAGCAAAGGCAGTCCCATATGTAACTGTAAGTAAACGTTTTTCTATAATCTTGTCTAGAGGTGACTTACGCCAAAGAATACGCTGATAGTCAGTGTCTTCTTTCACAACTAATATTTGTCTATACATTTATTTTATGTCAGCTAATAAACAGATTTTGTGAATTCTGTTGTAATGATTAAATCTCTTCCGGTCCGACTAGTAACTCATTATTCAATGCTGTTCCATTAGATGGTTGTGCTGTGCCATCAAAGACAACTCTTAGTTTAGTAGTAGTGCTGGACTCCCTTATTACTGCATGGTGTGGTAGATAATAGATCTTGTGTTTGGGCTTTTCATTAAGGTCTACATCTTCCATGTGATTTAAATTTTGGTATTGGTCTATAAAATCTATGTAATCTTGTCGAAATTTGGGTTTTTGTCTGAACCTTTTATCCATGTGATAAAGTCTAGTGAGTGCTATTTGTCTTTAATCACCTAGATTATTTTCATGTGAATCTTTGAATGGTAAGCGCACTACATAACGCCCGTTATTATTTCTTGTGTATGTTTTTACATAGTGTTTTTCACATTGTTGATCAAGTTGAGATAAAAGTTTCTCAAGTGGTTTGTATTCTTCTATCTCCCAAAACTTGCGTAGTAATTGATCAACCTCTACTAGATTTGTTGTAACTACCATGGTATGTGCAAGTCGATCAATTTGTGTCTGGGTAGCGCCTGACACTAACCATCCCAACCGTGAGTTTTGTGCAATGAGAGATCTATATTTGTGTAAACCTTCTAGTATAATTGAAGCATATACTTCTGCTCCTAACAAAATATCGATGAGCCCTGGCTTGTGTAATCGCGGGTCTGCTAACTTTAGCTTCATAATACCAGGCCATTGTGAAATACTTAGTTCATGTGAAGGCAATAATGGTGTCAATGTCGGTAGTACATGAACTTTAACCTGCATTACATACTTTGAATCTAATATTGAGTGAATATCAAAATGAACTACATGTTGTGCTTAAATAGCGTTGTTTGCTAGACCTGTAATATTTGCTCCATATCGTGTCTTCTTCAAACATAATAGCTGTACAGCAGATACTGTAGTAAAAATTGCCTGAGAGCCTCGATCTACAAGAGCTCGCAGATGCGTTAGATTACCGTTTCTGTTTTTCACACCAATCAATGCTGTAGCAAGAACAACTTGGTTTTCATTTACGGAGACTCTTAAGCTCGGGACATTTGGTAACTCTTCAACATGTTTTGTTTCTTCAGATGTGCTCGCAGGTTCTGCAATTATAGTTTTAGCAGCGTATGTAGTCGAGTGCAATAAAGTGTGATGTTTTTTGTGACATTTTTTACAAGTAATTGTATCTTGTCTATAAAACTTGATTGAATGTCCTTTCACTAGACAATTGAAACAAAGTGCGTTATTCTTAACGAATGCTCTAATTTGATCTACGTCCAATTGTGTAAATTCTGTGCAGTGACAAATGTAGTGATGCTTCTTACAATGAAGTGCATTCAGCATTAACTTCAGCAGAAAAAGCCTTATAGATAATCGGTTTTGTTTTACCTGTCATGTGTGGATTAACATGTGATGATTCCTTTTTTTTCTTTTTTCTGAACATTTTGTACCATCTCTATCACTCTAAATCGTCCTTCTAAATAAAAGTTATACTTAGGTAGATCCGTAGAAGACCCCAATGATTGTTCCCAACACTTGTGAGTTTCAATATCTAATTTAGATACGACAATATGTACTATCATAGGATCCCAAGTGGTAGTATCGATATCCAAATTAGCCAGACTGTTGAGACATTCATTTGTGGTATCTAATAGTTCCTTTAAATCTTTTGAGCATTCTACGGTGAATTTCTTTTGATTCATTAATCGTGTCAATACAGGGTATTTTTGAAACGCTCCCGAAAACGAAGACAGACGACAGTACTAACTATACCTTTGATGATGGGTGAAATATAAAATCGATCCTGATGATAAAAAAATCATCTTTTTACAACGTTTTATTAGATTTATTCATGCTCCATCATGTTAGTACAGCTAATGAAACGATAATTACATTAAAAAAAATCATGAAAATACTGAAACATAAAACCAGCAGTGGAATTACTGAATTACTATCAGCTGACTAGGGTCGTTTTCGGGAGCATTTCACAAACACCCGGTATAGTCTATACAATTATCCTCTTATTACTATACCGATGGACTAATGTTTCCCATGCCTTCTGTTAATTAGTGATATCGAAATGACTAAGCAGTTGCTCAGCTTCACCTGATAAGCTTGATCTTAAATAGTGATGTTTTTGAATGTCACTTAGTCCCTTTTCATTATGTATCAATGAACTGAATAGATCTTTAAAATTAAGCCATTCTCGATAGTTACCAGAACTTAGGAAGATTGATGGGTGGTAAATTTGTTTGTGAAAGGCTAGTACTTGCAGTAGGTGAACTATGAGATATTGATGTAGAATTATGTGACGAGATATTTTCTTTTAAAATTGTTTTAAATTCTAAGTATAATTCTTCGGTTTGAAAGTACAATTCTTTCAACATTTTCTTATCCTCTTTACTCATATCTGTACGAATTAATGACATATATTCCGTTGTAAATTTTTGCCAATAATCTTGTAATAACTCACTTCTAGTTTCAACATAACTAATTGTATGACGAATTGTAGACGTCTTTTTATAATTTGTATATAACTTAGTTATTTGTTCAAATAATTCGTTGCATACGTCAATCATTGCTATTGTGTGTAAATTATATCATCAAAACAATTTCTAAGTATTATTTTGCTGATTTATATTGCAGTCCTTTTCGTAAGTTATTGTTGAAATTTATAACACAATATTTTCAGACTTAGCGCAGTTTAGGTAATAATTTCTATAGTAATTACCGTTCTAGAGTAATTACCTTTATCGGAAACTCGTAGGACCAATGTTTACACCACTACTTATTTTAAATTAAACACTGCACAATAAAATTTTCGTCATATTTTTATTTGCTAAAAACGTCACATTGTTTTTTCTACATATTTGTCATAAAAATTCTAAATTAAAACCTTTTTCACTTGTAGCGCCAACTGTTGTTCGTCATAGAAATTATATTTAATCGTCTAAACTCTAAACAATGAGGTAATTGTCCTTTATTCTCTACTTTAGTCTATATATATAAAAGACAAACCTGACTGACTCATCTATCAATGCACAGCCGAAACTACTGAACGGATTTCGCTGAAATTTGGCAAACAGACATTTGAAATGACGTAGACATCCACTAAGAAAGGATTTTTGAAAATTTACTCCCTAAGGGGGTGAAAAAGGGGTTAAATTTTGTATGGAAGTACGTCATTTTAAGAGCTAGAAGCCTGAAACTTTGTTTTTAGGTTATTAATTAGAAACAAACAACTACGTGTCCTAGGGTTTTTGAAAATTTAACCCCTAAGGGGGTGAATAAGGGGTTGAAAGTTTGTATGGAAATCCGTCATTTTTAGAGCTAGAAGCCTGAAACTTTGTTTTTAAGTTCACGATTAGAAATAAACAATTCTAGGGTTACTGAAAATTTTACCCCTAAGGGGGTGAAAAAGGGGTTGAAAATTTGTATGGGGACACAAGGTTAGTTAAACAATTTTATTCGAAACTTCACAGGAGTACTCCTATCAATAAATGAGTAAGGAAATGTTTCAGGCTCTTTCAGAATTCAACCCCTAAAAGGTGGAAAAGGGGTGACAAATTCTGAAAATCAACATGGGTATCGTTTTTATGGTTTATAGGGTCGCTGATTACGAAAACAACAACTATTTCAAAATCCAACGTAGAAGATGGGAAATACCTACCATCATCCCCTGTGGGGGTGCGATGTGGTTGAAATGTCAATATGAGTGTCGTTTTAAAATTAAACTTTGAAAATAAACAACCAAACCAAATATATTTTTTTACAAATTAATAAAATGGCAAAACTAAAGGAAATACTTAGGTACCTACCTATTTTGTATTGATCTTCAAGTTCCAATCCCTACCAATAGATGACGTTGGTATTGTTTTAGAACGCGGTAACGTTGTGTTTTTTCGAACTAATATAAAGTGAATGGTGAAAGAGCGCTTCAACCTGTACCAAAAACGGTACCTATTCACTGTTAACGGATATTTGACTAGACTTCGACTTTGTTTGCTTGCTTACGGTTTAAGATTTGCTTCGTCTTTCGGATTAGTTGCTTGATTTTGTATTTTATTGATTAGGTATTGTTGATAGAAGCATTTTTTCTCACTGAAAAAATGACTACAGAAACTCTTAATATTAAAGGAAAAATGGAAGAACATACTGTCGTCCCCATTATAGGTGACTGCGCCTGTTTGTTTCGTGTTCTTTCATTTTGAATGTACGGAACCCAAGAAAATGCGATGGTTAGATTAATTGTTAATTGTTAGATTTCTGGTAAATGATTGACCTAGGTTTTCAGTTATGACCCACGACAGAAATAGCGATAATTATTCAACAGCAAATGAATATTCAGCCGATATGTTAAAAATAAATCTTATGGTGGATTTTGTGAATTGGTAGCTGCAGGATTAATATTTCCGTTTCGGTTTGAAGTATATCGAAACGGTCTGCTATACACAGAGTCCGGAACAGATATCTGTCCAGTAAGGTGATTAAGATTTAGCCACGATTTATCTAATGGACATTTTGACGCCTATCTGCCTATTGTTGTGAAGAAAATTACACAGCGTCGCATGTCGAAGAGCGTGATCCTTTTTCAGAGCTTTACCATTTAACTGTCACGTCTTTTATAAACAGAGAAATAACATCTCCAACCAGCGGAACAATCATCAATCAATCAAACAAACAAACAATCATCAATCAATCAAGAATCAATATGTATCGTCGACATTAAAATATGAAAAAAAGAAAAACAAACGAGATCAACTATCGAATCGAAGAATCGAGATTTACTAATTACACAAGAAAAAGTCAATTAAAAAGTGCACAAGAAAGATATATGCAGAACAAGCCAGATTCAAATCGTAAAGCTGTGTCCGCTTATCAGAAAAAAAATCCCGATGTTCACACGCAAGCTGTTGCAAAATACCAATTTTATATTTCACTGGTGGTTAAAAGTTCAATGGACTTTGCAGCATCATGGTGTGGTGGTTGAGGCGTGCTGGGCGGACTCCGAGGTGTAATGGTGCTCCGTTTGAAAGGGTTTTTTTTTCGTATCTATTAGACATGATTTCTCTCAAATGTTTTTCATTATAATTTATTATTTTCTACAATCACAACTTAGCAGAAATTGTCCAATGTATTATCTAGGTTACAATTTTATTGAAAAAATTTAAACAATTGCTAATAGGCACGACTGCTCGATTCGAACTCCGTAAGTGAAAATGTTAATAAAGAATAAAATAAATAACTTTTTATAAAATATTTTAATTAAATGCTATGTTACTTAAAAATTCTCGCCAACGTCAGAAACATAAAAAATGATACAATATAGGCGGCATTATTTATGACAATAAATAAGTTATGTTAGATTATTCTTAATTTGATAATAATAAATTATAATTGTTAAACTAAATTATCTCTCATTCATACAATTAAGACATAAAAAAACACCGTTCTAAAACAACTTTTCACCAAAAATAATATTACTTACAGTGGGGTCTCGTAGCACTAAGCCTGCTAGCTTGCAACATTTTTCTCTAGCACACATGCGCAAAACTCACCGTGTATTACACCTAGTCACACACACAAAGCCGACACTAGTCTTTACTTATTTCGTCACGAATATTTACGACGACTCAGTCTTTATTTGTTTATTGGTCTGAGATAGAGTACATTCTTAAGGCTTTTCTCTTAATCCGTAAGCTGCGATTTTTGTTTACATAAGAAATTTAAATATCTTCATTTAAAGATGGTTTAAATTAATTCTGTGTTGGAAAGCCAAGTATTACAAGGGGCTTGTACATGATCTCAAGCGATTTTGAGGACCTGAGGATTTGTGCTTCAAGAAAATCTGAGAATGGATAAAAATTAAACAAAATAAAGTCGCGAATTATTTGAAAAAAGAAATTGTTGCCGGCAAGATGACAATCCTATTTCAAGTGATCTCGACAGGAATTGGTAATGTTTGGGATTACATATCTATTCTATTTGATGTTGCTTTAATATCTTACAAAACTATTTCTATTTTTCTTAGTCTTACAATTCATGTAGTTTTACATGAATTGCATGTGTACATACATTAATCATTTATATGACATACCAGAGGGTGTTAAAATTTGTAAAGAGACAAAATAATTAATAGTTTTATTGAAGTCAAATCTTTTGAAGTGAAAACTTATTTAGGCACGTTGAGCACTTTTGAGATGAATGGGGGAAAAGCACTGAACTCGCGTGACCATCATGCTCAGATAAATATATAGAAACATTCATGCAGTCAGATTATTTCCTGTCTGTTTTCTTTTATTTATTTTTATCTCTGATGTTTTATGTACCATTTTTTTTTCTGTGTTAACATTGTATGAGTGTAAGTTGCTGAATAAAGGCATATCTATTGTCTTTTTTATGTTTGTGTATATTTATGAGACTATTTGAAGAAAATGTTCAGTGTATGAAAGATTATTAATATATTCCACAAGTTTATTTTTACATTTTCATTTTGAATTCACAACTTCATCAATAGACAATTTTTTGGTGTAATTTATTACACAAATACGGTCCAAAACGTGAAGACTCTTCTAGCAAAAGATGGATTGAAGAGTACTGATCGAGCTACGAAACTCTACGGACCAACAAACTCTACAGAAAACGGCACAAATAAATTGCCATTTCTCAGAAAGAGATGTTTGCTTTGTTTACTCAATTCAGCCACTTCTGATGCCGTCCCGGCTTCAAACGGGGTACTCCTGAGCCAACAAAGTGTCTTCGCACGTAGTATCCCATATTAAGGCTTTGCCTCACTTCCAAAGGACTAAACTTATACTGTCAGGTATCCTGGCATCGTCTCCAAATATAGAGATAATAGGCCTCCGGATAGCATCGTCCCGAAAACCGTGATGTTACAACCTATTAGCAGATTTTTTTACACGAAAATCCGTGGAAGCAGACCTTGTCGAAAGCGCTACCTGGTTAAAACTTTATGGAATATTATTTAAGCTTATTTGCAATGAATTTTATAATACTTTTACTTCAGAAACATTCTCCTTGAACATTTGCAAGACATTCAATGTAAGGGCGACATTAGATGTCCATAAGTGCAGGCAATATGAACTTTACCATGAAATGTCATATAATCCTAGCGTCAAAAAGTGTGCTCCATAACCAGGTCTGTATTTGAGCAACAAAATTAAGACTTCTTCTAATAAAATTAAAATGACATGGAGCATAATTAATATTGTAAATAGCAAGGTCAAGTCTCGCCATTAAAACTACCAATTAAGTTTTGACAACAAATTAACTAGGACGTTGCAAAGGTTTTTGAGAAATATTTTACTGATATTCCGATCTCAACCATTATGTCACTGAATTCTTCTCCTGCCGTCGCCGAATCATTACTTAAAAAAAATTAAATGTGTGTGCAAAGAATTTTGTATTTCATAAGATATCATCAAAAGTTGTTTTAAAATATATTTTAAAACTATTGATATTAAGAAAACCGCAGATCTGTTGGGGATTTCCATTAAAGTTATTGCGTCTTTAATAGATACAAAACAGTATCGAATCTGGTGTGTTTCCTAATTTAAAGAAACATAGTAAAGTGATACCTTTATTTAAATCTGGTAGTAAATTGAACCCAGTCAATTTTACACCTATTTCCGTACTGCCAACACTCTTTTGAAAAAAAAATTCTTTAAAAATTCTTGATCAACTATTAATTATTTTAATGTAAATGATTCACTCCATAAAAATCAATTCGGGTTCACAAGGGGTCGCTCGACAACTGATGCTGATGTTGAGCTGATTAAATATATCTTCAATGCATAAGAGAATTCACAGGATGCTTTGGGTATATTCTGTGACCTATCCAAAGCATTCGATGTTGGAAGTGATGCTCTTAAATTAATTATTTCATATTAAAGTAACAGAACGCCAAAATTTGTCATTAATAGTATGAGCTCTTCCGGGTCGATAGTACAAATGGGCATGCCTCAGGGCTCAATTCATCTTTCTTACCGACTTAAAAAGGAGGAGGTACTCAATCGACTGTATGTTTTTTTAATGTGTTACCTTTTTGTGTAATTTTTTTTTCTGGGTGAACCGATTTCAATGGTTCTTTTTAATTTGAAAGCTGGTGCTTCTCATGTGGTCCCATATAAATTTGATCAAGGTCTGACCAATAGTTTTTGATTTATTCTTAATAATTTATATTGAAGTTGGTTTTACAAAATTATTTATTTTAAATTATTCTAGTATATATTAATAACTTACCTTACATAGCAGGGGATAACCATGATATAATAGTATTTGCTAATGATACTTCATTAATTTTCAAATTAAAACGACAATTACTATAATATGACGAAATAAACCACGCTATATCTAAATTATTAAAGTTGTTTAACGTTAATAATTTGCATTTAAATGGCGCTAATATCATTAAGTAAAAAATTCATAACTCCAAATGTTAAATATCTAAATACTAATGTAATTTAAATAAGGAGGATCCTGGTTCAGCACTTAAATAATGCCCTAAACGAAAACTTACCCCTAAACAAGTGGTCATTGTTTGGTGGTCTAGCGCCGGTGTGATTCATCACAGCTTCTTACCAAACGGGATGAGCATTACTGCAAATGTGTACTGTGAAGAATTGAACACAATGATGGAGAAGCTCGCACTTCTTCAACCAGCTTTGGTCAATAATGCACAATAGATGGTCCCCAAGTTATAAGAGCTGGAGTTAGAAGCTCTCCGTCATCCGCCTTACTCACCAGACCTTGCGCCTACAGACTTCTTCTTTTTCCAGAAATTGGATAACTTTTTGCGGTAAATTGTTTTATACCTGAGAGGCAGTACAAAATGTCTTTGAAGAATTTGTTGCCTCCCGTCCAGCTGCATTTTTCAAGAAGGGCATCAATTAACTGCCACTTTGTTGGCAAAGATGTATCGAATGCATGGATGAAATAAAAATATTAGAAAAATAATTACGTAAACTTATTTCATAAAATTACGGCAATTTCATATGTAAAGACCTAATATTATACGTGTTACCGTCTCTTTACTTTTTTGAGTACTGTTTGATCCAAAATCTCTAAGGTACTTTAAGGAACAATTTCACTATCGACTTGAATTTTATGATCGTAATTTGGGTTCAGTGTATAGCTTGGCTTTGAATACTCCTTGCAGCGTAACTTCGTTTTATAATAAGTCATTTATTTCAAAAGCAACCCGAATTTTGAAGTCATTACCACTTAACATCCAGCAAGCGCAATCTTTACAGACTTTTAAAAAACAACTTAAGGAGTACTATTTAAATTTCCCATAATAATAATGGATATCAAGTTTGTAGTTCACAACTTTTGCATTATTGTAACTACTTTGTTTAAATGCAATAAAGAGTTATCTATCTATCTATCTATCTACCATGTAGTGGCGAGGCGATGTAAGAATATCCACTACCCCATATCATCCCATGAGTGTCGTGAGAGGCGACAGAGGAAAACAAATCAGGAGATGGGCAGCAGTGTCTTCTTAATACCGACTAAAAAAAAAAACTGTGGCAACTATGACAAATATTCATCCTATGGGGCAATTTATGGGGGAGGCCTATGTTCAGTAGTGGACTTTCATAGGCTGTAACGGTAACGGTAACGCTTGTCGTGGGGCCGCTACCGCTGCGGGTGCGAGTAAATAGAACTCCACGAAATACTTGCTAAAATATTTCTAATATTTTCCAGCTTGCTACATCTGCATGTCAATTGGCATCATGTTCGCTTGGCCATCTTCCACTCTGCAGCTCTTCTCGTCTGCAAACACGACCCTCAACCGACCAATGACGGAGACCGAGGGTTCCCTTTTAGGCAGCCTTTCTTCGATCAGCGCCTTCATAAGCGCACCGTTTGTCAGTTACTTTGTAGAAACTCTTGGAAGAAAATATTGTTGTATGCTCTTTACAGTGATTCAAGTAGTAAGTTTAATTTATAGTGAATATTTTGGAGATTTTAAAAGCAATCCAGACTAAGATTACAGAAAAACAATTGCATTCGTTTCGCCTGAGGGCAGCGGAGTCAAAAAAGCAACTTGCAGAAAACATCTATGTGCAACAACAACAAGAAATAATTGTTCTGGATCTGAATGTTTGTCAACGTACAATTTATATTAATGTAAAACACCTCAGGGCATGTCCTGTTGGACATGGACCTTTCCTAATTGTAGAGAGGATTTGCCTCAATAATCACACTTGGTAAGTAGATAGTTTTGCACACTTGACGCTGCTTCCTGTCAGCAGTCTGGGTGTTTTACGCCTCGTGTTAACGAGATGATCATTCCACTATTTGTGGGAATCCATAAGGTCTTTGGCATATCCCATAAACGCCCCTTGCGACACCCACGTTACAAAATGGGATGATGGAATGTCTTGTACCATAACTACAAGTTAAGTACATTAATGTACGTAAGTACATTAGGCAATAAACACCCATAGGTCATAAACTTCCAAGTCGAATAAATTATTGGTACCATTATGAATCATAGTTTTTGATCATAGTTTATAAAACCTTGAAAATGAATACAACGCAGTGCAGTGGCAGTGTAAGTGTATACACTACCTCGTATCGTAAGAGGTGACAAAACAAGATGGGCAGCAGTATCTTCCTGATAATAACTCAAAGTAATAAAAACTGTGTTTGCCAATCAGTCCGATTGTAATGAATGAAAACTGTGGCTAAATTTTGACCATTTTGCTTATTTAGAGTATGAATAGTATTTCTTTAATATTAAATAAATTTAAAATGAAGAATAAATTAACATCCTACCAACACATGGATAAAAAATCAATATACTTTTGATCAAAACGTGGTTGAGCCATGCTGCTGCGATGAGGTGGCTCGACCGGGGAAGGACCACGCTTTCACAGAATACCAGTGTGAAAAAGCAGCATAAATCTACTGTTTCTTGAGTGACGAGAACCGGAGACCCTATTTACTGATAACGAGGTATTCTATCTTAGTCCTCAGGGCTGATAACACGTCTGTTTTTCAATTTTTAATCGAGAATAGATTAATGTAAATGTTTATGGGCCATAGTATCGATATAATATATAGGTGAGTATACCATCAGATGGACTGTGTGCTCGTTTTTCTTTTACCTTACACTTTAAAAAAAATTATAAGAGTCATTAGTGTGGGGGAGGATTTTACAAAATTAAAATATAATTATAGGAGTAAGTCATATCGTTACGTATATAAATTTTCCTACCTACATAAAATATAAAAAAAGGTTGTAAACTTTTACAATACTCTTGTTTGAATATTTACTCAGGTTTTTTTTATCCACAGATCAGTTGGGTCATTATAACTGTTTGCTACAAGGTGGAAGCCATTCTCGCAGCAAGTTTTCTGTCTGGAATCTGCAGATGTATATTACTGGTTGTACCGATCTACATCAGCGAGATCTGCCAAGCCTCCATACGAGGGGCGATGATTTCAAGCTTGATAGTCTTCCAATCAATTGGAATGCTCGTTTCTTACCTCATGGGAGGCTGTTTGAGCTACGACATCATGAACTACGTCTGTTTATCCATGACAGTGCTTGGTGTGGTTTTAATATCTTTTTTGAAGGAATCACCGCTACATAGAAAAATAGTCGTTGTTCTCGAAAATTTCAATTAGTACACAGAGTACCCATTTGGACGTAGGGCTTCCAAATCACTAACCGAGTTTTTAGGTCTTAATATCAAACCAAGGTTATGGACAATAACAAATTGTAACGAAGCCCTATAAATAAAATTGGCCTTCTGTTAAAATATATAAATATGGAATCATATATGTAGGATGTTATTATGATGTATAAAGTCACATGAAAAGGCTTTTAGAATAGAATAGAATCTCTTTTATTCAATATAGTACTACTAACACTGGTTCGGATAAAACCTCTGTCCTGGGAAGAATCAGCAAGAAACCCAGCGGGACTTTTCTTTTAAATAAGGTTTATTTAATAGATTACTTAATTACTTAATAGGGGATGAGTCGCTCGCGTCCGTAGGCTTCGACCACCTAACCTAGGCCCACCCTACACGTGTCCCCAGGTGGTGCTAAACGAGCGACAAAGCCGAAAAGATTAGACTCGGCTCCTCGCCGTATGGTAGCGGCGTAAAATCTACCACCCTTAGTCGCACCATGAGCCAACAAACAAAAAAATGGCCCTGAGTTCCCGGCGCCTTTAATGGGGCAGGGTGCGAAGAATCTCCGGAGTAAAACCGGCGACGAGGTTCGCCACCCGTCACGTTCTGTCTCCCGGAGGGGCGAAAAGTGGATTGCGGAGGCCCGTCTGGCTACGCTGAATGTATGTGGAGCAATGAATGATAAGATGGATGAAGTATGCGAAATGATGAATGATAGAGGAATAGATGTGTTATGTGTAAATGAGACGAAACGAAAGGGAAAGGATGCCACTGCACATGGCATGTATACCGCTTACTGGTCTGGTGTAGACGAGACCGAGCGGGCATGCCAGGGAGTCGGTGTCATCCTTTCAGAAAGAATGGGTCAATGTGTGAAAGAGTATGAATGTGTAAGCCCAAGGCTGCTATGGATACGAATGAAAGTGGGCTTAAAGAAGTTGTTTGTGCTAGGGGTGTACGCCCCAGACATGTCTAAGCCCACTTATATCCGAGAGCAGTTTTGGGACATGGTAAGGATGGTGTTGAGGAAATGTAAGAGAAATGAAAATATTATTATGTTAGGAGATTTTAATGGAAGGGTTGGGGTGAAGAGGTCTGGTTATGAAAGGATATTAGGAACGTTCGGCGATGAAAGTGTAAATGAGAATGGTGAAGACCTCCTCGCCGTATGTGTGGAAAAGAATCTTTTTGTGACGAACACTTTCTTTCGCCATAAAAGGATTCACATGTATACATGGGAAAGAGGTGATGATAGAAGCATGATAGATTTCATAATTGTGGATGAAAGAATGCGGGCGCAGTGGTAGATACAAGGGTTTACCGGGGTCCAACGTTGGGACGGATCATTACTTGGTCTTATGTCGAATTAATGGTCTATTCAAGCGTTGGCGGCATCGGACATCTGTGTCTACCACTGCGTTACAGCGTATAAGAATAGAGAGGTTACAAGATGAAGATGAAAGAGAAGTATAAATGTAGACTGAGAGAGAATATTAGTGGTTTGAATGAAATATGTATGAATGATTTAGACCTGAAGACTGTATGGAATAATGTTAAGAAAGTTTTAGTGGATGCAGCCACCGAAGTATGTGGTGTAAGTAAGAGAATGAATGAAAGGAAAAATAATATGTTATGGTGGGATGATGAGGTACGGATGGAAGTTGAAGCAAAAAAGAGACCATGGCTAGATTTACTAGCAACCAAAGCTGGTAATTCCTGGCGGTATGGATGAAGAGATTGAAAGAAAAAGGCAGACTTTAGACTTATAAATAAGAGAGTAAAAGAAGTTGTTGAAAGGAAAAAGCAAGAATGAACGGATAAGAATGATAGAAGAATATCTGATAACTTCCAGGCAAATATTAAAATGTTCTGGAAACTCATAAGAACTGCCAGCGGAAACAACCTACCAAACAAAACAACCTAGATTGAATGTTATACGAGACGAGAATGGCTGTATTTTGAGTGATGAAGTTTCGAGCTTAAAGAGATAGAAGGAATACTTTGAAAGCGTATTTCTGAGTTTTGAATTAAATGAACTGGAATTTCGAAAGAAGAGAAAAGAGGAAGGGAGATAAGTATTAATGAAACAATGAAAACAATGAAATGCATGAAAGCAGGTAAGGCAGCCGGGTATGATAGAGTATTACTCGAAATGCTTAAGGCTAGAGAGGGAGTGGTGGCAGGCCTGCTGTACACTTTATTTAATTTATGTTGGGAACTGAAGCGGGTACCGGAAGACTGGTGCAAAGCCGTTATAGTCCCAATATATAAGAAAAGGTCACAGCAGGACTGTAAAACTACTGTAGATCAGCTTGCTTAGCATTGTGGGTAAACTGTATGCTAAGGTGTTAATTGAAAGAGTTATGGAAGAAACTGATGGAAAAATTTGGGATGTGCAAGCTGGATTTAGAAAGGGGATGGGGTGTACGGATCAAGTCTTTTCCATGCGCATGATTGTGGAAGTTTTGGCCAAAACCAGAAAGTTTTTGTGCGTTCATGGACTTGGAAAAGGCTTATGACAGAGTGGACAGGAATATGTTATGGCAAACACTGAACTCATTTGGTTTGAGCGCTGGTTTGATACAGGCATTAAGGTCTCTTTATAGGACTCTAGTGCTTGTCAGGATCAACAGGGTCTACTCGGACTGGTTTAGCATCTAAAAAGGTGTCAGACAGGGCTGTGTAGCTTCCCCGTGGCTGTTTAACCTATTTATGGACAGTTGTTTGCAAACTTTGAAAGTTGAAGAATGTGGGTTGAGAATGGGTGAGTTAACCGTCAAATGCCTTTTGTACGCCGATGATCAAGTCATATTTGCATCGTCGGCGGCCGAGTTGCAAATGATGGTTACTTTAATGAACTGGTCATTAAAGAAAGGGGTATGAAAGTGAACGCAAGTAAAACGAAAGTGATGGTTTTTGAAAGAGAAGAAAGTAAAACGTTATGTGAAATAAGAATAGAAGGGGAGTTGATTGAGCAAGTGGATGAGTTTGTATATTTGGGATGTTTATTTAGCAGGGATGGTAGATATGATAAGGATATAGAACGACAGTGAACGCAGGAAATAGAGTGAATGGGGCTCTACACGCTATTGTGAGGAGTCAAAATGTGTCAAAAAGGCACGTTTGGCAATTCATAGTGCTGTTAGTCCCTACTTTAATGTATGGTAGTGAAAGTTGGGTGGCAGAAGAAGCATGAGAGTAGAATAAATGCTGTGAAATGCGGTCATTAAGGGTATGCTAGGGCTGAATCTGAATGACAGGGTGAGAAATAGTGTGATAAGAGAAAAGTGTGGTTTGCAAGATGACGTTGTGACCAGGATTAAGAAAGGAATGCTTCGGTGGTTTGGTCATGTAGAAAGAATGAACGAAGAAAGAGTGACAAAGCAAATTTATGCTGCAGAAGTGAACGGCAGAGTCGGAAAGGACGCCCTAGACGAAGGTTTATCGACCAAATTGGCGATATATTAAAAATGGGCCAGATTAGGAGTACCTTAACCGACGTGCGTGTATGCGTAGATATATGGATGTAAAGGAGGCGAGAGAGGTGTGCCAGGATCGTGCCAAATGGAAGTCCGTAGTCTCTGCCTACCCTCTGGGTGACAGGCGTGAGTGTTTATGTATTATGTATTTTATGTATGTAGATTACTTAATACAAACTGTAAATTGTACCGAGACTAATTTTGTAGTTAAGAATAATAATTAATTAATTTGCACGAATTAATTATCCAACGAGTCAAGGATAGGCTAGTAACGGAATACGATAAGCGCACCGTTCCACGCCAGAGCCAAGACTGCCTTAACGGCGGCCGCTCCGTCCGATTTATACAAGCAAAACAAGTAGCTAGACAAACGGGCGCCACCGCAGGTGCAATGGCGCAGGTGTGCGGTGCACGTGTTGTTTACAAGAATTCTGTCTAGCTACAACGGCGCCGCTGCATGTGCAATGGCGCAGGCACCGTCATATATATTTATGTGACCAGGTGAACAAATATAGAGGTTTAGATTTAGGCTATTTGTTATATATATGGTGTGATAGTCTTAGTAAATTAGTTATTTTAGGTGTGTCTTGGAAGAATGAATATTCACTAGAGCAACCGAAAGCCTTAAAAGAAAAAGAAAGATAGTGTCTTATTATTTTAAGTTAAAGAACCTCGTTCACGAGGAAAGGGCTCAAAAAGGTTAAAGAACATTAAATCGTCCCTATTTCACTTGTATCAGACTCACATAAGTTAAAAAGTTAAAGTTAAAGTTACAGTCTATATAAGTCCCATTGCTGGCCACAGGCCTCCTCTCATTTCTGAGAGGGTTTAAGGGTATTGGAAATGTCCGCCGCGCTGCCCCAATGTGTGTTGGCGTACTTCACGTGTCTTCAAAATATTTTTTTTTCTTATTTCTCAGACATGCAGGTTTCCTCACGATGTTGTCAAGCACGTGTTAAATCGGCACTTAAAATTGCAATTAACAATTCCATTGGTGCCGACGTCCCCGTCGAACCCGGGTTACACGCATACTGTGAAACTTACAGCGAGCGCTAACCATCTGAGCTACCACGGCTCTCTATATCATCACATAAGTTAATTATTTATTAATTACTTTTACCGCTTGGAAAAGTCTCATAATATTTATATAAAACTATTCTATACAGAGGCTACGCTCTCCCACTTTTAACCTTTATCTATGGACGTAATTTTTTTGTCACACTACCATGGACGCGCGGTCTCTCGGGCCGCTATGTTATGAAGCCAAAATATTACATAAATAATTATTTTATTTTTATGCTATTATATTTATTATTATCTAGGCATATTAAAAAAGAAATCATTTGGATGATTTTAATCAATCTTTATTTATTTCTTACATAATTGAAGCATATCAACTGTAAAAGGCACTATCTGGCATAAATTTGCTTGAGATCAGTTTTAGGACTGAAAACTTAAATCAGTTAAACTTTTAAGAAAAATTAACATTCTTTTCTATAAATTTAAGGCTGGTAATAACATAAAAACAAATTAAAATTTAAAAATTCTGACAATGGTCCAATATGTATAAAATTATCAGCAGTCCTTGCACAAGGCTTTGGAACACTGTAAACATATAACTTGTTTAAAATTTCTATAAGTAGAGCTTTAATTCCTCTTTTTACGGGACAAACAAGATATTCTTTTCGCTTTGAGTGGGTCTCCTGAGTAGAAGGTTTGTCTGGAGGCATATCTACCCCTAAAACTCGCTTCAGTGTTATTTTTAGTTCATATGCTATATTTGGGTTGCAGCGGTGACCTTGACGTTTGTTTTGATGTAGATGCACTTTGAGTACTATTTATTGACATTTTGATTGAAAATAATCCAAAGAAGAAAAAAAGTCCATCAAGATTTTTTATATAGGAAACGTCGACGTGCGGTCCCACAGACCGCGGTCGAAATTGAAAGTAAAATAATTTACCAAATTTACAGCCGGCGACATAACTTCCCACCTCAACACACGATTCGCCGCTAAAACTAAAGCTACTGAGCGCCATAGATAGAGAGAGCTAGGGAAAGGGGTAAACACGAAAATTACAAACTGCAAGCGGCCTGTGAGACCGCGCGTCCATAGTTAAAGGTTAAAAAAAATGTGGGAGAGGCACACAGCTCTACACAGGCCAAAGCCGTATACGGTTAGCGCCGATCAAAACCACGCACTTCCCCCGACGAGGGACAAGAAGTAGGGGACTGGACCGTATTCCACAGTAAAATAACTGGCGAACCAGTAAAATATATAAACGATATATCGATAGGGACTTTTCTTATTTCGTTTGTAATGGTGTTCCTAACATTCGTACCAATTTTTAGCTCTATGCGAATTATCATAACCTTACCCCTATTTTTTGAGCCAACTTGACCGGCCTAAAATATTCCATGATTTATGATTCTTGGCATGTATATCGTTGTATATCTGTCTTTTAAGAGGTTAAATTATGAAACATCTGTGATTTCAGATATTATGTAAGAAAATCTTTTATTAACGTTATCTATGATTTCTGTAGATAAATTCAAAAAATGTTATAAACAATATGTCAATCTATGACTCATATTGATTACAATTATTTTGTTTTGATGATTTGTGCTTCTTTACAAACATACATACTTCATAGATATAAAGTGATGGTAGTGGTAATAAGCCAAGTTTTTAAACACTGGTTGACACGATTCATTCGGTTTTAGCCCAAATAGCTCTAATGCATTTTTTGCGCGACAAATGCTTTATTTTGATCAGTGCTGTTGCCCCATTATAAGACCATACCGCAGTAAAGATTCTACGTATGCATGGTAGGACATGACAGCGGTTTTATGTTTGTTATGTTTTTATTTGTTTAAGTGCATACACGAATTTATTTATTTTGGTAGAGACATCGTTTACATGTGGTTTCCAATTTATATCGTCATCTATAATTAAACCTAAAAATTTCGTATGTCTAGCTGCTTTATTTTGGAATGTTAAGTTTAAGATTATGTTTATTATTAGTGCATTTATTAAATTGTATATATAAAGATTTGTCTAAATTAATTTTTAAATTATGTATGTCAACCCAATTAATTAAAGTATCTATTGTATTATTTATGTCAGCTTCGTGATCACTCATATTATTATTTTTATTGGAAGTCACGATTATGGAAATGTCATCAGCAAATAGAATACATTTATGCTTCGTCATATTGATAATGTCATTTAAGTACAATAAAAACAGAATTGGACCGAGAACACTTCCCTGTGGAACGCCATATTTATTGTTTCGGTATTCGGACGAGTACGTTATTATGTCCCCATTTACATCTGCTTTAGTAACAATAACACATTGTTGCCTATTATAAAGATATGATGTAATCCATTGAAGTGGTGGTCCTCTAATTCCAATCTTTTCCAATTTCTGTAACAATAGGTCATTTGAAACTAGGTCAAAGGCTTTAGATAGGTCAAAAAATAGTCCCGTGGTAAAATTATTATTATTGATATTTGACAGTACTATTTTTATGAGTGAAAAAATTGCCAAAGTTGTAGATTTATCTTTTTGAAAGCCGTACTGTTCGTTTGATATAATGTGATATTTATTACAAAATTCAATAAGTCTTTTATACATGCATTTTTCATATATTTTTGATATAACGGATATAAGGGTTATAGGTCGATAATTATTAATATCACATTTCTCTCATTTTTTAAACAGTGGCTTAACTATTGATAGTTTCAATGCATCTGGAAAGATTCCACAAGAAAATGAAAAATTAATTAAATATGTCAAGATTTCAATTAATTCAATTATACATTTTTTTATTATTTTTGTATTTATGTCATCGTAGCCTTCAGAGCTAGTATTTTTTAATAGCATTATTTCCCTTGTAACCTCATTTTCAGACATAGGTCTAAAAAACATAGAGTTGACATTCGCTCCGTTAATATTTACATTTTTCGCTGTAGTGTGTGTTGTTGATTCACGGGTCAAATCAATAAAATGATTGTTAAAAGCAGAAGCTATATCTACAGGATTCGTAAGAACTTTATTATTAGCTATAATTTTTTCTATATTTTTCTTGTCATATGGGTTAGATATTTCTTTTTTGATAATGGTCCATGTTGCTTTACATTTGTTATCATTTTTATTTATAAACTTAATATTAGCATTCTTTTTTAAGTTAAATACACATTTTTTTAAGAGCTTAGAATATGATAGGTAACGTATTCTGTTGGCATTACTTTTATTTTTATAATATTTAAATCTTAACATTCGTTTCGCTTTACAACTTACTTTGAGGCCTTTGCTTATCCAATTTTGTTTTTTATTTTGTAAATTTATTTTGATTCGTTGTTTCGGAAAACAGAGATAGTAGAAAAGGCAAAATAATTCATGAAATCGGCTGAATGCTGTGTTAGCATCGTTTTCCATGTATGCTTCCGACCATGACAAATTTTTCAGGCATTCTTTAAACTTCCTAATGTTATCTAAGTTATAGTCTCTCTTGTAAACATAATATATAGTATGTTGTTGTGGCTCACATTTTATAGGAAAGCTTAACAATCATGATACAGTGGTAGCAATGTTGCAGTCGCATTTTGAATGTTACTTAATATATGATCGATACAAGATGACCTACGTGTAGGAACATTGAAATGTATTTTCAAGTTATAATTATAGGACAGATCTTGTAAATAGTTTGTGATTTTGCCTTTTTTTAATGTGTTTATATTAAAATCTCCAGCTATAACTATATGTACTTTAGATTTGTATTTTACAGTTAAGTCATGCAAAAGTGTGTTCAACTTAAATAAGAACTGTGTTGGGTCGGATTGGGGAGCAAATAGTAATTAATTTAATATGTATGATTTCTATGCCGCATGCCTCGTACGTATTCTGGGTAACATAGTTTTTATGAACGATAATTCATTGAACATTATACCTTTTTAACTAAAATACATGTTCCACCTCTTTGTTTTTCTCTGCAGAAGTTGGCGTATGTCATACCCACATATTCTTACATAACTCTCAAAACCTTTTTTTTATGAAAGTTTCGGAAAGACATATTACATCCGGGTTATTATTTTTTGCTCTTAATTCCTCTATAGTTACGTCTATTAAATCTTGCTTTGGTAAAACACTAGCAATGTTTTGGTGAAAATTCTAAAATGACAGTGTAAATTAAATTTTATGGTCGAAAAAATGTATCGTTCTTTTTTATTACCGGAAAATAATAGGGCATGGTCCCTTTCTTATAAATAACAGGAGGATTTGAGTGTTCGTCAGTTTTTTTTTTTAAGTAGAAGGGAATTGTTCCTTTTTTTGGTTTATTTATGGTTTTACTTAATTTAAAATTTGGCTTATTACTCGCCATTCGTTTACTAATTTCACTAGGATTTAAATATTTTCTGCGTAGTCACTATAGTCAATAGCATAATTTATTGATTTACAAATGTCGAAGCGATTAGAATATTTTTACAATCTATAAAATTACAATTTTATATCTTTCATAAATATTTTTAATACGATAGTTTAAATTATTAACATTTATGTACTTATTTTTAATAACATTTAGTACAATTATTGTATTTTTACTAAAAGTATCTATTATAGCTTGTAATTGTGACAAAACGTGTTTTATATTATAATCGATTTCCCTAAACATATGACTAACTTATCATCTGATTTTAGTTCCATGTTGTGGCAATTTTTATTACTTCGTTACTTGGTGCATAGGGTTTCGTTTCACCAATAACTCCATAATGTTCATATTGTGTCTCTGATCTTGAGTGTGATATAGCTGCGGCTAGGCCAACGCATTGTTGAGAACCGATGATGTAAATTATTTTTTCATGGCTGTTATTTTGCTGTCTCATCATAGGTTTTGAGGTCTTGCTCGATTTATCCTTTATTTTACAGTCAATATTTTGTGTCAGATTTGTTATTTTTTTATTGAGAGATACGATCTCTTTTTCTGCATCTTTTAATTCTTGTTGCAAGTTGGTAATTTTTTGTTGAAGGCTTGATATCGTCGAATTATGGTGGGGATAGGTATATGACGTGACTGTCGGTGAGGATGGCACGGAAGATAGACTGTGAAGTAGCAAGGAGTGTCTCTTCTTCTTAGTTGTATTGCCCGATTGAGGACTGTCAATTTTTGTGGGAGAATAGCATAGCGATTTTAGTATTTTAATTTCTGTGGTTAACTTATTTATCTGTCTGTGAAGATCGTTATTTTCTAATATTATAATTTCTAACTCATTTTGATTTCAGTTCTGAGATTGACGTTGTCTCAGACATTGTGCCGTCTATACTCTTTGACAATTTACTAGGCGTTGAAAATAATACATCAGATATATTATAGTCCGTGAGTATGTGCGAGTCTAATGTGTAAGACGTATCCTTCTCCGATACCTGTAAAGATTCAATACATTGCAATTTAAGGGATTTGGAAGGTGTGAGAACCGTGGCCTACATAGAGTCTTGTGCGAAATCCAGCGTAGCTTCGTACGAGATATACTGTAAGCACAAAAAGGAAGGGTATCGGTTTACAGAGGCTTTTATCAACATCGCTTTAGCAGATGGAATAAAAAAGAACCTAGCAGTACTGGTAGCAAATTTGCCTATTAAATTTAATGGCCGTACCATACCGACTACCATGATAGTTTTGCCCGAATCACGCAATGTCCGAATTCTTCTTGGTGTAGGATTCATACAAGACTCTCTGTAGGTTTTAAATTTGCTTCAAGCTACTTACTCTTTCGTGGACAACCCTCACCAAGAATATGAACTTTATGGGGAGATTTTCGTCAGTTTCGAGAAGGACGTTAAGCTTTCACCAGTCAGAGTGGACATAAATTCATTGCCTAACTTGCCAGAGAGTAGTGCAACTGAGGTAGAATTTATGAAACCTTTTAAACTGAGACCTATTGACATCTCTTCTCCACCTCCAAAGAAACAGTGCACTCAACTGTTTGATGGTTACTCGCCCATAATGGATTCACTGTACGCGGATGTCAGAAATAGTCTGATCAAAATAGTTTTGAGTCAGATCTTTTCCCAGATACAGGAATTTCCTTAGTGGATGCATCCATGCTGAATGACCAACTCATTCACAGTGCATTCGTGTTTACACCAAACGGACAACCTGTAAATGGTTTTGAGTATACTCTTATATATATATGTAAGATGGATGTTAAGAATATAGAGAACTTAAATGGAAAGCTTTATTCCCACTTCTTATGAGGTATGTTATTATGATGTATAGAGTCACATGAAAAAGCTTTTAGAATAGAATAGAATCACTTTTATTCAATATAGTACTACTACCACCGGTTCGGGTAAAACCTCTGTCCTGGGAAGAACCAGCAAGAAACCCAGCGGGTCTTTTCTTTTAAATAAGGTTAATTTACAATAGATTACTTAATACAACTATAAATTGTACAGAGACTAATTTTGTAGTTTAGAATAATATTTAATTCGTTTGCACGAATTAATTATCCAACGAGTCAAGGATAAGCTAGTAACGGAATACGACAAGCGCACCGTTCCACGCCAGAGCCAAGACTGTCTTAACGGCGGCCGCTCCGTCCGTTTTATACAACCAAAACGGGTGCCACCGCAGGTGCATTGGCGCAGGTGTGCGGTGCACGTGTTGCTTACAAGAATTCTGTCTAGCTACACCGACGCCGCCGCACGTGCAGTGGTGCTGGTGCCGTCATATATATATATATATATATATATAGTAGGCCTATGCCCAGCAGTGGGACATATATAGGCTGTAACTTTTTTTATATATATATTATTTGAAAGGCCCATATGTACCATTAGGTGTGGAATATGACATCGTTCAAATGCCCACCTCGACTTCTAACAGTGGCACGGATCCAATTTTCAAAGACTCTTCTGTTGTGGTTTGTTTGCATAGACCTGTGACTTTAAGAAACCCCACAAGAAAAAGTCTAGCGGAGTCAAATCGCACGACCTTGGTGGCCAATTCATATCACCCCTATGAGAAATAAGCTTACCTTCAAATCACTCATGGAGAATGTCAATCGTGGCATCCCCTGTGTGGCACGTAGCGCCGTCCTGCTGGAACCACATGTCATCTAGGTTCATATGGTTCAATTTGAGCGATAAGAAATTGGTTATCATCGTTCTGTAGCGCTCGCCGTTGACGGTGACCGCCCACCAGCGTCGTTTTCGAAAAAGTATGGACCAATGACGCCACTGGCCCAAAATCCACACCAAACGGTAACTTTTTGAGGATGCATTCTCACCTGGTGAACCTCGCGTGGGTTGGTGTCGTCCTATAAATGGCAATTCTGCTTATTAACATTCATTCTTATCCAAAAATGCGTCTCGTCGCTAAAGATGATTTTTTGGCCAAAATTGGGGTCCTCTTCCAAAGGTTCGCGAGCACGGCTTCCGGCAAGTACTTATAATAAGGCAGTTTCCGCTCCACGAGACCGTATTTCAGAGCGAGCTCCTGGTGTAGAATCCTGGCTACTAGATTGTGTCTCCAAATACTCAGGGTTACAAAGCGCCGAACAACCGGAGATGACATGCCTAAGTGACTCACCGGGATGGCGACAAGCTCGACAGACATCGACGGCGCCATCCTTTAGGATGTGTCTCCGATAGTTGTTTGCCATAATACATCCCTGTCCACTCTGTCATAAGCCTTTTCCAAGTCCATGAAAGCACAAAACTTTCTGGTTTTTACCAAAACTTCTCCGCAATCATGCGCATGGAAAATACTTGATCCGTACACCCCATTCCTTTCTAAATCCAGCTTGCACATCCCAAATTTTTCCATCAGTTTCTTCCATAACTCTTTCAATTAACACCTTAGCATACAGTTTACACACAATGCTAAGCAAGCTGATAACACGGTAGTTTTGACAGTCCTGCTGTGACCCTTTTCCCTTATATATTGGGACTATAACGGATTTGCACCAGTCTTCGGTACCCGCTTCAGTTCCCAACATAAATTAAACAAGGTGTACAGCAGGCCTGCCACCACCCCTCTCCAGCCCTTAGCATTTCAGTGATACTCTATCATATCCGGCTGACTTACCTGCTTTCATGCTTTTCATTGCTTTCATTATTTCATCTACACTTATCTCCCTACCTCTCTTCACTTCTTTCGGAATTTCTTTTCACTTAATTCAGACGACCCTTCACTCATAAACACGCTTTCAAAGTATTCCTTCCATCTCTTTAAATTCAAACTTCATCATTCAGCATACAGCCATTCTCGTCTCGTATAGCATTCATTCTAGGCTGTTTTGAATTTCTAGCAGTTCTTACGAGTTTCCAGAACATTTTAATATTTGTCTGGAAGTTATCAGATATCCTTCTATCATTCTTATCCGTTCTTTCTTGCTTTTTCTTTCAACAACTTCTTTACTCTCTTATTTATAAGTCTAAAGTCTGCCTTTTTCCTTCAATCTCATCATTCATACCACCAGAATTACCAGCTTTGGTTGCCAGTAAATCTAGCCATGCTCTCTTCTTTGCTTCAACTTCCATCCGAATCTTATCATCCCACCACAACGTATTATTTTTCCTTTCATTTGTTCTCTTACTTACACCACATACTTCGGTGGCTGCATCCACCAAAACTTTCTTAACATTATTCCATACAGTGTTCAGGTCTAAATCATTCATATATATTTCATTCAAACCATTTATATTCTCCTCAGTCTACATTTGAACTTCTTTCACACCTTCATCTTGTAACCTCTCTGTTCTTATACGCTGTAACGCAGTGGTAGATACAGATGTCCGATGCCGCCAACGCCTGAATAGACCATTAATTCGGCATAAGACCAAGTTATGATCCGTCCTACGTTGGACCCCGGTAAATTCTTGTATCTACCACTGCGCTCCGCTCTTTCATCCACAATTATGAAATCTATCATGCTTCTATCATCACCTCTTTCCCATGTATACATGTGAATCCTCTTATGGCGAAAAGTATTCGTCAAAAAGATTCTTTTCTCACATACGGCGAGGAGGTCTTCACCACTCATTTACACTTTCATCGCCAAACATTCTAATATCCTTACCATGTCCCAAAACTGCTCTCGGATATAAGTGGGCTTAGACATGTCTGGAGCGTACACCCCTAGCACAGACATCGACGGCGCCATCCTTTAGGATGTGTCTCCGATAGTTGTTGGTCTTAATAACTTGATCCTGTATCGCACAGACAAAACCCCCGGTTTCCCCAAAAAGGTCACCAAAACGTAGCCAGTGGAGGGAGGCAACTGTGTCTACGAAAGGCTCATGTAGAGCCTTGTAGAACCTCCGGTGGAGCTCCTTCTCTTTCCATACGGTCTCCCAGTCGGAAGTTCTCTGTACTGCGGGGTCTTGCCATTGCTCGTTGGCTAAGGATAGAGGGGTAAGTCCTTTATCACAAGAAATGACGTCCCTATAGAATGGATCATCCGCTCTCGTCAGAAAGTAATTACGGAGGCTGCACACTTCGCGATTATGCATGGTAAGCGTCCTTAAAAAGCCACGCCCACCATGTCTCCACAGCAATTTTTATTATTATTTAGCGGTGTACTTTGATAGGCTGTAATGGATGAATGAATAAATAGAAACGGATATATAACAGTTAAAACATATTGTTTGCGCTCCGCTAAAATTGACAATGCAGCTGTATTATAATTATCGAATATGGATGGCAAGTGGGCACACAGTCTACCTGCTGGTACGAAGATGCATACATCTACATAAATCTTCCATCAAAATTCAGATGCGTTGTCACCCCTGATGGCTAAGATGGAATGCATCGTCATCGGTGAAAAGTATCTCCTTTTCTCAACACACATCATACAAAACGCAGCATTATTCTGCTGATTTAATCTGGTGTCCTATGAGAGCGTGGTCCTACTCCTAGTCGATTCATTCGTGCTACAATCATAATATATCTGCAGCACGGCTCTACCACGTAAATTTATTTCTTCTTTATTTCCTTAACAGAAAAATCAAGGTCGACCCGACGTGCTCTCTTCATGTTAGTAGTTATAGAAACGGCGTCACTATTCCAAGGCCGGATAGTGATGCAGGTGTACGCGGAGCCTCTCTTCGCCGAGGCTGTGCCCTCAATGTCGCCAACTATCTGCAGCGTGATCTTCACGTTATTGACCATTATATCTGGTTTCATTGGCGCCTTCTTGGTTGAGCGGGCGGGGAGACGGGTAAGACTGTGACTTATGTCTAACTTTTTTCCTACTTATTAACGCATTTTATAGAAGTGAAAGGAGTAACAAAGTACAACACAGTTCACCTAATGGTAAGCGTATGTTGTGGACCAAAGATATCAAGATTTATCATCAATTAAGAATCAAAATGCTGGTACGCTCTCAACCCTGAGGCCTGAGATGGGATGCCTCGTTACCATTAAAAGGGTCTCCGGTCTCTACACACACCATAAAAAACACAGCAGCATAATGCTGTCATTTCACACTTGTATCCTCTGCGAGTTTTGAGTGCAGTTTTGTAGATATTGTCTTTTGTATTTATATCGAGTATTTTTATAAAAGCTGTACAGTAAAGCTGAGAAACGAACAGACAGTCTAACTGATTGATGACTGAATGATGTCTGATTCTATTAATTACATAACATAAACACTCACGCCTGTCACCCAGAGGGGTAGGCAGAGACTACGGACTTCCACTTGGCACGATCCTGGCACACCTCTCTCGCCTCCTTTACATCCATATATCTACGCATACACGCACGTCGGTTAAGGGTACTCCTAATCTGGCCCATTTTCAATATATCGCCAATTTGGTCGATAAACCTTCGTCTAGGGCGTCCCTTTCCGATTCTGCCGTTCACTTCTGCAGCATAAATTTGCTTTGTCACTCTTTCTTCGTTCATTATTTCTACATGACCAAACCACCGAAGCATTCCTTTCTTAATCCTGGTCACAACGTCATCTTGCAAACCACACTTTTCTCTTATCACACTATTTCTCACCCTGTCATTCAGATTCAGCCCTAGTATACTCCTTAATGACCGCATTTCTACAGCATTTATTCTACTCTCATGCTTCTTCTGCCAGACCCAACTTTCACTACCATACATTAAAGTAGGGACTAACACAGCATTGTGAATTGCCAAACGTGCCTTTTTTGACACATTCTGACTCTTCACAATAGCTTGTAGAGCCCCATTCACTCTATTTCCTGCGTTCACTCGTTGTTCTATATCCTTATCATATCTAAAATCCCTGCTAAATAAACATCCCAAATATACAAACTCATCCACTTGCTCAATCAACTCCCCTTCTATTCTTATTTCACATAACGTTTTACTTTCTTCTCTTTCAAAAACCATCACTTTCGTCTTACTTGCGTTCACTTTCATACCTCTTTCTTTTAATGACCGGTTCATTAAAGTAACCATCATTTGCAACTCGGCCGCCGACGATGCAAATATGACTTGATCATCGGCGTACAAACGGCATTTGACGGTTAACTCACCCATTCTCAACCCACATTCTTCAACTTTCAAAGTTTGCAAACAACTGTCCATAAATAGGTTGAACAGCCACGGGGAAGCCACACAGCCCTGTCTGACCCCTTTATGGATGCCAAACCAGTCCGAGTATGCCCCGTTGATCCTGACACAAGCACTGGAGTCCCTATACAGAGACTTCAATGCCTGTATCAACCCAGCACTCAACCCAAATGAGTTCAGTGTTTGCCATAATACATCCCTGTCCACTCTGTCATAAGCCTTTTCCAAGTCCATGAAAGCACAAAATACTTTCTGGTTTTTGGCCAAAAACTTCTCCGCAATCATGCGCATGGAAAATACTTGGTCCGTACACCCTATTCCTTTCTAAATCCAGCTTGCACATCCCAAATTTTTCCATCAGTTTCTTCCATAACTCTTTCAATTAACACCTTAGCATACAGTTTACACAATGCTAAGCAAGCTGATAACACGGTAGTTTTGACAGTCCTGCTGACCCTTTTCCTTATATATTGGGACTATAACGGATTTGCACCAGTCTTCCGGTACCCGCTTCAGTTCCCAACATAAATTAAACAAGGTGTACAGCAGGCCTGCCACCACTCCTCTCCAGCCCTTAGCATTTCGAGTGATACTCTATCATATCCGGCTGACTTACCTGCTTTCATGCTTTTCATTGCTTTCATTATTTCATCTACACTTATCTCCCTACCTCTCCACTTCTTCGGAATTTCTTTTCACTTAATTCAGACGACCCTTCACTCATAAACACGCTTTCAAAGTATTCCTTCCATCTCTTTAAATTCGAAACTTCATCATTCAGCATACAGCCATTCTCGTCTCGTATAGCATTCATTCTAGGCTGTTTTGAATTTCTAGCAGTTCTTATGAGTTTCCAGAACATTTTAATATTTGTCTGGAAGTTATCAGATATCCTTCTATCATTCTTATCCGTTCTTTCTTGCTTTTTCTTTCAACAACTTCTTTTACTCTCTTATTTATAAGTCTAAAGTCTGCCTTTTTCCTTCAATCTCATCATTCATACCACCAGAATTACCAGCTTTGGTTGCCAGTAAATCTAGCCATGCTCTCTTCTTTGCTTCAACTTCCATCTGAATCTCATCATCCCACCACAACGTATTATTTTTCCTTTCATTTGTTCTCTTACTTACACCACATACTTCGGTGGCTGCATCCACCAAAACTTTCTTAACATTATTCCATACAGTGTTCAGGTCTAAATCATTCATATATATTTCATTCAAACCATTTATATTCTCCTCAGTCTACATTTGAACTTCTTTCACACCTTCATCTTGTAACCTCTCTGTTCTTATACGCTGTAACGCAGTGGTAGATACAGATGTCCGATGCCGCCAACGCCTGAATAGACCATTAATTCGGCATAAGACCAAGTTATGATCCGTCCCTACGTTGGACCCCGGTAAATTCTTGTATCTACCACTGCGCTCCGCATTCTTTCATCCACAATTATGAAATCTATCATGCTTCTATCATCACCTCTTTCCCATGTATACATGTGAATCCTCTTATGGCGAAAAGTATTCGTCAAAAAGATTCTTTTCTCACATACGGCGAGGAGGTCTTCACCACTCATTTACACTTTCATCGCCAAACATTCTAATATCCTTACCATGTCCCAAAACTGCTCTCGGATATAAGTCAGCTTAGACATGTCTGGAGCGTACACCCCTAGCACAAACAACTTCTTTAAGCCCACTTTCATTCGTATCCATAGCAGCCTTGGGCTTACACATTCATACTCTTTCACACATTGACCCATTCTTTCTGAAAGGATGACACCGACTCCCTGGCATGCCCGCTCGGTCTCGTCTACATCAGACCAGTAAGCGGTATACATGCCATGTGCAGTGGCATCCTTTCCCTTTCATTTCGTCTCATTTACACATAACACATCTATTCCTCTATCATTCATCATTTCGCATATTTCATCCATCTTATCATTCATTGCTCCACATACATTCAGCGTAGCCAGACGGGCCTCCGCAATCCACTTTTCGCCCCTCCGGGAGACAGAACGTGACGGGTGGCGAACCTCGTCGCCAATTTTACTCCCGGAGATTCTTCGCACCCCTGCCCCATTAAAGGGGTGCCGGGAACTCGGGGCCATTCCTTTAATGTGTTGGCTCATGGTGCGATCTAGGGGGTGGTAGATTTTACGCCGCTACCATACGGCGAGGAGCCGAGTCTATCCTTTCGGCTTTGTCGCTCGTTTAGCACCACCCGGGGGACACGTGTAGGGTGGGCCTAGGGTTAGGTGGTCGAAGCCTACGGACGCGAGCGAATCATCCCCCTATCTATTAATTATTTAATAATTTTTTGTCATCTCAATACCAATACGCCACATAATTATCATCATCATCAACGTCATCATTACAGCCCATCTTAAGCCCCATAGATTGCTTATAGAACGAATATTTCCAATTTCATATATGGACATAACCTGCTGAGTATTTTTCAATCCGGGTTCCATCTTGGTCACAGAACCACAGTTCAGTAAAGTGGACAGACAGCACAGACTGTCCACTTTACTGAACATAATTGATGATATTAGAGAAGGCATGGAAAACAAGAAAGTTACAGTTGTGGTGCTCGTTGACTTTTCTAACGCTTTTAACACAGTTGACCATGATATCCGTCTTGCTATCCTTTCCTATCTGAAGTTTGCACCGTCAGTCAATGGAGCGGTTCTCATCTTATTTTTGCGTACGTCAGCAGTCCCTCCACGTGGAGCAAATGACTTCACAGTGGGTTGACCTTGTTTCTGACGTACCGCAAAGTGGTATACTTTCCCCGTTTATTTTCTGTTTTTATTAACACTATCACATCCAATATTGATTGTTCGTACCATCTGTATGCTGATGAATACAGGTGCAGTCTGACATTTGTGACATTTGACAAATTAAATTCCAATCTCAAGTCAGTCCATGATTTGGTCCCTGCTCTTCGGAGTGTCTGGCAACCCTACAAAATTCCAAGCGAAGATTATAGTTAGGTCAAGGATGCTTGCACGAATTGATACCGCGATGCTACCTTTTGTTTATTATAATGATCGCTTGATACCGTTCTCTTCTGCAGTTAACAATCTTGGTCTCTTTATTAATAGCGCCCTGAGCTGGGGGCTTATATATGTGGAACATGTCGTAAAGTCGCTGGCGCTTTATGTTTTCTTTATCACTTAACAAAATTTCTTCCCTTTAAGACTAAAAGTATGTACAGTAACTTATACTACCGATAATTAATTATGCAAACGTGTGTTATCCAGATTTAAACCAAAATCGTTTTAACAAGCTAGAGCGCCGTCTCAGCAATTGCATCAGATATATTTTCAGTCTTCGTAAATACGATCATATCTCTCACTATCGCTCTCGCCTTAAATGGCTCATTATTACACAGAGTCAACTCCAGAATTTTGCTTGTTCTCTTCTCTATTTTAAATGATCCATCCAATCATTCTCATTTCAAGGAAAAAATTGAATATATTTCCTCGACGCATGATAGAACTCTGCATTCCTCATCTAATTATGAAATAAGTATCCCACAACATCTTACTAATTTTTTTGGTAAATCCTTCACCATTTAGGCTGCACTTCTGGATTCTGGAACTCTTTGCTGAAGACGAAATTTCCAATAAGACTGTGTTTAAAAAATTGGTACGTGAGTACTTTTTAAGACGTCAGATGGTAGTAAGTATATGTATGCACCCATGTTCACGGGGGAGGGGGAGGGGATAATATGCCAAAAGGGCGCTATGTCCGACCTTTTTAATACTTTTTATGAAGGAGTACAATAAATTATAAATAAATAAATATTTCCATTTTTGCCACCTTTTTTTACTATTATAGAGTTGTTATTAGGAAAAGTCTGCTGTCCGTATCCTGTTTCATTACCCTTTGTTGCCTCTTATGACACCCACGAAATGATATGGGGTAGTGGATTCTATTACGCTGTCACTACACGGCTTCCACGTTATTAACTAAAATCTAATTACCAATTTCAGCTGTTAATGATCTACGCTTCCTTTTGTACTGGTGTATGCTGCGTGCTCCTGGGTTCCCAAATTCAGCTGCACTGGGGTCCGCATTGGGTCACTGTAATGTTCATGTTTATATACGGCGTGACCTTCACATGCGGAGCTGGGACCGTTCCTTGCGTGTTGTTTGCAGAGATATTCTTACCAGAGGTTGGTAAACATTAAAGTTTGTTTTTTAACAAGCTATTAAACTACGAGATTGATTAACTCAGTCAATATAATATTTAGTATTTATGAAAAGTCCGCAGCTGAGTGTAGTCCCATAGTTGTCTCATATTATCTCATTATTTGGCATAATTGCCACGCTGGACGGTTGTGTTGCCAACCACATTTTTTTTAAATTATTATAGAGTTGTTATCAGATACTGTTGCTCATCTTCTGTTTTAGTTTGCCTCTGTACAACTCTTACGGCACTCATGAAATGACATGCTCTTACACCGATACCGCGATAAAAATAAATCATACTGTTACCAAATTACCGCAAAAGTCTATCAAAAGTTACTTACCATCGTTGCCAAGCTTATTCGGGACTTATTCGGGATCTATTTATGCCATAAGGAATTTTATGCAACTTTTGATCTAAAAGATTAATTGAAGGTCAAAAGGAAGATTATGACATCGAGTGTATTTTATTTTTTATAGTACAAACACAATTCTGAAGTGAACTTTTATCATAATAGTTCATTTTCAAAGTATAAAAAGTTAAATAAAAGATTAAGTGTGTACCCTGAGAGTATTAGATGACAGATGAGTGAGCCGCGATCTTCCAATAAGTATTGAAGGACTTCATGTTATGTTCTTAATATTTTGAAAGTTTCCTTACAATTCCTGCCGAACACGTGATAAATCAGCATTTAAAATTGCAGTTAATAATTTCATTAATGCCAGTGGAGATCGATCTCAGCTTGATAGCTAACTGTGCTACTTTTAATTATAAGACGATCCCGTATCCCGGCGCCCCCGTAAGCTATTACGGTACAATTGATAGAATTATCTGCGGACCTCGCTGGAAAGCGGATTCCTCTCGCGCTGCACCGCATCTTGCCTTGCGTTTCTATGACGTGTACCAGACTTAGATAGATTTTAATGAAATCATTTGTCAGATGCACACATTTTTCCGAGGAGTTGTAATTTTATAATGAGTTGTAATTTAAATTTCAACCAAGTCCAATCGTAGTTGAATAAGTTAAGGAATATTTTTAAGTAATACAAATATTAAGATATAATACAATTATGGAAGAAATCTGCAAAACAAAAGGACGTAAATATGCCAAAATTGGTCGTATATTATAATATTGATAAGCAACCGTATAGTGGCGTTGTAAGAATATTCAATACCCCGTATCGTCTCGTGGGTGTCACAAGAGGTGACAGAGGTAAACTGAAACAGGAAATAGGCAGCAGTATCTTCCTGCTATTAACTCAAAATTATAAAAAACCGCGGTTGCCAACCAGCCCGGCAAAATTCGCAACTATGCCAAAATCCTCCATATGAGTCAATCTATAAGGGAGACCAATGTTCAGCTGTGCACTTTTCTAGGCTCTAATGAATGGATTGAGAGACTCGGGTTTAGGAAGAGTCTATGTCACAAAAGTTCCTTAGCCGCGTTGCTACAAGGTTCGCGATATTCAAACATTTGCTGTCAAATGTTGAATATTGTTAAATATTAAATACTTTACATTTTAGTTTACATATTTTTTTAAAGACATAAATTTATAAAAAAACTGCTTATTTTTGTAATAAAACAGTTTTTATAGAATGAGGGTGACAAACGAGCACAGTCCACCTATCCTTGATAAAGAATCAAAATGCAGAGCGTTGTCACCCCTGAGAACTTAGATGTAATGTTTCGTTTCTAGTGAAAAGGGTCTTCGGTTAAATCCAATTTCTCAATCTGGCTCCACTGCCATAAGTAAAATGCGCCCCCTTGCACTGCTGTGTTCTGGTCTGAAGGGTATAATTACAGGCTGTGATGCATTCCATCTCAGTCCTCAGATGTGACAACACATCTGTAGCCTTTTTGTTTGAAGTTGGTTGCAGGTGTCCATGGGCTGCAGTAGCCGCTTACCACCAGGTGAACTTAAAGTTCTTTTGTCAGTTTAATTTTATAATAAAAACCGTCTGTTCAGATCAAAAGCATTGCAACAATGTTTGACGTCGAGTGGTACCTGGTGTGCAGTTTCATCGTCCTCTTCATCTACAAACCGCTCGTCACGGCAATCGGCTTAGGTCCAGTCTTCTACTTCTTCGCGGTCGCCTGCTTCTTTTCCGCCATCTTCTGTTTCTTCTTCTTACCGGAAACGAAGGGTCTTACTGTGGACGTTATTCAGACTCTCTTCGCAAAGAAAAACGTTCGTTGACGTAATATGGTCGATACAGAAATCATATTTTAAAAGTTAAATAACTTCGGCAGATCACGTTAATTCCTTACCAATACAGTCATCAACTTTTACTAAAATTAGAGTAGGCGAATGCTTATGGGCCTTGTGTCGCTTAATGTCACGCTATGCCCAAACGACAAAGCCAGACAACCGAGGGAGACAACTGCAGCTGGGACTACCTACCTATGAGAAATTGACGAAATCACCATTCTGTATTATTTCCCTATTTCCTCCTCCACAAGTGGACCGATTGAGAATAATATAAAAATTAATATAATTCATTGCACAAAAGAAATGTTTAAGAGCTATTTGTGGAGCAAGTCCACTTGACTCCTGTAAACCTCTATTTAAAAAACTTAATTTACTGACATTGACCTGTATGTTCTTGAGGTATCAGTCTTTGTAAGGAAGTAAACGATTTTTTTAAATTCAAAGGGGATCATGTTACTAAATACAGACCAAGAGATCCTACTAAAATAATGATTCCATCTTGTAGAACAGCTTTAAATAAACGGAATGTATATCACATGTGCATATCAGTTTTTAATAAACTGCCTAAGAGTCTACGGGAACATCCATTTAAATATTTTAAAATTAAGTTAAGGAAATGGCTAAGTGTTTTATACGATACAAGAGTTCATGCAACATAAAATTAATGTATATGATTATTTTTAAAATTAAATATAATGTAATATAATAATATTAATAAATATGTTAAATAATAATATAACTTGACATTTTTGTAAGTAATATAATAGTATTTTAATTGTCTTATATAATAATAAATAATAATAATTTATTTGTTTTTTTTTTGACGTTTGACGTCGTCAAAAATGGCATCGCTTACCGTGAAATGTTTAAATTGCAATATAGTTATCTCGGAGCTTCTGGCTTTTATACAAAATAAAGCTGATATAATGGATGAAGAAAGTATTGTTCGTCTGATTTCTACCACCTTCTCCGAGGAAGAAATAGCTCAAGCAAAAAAATTACTATTCGAAGTGACCGATCTGTCCAGGCGCTTGATAAAAGGAAAAAGGGATGGCAAGAATGTTAGAAATATTGAAGACATTATTGCAATCATTAAGAAATCTGATCCGGAAAAGCTGCCTATCTATGCTGCGAGGGATTTGCAGAAACTGCCTCCGGTTACGTTCGATCATATCAACGCATCAAGATTGCTCAAAGATATTATAATGTTACAAAATGAGATGGCTATAATAAAAGAAACATACGTTACTAAATATTTGTTGAATATATTGAATACAGAGGATAATTTTAATGGTAATTGTAAAAAAAGAGGTGCTTCTATTGATAGTTTAAATTACGAAAGTGGCCTAATAGGATTACCTCACAGATCTACGATGGAATACCGGTCGATAAATCAAAACAACATCGCATAAAATAATGTAATGAACGTACAAACTACGCCTGTAGAATCAGTTGTTGATATCGCCAATGACACGGTAGTCTCGCTCGCGCAAACATCCTTGACGCACGGTGAGACATGCCCAACTATTAAACAGTGCGTGAAGACTCCTACCGCGGTATCGATGGAATCGGATACCTGCGCTCCAACTGCTGCGTCTGCGTGTCCATCAAGCACTGTGGTTGCGAACGAGTTGGTTAACGCAGTGGCAACGCGAGAGCCTACTACTTCCAACGGCGAGAGTAGAATAATGTCAGATGTAGCAAGGCAAGGAAACTTTAAACCTGAGATACCAAAGGAAGACTGGGTTTTAGTGCAACACAAACGTCTTCGGAATACATTTATTGGTATGAAAGGAAAAGCGGATTTGATTCCAGAATGTAAATTCAAGGCTGCTGAAGTGAGCATACCTTTTTACATTTATAATATTGATGTGAACTTTAAACAGTGGTAGAGCCGCGCTGCAGCTTCTGCTGTAGCATGGATGGGCCGGCTCGAACCGGGGCGGTACCACGACCTCACAGAATACCAACGTAAAGTAGGAGCTTTGCTTCTGCGTTTCGCTTGGTTAGTGCAGGTGGCCGGAGGCTAATCACCCATAACATGGTAGCGGAATTTAAAAGAAAGAACTACCCCAGGAGGTACCAGCACCCTGGTAATGGAGAATCCTCACTGAGCATCCACGGTCAAGCTACCTCTTCCTGAGCGTCGTCTTCTGGGGGCAAAATCCGCTCTATACTAACACTGCGCGGGCAAACAGAGCAATAAAACCATGGCGACCCCTGCCACGCTATCCGTGGACTTCTGCAACATCAGGGGACTTCACTCGAACCTTAACGCCGTCCACTACCATCTAGAGACGGCGAAGCCGGCCTTGCTCCTTTTGACCGAGACGCAGGTGTCCTCTCCGGCTGATACTTCGTACCTCTCCTACCCGGGGTACAAATTAGAACACTTCTTTGTGTCCTTTGTGTCCGGGCTGGAGTTTCCGTATACGTCAGAGAGGATATCTGTTCTCGACGCCTCGGCAGTCTTGAAGGTACGGACCTGTCCATCCTATGGCTGCGCGTAGACAGCGACGACCATCCCCGCGTCTACGGGTGCCTGTATATGTCCCGTAGCGGTAATGCTGACACAGACCGACTCATCGACCACGTCCAAATGGCTACAGATTTCTTGCTACAACAGATCCCATCCGTAGAGATCGTGATACTTGGCGATTTTAACGCCCACCACGCTGAATGGCTCGGTTCACGTTTAACCGATCATGTGGGGAGATCTGTTTATGACTTTGCCTTGGCATATGGTCTGACACAACTGGTTACTTCGCCTACGCGGATTCCAGATGTGGAGGATCATACACCTTCCCTGTTGGACCTTCTGCTGACCTCTCATCCGGATGGAATCCGCCAATTGTGCTGAGGACGTGCGCTCCAGAGTTGGCACCGGTTCTAACGCGTCTTTTCGGTACTCCTACTCCCTAGGCGTTGTTCCGAATTCATGGAAGACAGCTTTCGTGCACCCGATCCCTAAAAAAGGTAACCGCTCTGATCCGTCCAATTACAGGCCTATCGCCATCACCTCCTTGTTCTCGAAAATAATGGAGTCCATTATTAACTGCCAGCTCATGCGGTACCTTGAGGAGCACCAGCTGATTAGTGACTGCCAGTACGGTTTCCGTCGGGGTCGCTCAGCTGGTGATCTTCTTGTTTACCTAACACATAGATGGGCACAGGCGATCGAGTCCAAGGGGGAGGCATTGGCCGTTAGTTTGGACATAGCGAAGGCCTTCGATCGGGTCTGGCACAAAGCGCTTCTTTCGAAGCTTCCTTCCTATGGGCTTCCCGAGAAATTGTGCAATTGGATCACCAATTTTCTGGCTGATCGGAGCATCAAGGTCGTAGTAGACGGTGCATGCTCCGATTACAAGCCTATTAACGCTGGTGTTCCACAAGGCTGCGTGCTATCACCAACGCTGTTTCTTCTGCATATCAATGATATGTTGCAAACCGGTAACATTCATTGCTATGCGGATGACAGCACTGGTGATGCTCTATACACCGGCCGTGCCAATATTTCTCGGGAAAACGTCGCCGAGTACCGGAACAAACTTGTGTCTGAAGTCGAGACTTTGTTGAACAAAGTCTCGGATTAGGGGACAAATTTTGTCCAGTTCAATCCCCAGAAGACACAAGTTTGCGCGTTTACCGTTAAAAGAACCCCTTTGTCGTATCTTCAGTTTCAAGGCACTCCTTGTTGCCTCAGCCAGTATCGGAATCCTCGGCGTTGACATATCGAGTGACGTGCAGTTTCGTGGTCACTTGGAAGAAGGCCAAATTAGCCTCTAAAAAGCTTGGCGTGCTCAGTAGAGCGGGGCAGTATTTCATGCCGGCACACCGCCTGCAACTTTACAAGGCGCAGGTTCGGCCTCACATGGAATACTGTTCCCATCTCTGGGCAAGGGCTCCCAGTGCCAGCACCTTCCACTTGACCGCATTCAGCGCAGAGCGGATCGAATCGTCGACGACCGAGTTCTTTCCGATCGGCTTGACTCACTAGCACTGCGTAGAGATGTTGCATCTCTTTGCGTATTTTATCGCATGTACCACGGGGAGTGCTCTGAGGAATTGTTCGGACTAATTCCAGCCGCTCAATTTCACCATCGCACATCGCGACAAAACTCGCGATACCATCCATACCATCTGGATGATTGGCGGTCCACCACTGTGCGATTTAGAAGATGTTTTCTTCCTCGCACAACTTCCTTGTGGAACCGATTACCACCAGCGATTTTTCCGGACCGATACGACTCAGGGACCTTCAAGAAAAGAGCCTACTCCTTTTTAAAAGGCCGGCAACGCATCTGCAATTCCCCTGGTGTTGCAGTTGTTCATGGGCGGCGGTAGTCACTTAACATCAGGTGAACCGCATGCTTGTTTGCCCCCTCTCCTATAAAAAAAAAAACTCTTCTGCTAATGATATTACTAGCTATATTAAGAGTAAAACAGGGGTTAGTGTATTGTTACAAAAAGTGGAAATGAAACTAAAAAGGGAATATAAAGTTACAGCCTATATACGTCCCACTGCTGGGCACAGGCCTCCTCTCATTTGTGAGAGGGTTTTAGGGCAAGGAAATGTCCGCCGCGCTGCCCCAATGCGTGTTGGCGAACTTCACATGTCTTCGAAATATTTTTTTGATTTCTCAGACATGCAGGTTTCCTCACGATGTTTTCCTTCACCACCGAGCACGTGGTAAATCAGCACTTAAAATTGCAATTAACAATTTCATTGGTGCCGGCGGGGATCGAACCCGGGTTGCTCGCGTACTGTGAAACTTACAGCGAGCGCTAACCATCTGAGCTACCACGGCTCTAGGGAAAATGTAAAAAGGGAATATGTAGCTTATAAATTTTTAATACCTAACGATAAATTATCTGTATTTATGGATGAGAATCTCTGGCCGAACGGTGTTGCTTTTTGCAAGTTTGTAATTTTCAGTAAAAAATTGAGTAATTGAATAAAATAAAAAATAAAATGTGTAGTCAAAATTGTAATGATAATATTAATTTAACTACAAAATTTGTTAGTTTTAACTGTAAAAATGTTAATAGATCTATTGAATGTGTACGAAGTCTGTGTCAGAAAGTAGATATTATAGCACTCCAAGAGACATGGTTACTACCTACTGAATTACCAATACTGGGTGATATTAGTAAAGACTTTGGTTATCATGGCAAGTCTTCTATGGATGCAACAGAGCTAGTCCGAGGCCGTTCTTACGGAGGGATAGCTCTACTGTGGAGAAAATCTATCTTTAATGCCGTGTCTGTGGTGGAATGTAGTAATGACAGAATCGTGGCTCTTAGAATGGACTTAGTGGATAGATCGATTTTAGTTATTTGTGTCTATATGCCTACAAATAGTTATGATAATTTAGCTGAGTTTTGTGAATGCATGAGTGAAATTGCAGCGATAGTAGAAAGTTGTAACTTAGAGTCTATATTTATAATGGGTGATTTTAATGCCGACCCAAAAGAGTTTAATTGTATAGATATTGATAAACTGGGCGTTGATTCTGGCACGTACACTTTTATTAGCGATGTTCATGGAACCATAAGCTGGCTGGATCATTGCTTAGTTACCGAGGCTGTCTGTGAACAGTGTTGACGTTTATTACGACATCTACTGGTCGGATCATTACCCGTTGGTGCTAAATGTAAATCTTAATACAATAAGACCAATTGTACCTGCTCTCTTAAAACAAGTAACTAATAAGGTTTTATGGGGTGAGAGTGTCAAATTGAGTATTACCGTAAGAGATGTACTGAGATATTAAGAGATATTGATTTTCCTGGGGAGCTAAGTACATGTTGCGATCAAATATGTAATAACCCTGACCACAAAGTAATTATTGACAATCTGTATAATACGATTGTAAACACACTTAGGGAGGTTGCTGAGCTTAGTTGTGTTGAATATAGGAGTAAAAAGAAAGGGCGTTACATTGCGGGTTGGAATAAGTTTGTGAAGGATGCTCACGAGACAGCGAGACGAGCATTCCTCAACTGCGTGTTGCATGGTCGGCCAAGAAATGGATGTATATACCAGGATATGTGTATAACGTGAAAAGTGTTCAAGTCTAAATTAAAAACATGTCAAGAAAACTAAAACCAAATAAAAATGGACATTATAGCTTCACAATATAATTCAAAAAAATTCTCAAAATTTTGGAAACTTACGAAAAGACTGAGTCCTAAGTCAGCTGTCTCCGTAAGCATGAGCGGGAGTAGTGAACCGAGGGAGATAGTGAACCTTTTTAAAAGACACTTTAAAGTTGAATCTATATTGCAGCGAAGAGCAGAAGTAGGGGCGGACGATGGTGGGATGGTTGTGACTGGTGAGCCTGTCCGTATTGCAGCTAAGGATCTTAGGTTGGTCCTGAAGAAGATGACCAGAGGAAAATCACCAGGGCACGATGGCCTCAGTGTCGCGCACCTTCACAATGCATGGCCGCATCTCCCAAGGGTCCTAGCAATGTTGTATACTTTTTGTATTAGGCACTCCTATTTACCTGCCGAACGTATGAGAACTATTGTTGTTCCTATAGTGAAAAACAAGACTGGGGATATATCTGACAAGGCTAATTACAGACCTATATCCTTGGCAACTGTATTGGCAAAGGTTCTTGACGGTTTGCTGGAGCGACGACTTAATAACTATATACATCTAAACGATGCTCAGGTTTTAGATCAGGCCTGTCGACAGAGAGTGCTATAATGTCGCTGAAGCATACTGTCAAATGTTACACCCAGAGACAAACGCCAGTGTATGCTACATATCTGGATCTCTCCAAGGCATTTGATCTGGTTAATTATGACATACTATGGACAAAACTGCGTGAAATATCCGTTCCAGCCGAACTTATCACCACTTTCAAATATTGGTACCGTCATCAAGTTAACCAGGTCAGATGGTCTGGCGCGCTATCAGACGAATATGTGTTGGAATGCGGGGTGAGGCAGGGGGGGTTGTCTTCGCCTATGCTATTCAGTCTCTACGTAAACGGGCTCATTGGTGCACTCAGTGAAACAAGGGTAGGATGTTCGGTTGATGGTCATATGATCAATAATATAAGTTATGCCGATGACATGGTGTTGCTGAGTCCATCGGTGAGTGCGTTGCGTAGACTGTTAACCGTGTGTGAAACATACGCTGTTGGACATGCACTCCTCTATAACACCAAGAAAAGTGAGTTAGTGGTGTTTCGTGTTAATAGTAAGAAGCCCTTGATTGTGCCGCCAGTAAAGCTTCTTGGTGTGCCATTAAGAAGAGTTTGTCAGTTTAAATATTTGGGACACATTGTTAACGAATATCTGACAGACAACAATGATATAGAGAGAGAGCGACGCGCATTGGCGGTCCGATGCAATGTGCTTGCCCGTAGGTTTTCTAGGTGTACAAATGATGTCAAAATTACCCTCTTCAAGGCATACTGTCAAACATTTTACACCTGCAGCCTGTGGTGTGACTATACGCAGAGGACCTACAATGCGCTTCAAATTCAATATAATAATGCCTTCAGGATGCTAATGGGCCTTCCTAGATACTGTAGTGCTTCAAGCATGTTTGCTGAAGCAGGTGTTGATGATTTTTATAGCATCATAAGGAAGCGAACTGCGTCAATGTTATGCAGACTACGGAAGAGCTCAAATGGTGTCTTGAGGATATTTCAAGATAAGCTTGACTGTCCCATTCAGAGGCATTGGTTCCTAATGCATGTCGGTGGGACATTCAAGTTTCTTAACTGATTGCTCTCGTCCTATTGATATAATTTATTTATCCTTATTTTATTATTTTTCTTTTCTCTTTTTTTTTCTCCATGTAGGGCATTATGATGATACGGGCTTTAAGCCATGTAGTCATCATTTGATGGTTTTATGTATTAATTGATGTATTATCCAGAGCATTTTCTGGTATTTGTAAAAATTTTCTCACTAAGCGACATGTATTTAAAATAGCTGCTTTTCTCATTTTAATATATAAATTTGAGGGTAAATCTAATAGCTTAAGACAGTGATGCAAATATTTTGTTATTGATCCTGTAGCTGAAAGTACAATTGGAACGATGAAAACTTTATTTAATTTCCATATTATTTTAATTTCTTCGCTTAGTTCAATATATTTACTAATCTTTTCGGCTATTGTGTTTTGTATTTTTTTTTATATTATGCGTAATTGGTATTGCTATGTCGATTATAAAGGCTATATTGTTAATTTTGTCTTGCAAAGTTAACAATATTATTATTATTATATTTTTTACTAACTTCGTGTATGTTAATTACTAACAAATGTGTATGGATATGTATATCTGAAATAAACATTTGTTAGGGATTACCTTATTCTAAATAATATAAATTGCCATTTCCGGTGGTTAATAAATCTCAAGCTATTGATTTTACTCAAAACTTCGAATCACTATTAATAAAATTAATTAAAATCCATGTATAATTAAGCTAATATAATTTTGTGAAATTTAATACAACTTTCGTAAAATAAGAAAAACATTGTAAGACTACATCCGGTCCGTGTATTTACCGTTTCCGGCTATACGGAAAGGTAAACACACGACTTGCGAAACGATACCGGCGTAGTCATTCGTTCGTCGGCATTTTAACAGTGAAGGACGCTTAAGTAGGACGTTACGCCGAATTTGAGCGATAATTATATTTTGGATTTTATCGATTATTTTTTTGGATTATTCGATAATAAAGTGTAAGCGGAAGAGATAATAAATTTGTTGAGGAAAATCAAACTCGTTGTATGAATTTTCGTTAACTCTAATACATTATTATTATTATTATTATTATTTGCATACCTATTAAAGAAAGAATATAGTTTGAACTATGCACCACTGTTAAATTTGGTACCACCTGTATTCTGTGCAAATAAATGTTTCTTTCTTTCTTTCTTTCTATGTCTGCATGTTTTTTTTTAATTAATTTACGGTCGTTAAATTTGTTTGCTGGATACCTAATAACAACGATATCAAGTTTAGTATTAGTATAAGTAATAATTTTAGGTTTGCGGATTGTAAAATAATAAATTAATGAAAAAATGTATCAATTTTATTGAAAAAAAAAAATTTGTTCTAAGGTCAGCGAGAAAACTGAGAATTACTTTTTTATGTACTAAACCTAGCCCAAATATCCTCTTAGTACACTAGCTATGTAACTAAGGTTGATATGACACAATAAAATATAAAAAGTTTCTCATCGCCTGGGTGTTCAAGCTTTACCTTCTCTGGACCTCAATGTAGCTAAAACTGAATATCCTTATATATTTGAGTGTAGAGCATACGTATTTCCTGTATGACTTTTGAGGGCTCGAAAGTGGAGAGCGTTAGGCTGCGACCGTGGGCCGCGGGTTCAAATTCTATACGGAAGAAATATTTGAGTGGCTTATAAATAATTGTTCTGAGTCAACACGTGAGCACACAGTCAGCTTGGTAGTAAATGGATGCTGCTGCCCATAGACATCTACATCTATCCTCGATTATGAATTGCGTCGTCACCCCCGAGGATAACGATGGAATGCCTCATTACCAATAAAATTGGTCTCCATTTCGCTACACTCACCATACGAAACGTAGCAGCAGTATTCTGCTGTTTCACGCGTATTGTATTCTGTATTCTGCTGTATTCAGTGAAAGCATGTGGTACTGCCCCGGTTGAGCCGAACCATTCAAGTTGAAACTATGTATAGCTGCAGAGTGACTCCACCACAATACAATATAATAAAAAAAAATGTTGTGTAAAATTTATATAAGTAAAAAGCTTCCACGATATAGTAATTCCCAATATTTGGGATTTTTTTTAAAGAAACTAGGAATGCATTATTGTATGATGATTGTGTGATTGTACAAGTCTTTATAGCTATAATGTAATTTTAGCGATGCCAAGAGGTGCTAAGACCAATAATAATTTAAAAAAAAATTTTGTACAACCGACTTCAATATAAATTATTAAGAATAACTCAAAAACTATTTGTCAAACCGTGATCAAATTTATATGGGACCACATGAGAAGCACTAGCTTTCATATAAAAAAAGCATCATCAATATCGGTTAACACACATAAAAAAGAAAAAAACATACAGTCGAATTGAGTACCGTCTCCTTTTTGAAGTCGGTAGAAAAAAGTAAAGACAGAGTTGTCGCAAACAATCGCGACGAAATAAGTTAAGACTAGTTAGTGTAGGCTTTGTGTGCGTGATTTTGTGACTAAGACACGGAAATATTTGAGATATAAGAGAAAAATGTTGCACACTAACAGTCGTTGTACTGTAAATCCAAAGTGCATGGATTATAATTTGCGGAAAAGTTTTATTATCAGGTAGAATGGTGTTCTATTTAAGTCTTGGTTGAAATTAACCACAGACAGTTTAGTTCAACAAGTGTTATTTATTATAATCAAATTAAGAATAACGTAACAAAACTTATTTATTATAATAATGTTGCGCGCCACTATTAATGTCTTTTACATGGCAACACTAGCCACTAGCGCCCTCTAGTATCGAGTAGCAGAACTAGGAGAGTCAAGATCTTTCTAGAAATTTCGGGACCGATATGTACTCGAACATTCTAGATGTTTCCACAGTAGAAGGTTCTGGAAAGTATCGGAGGCGCTATATAAGGCCGGTATAGACCACGACCGAGGCAGTATTGAATTGGCGATACCAGCGAAGACTTCGAAGTGATACAACTACGAACTCAAGCGATCTGTAGTAAAATTGTGTTTTGTTATTAGTGTGGTTTAAAATTGTAATTAGTGTTGTGTAATTAAAGTGTCAATTTTGGTAATTCAATCGGCAGTTTTTAATTGTCTCGAACCCCAAGCTCGTAACAATTGGTGTCAGAAGTGGGATCACATCATGCCGATTTTACCAAAGGACGACACGGAGGGTATCCGTACCCGAAGTCAACGCCAGCAAGAGACGGACCAGAGACGATTTGGTAATGCAACGCCGCAAACGTCGGAGGGCCAGCTGCCGACCACGGAGGCCGGCCCGTCAGCAGCTCCTGCATCTGCAGCACCTGACTTAGGTGCTCTGATGATGATGCTGCAGGAGCAGGCTCGCCGACAGGAGGAACAGGCCCGCCGACAGGAGGAACAGGCCCGCCGACAGGAGGAACAGGCCCGTCGGTTGGAAGAGCAGCTGCAGCGTGGACAGGAGGAACAGGCCCGCCAACGGGAAGAACAGATGCTCCTCATGAAGGACCTTCACGCTACCTTCGGGAAAGAGATAAGGGAGGTGAAGGATAGGGTTGCTCAACATGACAACCGCCTGTCGGAAGCTGAAACCCGAATCGACCAAGTGAACAATCGGGTTGACAGCGTGATTGCTGACGTGAAGAAAACGCTGGACGACCTCAAACTTGGGATGGAGTTACAGCCACCGTGGTAGCTACAATACCTTCGCTACGTGGATTCAAAGTGCCGCCGTTCGACGGGACTTCTTCCTGGTCGGCGAACAGAATCCAGTTCGAGGCTGTCGCGAAGACGAACGGCTGGAATAAAAGTCAGGCCATGACTGCTCTCACCCTAAGCTTGCGCGACCAGGCCTTAACTGTTCTGGAAGCTCTCGGTAAGGAAGTGACTTACGAGCAGCTCCTTGAGGCGTTGGAGGCGAGATATGGCGACGCTCACCTGGAACACGTCTTTCGTGCGCAGCTCAAAGATCGCGTGCAACGCAGCAACGAAAACCTGCAGCAGTGGGCGCGGGTGGAAAAGCTGGTTCGAAAAGCATACCAGTCTGTACCTGCGCTCATTGTAGGGAACCTGGTGCAGACATTCATCGACGGCATCCGCGACCTTGAAGTCAGAGCTGCTGTGAGGCTCGGGCACCACGAGACGCTTAAGGACGCGTTAGCCCATGCACTGGAGGTGGAAGCTGTGCGGCAGGATCATCGTTCCCATCGCGTCAGTGAGGTTGCAGCAGCTACAGTTCGCGATTGCAATAAAGGCTACAGCCCTAGGTGCTACGGCTGTGGGGAAAGGGGCCATCTTCGATCAAGCTGCCCTAAGCGAACTGTAGAAAAGGAAGGTGAACTATCTCGAGAGGGCAGTGCGGCTAATAGCACCGCTCAGCACAGCGGGAAATCTCATGGCAACGCAGATGCATTGTCAAGAAGACCTTGTCCTGAAGATTGCAAGCATTGTACTAGGCAAGAGGGTAAGGAAGTGGTGTCTGTGAGGATGCTCAGGACAGACCAGCTCAGCAATGAGTGGAAGGACAGCCTACAACGTGCACAGCAGGAAGATCCGGACATCAAGCCGATTCTGGAATGGATGAAGGCCAGTGCTCCTAAGCCCAAGTGGAGCGACGTCTCAGCGATGAGTTCGACCACGAAAAGCTATTGGGCCCAATGGGACAGCTTGCTGATTCAGGATGGAGTCCTGTGCCGAAAATGGGAAAATGTTCGGGGAGACAGTTGTCATTTGCAAATGGTTGTCCCTAAAGCTAAAGTACCGGATGTTCTACAGCTGTACCATAATGGTTGTTCAGGAGGCCACCTGGGAGTTAAACGAACTCTACTGAAAATCCGAGAACGGTTTTACTGGGTCCACTGTCGTAACGATGTCGAGGACTGGTGTCGCAAATGTACAAGTTGTGCGGCTGTAAAGGGACCTCAAACTCGTAGTAGAGGTGCATTGAAATTGTACAATGTTGGTGCACCATGGGAGAGGATAGCCGTTGACGTTGCGGGGCCGTTTCCGGAAAGTGAAAGTGGTAACAAGTATTTCATGGTTGTGATGGATTACTTCACTATGGGCCAGAAGTCTTCGCCATTCCAAATCAAGAAGCTTCAACAGTTGCAGATAAACTAGTTCATGAAGTCTTCTGTCGTTTTGGAGTACCTTTAGAGATTCACAGCGATCAAGGAAGGAATTTAGAGTCTCAAATATTCCATGAAACTTGCCGAGTTATGGGTACTCATAAAACAAGAACAACTTCTTACCACCCACAATTTGATGGAATGGTAGAACGATTTAATCAGACATTGAGAGGTACCTAGCAAAGTTGTGGAAAACGGCAACGAGACTGGGACAGGCACATACAACCGTTTTGTTGTCATATCGAAGCGCTGTTCACGAAAGTACATCAGTGACACCAGCTTTAGCAAATTTTGGGAGAGAATTACGGCTGCCTGCAGACCTGATCACCGGAATACCACCTGATGCCCCACGCAGTATAATCGATTATGCAAATGACTTGCGGAACAAAATGAATGACATTTATGAGCACGTCAGACAATCGGGACAGCAAACGTCTGAAAAGATGAAAACACGGTATGACCGCAAAATGAACAACAAAGGGTTTGACGAAGGTTCACTAGTGTGGTTACACAATCCAGTTCGCAGCAAAGGGAAATCTCCTAAGCTTCAAGCTAAATGGGACGGACCGTACCGGATTGTGACAAGGATCAATGACGTAACCTACCGGATACAGAAAGGTGCAAGAGGTACTCCTAAGATCGTCCATGTGGATCGACTGGCGCGTTATTATGGGGCCAATAATGCTCGGGACGAGCATGTCTTAGGAGGGGGCAGTGTTGCGCGCCACTATTAATGTCTTTTACATGGCAACACTAGCCACTAGCGCCCTCTAGTATCGAGTAGCAGAACTAGGAGAGTCAAGATCTTTCTAGAAATTTCGGGACCGATATGAACTCGAACATTCTAGATGTTTCCACAGTAGAAGGTTCTGGAAAGTATCGGAGGCGCTATATAAGGCCGGTATAGACCACGACCGAGGCAGTATTGAATTGGCGATACCAGCGAAGACTTCGAAGTGATACAACTACGAACTCAAGCGATCTGTAGTAAAATTGTGTTTTGTTATTAGTGTGGTTTAAAATTGTAATTAGTGTTGTGTAATTAAAGTGTCAATTTCGGTAATTCAATCGGCAGTTTTTAATTGTCTCGAACCCCAAGCTCGTAACAATAATTAATGCAACTTAAAATAATAAAGCCTTTTTAAATAAAGGTTTAAAGAAAATAATTTTTTGCTCAATACAGAAAAAACTAAAGCTATAGTATTTAAAATCATAGCAAAGAAACGAGATACCTTGAATATCAGATAACATGAGAAGTGCATACCACTTGTAAAATCGATGAAATTCTAGGATGACTATATAGATTCGTATTTAACCCGGAAATATGAACTCAATAATATAGAGAATAAAAATAAAATCAGCTCTGCGTGCTATGCTTGAAGAAGCATTAGGGAAGAATTCTCCTCTCATCAACCGGATGCGTATTCAACCTATATATAAATATATTAATTCCCCGACCACATGATGTATACATAAAACACCAGCAATTTGGGAAGGTGCATAATAAATAGACGTTACATAAACGATTACTTATGTTAAAACTTAATTTAAACATAAATCATGAGTTATTACGTTACTGGAGTAGAAACGTCGTAAGCGGCATTATTTTTAGATTGATAAATGTATTTTGAACTGAGGACATTCAGATTATCGCTCTAATGAAATCTCGCTTAATATACAATATTACATTTTGGGGAAAAGTTATGCCTATAATGTTAAAAAAGCATTAATTATACAAAAAAGAGCAATAAGAATAATGTCTCAAGGCAATCATGTAGAGAACATTTTTTTTAAATTTGAAAATCCTCACTATACTGTACTGTTACTAACTTTACTATAATTATTTATTTTTTATTGATGTTGTGTGTATAGACTGTTTGAAACTATTTGGCACTCCATATTACTCCATACTAATTAAAGCAACTGGTTTACACGGTGACCTTATAAGATGGATAGAATATAATTAAAGATTGCTTGCTTTGTTTGTTTGTTTTTTGCTCCTCATTCATCCCTATTACTTCCCAGACGTCCCACAGGGCTCCCATGTTGGCCCTCTCCTATTTAATTTATTTATTAACGATGATAACTCAGTGTTCCATAAAACTGAAATTCTACTTTACGCGAATGATATGAAAACTATTTAAATTATTAAATCAACCTCTAACTGCGTTCTTTCATAAAATTAATTAGATCGACTTTGCTCTTACTGTAGTGATAAAAAATATGCTTAAGCTTAACTTACACCATCCCAAGCCACCCCCCCCCCCTCCATACGATCCCACCAGACACGCATACTTCCATCGACCAGAACCACAAGATGCGTTGCATCAGGCGCAGCACTTTTAGCAGTGAGCATCAATGCAACTATCATACGGATGGCACCCCCTCACAACACACCTACATGATCCCTATCGATTTTTGCAACATAATTGGTAATGTTGTTAATTAAAAATAGCACCAACGTATCATAGCAGCACGCTACTAAACGTCAGTAACCAAACTAGCTATAGCACTAAAACATGGAGTTGAGTATGCTTCTTGCACATGATATGCTTAGAACATATCGGTTAGCGAGTCCACGTTTACCGCGGTCTCTGTCACGGTGAAGCAGTCTACACGCCACTATAATAATTCTTTTCAAGTCCTATTTCTATCAAAATAATGCTTTTACATATTTAAGACCTCCCACGTATTGCTTTATATCATAATCGTTACTGTATGTTTTTTTTATAGGATAAGGGTGACAAGCGAGAAAACAGTCCACCTGGTAAGTGGTTGTTGTGGCTCATATATATCTACATCTATCTTCGTTTGCGAATCAAAATGCACATGCGTTGTCAACCGTGAGGACAAAGATGGAATGCCTGTTTTGCAATAAAAAGGGTCTCTGGTTCTCTACACTCACCATACGAAACATTTTACGCTGATATTCTGTGAGAGCGTGGTCCTTCCCCGGTCGAGCTAACCCATTCGTGATACAACTATACAATTAATATAGCTGCAGCATGGCTCTACCACGTTTAAAAATGTCTTTTATAGCGGGGCATCAAGCCACAACTCTGTTATTGTAATGCTTATACATCTTAGAGACATTCTTATGTTATTTCTTTTGTATCATAGAACTTACTTAGATCATAAGTCCTTAGTATGGGACTATTACATTGTGCAACAGTACTTCGGTAGTCAGCCGCGCCCGACCACCACATAAATATACATATCTCGGAAATTCAACAAGGAAATCCCACTTCTGATCTCGAAAATAGCAGAAGATACTAATAATCTTGGAAATACATCAGGATAGCGTTAATTGTTAAAAATAGTAAAAGTGTGAGACCGGATGTTCAACTTGCTCTCTTGATTACGAAATTAATCATTATCAGTAATAAGACAGCGTAACGCACTATATTATATTCAGTAATTCAGTACAGAGCAATTACAGTTCGACCACACCGTAACACGTCCCCGCCACAATCACACACCAGTGTAACGTGAGGTACGTAATTACATGATAACACCAAAGTATGAAAACCGACAACAACACTGCATATCTCAGTGTAACACAGAGTAGCCTCTCTGAAACACCATCCTCCTTGCCTGCACAAGAAAAACCACCACAACGGATAGAACCGCGACACTATCTTAGCACTCGTAGAATGAATTCACTCGTGGAATGAATTAAGCGGAATCTCCCGCGACGTTTTTTTTTTTTTGCGCCCAATGCAAAGGCACCCTCCGGAAGCGGGGGAGGGAGGTGGTGAATGCTTTAAGCATACCACGCAGCCGGCTGCGTGCTTATGTGGGACTCACTGACTAACCTAACTTAACTATCTAAGTGCCTACCCACTAAACACCACCTTGGGGATGGCTTTGGCCATAGTGGCCTTTCTGCCGAATCAGACGCGACCCTCTTTAGGGAAAGAGGGCGCAGGCGGCGGAAGGCCGCTGAGAGACGAGCCTACTAAGGCATTTTAAACATTGGAAGAAGGCTTGGCCTGAGCCGCCAAGAGGCAGTCCCGGTCGGCCGAAAGCTGGTTGGGGGGGTCCGAGAGGGAGTTTCTCGGTCTGCGGACTCGATAACGAGAGGGAAGTGGGGCTGCATAGGAAGCTGCCTCACGAATGAAATGATTAGGGTGAGACTCTGAGGCTTTGAAGAAGTTCTCAGAGAGTGTTTTTAGAAATTGCTGGACTGTGGGGAGCTCTAAGTCTCGGTGGAGGTCGGCGTTACGGACGTACCAGGGTGCGTTCGTAGCCCGACGACAAAAAAGGTTTTGAACAACTTGAAGTTTGTTCAGGGTTTTGGGCTTAGCGTGAGCAAAAATGGGGGCCACGTAAGACATTACGGGTCGTATACAGACCTTATAAAGGGTCCGTTTGTTACGGAGGGACATTTTACTGTGTCGGCCCAACATACTGTTGAGCCTACCCAAGTAAAATCGCGCGTTTCGAGTTACTCTCTTAACATGAGGCTCGAAAGTGAGCCTCGTGTCAAGGGTGACACCTAAGTATTTGGCGGACGTGTGCCAGGGGACAGGGGTCCCTAGCATACGGATTGGCGGAGTGATAGTGGGGCGGCGTCGTTTATGTTCGAAGTGAACGGCGGAGCTCTTCTCCGGGTTCACATCGATACGCCATTTTTGGAACCAAGCTCCTAAGTCATTAACTGACTTTTGGATCTTGTTCCGTATAAAGGGTAAAGATGTGCCTTTGCAGTAGAGGGCAGTGTCGTCTGCAAAGAGGGAGAGCTGAACACCATTCGACGGGATGGGAATGTCGTTGGTGTACAGGATATATAGGAGGGGGGCAAGTACGGAGCCCTGAGGGACACCGGCTTTGATTTGGCGCGAAGAGGAGAGCGTGCCTTCGTGTCTGAAACGAAAGGTACGGTCCTTCAAGTAGGAGGCCACGAGACGAACAAGACGATCAGGGAGACCTATATTGTGTAGTTTGTAGATAAGGCCTTCGTGCCAGACTCTATCAAACGCTTTCGCTATGTCGAAGAAGACCGCGATGGTCTTATGACGGCGAGGATAAAAACCGCTGAGGATGTATTCCACAATACGGTGAACTTGTTGGGGACAAGAGTGTTACGCTCGGAAACCAAATTGGTGAGGGATGACAAGAGGGTCACCGTCTGTGGGAAACAGATGGCGCCTCATGCGAGTGAGGATAACTCGTTCAAATAGTTTGCCTATGGCCTTGAGGAGGCTGATGGGACGATAACTGGAGGGGAGATTGTGAGGCTTTCCTGGCTTGGGGATACCAATGACAGTTGCCTCTTTCCACGTGGTGGGAAAGTAACTAAGGTTGAAGCAGGCGTTGAAGATAATAGCCAAAAGGGTTAACACCTGCTCAGGAAAATTTTTGAGGGCTTGGTTGGAGATGCCATCCGCGCCCGGAGCCTTTTTGGGCTTCAGTCCTTTGATGAGGGATGAGATCTCATCATTGGACACAGTGATAGGGTCAGAGACTGTGGGGAGTGAGTTCCGGCGGCGGACCTCATCCTCCACTGTCTGGATGTGGGAGGGGTCTGTGGGTTAAGAGCTGAGAGAGCATTGAGCAGCGATGCTGTCTGAAAAGCACTCAGCTTTTTCCTCGTCCTCGAAGGCAATAGTACCGTCGGGGTGAGAGAGAGGAGGAGTATGAGTGATAGCGTCTATGCGGAGGGCTCTTGCCATCTGATAGTACGCTGTATGAGAGGGAGAGATATTCTCCATGAGATTACTCTTTTCGAGGTCTCGAAATTCGGAAAGGCGTGAACGGACTTCTCGTTGAAGACGATTGGCCGTACGTCTGTATTCGGGGGTAGGATAGAGTGCTGTTTTTCGGAGAGCAGCTCTCTTGGCTTTTATTAGGTTGCTAATATGTAAGGGAAGACCATTATTATTAGCAACCGGGACGACCCTTTCATTCTCCTTAAGGGAAGATGTGTCGATTTTTTCGGTACTGTCGAATAAGTCCGAAGAAAGGGGGATAGGGGAGTCCGGAGAGTCCAAAGCTGTGGCTAGGGACTTCTTGAAGCCCTTCCAGTTAGTGAAGGTTTTCGTAGAGGGTGATGGGGGAGGTGGCTGATGGCCAAGTATGAGGGAGACAGGGCGGTGGTCGGATCCAAGATCGTCAAGGGTCTCGATTGACCTGAGGTTGAGGGAGACTTCTTTTGCTATTGCAAAGTCTAATACGTCAGGAGCGTGGTCGGTGTTGTCGGGGTAGTGAGTGACACCGAGGGGACTGAGAACAGTGAGGTCGAGAGACTGCGTGATATCAAGCAGTTTCTTGCCGCTCTGAGTAGTAGTAAGACAAGTCCAATCAGTATGCTTGGAGTTAAAATCTCCAAACATAATAACTGAATTGCCTAACGCAAGGATGGCCTCAAAATCTTTTTTGAGGGGGAGAGTTCCACTAGGGATATAGCAGGAGGCTATGACGATGGACGGATGTCCAGTCAAGGCCAGCCTGCATACCGTGGCTTCCATATTGGTAAGCAGCGGAGTGGGAATGTGAGAGCAATGTAGTATCTTCTTGTAGTAAATGTCAGTACCGCCGCCTTTGCGGTCAGGTCTGTCATTACGAAGTATACTGATGGAGAAGCCTTTGAGGTTCTGGGGTCTGAGGTGGGTCTCCTGGAGGAGGAGGAGGTCGGCTTCGCGATCTCGAAGGAAGAGCTTAAGCTCGGGGAGGTTATTTCGCAAACCGCGAGTATTGAAAGAGACGAGCGATAAGCCCTTAGGCTTAATACGACCGTGGGACTTTGGGAGGGCAGAGTGATCTTTCATAATGTTAAGTTAAATTAACAACACAACGAACACAGAAGATTGTGGTGCTCCGCTAGAGCGAGGAGACGGTCCTCAGGGGACCTAGCAGCACGCAGTTTATGCGCTAGTATGGCGATCTCGCCAATGTCGATGCTCTGAATAGCGGTATAAACCGTTTTCTCGTCCTCGAAGGCAATAGTACCGTCAGGGTGAGAGAGAGGAGGAGTAGTGATAGCGCGTCTGCGGAGGGCTCTTGCCATCTGATAGTACGCTGTATGAGAGAGATATTCTCCATGAGATTACTCTTTTCGAGGTCTCGAAATTCGGAAGAGCGTGAACGGACTTCTCGTTGAAGACGATTGGTACGTCTGTATTCGGGGTAGGATAGAGTGCTGTTTTCGGAGCAGCTCTCTTGGCTTTTATTAGGTTGCTAATATGTGGAAGACCATTATTATTAGCAACCGGGACGACCTTTCATTCTCCTTAAGGGAGATGTGTCGATTTTTTCGGTACTGTCGAATAAGTCCGAAGAAAAAGGATAGAGTCCGGAGGTCAAAGCTGTGGCTAGGACTTCAAGCCCTTCCAGTTAGTGAAGGTTTTCGTGGAGGTGATGGGGAGGTGGCTGATAAGTATGAGGAGACAGGGCGGTGGTCGGATCCAAGATCGTCAAGGGTCTCGATTGACCTGAGGTTGAGGAGACTTCTTTGCTATTGCAAAGTCTAATACGTCAGGAGCGTGGTCGGTGTTGTCGGGGTAGTGGACACCAGGGACTGAGAACAGTGAGGTCGAGAGACTGCGTGATATCAAGCAGTTTCTTGCCGCTCTGAGTAGTAGTAGACAAGTCAATCAGTATGCTTGAGTTAAAATCTCAAACATAATAACTGAATTGCCTAACGCAAGGATGGCCTCAAAATCTTTTTGAGAGTTCCACTAGGGATATAGCAGGAGGCTATGACGATGGACGGATGTCCAGTCAAGGCCACCTGCTGCATACCGTGGCTTCCATATTGGTAAGCGGCGGGTGGGAATGTGAGAGCAATGTAGTATCTTCTTGTAGTAAATGTCAGTACCGCCGCCTTTGCGGTCAGGTCTGTCATTACGAAGAAGTATACTTTTGATGGAGAGCCTTTGAGGTTCTGGGGTCTGAGGTGGGTCTCCTGGAGGAGGAGGAGGTCGGCTTCGCGATCTCGAAGGAAGAGCTTAAGCTCGGGGAGGTTATTTCGCAAACCGCGAGTATTGAAAGAGACGAGCGATAAGCCCTTAGGCTTAATACGACCGTGGGACTTTGGGAGGGCAGAGTGATCTTTCATAATGTTAAGTTAAATTAACAACACAACGAACACAGAAGATTGTGGTGCTCCGCTAGAGCGAGACGGTCCTCAGGGGACCTAGCAGCACGCAGTTTATGCGCTAGTATGGCGATCTCGCCAATGTCGATGCTCTGAATAGCGGTATAAACCGTATTCAGGTCATCAACCATTGAGGGTTGCGTCTGTTGAAGAGCGGAGGGAATCCGCGGGGGGTCGGCCTTGTTGGGGCCCCAGGGGAGAATTGGTGGCTGCGTGGGCCGAGAAAAGCCTGGAGGGGGCTGGATGGGGCCCATAAGGGGCCTAGGGAGGCCCATAAGGGGCCTAGGGGGGCCATAAGCTGCCTAGGGGGGCCCTGAGAGGGCCAGTAGGGGCCCTGAGGGAGCTGCGAAGGGCCCTGACGGGGCATTCTTGACGGGAGCGCCGGGAATGTTTTTTAACCGGCGGTGGAGCTCTGGTAAGACGGGACCGAGGAGCGCGAGGGCATCCCCTGTAGTTGGCCGGGCGGCCAGGTTGCTCGCAAAGGACGCAAGCTGGCGGGGATTCGGCGTCAGTGGGCCGAAGGCACTCTTTCGAGTGGTGAGGGTCTAGGCACTTAACGCACCTGGGGGGGGCTGAGCAGTTGGCCGCCGCATGCCCGTAAAGTTGGCAGCGGTGGCACTGCGCTGACCCGCCTATGTGGGGCTCGACCTTCACTCTCGACAGGCCGCACACTGTGCGTACCTGCCGGAAGATGTCTTTTGCCTCCGGCACGTTCGTAAGGATGGCAAGAGCAAGCGGGAACCTCTTGCCCTTGTTACTGGGCATCTTATGCACTGCTTCGACGGGGAAGCCTTGGGACTTAAAGTCCTCAAGAATGTCCTCGTTGGCGAGCTCGAATGGGACACCGCGGATTACGGCCCTGACTTTGCGCTCTTCTGGGAGAGCGTACGTGTGGTAGGACACATGCTCGGCTGTGAAAAGCCTGGTAAGTCGGCGAAAGTCATCGATGGTCTCGGGGATAATTTTTATGGCTTCACCTAGGTTGGTGGCCTGATCATATTTGATTTTAGTGTCGTAACAAATTTTCGACAGTCGAGTAAATTGAGCCTTGTCTCTAAGGAAGACAGGGGGCGGGACCTGTTTTTTGGGGAGGGTCGGGGCACAGCGAACTGCTGGCTTGGAGGGCGGGGGGAAGTTGAGCGGCAGTAGAGGTACTGCGGCAGCGGCGGGGGCTGCGGAGGTGGAGGCAGCAGTAGGAGCTGCGGGGGTGAGTGCAGCGGCGGGGGCTGCTGAGGTGGCGGCAGGGGCTGCCGGGACGGGGGAGCGGTTTTTGGCGGCGCGTTTTGATTTCACTACCGTGAAAGGGGTCTCCTCAGTCATAGTTCCATCAGAGTCCGTGGAACTATCGCTGGATGTAAATCCGGTTGGGGTGGCGGTCCTCTTCCGGGAGGACGACGTAACAGAGGTGGAGTCCGAGTGCTCCATCGAGTTTGAGTCGTGGGAGTCGGTCTGCGGGGCAGCCGAAGGGGCCGTCGCGGCGGTGGCCGGAGGGGTAGGGGTTAGGGCAGCGAGGATCAACGCTAGAGTCGTCTCGTCAATGTTCGGGACGAACAGATTGAGGACGGCCCTGATCTGGGCTTCGTTTATGGTGGACATGTTGGGGGGGGGGAACGTTCTAAGAAACAGTACGGGAGGGGGATCCCTGTTCTCAAAAGAACAGGGGCTTGTTCTGAAAAGAACAAGTGACTTTGACGTTCCAAGAAACAGTAATACAATATACAAATAATAACAGAAAAAATAACAATAAAAAATAACAATAACAGTAACAAATAAGTAACAAAACAATAAGTGCTCCCGCGACGGCGCCTACAGTAAACTTTATACTGCACAAACGAGTGGAGAGTTCTCGATATACCTTCAATTTCATCGCCACCGTCGATATGACGCTCCGCTAGCGTGACGCAACTTCTCGCTCACTCTCGATTCAACCGGTATTTTATAGACGCTCCGATACGGACATCCTGACGTACGACCGTCCTCGGGCGTACCGTCTTCATGCGTTCCTGTAACAAACACTATTAGTCACCAATTCGTCCGCTCGTCCATCCTGACATGAGTAGGTATACTATCTTTGGACATTTAGGGACTCACACACATACGCAAGTTGATTACCTTTTACCTCAAGCAAACTAACACTAGCTAAGGCGTCTTTACGACCAATCATAATCTCATATAATAACATGGACTGGACAAAACTGTCACTGCATACAAACTAAAGTAAACAAACGAAATTTATCGATGGCTGCTGGACACGTCACCAGTGTGCTCACGCTTCGACACGGCCATCTTTACGTTTCACTCGTCCTCGTGTGGGGTAGTACTTAGAAAGAGGAGAAGGTCGCCACAGTAAAATTGCATTCGCTCGGTCAACCTGACCACAAATAAACGAACTGTAATTTTCAAACTCTACAAGCAGTTACATTTCATCATTTGTAACAAAATAAAGATTTCCAACAACATCAAAAGAATAATGGAGTAGAAAATTAAATTCACACAAATTAAACCATCATATCGAACAGCACTTTTAGAAACAGTAAACTGCCATAAGCTCTAGCTAACCTGCGTTCGGTGCCTGATAGACCTCAATACAGCTTCCATCCAGCATCTGAGAGATCTTAAAGCAACCTTAGTAAGTCGTCTGATAGATTACAAGACAACCGACCATCAGGCAACCTCCAACCGGCGCCAGACGACTACAGACAACCTCCATCCGGCGTCTGACAGCTCAAGATAACCTCCAACTGGTATCTGATAGCTCAACATAACCTTGGTACTGTTATAATGGCTCGCCTTGGGTCCTTTTTTAAAAAAAAAGACACTTTATACTGCTGCAAAACCAATTTAATTTAATTACACTTCGGAATATTATAAATTATAAGAAAGTTGTGTACCGAACAAAGGTTAGAGTTTGACTACTTAAATTATATGAAAAATCACTTTCATATACTTTACATAATGCTTACAATAGCAATTACTAACTTGCACATCGGTTCATAACATCTCCCCCCTTAAGATGGAGGCTTATCCTTTAAGATAAACGTAGGATACAATAAAGTCACGATCCTTAGTTGATATAATAAAATATTAGAATATTCGTCGAATACAGTAAAATCATTCAACAATTAAAGTAATTTTAACAGATACAATAACTTAGTGGGAGTTTAGATATAGGGGTGGAGGATATTTGACTTTGCAAATAAAATACGAGTAGAGTTTAAAATTGTGTCTAGTATATTTGAAACCGATAGCAGTGAACCTTCAATCACGTTAAAAATGGAATTTATTTTTGCTGAACTAATTAAGTCGGTAGTAATTTTAGAATTTTCAGAAAATGTGTAATTTAGTTAAAGTAAAAAAAAGGTAAAGTTGCAGCCTATATACGTCCTACTGCTGGGCACAGGCCTCCTCTCATTTCTGAGAGGGTTTGAGGGCAAGGAAATATCCGCCGCGCTGCCCCAATGCGTGTTAGCGAACTTCACATGTCTTCGAAATATTTTTTTTGATTTCTCAGACATGCAGGTTTCCTCACGATGTTTTCCTAACGATGTTTTCCTTCACCGCCGAGCACGTGGTAAATCAGCACTTAAAATTGCAATTAACAATTTCATTGGTGCCGGCGGGGATCGAGCCCGGGTTGCTCGCGTACTGTGAAACTTACAGCGAGCGCTAACCATCTGAGCTACCACGGCTCTCAATTTGTTTATTTAATCTAATTTCATTATTATTTAATTGACGAATGGACACATTAATATTATTTATGGTTGATTGAACAATGTGTATGTTGTTTTTCATTAGTGAATATATCTCGTTTTCATTATGCTGACAAGTAGAAATAGCTTCATCGTATTTTCTGGCGTCATCGGCGTCTAATGTATCAAAGAAGAACTTGAGAATCTCACCGCTAAATTCAAGAGATCTAAATTCAGTAGTACAATGTGGAGTGGTATTGTAAGATAAAATTGCAGTAGCAAGGTAACAGTGCCAATCGTCATGGTTGTCATTTACAAATATTTTTAAATGTTCTTTAAGGGTAGCGTGACTACGTTCTAAGGCGCCATTCGTTTGGGGATGGTATGGACTCGAGAAGATATTTTTTATTTTAAGAATGCTAGTCAATTGCTTAAATAACTGGGAAGTAAAGCATGAACCTGGATGAGTTAGAATCATTTTAGGAAACCCAAATAATGAAATAAAATGAATGAGATTACGCGCGACTTCATCAGTTGTCGAAGTAATCAATGGATAGGCGCAAGAAAATTTGGTTAAGTCATCCTGGAGCGTTAGTATGTATTAAAATTTTTGAAAAACCGCTTCAGGTAGAACACTGACAATATCTAGCGCTAATCTTTCAAACGGCTTCGTGCTTGAGGACATTACTCGTTGGACTCGATCGCCTTTGAGTAACCGTTTTTGAAGTTTCGGTCCGGGGCCACAAAATTGATAGCCGGGTAAATGTAACTCAAACGGTAAATTATCTATCACGTTATTGATTATACCACTGCCTTCCTTCATCGATAAGTATAAAATGAGATAATTAAGTAATAGTATGTTATATATACCCCCGTGTACTGGCGGGTAAGAATACCCACTACCCCATATATTCCCGTGGACGCCCACGGGAAGATATGGGGTAGTGGGTATTCTGTCGTAAACAAAAATGTGTGTGACAGAGGGAAACTGAGGCAGAAGATGGGCAGCAGCATCTTTCTGATAACAGCACAACAACAATAAAAAAACTGCGGTTGACAACCCGCTCGCCAAGCGTGGCGACTATGGCAATATATCCCCCATGATTAAAGTAACGAAGAGACAGCCCACAGTCCCCGGTGGCCCCCTTATTTTTGGCTACGGTGGCGACCATGGTGACGGCGGGGCAGGGGGTGCTAAGAATCTCCGGTGGAGGTTCGGTTGCCACCTAAAACGACTTGACCTGGCAACATATAACGCACGCACCCTGTGGACTGACGAGAAGATCCTGGAGCTGGAAGAAGAGATAGACAAGTTGCGCTGGAATATTATAGGATTATCTGAGGTCCGAAGACAGAGGTCAGTAAGGTGTATGGAACCAATGCATTAATATAGAAGTTCTCTATGATGTATAAGCATTATGATAGCAGAGTTATGACTTGAAGTCCCATATGTAAAAGACATAATAGTAAGGTCTATGAAATAAAGCAAATATGTGGAAGGTCTCAAATATATTGAAAGAAATGGGACTTGAAAAGGATTATTATAGTGGCGTGTAGATTGCTTCACAGCGTCCGAGACCGAGGTAAACTTGGACTCGCTAACCAATGTGTCCTAGACATATCATCTTAGTGCCGGTGGTAAGTTGGTTTGTTGTAGCAATACGACTTGCCCGTGGACATCGCACATCCCTACCGTTTGTGGGCGGCATCTTAGCGCATAGCGTTATGATACGTCGGCTATCTTTCGGATTAGGTTGAGTGTGTTTGGTAGTACTTTTAGTGCAGCAAGCATGCTTAACTTCATGTCTTAGTGCAATAGCGCTATGATACGTAGATTTTTGGCTACTGACGGCTTAATAGCGTGCTACTATGATATGTTGGTGGTATTTTTAGTTAAAAACAGTACCAATTTTGTTACCAAAGTCGATAGGGATCATGTGGGTGTGTTGTGAGGGGGCGCCATCCGTATGATATTTGCATTGATGCTTACTGCTACTTGCGGTATTGCGTCTTGTGATGGGTCTGCGGGTGTGCTGCGCCTGATTCAATGCATCTTGTGATTCTGGTCGATGGAAGTATGTGGGTGGTGATATCTGCTGTGATTGTATGGGGGACCTTGGGATAGTGTAAGCCGACGATAGTTGTATTGATGTTTGTTGCGTTTTGCAACATTGCGTCTCAGCGATGGTTGTTTGGCGGGTCGCTATTTTCAATGGCACCCTCTGCGTCTTGGTTTGACTCACAACCTAAATAGCTTTGCCCAAGTCGGGTCCCTTTATTACGGGGCTGCAGACTGTCTGACTCACATGATGTTTTATATAACAACATAATAATATATCATGGTAAATTTCCCACCTTTGAATGATTGAAGGCAACTTGTTGGTGGGTAAGATAAACATGATCGAAAAATGCATATGATCAACGTCAGTGACAAAAACCCTTTCTGATGGCGTATTATTACTATTATCTTATAACTGCCTTTTGGCTATATCTTCCATTGTATTGGTAGGTGGAGCATATGTGTCGACATCATGCGGGTAGATGCTGGAGGAAGAATTTGAGGAAGCTGTCAAAGCTGCGGCCAAAAGCCGCACAACGTGACACCCCATTCCGGTTAGGTGAGGGGTAGACTCATGACACGCTCTGCGGCTAGTCAGCCGTGCTGATCATGCAATTAGTGGTGATGCCTTACACTTACATCATGTCTGCAGGAACGGCGGTCTGGCAGGTGGTCGCGCTCATGGAGGGCTTTTGATGGCCAGTGTGCCTATTATTCGACGTGTTGCCTAATCCGTGTGACGTATATTTACTGTGGCTAGATTTCATCGTATTCTGTATGGCATTTACACGCATTGACATGCGCCACTTCGGCCGATGTTTGTGCTTACGCACTACTAAGGGGCCAAGCCCACTTTTACTCGTACGCCAGTTATTTTGTTGTGGACTACGGTCCAGTTCCCAATTTAACGTCCTCTTCGGGGGAAGCGCGTTGATTGGGTGGCACTCATCGCACACGGCTTGTGTGGAGCTGCGTACCTCTACCACATTTTCTTTTAATGTGGGAGAGCAAAGCTCTTGTATCTGGTATTTTATATAAATATTGTGAGCCTTTTCGAAGCGGGAAGGGATTAATTTATAAGGAATTGACTGATGTCAACCTGATACAAGTAGAATAGGGACGATTTAATGTTCTTAACCTTTATTGAGCCCTGTCTTCGTGAACGCGGTTCTTAGCTTATAAAGCACTACTAACGGCTTTCTACTGATTTTGTGAATATTCATTCTTCCAAGAGACATATAAAAGAATTAAGTTACTTAACAAACACAACGTATATAAGGGTCCTAAATAAGACGATCACGCCATAAGTTTATTAAACGGCCTATAATTAAACCTTTAGAAAGATCACTACATAGATATTATACTGGCCACGTAAATTCTAGGCGCAGTTTCGAGACTTTGTTTTACTAATAAATAAACGAAATTACCTGTGTGGCTCCAACGATGAAGTGTACAGCTGCCTATAGAACCTTTCAATCTCACTCAAAATCTCAGGTATTCCGGAAACGATGCTCACACATTCGGTCTTCAGCTTCGAGAGTTGGCTCTTTCTGGCAGACAGATCTCTGGAAAATACTTTGTAGTCTTTGTTCCTTGCGATTGCTTCTTCAATACGAGCTGTATTGCAGTTGTGTAAGTCCCGCCGTATGCATTTGGAGATCTGTCTGTTCAGTTATCTGCTTAAAATCTTTAAATGCTGTAAAATCTGCTGAAGACTGCAGCGCTATTTCCCGTCTAACAGCCATGAGATTAAGATTGTGTTTGGAGAGTTATTATGTTCTTCTGCGACGGATGGTCTTGCAGAACTTAGCTCCGACCGGATGGACAGTTTCTATAAGCTTGTCATTGATATTGTTCACTGCATTGCAGTCTTCCAGGTACTGAAAATGATTTTGTAACTCGAACTGAAAGTTTTCGAAGCCTTGAATCAGAGCACGAGGGAGATGGAGCGTTCACTTCATTAGACGTTACCTCTTCAACTTAACGTTTATGTTCAGTGTGCCTCTCACCATTCTATGATATCGCTGCCACTTTTCGAGATAGCTTGGATGCAAGATTATTAACTGTAGAACAACAGTCCCAAAAGTCAAAAGAACATGAGATGGATTTCAGTGAACTCAAATTTAAATACACCAACTTTACTTTGGACCTTAAGAAACGTCAACAATGGGAAAGTCTATATAATCTTGAAATGGTAGGAGTACCGGAGATGCACAATGAGAACACCGTCAATATTGTTATTGCAGTACCAAGTAGGTGTGTTCATCACGTCAAATGAGATTGAATTCTCTAATAGAGTGCAGGCGAAAGAAATAAGACCTGAAATTCCACGAGCAATAATCGCAAAAATGAAAACTAAATTAACGAAAGACAACATACTAGCTGGTATCCGACGCATTCGTGGTATCACTTGTAAAAATATTGCCATGCAGGGTAATGAAAAAATATACGTTAATGAACATTTGATGATAAAAAATAAATTATTATAGGTATAATACCGTGAATTAGGAAAAAATAACTCTTACATATATATGGATTAGAAACTGTGAAATTTTTGTACGAAGAAACGACAAGTCACTAAAGATTGTGGTGAACAAAGAAGAATACCTTGCAATAATTAAATGACTCCTCATCTCTCTACGATTCTGCGGCCTTTGTTCCAACGTATTGTTATCTCAAATATACTATTTTACGAATTACTTTATATCGGTTCTTCGGGCTATATGGGCGGCCCATTGCCTCTTCAGCTTACTAATCCATTGAGCTATGTCGGTTAGTCTGGTTCTACTGCAGATATCCTCATTTCTAAGTTTATCACGCAGAGAATACCCGAGCATAGCCCTCTCCATAGCTCGCTGATCGACCTTGAGATTCCTCATACGGATAGCAGTGAAGGACCGCGTCTCAGATCCATAAGTCATCACTGGGAACACGCACTGGTTGTACAATCTCGTTTTCAAGTTTTGAGGTATACTTAACGAGAAGATGTGTCGTAATTTCCCAAACGCTGCCTAGCCGAGTTGAAACGATCAGTTGACCTCTCGGTCGAAGTTGGACTTACCTACTCCGACTATTTGTCCCAGGTAAACATACTCGTCATCAACTTTGAGCTTAGTGCTCCCAACAACTACCTTTTGTATCCTTTCCAGTCCAGTAGCTTGAAAACGTCCTTTGAAACTTCCAATGCAGCGTGAAGAGCTTCGGAGATATAACGTCACCCTGTCTTACACCTCTTTGCAGTTGGATGGGTTTCATACTCTGGTTCTGTATTCGGATAGCCATCGTAGCCCTACTGTACAAACACTTCAGTACTTCGATATACCGACAGTCAACTTGGCACCGCTGAAGTGACTGTAGCACCGCCCAAATTTCGACGGAATCGAAGGCTTTCTCATAGTCCACATATGTACAAAGTGGCAGATTGTACTCTTCGGTCTTCTGTACAATTTGCTGAAGGGTATGTATGTGGTCTGTGGTACTAAAGACTTTTCGAAAACCGGTTTGTTCGGGAGGATGGAATTCGTCGAGTCTGCGTGCGAGACGATTCGTAATGACTCTCGAAAACAGCACGTAGACGCGGCTCAGATGGAAAATTGGTCTGTAGTTATTCACGAGCTCGTTATCGCCTTTCTTGAAGAACAAGACCACCACACGTCCGCTCCACGCCTCCAGAGTAGTGCCACCATGGAAGACGGAATGAAAGAAAACACCTTTAGAAACACCTAGATCTTAAGCCCCTTCTATTGGTGTATCGAGATACCTGCCTATTTTTTAGAACTAGAGTATCTAAACCAAACCAAAGCCCAGTTTCAGAAAAAGTTCCGGTAGTATAATTTTTAATTAATTATAAACAGGTTAATTGTAATTAAAAACAGGTTTATAAATAAAACATTATTTATGACCAAATCATTTATATTCATCTTCAAAGTGTGAATCTCGATTCCTAATACATTTTCGGGCCCTACTTTGCGCATCAGTGGTTGTAATTTTTAATAAAATCTTTGTTTAATTTTTTTACAAATGCTTCATAATCTATTCTATTAAATGTTCCCGTGTCGTTATTTCCTTAGTGTAAGCCAGCTCTTTGGTTCGGACAGACATGGAAATCCATATGGGGTCAAATCCCGTGATCGAGCAGGCCAGGGCACCGGCTTTCCTCTTCCGATCCATCTATTAGGAAAACAACAACACCTGCCCACAAATTTACTAAAAATTTTCTTTGGAAAGAAACTTGTTTCTTCCAATGTGGATTTGCTTCTTTGTCGGCCCATTTATGCAGTTTATGGAAGTTTGTTATAATACCTTATCTAGTAAATTGTGATTCGTCGGTCCATAAAACACTTTTTGAAAATCAGACAGGATCTCCATCTTTCAAGGCTTATACTCCTGTGCCATGAAACAGATATTTCCCCTTATAATGCATAATTGACCAAACTTTGCATTTGGATATGAATTTGGTTATATGCCAAGGTTTCGTGATACTGCTGACACGCTTGTTGTTTTCAAATGCTTGTAAAATAAGCTCCATGTCGTGAACAGGTTGACCTGTTCCGAGTGTTGCACCCTTGCAGTTTCACCAAGGCGACGATACGTATTGTAGAATACTCTGACGTTCGGCACTCCACGATCAGCATAACGTTTTTGATACACTCGTCGTTGTGAAGACCAAATTTCCATCAGCTTTGCCGTACGTTAAAACGATATCATCATAGTCTGAACTGGTGAAATAACTCATTTTATCCACAAAATTGTCCCAAGTAGTCACAAGTGAAGGAGCGTCAGAATATATGGCGGAGCTTCAACACACAATGAAAGCTTGGAATTGCAAGTAAATACGTAATTAGACTAAAGAAATATGAAACGCTTTATTAGAAATCAGCCCACGCCCTATGAGTGCGCTACCTGAGTCCTTTTTAAAAAAGGGCCTATTGTTATGAGTGTCGGATTTTGCACTCTAATTCTGATAAATAGGTAGGTATCTTCATGTACGATACACCAGTAGGAAGGGCATGAGTTTTAGGTGTTTTTAAAAATGTTTGAATCTGTAAGTCTACTTTTTTTTGTTTACGAGTTAATAAAAGAGTTACTTAAACCTTCCTAAAAAATTGATTGTTTTGGCGTTTATCGATTTTTTTTTCTTTATTTTACTAAACAGATCGACACAACCTTACAATAAAACATAGTCCCACAAAACTGTTTACACAGTTTGTCTGTGAGATCCAGAGTCTCGCAATAATACTTAATGGATAGCTATGGTACAAAATTTTATCTTATTGACATAATTATAGAAAGTGTCTATAAACCATCTTTTTAAATACAAGTTTCTTGGTCTCGTGTCGAATATCTTTGGACAGACTGTTCAGAAGATACGGTGTTTGTTTCTTTAATGTTCTATCTCTAAAGTAGTTTTTATTCTAGGTACTTCCAACTTACCTCGGACATCGACCGGGTACCTCGATTGTGTTTTACAATCGTCAAGCTTAGGTTTTGACAGTCATGGTTATTTATAGCCAGTAGATAATAATGCTTTAAACTAACCGGTAGAATATTACAAATTTTAAATAATTGAGAGTAGTTACCTCTGCAATTAGCTTTAGTTTTTTTTGTTTACAAGTAATTTTAAAAATCTAATCTGAAGAGCTTCAAGCTTATCAATATTAATTTTGAATGTAAGACCATAAATGTCAAGAGCATAGCTGAGAATAGAATCTATAAGTGAGAAATACAGGGTTTTCAATGTAGTAACTGGTACTTTAAAACTTAAGTGGTAGAATTTACTCAGAAAAAAATCTTAGTTTATTACAAATGAAATCGACATGACATGACCATGAAAATACTGAATCCACAACAACACCAAGATACGTCATGCGATCTATCCTTTCAATAGGCTTACATTTACAATTGAATAGGTTATCATGAATGCAAGAATAACTATGAGTATACATAAACGGAGGTGAATTTAAAGGCTTTAAGTAAGGTGAGTGTATGATGAGTAATTTAGTTTTATCTGAATTCAAAATGATACCATTGTCGTGCGACCACCTAACGACCGCATCTATATCATGCTGCACAAGGCAACACGTTTCAGCGAGATCGGTACCGGCGCGTAATGTACATAGATAGTCCGCGAACATATAAGCCGAGCAGTGGCGGAGCACCCCACATAGACTATTTACGTGTAATAAGTAGCAGATTGGCCCAGTCCCTGATCCCTGCGGAACTCCGCATCCGACATCGGTCTCCTCGCTGAGCGTGTCTCCTACCTTCACACGAAAAGAAAGTAGTCACGGAACCATTGGTTTAACGGTTGCCCCACACCACATTCGTCCATTCCATTCAAAAGTGTGTCCGTTACTAAGGTGTCGAAGGCTTTTTTAAAATCGTAAAAAACTAACACTACAAATTTTTTATTTTCTAAATATGAATTAATCTCATCTGTAAATTTTGATAACAGTGTGTTTGTACTTTTACCCTTTTGGAAGCCGTATTGGCATTCATTTAATATTTTATTCTTTTGTAGATAACTTCCCAGTTTATTTACTAAACATTTTTCAATAATTTTGTCAATACTAGATAAAATAGCTATAGGTCTATAATTAGAAAAAGCTTTACAGTCACCTTTTTTATGGATGGGACGAATGATGGTTTCTTTTAATTTTGATGGAAATTTATGCAGGCTAACAGATAAATTAACTAACTTAGCTAATATGGGACTAACTTTATCCACAACTAATTTCAAGTCTGACATCCGCACAAGATCGCTACCAGGTGGTTTGTTTTTGTCCATCTTATCGATTACCTGTTTCACATCTTTACTACTAACTGGCTGCCATCTCATGCACATGTCCGATCTCTTAACGTAGTTATCTCTTACCAACCATTTTTCAGTGCATACATGTCTTATTTTATCTATTTCGCTAGAAAAACTAGTAGCGAACTTATCACATATCTCCTTTATACTACCTTGCCCTTCCATATTTGAAAGTATTAAATTGTCTAAAGATTGCCTATTCTTTCCTAGTAAATTATTTATCATATCCCATATTTTCTTAATATTATTATTACAATCTAATATACTCTGCTTATCATACTCAACATTACATTTAAATATGGCTTTGTTACACTTATTTCTATATTTAGTATAGTTCAGTCGTTTTATCATATTTTTTGGATCATTGCACCATATATTAAAAAGTCTGTCTCTTTCCAAAATCATTTTTTTTAAATTATCGTTTATCCAGCTTTTGTTGTTCCTATTACTTTTATTTAGCTTTATAGGTTGATATCTGTAACATTCATTATATATATTAGTGAATAAATTAGTGAAAGATTTATATAATTCTATTGGGCAATTTATATCAAGTAAATTATCGAAGTTAGTAGACAGTAATTTTTCTCTAACTAAACGGTTGTCTAAAATACGACGAGCGGCTGCCCGCTGTCGCCGTGTCACGTGTTCATTGGGATGAACGGCCGGCGGCAGCGGCGTCGCTCTCGCAGTGTCGATGTCGGCGCAAGTGGGGCGTATATCGGGTTCTCGTTTCCATTGTATTGTGACCGAGACATAGTAATGGTCTGAAATCTTATGTTTTATTACCGCAGAATTAATTAATGCTAAAGGCGCTCTAATATATATATGATCTAAGCATGATTCCACCAAATTACCCTTAACTATTTCCCTACGAGTAACATCACATATACATTTAATAAACCCATACTCCGCTAATATAATTTCATATAAGATGACTCGGTTATTATAATTATCTAAAAGGTCAATATTTATATCTCCGCAAAAAAATAGCTTTAGGACATCGCGGCAGATTGTCTAAAAAAATAAGCAATCCATGCTAATATTATAAATGCGAAAGTGTGTTTGTTTGTTTGTTTGTCCTTCTTTCACGTCGCAACAGAGCGTCGGTATGGCATGATTTTTTGTATGGGGATAGTTCGGTGGTTGTAGAGTGACATAGGCTACTTTTTTCCGCGGAAAAACATCTCATTCCCGTGGGAAAATCGAATATGTTGCACAAGTTTGTCCTTCTTTCACGTCGCAACAGAGCGTCGGTATGGCATGATTATTTGTATGGGGATAGTTCGGTGGCTGTAGAGTGACAAAGGCTACTTTTTCAGCGGAAAACATATCATTCCGTGGGAAAATCGAATATGTTGCAAAATTAAATTCAGCTAGGTGGCGCCACCGTGATTCTACAAGACGGACGACGGTACGATGGACGAACACAGAAGGTCAGAATATCTGGACTATTATGTCTTTTTACCAAAATTAACATAAAAAATGTATGGATGTGTATTTTTCCACGCAGGACCGGGAAGAGAGCGATAAAAAACATAAAATTCACCAGCTGATTTTCTTCAAACGTTTTGGTGCATCGTAATTCACAGAATAGGCGATAACCTCGCAAACGATATTAAGTAATCCGTTGATGCTCTGCCTACCCCGCAAGGGTTACAGGCGTGATTATAAGTATGGATCAGAAATACTATCACCACCTGTCACGCTTTCACCCTTAACTATTACATAACAATGGTAGAAACAGTTCTTAGTAAGCCTTATTAATAAGCCTTAGTAATATTTATTGAACGGAAATGAATACAGTTCTTATATGTGGTTATGAATGAATCGGTATTACAATAAGAAAAATTGTGCAAAATTATAAGAAAAATATTTTTTGAGAGTTCTTATTAACTAACGTATACATAGTTTAAATTGATTCCGCTAGATGTCGTTACTAGGTTTTTAAAACGCGGTAACGAAATGTTTCCTGACATGTACTTAACTCCTGCCGTTGAGCCGCGCGTCAACTTATAGTGCATACGGTACCTATACGCTTAAATTGTTTCTATTTCGTAGCTTATTCGACTACCTGCTTTCGATTTCGGTTGTCTGTTATTTGCTCTGTGATTTGGTTAAGTTTGAATGGATTTATATTGGCTTTCATTTTCGGATTTGTGTATTTTCTTGGATCGGTTTTGTTGATTTGGTTGGTATTCCTTTATACATATTTAGACTCTCGCTTTGATTTTGGATTTTGTTTATTTAGAATCGTGAATTGGTTTTCGTTGTTTTAGGTTGTTCAACAATATTTCAAAGGAATATTAGTAGTATAGATAGTGTATACGGTACCTATACACTTAATTCTTTTTTCGTTGGTTATATTTATATTGACTACTGCTTTCGATTTCGGTTTTCTGCGATTTGTTTTGTGATTTGGTTTAAGTTGATTCGATTTTTTTTGGCTATCGTTTTCGGATTCGTGTTGTGTCTTGAATTGGTTTTGTTGTTTTGATTTTAAAAAATATTTAAAAGGAATATTTATTCCTTTTAGATACATATTTTAGATTTGCTTTTAAAAAAATATTTAAAAGGAAATTTAATTCCTTTTAGGTATTTTAACATTTTTTTATAAATAGGTTTTTTCTTACTTCATAATGCCTCGCAAACGTAAGTCCAGCCTTTCAAGAGTATCTTCTCAAAGACAAGCTAAAAGATTAGCTCGATCGCTAGAATCTTTAGAAGATGCTGAACTGAGAAGGCAAGAACAAGCAGAGCGTCAGGCTGCTTTTAGAGCATCTGAGACACCTTCTCAACGTCAGCAAAGGCGTCTTGAACAGACAGAGCGTCAGGCTGCTTTAAGAGCTTCCGAAACACCTTCTCAAAGTCAGGAAAGGCGTCTTGAACAGGCAGAGCGTCAAGCTACTTTAAGAGCTTCTGAAACACCTTCTCAAAGTAAGCGAAGGCGTCTTGAACAGGCAGAGCGTCAAGCTACTTTAAGAGCTACTGAAACACCTGATCGAATTCAGCAAAGGCGTCTTGAACAGGCAGAGCGTCAAGCTACTTTAAGAGCTACTGAAACACCTGCTCAAAGTCAGCAAAAGCTATTCGAACAAGCGGAACGTCAGGCCACCTTAAGAGCCGCGGAAACACCTGATGAAACTCAACACAGACTCATTGAGCAAGCTGAACGTCAATCTACTATAAGGGCATCTGAAACACCAGAACAGACACAGGCACGAAGAGATGCAAATGCACAGCTCCATGCTGAACGTCGACAAAATTTTCAAAGAAACAATTGGTCGGTTTTTAATGACGCAGCATTCAATTATGATCCGTTGATTGATTATAAAAATCACAGGTTAGTTGTTATCGGACTGATGGACAAGGCGTGTCGATTTTGCAGCGCTTTAAAATGGAAAGATGAGATCGCAGGCATGTGCTGTTCCAATGGCAAAGTGTCTCTTCCGTTACTTGGGGAACCAGAAGAACCTTTGAAAACTCTCTTTTTATATGATACTAATGAGTCACGGCGCTTTTTAAACAGGATCCGGAAATATAACTCATGCTTTCAAATGACGTCCTTCGGAGTTGACCGGGAAATAATAATGACGAGATTTTCGCCTACATTTACGGTGCTAGGGCAAATTTATTAAAGAATAGGTTCACTTTTTCCAGCTGAAAACGAAGAGTATAAATTTTTACAAGTATATTTTATGGGTGACGAATAAATTGAGGTAGACCGTCGCTGCCAATTTATCCAGGGAGTTGAGAGAGACACAGTGTTCAAAATTCAAAGATTCTTGCATGAACGTAACATTTTAGTCAAAACATTTAAAACTGCTTTAGAAAACCTACCTGAAGAGGATTATAAAGTCGTCATTCACGCAGATCGGACCCCTCGAGGAGAGCATGAAAGGCGCTACAATGCACCTTTTGATAAACGAATTAGCAGCCGTAATTAGTGGTGATCAATTTTCTTCACGAGACATTGTCTTGCGAGCACGTGATGATACGTTGCAACGGGTAGCCGATACACACAAGTTTTATGACGCTCTGCAATACCCATTGATTTATTGCAAAAAACAAGAGGGTTATCATTTTCAAATTCCACTCATTTCCCGGTCACAAAGGAGCCTACTCCGAACAAAAAAGTATCATGTATGGATTTTTATGCGTATCATATGATGTTGCGAGAAAATGATTTTAACCTCTTAGCCCGGTGTAGACAATTATTTCATCAATTTTTGGTAGACATGTATGTGAAGGTAGAAAGTGAACGTCTCCGCTATATATCTTTAAATCAAAAAAAGCTGCGCGTTGAGAATTATATACATTTACAAGATGCAGTTTCTAGCGACGCCAATGTAAACCCCAGAGATTTAGGTAAAATGGTAATTCTGCCCTCATCATTCGTTAACAGTCCCCGCTACCTACATGAGTACACATAAGACGCATTCGCCTATGTACGAACTTACGAAAGACCTGATCTTTTTGTTACTTTTACTTGCAATCCCACATGGAAAGAAATAACCAAGGAGCTAATGCCGGGCCAAAAAAGTACTGACAGACACGATTTAGTTGCTAGAGTATTTAGATTAAAAGTACAAAAATTAATGTATGTAATTAACAAAGGGAAAATTTTCGGAGAGGTGCAGTGCTTCATGTATTCAATTGAATGGCAAAAAAGAGGATTACCGCATGCCTACATTCTAATATGGCTTAAAGAGAAGTTGCGGCCCAGCCAAATAGACGACATGATAAGCGCCGAGATTCCGGATCCTGAGCAAGATAAAGAATTGTATGATACCATCGTCCGAAATATGATTCACGGTCCATGTGGAGCACGAAATTCAATATCGCCATGTATGAAAGAAGATAAATGTACAAAGAAATTCCCTAAACAGCTATTAAAAGAAACAGTGCACAATGGCAATGGCTACCCTTTATACAGACGCAGAGCTCCCGAAGATGGTGGCAAGAAAGTTACAATCAAATCTCGCTCTGGAGCGTTCGAAACCTTAGATAACAGCTGGATTGTCCCGTATTCGCCCAATCTATGTAAAATGTTTAATGCCCACATTAATGTAGAAGCATGTAGCTCTGTCCGCGCAATCAAGTATATCTCTAAGTACATAAATAAAGGAAGCGACCAAGCAATATTTAATCTCAGGAGTGAAGGTGAGGCAAATCCGTTAATGAAGTACAGACCTTTCAAGCAGGGCGTTATGTCAGCAGTAACGAGGCAACGTGGCGTCTCCTTGGCTTCCTTACACGAAAGGCACCCAACAGTTACTCACCTTGCTGTGCACTTAGAAAATGGAGAGCGTGTATATTTTACCGAAAGAAATTTCAAGAAAGAATTGCATCACCGCCAAAACTACACTAACAGCCTTCTTTCAACTTTGTCAAACCGACCCTTTGCAAAAACGTTGTTATATTCTGAAGTCCCCGCTATTATACTTGGAACACATCTAGGAAGGAGTGGAAACGCCGTATTCAAGGCGCGCCTGTTGCAAATTGGCCCGGTGTAAAGTCATCAGATGCCCTGGTCGTGTATACCGTCCATGTAACTAATTTTAAATGTTTCTGTTTACGATTGCTGCTGCACCATGTTCGGGGTCCTACAGGATATAAAGACCTTAAAACTGTCAACGGTCAGGAATGCGCAACTTATAGAGAAGCATGTGGCTCTGCATCTTTTAAAAACGATAATCACTGGGATGAAACCATGGAGGAAGCTGTGCAGTGCCAGTCACCAGCCAAAATTAGGATCTTTATGCAACTCTCATATCATCTTGCGGGCTATCTAATGCACATAAATTGTGGGACAAATATAAAGAGTACATGGCGGAAGATATTTTGCGAAGGTTACAGCAGACACACGCGAACATGACATACAATGAACACATTTATAATGAAGCACTTGGAAAAATTGAAGATAAAGTAATGGCAATGGTAGGCAAAAACTTAAGCGACTTTGGAATGATAAGCCCTCAGCGAATAACCGAAAATGAACTAAGTGATGAAATTATACGTGAAACAAACTACGATATACCAGTTTTGCAGCAAGTAGCCGAATTTGTACCCGCTTGCTTCCCGAACAAAAACGAGTTTTGACAAAGTATTAGGACAAATTGAATCTGGAAATGGTGCACTTTTCTTTTTAGATGCCCCTGGAGGAACTGGGAAGACATTTTTGTTAAATTTATTATTAGCGTAAGTACGGAAAGATAAAAACATTGCTGTGGACGTAGCTTCCTCCGGTATAGCCGCCACGCTGCTAAGCGGGGGCCGCACTGCACATTCTGTTTTAAGACTCCCTCTAAATCTAGCCCAGGAAGAATCGCCGATCTGCAACTTTAGCAAAAATAGTGCACGAGGTATAATGCTACGACAATGCAAACTTTTAGTGTGGGACGAAAGTACAATGTCGCATAAAAAGCTGTAGAAGCACTAAATCGAACGCTCCAGGATTTGCGCAGTAATACCGGTGTAATGGGAGGAATGGTGGTTTTACTGGCTGGTGACTTTCGCCAAACTTTACCTGTCATTCAAAAGGGCACACCTGCAGATGAAATTAAAGCATGCCTCAAGTCGTCTATTTTATGGAACAAGGTGACAAAATTCAGTTTAACTACGAATATGAGAGTGCATTTGTATAATTATATCAATGCTGGAAACTATGCTGACACACTATTAAATATTGGCGATGGGCGGTTGGAAACGGATGCTGAGGGCTACGTTAAATTGACGAGAGATTTTTGTAATTTAGTACAGAGTCATTCCAAATTAATTGCGAGCGTTTATTCAGATTTAACGAACAACATGCATGAAGACAAATGGTTATGTGAAAGGGCGATTCTTGCACCAAAAAACGAGAGCGTTAACAAAATAAATTGAGATATATTAAGCGAAGTAGCAGGAGAAATAACAGAGTATTTGTCAGTAGACACAGTTATGGACACAGAACAGAGCACTTCATATCCCGTAGAGTTTCTGAATTCTCTAGAGTTGTCAGGTGTGCCCTCACATAAGCTTCAATTAAAATTAGGCGTCCCAGTCATGCTAATGCGAAATTTAGATGCTCCTCGGTTATGTAACGGGACAAGGCTGCGTGTGACACATCTTGGATGGAACATAATCAGTGCTACAATTTTGACAGGCGTAGGAAAAGGTAAAAATGTTATTATACCACGGATCCCTATAATTCCTACAGATCTTCCTTTTCAATTCAAAAGGTTGCAGTTCCCTATTAAGCTCAGTTTTGCAATGACAATTAATAAAGCGCAAGGACAAACGTTACAGGTAGCGGGGGTCAACTTAGAAAAACCGTGCTTCTCTCATGGTCAGCTGTATGTAGCATGTTCGCGTGTGTCAAATGCCCAGAATCTCCACATTCTTTCCCCGAATGGAAAAACATATAACATTGTGTACAGTAGCGTCTTAAAATAGTGTTCAGTTAGTTTTTTTTCCAAAATTCCCACAATCAATTAATCAGAATTCCCACAGATCTTCCCTTTCAATTCAAAATTTCCTATTTAGCTCAGTTTCTTTTCATTTCCAAATGCTGCACCCTCTGACGGACCTATTAAGCTCAGTTTCCTTTCAACTCAAAAGGCTGCATCTCTGACGGCTCTTTTATTTGGCTCAGTTTCCTTTCAATTCAGAAAACTGCATCTCTGACGAATCAATTTAGCTCAGTTTATTTTCAAAGTCTGCATCCCTGACGGATAATTATGCTCAGTTTCCTTTAATTAAAAAAATATCCTTTTTCCATTTGGAATAAACAGGCTATTTTCATGCTTTCCTATACGCTGCGTTTCAAAACATTTAAATAGGCTGACGAATCAATTTTGCTCAGTTTCCTTTTAATGGCTGCATCTCTGACAAATCTATAAAACTCAGTTTTCTTTCAATTCAAAAAGCAATGGATAGTTCATTTCCCAGTGACCATGCGGGCGAAGCCGCGGTTAACAGCTAGTTCTAAAAAATTCTTGTAATCTATCCTGTTTAAAAATCTGGGTGGCCTATACATGGAAATTAAATAAATTTGTTCATCACGAATATTGAGCGTAATGGAAACACACTCCGCCGAGCGCATAGTATTGGCGGCTGACTCGCTCACACGTGCACCGAGCTCGGCTCGCGAGTACACCACTACGCCACCGCCGGTGCGCCCTTTACGGGTGTAAACATTAACAACAAATCCTGGAATTTTATAAAAGGAGAGTAATGATAAATTAATGTTTGGTTCGGTTACCACAATGACATCTAATCGATTCAAATCATTTCCCAGAGACACTAAAAATTCACTAAAATGTTTTTTTAAAGAACGAATGTTAACATGTAAAATACATAAATCTTTATAATTGCTTATTTGTTGTAACCACAGTTTAAACTATCGACACGTATAATTGACAGACCCATTAATTATTGAGTCTAAATTATTTAAGTTATCGAATTTTATGCCGTAAGATATACTTGATAACCATCAACCTACTTACATAAAATCACTTATTATTAATTCATCATCATTACAGCCCTTCACAAGTCCACTGCTGAACATAGGCCTCCCAAGGAATGCCACAAAGCACGGTCCTGAGCCACCCGCATCCATCGACTTCCTGCATGTCTTACCAGGTCGTCACTCCATCTAGTGGGGACGCCCTACACTAAATCCGCCGGTACAGGCCGCCACTCGAGAACCTTTTTCCCCATCGGTTGTCGGTTCTTCGAGCTATATGGCCGCCCATTGCCACTCAGCTTACTAATCTGTTGGGCTATGTCGGTCACTCTGGTTCTACTGCGGATATCCTCATTTCTAAGTTTATCACGCAGTGAGACCCCGAGCATAGCCCTCTCCATAGCTCGCTGAGCGACCTTGAGCTTCCTCATCCGGCCAGCAGTGAAGGACCACGTCTCAGTTCCGTAGGTCATCACTGGCAACACGCACTGGTTGTACAGCCTCGTTTTCAAGTTTTGAGGTATACCTGACGAGAAGATGTGCCGTAATTTCCCGAACGCTGCCCAGCCGAGTTGAATCCGTCGATTGACCTCTCGGTCGAAGTTGGACTTACCTAGTCGGACTATTTGTCCCAGGTAAACATATTCGTCAACAACTTCGAGCTTAGTGCTCCCAACAACTACCGGCATAGGTGTGACATGGACATTAAACATGATCTTTGTTTTGTCCATGTTCATCTTAAGACCTATCCGTTGGGAGGCACTATTGAGGTCATTGAGCATTTATTATTAATTAGGTCGTGAATATCACTTTCTGCCCGCACACAAACTGATTTTTCTCCTTCAGCTTTCTTGACTAGGATCTTTCCATTTGAAACCCATATGTATTTGTAAATTCCCTTCAGTTGTTTCTTTGTGTTCCATAATAGGGCTCGCATAGTTTTGGTCAAATCCTCGTTTATATATATTTTGTTAGTCGCCGATCCACTTGTTATCATATTACTTGTGGTTTCCGATAGCTTACGACGTTCAGCAAGCCAGTTGTCCCGCGATCCAGTCCCCGAGGTCTTGAAGCCCACGATGATAGGCGCCGGTTTGTTGTTCATTTTTGTTGGTCGCATACGTTTCACCCATTCAATTTCCGAGCTATTAACGTCGATTAGGTTACTTATTTTTTTGACAATTTCGTTAATGTTCTCGTCTGGCAACTGTTCAATGCCTGCTATTTCGAGATTATGTTTACGAGATGCCTTTCCGAACTCGTGAATTTTTTGTTCCAAAGCAGTGTTCTGTTTCTCCAAATAGACACATTTATTGTTAATACTGGTAACGGTTTTTTCAAGCTTCTGAATTTTATCTTTTGACTGATTATGCTCTTTAATCAGTGAGTCGTATTTATCAGAGAGAAGGCTTAGGCTTTGGGTTATCGAGTCGAGGTGTTTTTTGAATTCGGGTATTGCACCGACTTTTCTCTGTATGTCCTTGAGAATTTTGGCATAATTCTGCAACTCATCATCCTGTTCTTCATCTTCCGACCCTTCATCCTCACAGTTATTGCAATAGATTCTATTTTTCCCATTGTTTATATCCGCCGCTAATCCTTTCACGCATCCCCTATGAAAAGTTCCCTGGCATGGTCCTTGGCATAGGAAATGGGATCCCTTTTTGGGTAGAACTTTCTTACATTTTTGGCACTCCATAATTATAATAACCTAGAACGTAGGTAGGTGTAACACAATCGACGGTACAAGCCCGCGCTGTATACGTACACACGGCTTGGCGTTACGAGAGAGACTTCTTGATTGAATACACATTAAGCTAAAATAAAAACAAGGTTTTATGTACAACTGATTCATGTCGGTTTAATCGTTATTTGAACTATTAAATACCAAATTTTGGGATATTTGGCAAAAATCATAATTTTTACTATAACTAGAAATTCTAAGACATTAGGTTAGGGTAACCTGCTCAAAAATGTGCTACACTAGGTGACTTGTCCCCCCCTTAAGGCTTTGGATCGAACTTCTGAACAGCCTGTATAATACAGAACTAAAAAAAATAATTATACGTTTTCCACATACTTTAACGTAAACATATTACCAGAAAATTATTTTATTCTTGTTAGTTATTTAGAGTCTGATTTTTAATATTTTCTAAGTTTTTAGAAAGTAATTACATAAGATTTAACCCAAAAACAAGTTGGCAGTATTGTGTCTCAAACGTGTCACTCTGGACAGTTTAATTATATTTTCTTAACATCTGTTTCAAATGATTACTATTACAAGTGGTCGCTCAGTGGTCGAAAGGAGACAATCGTTTTTGGGCCCACTAGAAATTTTAACGTAACTTAATGGTATTATATATAAAAAAAACATATCATTTTATTATAGTAAACGGGCTAAATATTTTATGAAAATCTAACCGGAATCATGAAATCTGAAAATAAAGAGTTGTTTTGATATTTGTGTTCTGGCTAATAGAATATGAAAAATAAGTTTGTTTCTAGGTTATTGCGTTATTCATATTTTAGTTGTTAACTTCTCAGTATTCCCGTTAGAAGCGGTAAAACTAATATTACTACTGTAATCTATAGATTATAAGGAATAAACCGACATGCATTTCATGAAGTTACGCCACAATTTGTGGTGGGTCCATTCTCTATACAAAAAGAAATTGTCTGCTTTGACCGAAGTTCATATTTTTTTTAAGTTGTAACGTTATGGATGTTCTTATGTAAAAGAAAATAATTATGGCATATATTATATTCGTTGAAGCCTCCTCTGTGTTTGTATAATATGTAGTCATCAATTGATGGACCGAATCACACGAATTTTAACTTTTCGGGGGAAAAAATAAGATTTTTACTGGTATCCCAACCTATATCTGCTCCCACTGGCAACACTATAAACCTCATGTCTTTGTGAATTTTTCGTGCCGAATCAGCGAGTTGCGTCTTCAAATTAAATAGTTTAAAATTGGTTTTTTAAGTGAAATTTCTGGATTTTATTATAAGCAAAATGAGAAAACTTATTGAAACACTCATAAACGTTTTGGACGATTCCAATTTATGTAACTTTTGCATTCAAATAACTTGTAGGGTAGATTAATAAAAACGTGAAATGTGACATCTATATATGAGACAGAACGAGCGTCTGTAAGTACATAATTTTTCAATCAACTTAATATGTATATTGTATTCATATATCTAATATGTATATTGTATATGCATTTAAATAACTTGTGGGGTAGTTTAATAAAAACGCAATATAAAATCTATGTATGAGACAGCGAGAATCTGTACACTGTGTCATGGGGGTACGAGGGGCATTGAATTTTATTTTATATAAATATTCGTACGTTCATACTTACTACAAAAATGTATATAATATCATTGCTTACAGTGTAATAAAAACTCAATATAAAATCTAATATGAGACAGAACGGGAGTCTGTACATTACATATCAGCCTTGCAGTGCCACGAGGGGATACACGAGGCTTATATTTTATATGAATATTCATGTTCCTTTTACTACCGAAATGTAAATCATTAATTTTTCAACAAGTGCCTAACCTTATGTGAAAAATAAGCCCTATAATTTCAAATTAAAACATAGTATGTATAGGTTTTATCAAGAAGACTGATAAAGAAAATAATGATGCTGTAAATGACTGCATTAAACTGTTATGTGGCTTACACCATTTAGAGGCCCCTATAAGAAGAGCATCACTTCTATCAGAGTTAACAAGTGATTATAAAGAAAGCTCTTAAGGAAACCCAAGTGACTTCTTATTTGGTATAGAATTTTGTCCTAAAAAGATCAAAGGATCTTCATAAATCTTAAACAAACATACAGAAACCTTTAAACTATTGGTACCTGTCTCCATCAGTAAAAACTCATTAGGCATGTAATAGCCTCTAGTAGCTTTGCTCTATACTAGCAGACGAGACATTGTCAAGCAGTTCGTGGCAGGTGCGAGCCTAGCCATCGAGGAAGAAAAAATAGGGGTAAACACAGCTATATAGGTAAACAATTTCACCTGAACTTATTTTATTCCAAATGGTATAAATTACGAAATGTAAAAAAATGCCTCATAGTGGCTCGAGACCAGTTCATTAGAGTGTGAGTCAAGCATATCCTCCCACATATTTTGAGTTTAATATATCAGAAAAGCTTTTTATAAAATATTGTATTTAATACAACTGTAAAGTTAATTAAAACAAGACTAAGTTCAGAAAATAAAAAAGTGCAAAATTCTAGATAATTTGCTGTTAATTGAGTTATAGAGTTAATTGTAAATAAAAAAATCAATACCTTAAAATTAAATATCAATTAATTGATCTTAACTTGTAAAATTACAGCATTTTTATACCTGAAGTGAAACACAAATATTTCGCATGAATAAAAGTCAATTATTTAATAACAATCCACTAAAATGATAGAATAGAATAGAATAGAATGTTTTTTTATTCAATATTGATTATTACATAATACTTATTGAAAGTCATTTTTATTTTACCACTGGTTCGGAAAATACCTGTGTCCTGGGAAGAACCAGCAAGAAACCAAGCGGGACTTTTCTTTTTTAAACATATTTCACTTAACAATAATTTTGTTTATACAATTTTTAAATTAATTTTCATAGAACCAGCATGGTGGCGATCACCCTATTCCCAGGGGTTATTTTCATTCATCTATTCCTTGACATTATAATAACCCTTTTTGTACAGTTTTTCTTTAATAAAACTTTTAAACTTGTTTATTGACAAACTTTGAATATGTTCTGGGATTTTTTTGTAAAAGCGTATACATTGCCCCATAAATGAATTACTGATTCTGTGGAGTCTAGTAACTGACATTACAAGCTTATGTTTGTTCCTAGTGTTTATAGTATGAACATCCTTATTCTTATTAAAGCTATTTATGTTTTTATGTACATACATTACATTTTCATAAACATATTGCGATGCCAAAGTTAATATGTTTATTTCTTTAAATTTTTCTCTGAGGGTCTCTTTACAATTTAGGTTATAAATCGCTCGTACGGCTCTCTTTTAAATACTGACATTGAACACTGATAATGAAGCCATATTTATCTCTTTCAAAATAAATATGGCTTCAATATCAGTCGCATTACCCCATAGCAAAATTCCATAAGACATTACGCTATGGAAGTAACTAAAATACACTAATCTAGCTGTCTCAACATCTGTGAAACTTCTAATCTTTCTTACAACATATGCTGCAGAACTAAGTCTGCTTGCTAATTTAGATATATGGGGGCCCCATTGAAGTTTCGCGTCATTATTTATACCAAGAAAAATAGTGGTATCCACAAGACTCAACTTAAATAGGGAGGCATTTAAGAGCACATTGGTATTCGAATGTTTTACATTAGGTATTGTAAGTTTAATACATTTTGTCTTATTGCCGTTTAAGAGCGAATTGTTGGCGTTAAACCAATGTACTAATTTCGATAGAGCATTATTTACATCGACATAATTAATTCACTACCGTTTGAGTTTGAAAATTAAAGAGGTATCATCAGCAAATAATGCTCTATCTTGATTGTCCCCTACTAGATAAGGTAAGTCATTAATATAGATAAAGAACAGAAATAGGCCAAGATTCGAGCCCTGAGGAACGCCCATTGATACTACCGATCCGGAGGAACCTTTACCATTGATCACGACTTTTTGAGTTCTGTAACTTAAATATGAAGTAATTTTCACACCATAATGTTGTGGTTTCCTGATTAATGTCTCATGATGAACACAAACGAAAGCCTTGGAAAGATCACAAAAAATACCTAAGGCATCTTGTGAATTCTCCCAGGCATTAAAAATATATTTAATAAGCTCAACACTGACGTCAGACGTAGGGCGACCCCTTGTAAAACCAAATCAGTTTTTATGAAGTAATTTATTTGTATTAAAAAAATTACAATTGATCCAAAATTATTTAAAAAAAAAATTACTGAGATATAGAACTTTGCTAATTTAATAGACCAATTAATATCTTTTGTCATGCTATCTCTTGTGGGTAAATGTATACAAAACATTTTAATTTAATTGTGTGCTTTCTCTTGAAGTATAAGAATAATAATTTTGAATCTAAATTAACACTGAAAAATCATATTCTGATTACAAGTAATCTAATTACAGGGGTTGCTTATATTTTTTTAATAATGGGCGGGTACTACTTTAATTTTTACTTTGAATTATAATGTTTTTCTAAAATCCCTACAGCTGAAATTTGTTATAACACTACAGCTATATCATAAATAAACCATATGCATGTAATAACCACATCAATTGACATAGCTTGTAAAATTGATCTTGTAAAATATATGTATTTCTTTTTTGCCTTACAAATAACATCTAATTCTTTCGTATGCAAAAAATTCAGAAGAAATAAAATGTGAATTAAATTTCTAAATCTATAGGAAAATTGTCTCTAAATTTGTTAACTAAAGTTAATAGATAAACTAAAGTAAGATGCATTTGCTATTAGAAAAAATATAACTGCATAAAATTCATGGACTAACCTTAAGTTGTATGCACTGTTCTCCACAATCTTAAAACACAGAATAAAGAAGAAGGAGTAACCTTCTAATCTTTATAAGCCTGATACTACCTTGTTAAAAAAAAAGTACCAACTTAAAATTTTACTGTCCATTGGTTGCATCAAAACTTACTTTGCTGCGGCAGTGCTGTGAGGAAGGTATTTATGTATGTAAAGCATAAAAATAGTCATTAAGCCCTTATCAGTATATACAATATGTCTATTGTCTAAAATATGGGTGGGTGCTACCGTAAAAGTAAGAAATTAACTTATTGTTCTTCCTATTATGATTTGGGTTCATATTGTGATATTAAACGGTTCTTTTCTGGTGTTTATAGGATGAAAAAAAACTAGAATACAAACAAAGCTGAAGTCCAACACAATTTGGTTTACATAGCTGAATTTCACCAAAAAAAGAAACAATATTTGCTAACTATACCATTCTATAGAGAAAAATAGGAGTATATTATCAGTTAACTCACAATATCATATGTATGTCACTAAAACTGTATGAAATTCAGTATATTAGTTGTGTTTACTAGCTAAACTATATGTTCTGTTGTTCTACTGATACACTAGAAGGGTTGATGATATATAAATCAAACCACAATAATGTATGATCTAAGCTGGTTTATTATTGTGTACAATAATTTTAATGGCCTTATTACACATTGTGTAATGCAACCATAGTGCAATCTATTTCTATGTCAACGCCATCTATCGAAGTAGAACTAAAACTTTTTTAAATTACAAATATAGTTTCTTCATTAACATACCGCCCACCAAGAACATTTAGTGACGGAATGGCCATTTAAATTGCCCTTAAATCTAAAATTTGCACTAAGTACTTAATAACAAAGTTCTAGATAACAATTTAATTATATAAAGTATGACGTAAAAACCTTTAAATAAAAACAGTATTCAACAGCTCAAAATAACCTAAAATAAAATTAAATAAGTAAAGTAACAATGTAAAAATAAACCTATGAAATGTATATAACAATACATGATTAACTTTGTAAATATAGCTACATTTGATAGTAAAAGTAAAATTATAATTGATATTATAATATTGTTTTACACAAATTTGACATAAAAAGTGAACAATTCATGGATCTGCAATAGGTAGAATACATAATTTTGATGTTGGCCTCTTAATTACTGATGTTTGTTTTCATACGCAATGTGACTACACGGGTAACGTTATCATCACCGGGGTGTTTCTCTATAACTCGACCCAATAACCAACGACTTGGAGGCAAATCATCTTCTTTAATCAAAACAACGTCCCCAATATTAGGTTCCGGAACTTGCGACGCCCAATTGTATCTATTCCTGAGCTTTGACAAATACTCATGGGACCATCGTTTCCAAAAAGACTGCAGCATCCTTTGCACAAATTGTAGAGTCACCAATAACCCTTTTAAGGTGAAATTTGGTGGACTTTATACCCGCTTCCCAAAGACCACCGAAATTGGGAGCATGAGGCGGAATAAAATGCCACTCGGTGTTGTTTGCTTCCAGATATTCTGCTATGGCTGGCTGAATAGATGCCAACTGTTGTAGTTCTCTGGAGGCACCTACGAAATTGGAGCCGTTGTCGCTCCATAATTTAGCACAGTGACCTCGTCGTGACACAAATCGTCGGAAAGCGGCTAAAAATTCCTGTGTGCTCATGTCACTGACGACCTCTAGGTGAGTAGCGCGAGTGGACATGCAAACGAAAAGGCATGTGTAGCCCTTATAAGAACGATGCCCACGTCCTTAATCGTTCTTATACTTATGGGTCCAGCATAATCCACTCCACTGTATAAAAATGGTCTTGCTGGTGTACATCGAACCGATGGGAGAGCACCCATCAGTTGGTTTCTGACACTAGCTCTCTGTTTTGGACAAGTTACACACTTGCGAACATATTGTTGAACTAGAGATCTAGCGCCTATTATCCAATAGGCTGACCTTAAATAATTTGTCATTAACTGAGGATCACTATGCAGTGTCTTCTCATGCGCATTTTTGACTATAAGATGAGTCAAATGACATGAATGTGCTAGGACTACTGGATGTTTTACTTGGTCATCTAATTCTGACTTTTCAAGTCGTCCACGAATTCGCATGATACCATTTTTGTCGAGAAAAGGACAGAGTGATTTCAGTTTACTTGATTTTATATTCAAATACCCATTTTCTTTTAATTGTTGATATTCTGTTGCGAATGAATTAATTTGTGATTTCCGTATACAGGTTTGTAATGCTGCTTCTATTACGTGATCTTTCACATATTTACTATCGTGTTTTTCCTTTTTTAAAACTCTTCGACAATACCCAACAATTCTGACTAATTTTCGTAGACTAGAATAATTTTCGAAAACTACATACTCTGGAACTACAGCTGTGCGCCTTTATAGTTTTTCTAAATCTGTTTTAAATTCTTTGGCCTCTTGTACTCAATTATTTTGTTTTGCAAAATGATGTTCCTGAAAACCATAACTGATTACCGACTAATGAACTGGGTAGCATGCCCCTTGAAGCGCAATCAGCTGGGTTCTCTTTGGTCAGTACATGAAACCATTGCGACGAATTCAAAGCGCCCAAAATTTCCGAAATCCTGTTGACTACAAACGTTTTCCACCTGCTAAGGTGACTGTTAAGCCACGATAGCACCACTGTAGAATCAGTCCATGCAAAAAATATTAAAATCTCTGCTGTCTATATCAATAACTTTGATAAAGTACAGCACTACATAGCTCAATCGAGGAATACTAATTTGTTTGATGGGAGCTACTCTCGTTTAAGCCACTAACAACGACAGATGAATTTTGCCTGAGATATCAATTGTTCTTAAGTAAACGACGGCTGAGTACGCTGCTTTAGAGGCGTCACTAAAACCGTGCAATTCAAGGTCGTCAGATGAACTAGTACCAAGCCAACGAGGTACCTGAACTTTGGTGAGTAATGACAACTCTTCGCGGTAAGTACTCCACTCTGTTATTAATTCGGTAGTTAATTCCTCATCCCAACATACACCTACGAGCCATAATTTTTGTATGAACATCTTTGCTAATACCACACTAGGAGCTAACTATCCTAATGGGTCAAATAAACGGGCTATATCTGATATTGTTAGTATTTTTGTTACAGGTGCGGTCGTCAGCGGTGGAAGATTTACAGAGTATTGAAAGCAATCTTCGTGGCGGTTCCAGGTAAGTATTACGTGGTAGAGCCATGCTGCAGCTATATTAATAGTATAGTTGTAGCACGAATGGGTCGGCTCGACCGGGAAGGACCACGCTCACAGAATACCATCGTAAAATAGCAGCTTAATGCTGCTGTGTTACTTATGGTGAGTGTAGAGAACCGGAGACCCTTTTACTGGAAAGAGGCATTCTATCTTAGTCCTCACGGCTGACAACGCATCTGCATTTAAATTCGCTAACGAAGATAGATGTAGATGTCTATGGGCAACAGCAACCACTTACCATCACGTGGACTGTGTGCTCGTTTGTCACCCTTATTCTATAAAAAAGTTCCAAAATTATTATAGTATTATAGCTTAATTTCTATATCCTTATTATCTATTTCCTTTTCCTTAACTCCTATGGCCCTTTGTCCTTATTATCTAATTCCTTTCCTTAACTCCTATGTCCTCTTTGTCCTCATTCTCAGTGTACTCTTTTAATTTCTATTTGACCTTTTGCTGTACTACTTAATTTTATATATTGAACATATTCTATCTAATAGTTGCTGATTGTTACTGTTCCACTTCTGCAAGGCGAATCCTCCTTTTCTTAATAATTCAACCATTTGTTTACAGATTTCCACGCCCTCATCGAGACTATTACTTCCATCATTAAATCATCTATATAAAACGAATTCAAAACTCTATCTGCTGCAAGCGGGTACATATCTTCTTCGTCGTATGCAACCTGATGGAGTGATTTAACTGCCTGATATGGCGCAGAAGCTGTTCCAAAGGTCACCGTTACCAACTCATAATCCCTAAGTGGTTTTTCAGGGATTTCTCGCCAAAGTATCCTCTGGAAGACAGCATCTTCATCCGCTATTCTGACTTGGCGGTACATTTTAATTATATCCGCCACAATACCAATAGCGTGTACTCGCCATCTAAGAATGGTGTGTCTTAGCTTGCAGCGTTGGTCCAACCATTAAATTGTCATTGAGTGAAACTCCTTCTTTATTTTTCTCAGAGGCGTTGAAAATTACACGAACCTTCGTGGTGGTCTTGTCGTTTTTTATCACCGCGTGGTGTGGTAAGTAAACCGCTTCATCTTTCTTATTATCCTTTTCCTTTATCATCTCATGTGTCCTAATTGTAAATATTCATTAATTACCTCTATATATTTTCTTTTAAATCTGTGTCCTTACTGAATCTTTTCTAATGATTTGAATCTTGTTTCGGCTATGTCACGTGAACTTCCGGCCTTGCATGCAGGATCTTCGTCTCGAAATGGTAAACGCACAATGTATCTGCCTGTATCATCCTTCTTAGTAGTTTTAATATAAAATTCTTCACATTTTTGCTCTTCTGGATTAAGTATTTTCTTTGAACTAACTTGTTCTTCTATCTCCCAGAATTTCTTTAGAATGTTGTCTTCATTGAACTGTGTACAGTGTACAATTATATTTCTTGTGTAGTGTTTTGAACTCTCATTACTTGAACTGACTACACCGGAAAGGATCCACCCTAAAGTGGTGTCCTGCGCTATTAAAGTACCAGACGGACTCTTTACTATACCTTCCTTCACAATGCAGCAGTAAGCATCTACGTCCAAAAGAATATCTATTTTATTTGGTGTTTTGAAATAAGGATCTGCTAAACACAGACCGTTGATATCAATCCAATTCAATGAACTTGTATTCACACTTCTCTCAGGTAAGTATGATGTCATCTTACTCAAGACGTAAGCATTTATTTGAAGTTGAAAATCAAGATCAACCGTGGACTTAAAAATCAGATTTACCATATAATTAGCAGTGGTTGACTTATTGTCTCCTAAACCTGAAACTTGACCTCGGACTGGAATTTTCTTAAGCCTACGAAATTGGAAAGTGGCGTCTGTTATAAAACATGCCTGTGATCCTTGATCAAGTAGGACTCGAACTGTTTGAAATTCACCCATCTTGGACTCGGCCTTTATTAACGCAGTGGCTAATAAAACCTGTCTGGGTTTTAAAACTTTTCCCGTAGATAAGCATGCAACTATCTGATTCTCACTAGTTGGAGAACGGGTGTTATCGATAGCGGACTTTACTGTAGAATCTTGGCCTTTATTTTCTGCATTAGGTTCTCTATTAGGGTGCAGCAAGGAATGGTGTCGCTTTTTGCAAGACAGTCTGCTTTTTACAGTCGTATACTCTATGATTACCGCCTAAACAATTGAAACATATTTTATTTTTTGCTACAAACTCTCGTTTGTTTTCTATGGACTGTTTTGCAAATTGCTTACAGAAACAGAGTTTGTGAAGTTCCGACCAAATTCGCAACGAATATTCGACGACTTTGTGGCCAGCATTGCTTTCAAACTATGAACGTGAGAACTATTATTGATCTGGTGAGCCACAGTCTTCCTCGGCTCTATACATTCTAATGCGCGGAAACGACTTTCAATAAATATCCTTAACTGCTCAAAGGTGGGCAACTTATTGCTGGAGTCATTAGACACGCTTAACTCCACTGCTTTCGCATTTCATTATCTAATTTGAACGTTACTATATGGATAACAATACCGGGTCTGATATCCAGGGTCGATGGACCAATGTTTACTAGCTAAACTAGTTGTTCTGTTGTCCTACTGATACACTAGAAGGGTTGATGGTATATAAATCAAACCACAATAATGTAACCACAAATTATTGTATTGCGTACAATAATTTCAATGGCCTTATTACACACTGGGTAACGCAACCATAGTGCAATCTATTTCTATGTCAACGCCATCTTTCGAAGTAGAACTAAAACTTTCTTCAATTAAAAATGTGGTTTCTTCATTAAGTTGTTTATTTGCAAAAAAGCCTATAATATCCCTGCAATAATTCAGACAGCTAGATAGGTAAAGTAGTTTAATAAGAGAATGCATTAATTTTTACTGTGCATAGCACCAGGTATTCATTCCCTTCTCGTCCTAAAATAAGTGGTATTAGTACTGAAAATTTAGGAAAATCAACAAATTAATACATTCAAAAACTTTTGCCATTTTTATAATAGGTCATTATTAAGTAAGAGTAATATAAGCGTGCCTAGAAGATTGCAATGAAGTGAACGATATGAACAACAAGCTTGTGAAAACTGTCTATGCGGTCGGGGCTAAGTTCTGTAAGACCCTTCGCAGAAGAACACAAAAACTATCCGATCACACTCTTAATCTCATGGCTGTTAGACGGGCAATGAAGCTGCAGTCTTCAGCAGATTTGACAGAATACAGGCAACTGAACAGACAGATCTCCAAATGCAGGCGGCTAGACTTGCGCAACTTCACTACAGCTTGTATTGAAGAAGCGATCGAGCGGAACCAGGGCTCCAAAGTCTATGTCAGAGAACTGTCTGCCAGAAAGAGCCAACTTTCGAAGCTGAAGACCCGAATGTGGCAGCATCGTTTCCGGAACACCTGAGATTTTGAGTGAGATTGAGCGGTTCTATAGGCAGCTGTTCACGTCATCGTTGGACCCACACGCAAGTTTGAGTAACTCTTATCCGACACTATGATCTAAGAGCAAGCTATGATCTAAGAACAAGCTATGATCTAAGAGCAAGTCTTATCCGACACTGTTCCGATGATATCCCAGGCGTCAGTCTGAGCGAGATTAGAAAGGCTCTTCAGCACCTTAAAAACGGCAAGTTCCCGAGCGAGGATGGAATTACAGCGGAGCTTCTGAAAGCGGGTGGAAAACCCGTACTTGAAGTCCTTCAGAAGCTCTTTAATTCCGTCTTCCATGGTGGCACTACACCGTAGGCGTGGAGCAGAAGTGCGAGTTCTTCAAGAAAGGCGACCACGCTTTCTTGAAGAACTACAGACTGATTTCCCTTCTGAGCCGCTTTTACGTGCTGTTTTCGAGAGTCATTACGAATCGTCTTGGACGCAGACTCGACGACTTCCAGCCTCCCGAACAAGCTGGTTTCTGAAAGGCTTTAGCATCATATACCACATACATATACTTCGGCAAATTGTACAGAAGTCCGAGGAGTACAATTTGCCATTATGTATGGCGTATGTGGAAGCTTTTGATTCCGTCGAAATTTGGGCGGTGCTGCAGTCCCTTCAGCGGTGCCAAGTTGACTGTCGGTATATCGAAGTGCTGAAGTGTTTGTACAGTAGGGCTACGATAGCTATCCGATTTCAGAACCAGAGTACGAAACCTATCCATCTGCAGGGATGTGTAAGACAGGGTGACGTTATATCCCCGAAACTCTTCACCGCTGCATTGGAAGACGTTTGCAAGCTACTGGACTGGAAAGGATACAGTATTAACATCAATGGCGACTACATCACTTACCTTCGATTTGCCTAGTAAAAATCCTTATGACAGAATCGCTGGAGGACCTAAGCACTATGCTCAACGATCTCAATAGTGTCTCTCAATGGGTAGGTCTTAAAATGAACATGGACAAAACTAAAATCATGTTTAATGTCCATGTCACACCTATGCCGGTAGTTGTTGGGAGCACTAACCTTGAAGTTGTTGACGAGTATGTTTACCTGGGACAAATAGTCCAACTGGGTAAGTCCTACTTCGACCGAGAGGTCAATCGACGGATTCAACTCGGTTGGGCAGCGTTCGGGACATTACGACACATCTTCTCGTCAGGTATACCTAAAAACCTCAAAACTAGATTGTATAACCAGTGCGTGTTGCCAGTGATGACCTATGGCACTGAGACGTGGTCCTTCACTGCTGGCCGTATGAGGAAGCTCAAGGTCGCTCAGCGAGCTATAAAAAGGGCTATTATCGGCGTTTCTCTGCGTGATATACTTAGAAATGAGGAGCTCGAAGAACCAACAACCGATGGGGGAAAAAGGTTCTCGAGTGGCAGCCTCGTACCGGCGGACGAAGTGTATGACGACCCCTCACTAGATGGAGTGACGACTTGGTAAGACATACAGGAAGTCGATGTATGCTGGTGGCTCAGGACCGTTCTTTGTGGCATTCCTTGTGGGAGCCCTATGTTCAGTAGTGGACTGATGAAGGGCTGTAATGATGATGATGGACCTTGTTTAAAAGCATCTTCCACTCTCCCTCAATTGTGTGCACTATCTCTGTCACTTATTCTGAGTCATTTTAGATGTCATTTATATAATTTGTTAATTACTTATTCTAAGTGTCATTCTAAGGGTCCTAGCATAGCTATTAACCATCGCCTCGACGAAAAATATATTGTATAAAAATAACCCCATTTACTCAAGTCATTCAAAAGTTACACTTGGCAGGCGGTTACGCAACGACAGTTTTTATTATTTTGAACTATTATCCGAAAGATGCTGCAGCTCTTCTCTTGTTTCAGTTTCCTTCTGTCACAATTAGGTACATTCTTCTCGTGTCGCTTTTCGCCCAGTAAAATGACCTAAAGACAAACAGCTATTATTCAAAACTCGCATAGGTGCCATAATGACGTATGCAATTATCTTCTTTGCTCGAGTCCCACCCGCCCCAGCTGTTCTAAATAAATTCCACTCCACCACCGTGACCTCTTAAAATCCAACATTAAGTGGTATCTTAAAGATCTATCGATAAGGTACTTCAACTTAAATCAAAATCCATTACGGGAAGTGATAAGTAGATAGTCCCTCTAAGAATGCTGCTGTACACCCAAAAGTCAATGACGCTATAACCAGTCAGAATAAATGCGACCTTGGGTAGGCCCAGGCCTGATTGGATTATCACACATTCGTATGTACCGTTATCACACAATATTAGGGTACACCGCGTTCCTTTTTTCGCTTTATTTCGGAGAATTTGTGAATGCCGCAGGGCCAACAACAACATACTCTTGAAAAAAATTTTTGCAATTTTTGCGCTGCTCCACGAGATTGGATTATTGTGTTGGGTGTTTTTTTTTTAATTATTTTAAGCAAGTACTTGACTACTATCCTACTATAATAAGTGGTTATATAGAAAAGAATAAAAAGAATAAATTATTTTTATTTACTATATATTAGAAGAATACTTGATGAAAGTAATTTAAGCTCTATCACTGCTGGTTCTTTTCCGAAAAGACGAGAGAACTTCTGGTTCGGAAAAGAACCAGCAAGAATCCCAGCGGGGCTTTTTCAAACATTATTTTCAAAATACCTATTTTATACAAATATGTATGAAAACCTTAATACACAGCATGGTAACGATCACCTCATTCCCAGGGGTTATTTCAATCATGTATTCTTTAGTAGTATATTAACCATTATTAAATAATTGTTGCACTATAAGTTTTTGATAGATTGGTCCTGCATATTTTTAAGAATTTTGTTGTAAAAGCGCATACATTCCTCATCAAGGTTGTAAAATCGTATATATTACCTCATCAAGGAATCACTGACTATTTGGAGTAGAGTAACTGGTATAACTAGCTTGTGCTTGTTCTTAGTATTTACAGAATCAATATTAAAAAAAAATATTTTTGTTTTGTGTACTTACATACATACATAAAATTATCAATCAAAGGTCACGGCGGCCAGTCTCAACTAAGATTAGATCAGCTTAACATTAGGTGTGGTAAAATATTAAACATTTAGTTTTATTAAAAGTAAATTGTTAACGCTAAACCAGTGTAGGTACTACTTTCGATATAACATTATTCACATCGTCATATTTTAACAATTACCGTTTACGTATGAAAATCAACAAAGTATCATCAGCAAATAAAACTATATCATGTTTATTCCCTACAAAGTAAAATAAGTCTTTAATATAAACTAAGAACAGGAAGGAGCCAAGTATTGAGCCCTCAGGAACACCCATATACCCATAATATAGTTACTACCTACCTGAAAACTACTGACATTGATAACAACTGTTTGTATTCTATTATTTAAATATGATATCGCTGTATTTTTACATCAAAATGATGAAGCTTTCTGTTCACTGTCCAATGGTGAACACAGTCGAAAGCCTTGGAAAGATCACAAAATATGCCCAAAACATGTTCAAAGTTCTTCAATGCACAGAAAATATGTTTAATCAGCTTAACTCCGGCGTCAGATGTCGAACGCCTCTTTTAAAACCAAACTTATTTTTGTGGAGCAATTTATGCTTAAATAAATGCTTAGAAAGTGTTTTAGAAGTTAATATTCTATTCAATTCAAGACTGTTATTTTATAAATGTGTGCACCTCCCTCAGTCAAGCAAGTACATCCTTGCTGCAGTAGCCAATAGGTGCAGCGTGTTTCTGCAAAAACATACCAAGTATAATATGTTCACAAATTCTGAATAACTTTTGAGTTAATATTTACCAAAGTAAAAGGGATTCATTAAAAAAAATATTCAAAGTATCACCTTTGGCTTTGAAACAAGCCTTTAATCTCTCTAACTACTCGATGTTGAAGTTACGTATTAAGCAGGCCATTTCCCGACTACTGTGGTGAACCATTCTTAACAAAAGCAATGTAAGCTTACTTAGAGTGGTTAACAGGAGTATCAGTTATGATTTAATAAAAATTAAATAGGAGTAATAAATCCTATAATAAATAAATTAATATTCTACATTTTGTTTGTTGTAGTGCTTTTCAATTGCAATATTTATTTACTTAGTCTATCACACGACATCTTTTGATGTCCCATCGTTTCGACTTCTAGATAAATTTCTGACACCTATTGTGAGATATCCTTAATAACTATAATAAATATAACAAAATAAGCAGGAAGGAGGCAATAAAATAGGCCCTAATAACTATAATAAAATAGTCGAAATTGTTCAAGTGAATAAAAAAAAATTTGCAATTCAATATTGATATTATAAATCAAGATAATAGCTGCCTTACCCACAATTAAACCTGTTAGTAAAACATTATCATGTCATGTATATTAAAATTAAATTTGTAACACTATAAGATTTTCTAAATTTAAAAGACATCAGCGCGCCGGCGGCGGCGCCTACAATCTTCGTATTATTAAAATACATGTACTATAATAAAAACTGGCAGGTTAAACGGCTCTTTATCATTGTATTTCGAACGAACAATACTCATAGGGAGTGGGTGATTTCTAATAAAACATTTTATTTTTCTTTATTTTTATTTTTATTTGTCTAGCTACAACTTCTCGTGCGCTTTGACATATTTACTTTTAATTCCGAGTTTTTATTGTGTGTGTTGATAGTGTAAAGTTGAAGCTCCGCCATTACCCTGTCATCGAGCTCCTTCACTTGTGACTACGTGTTTTTTGGACAATGTTGTAGATAAAATGAGTACTTCCTCTAATGAAGAGTATGCTTATATAGTTTTTATATACGGCAAAGCCGTTGGCTCTGGGTCTTTTTTGCACAACGATTGTATCAAGAACGTTATCCTGATCATCGAGTTCCGATCGTCAGAGTATTCCGCAATACGTATCGTTACCTTGGTGAAACTCGAAGGCTTCAACGCTCAAAACCTGGAACTAATCCAGATCGACCTGTTCACGAATAGGAGCTTATTTTACAAGCATTTGAAAATGACTCTACAACAAGCGTGACAGCAGTATCACAAAACTTTGGCATATCCAAATGGAAAGTTTGGTCAACTCTGAATTGTGAGGGAAAATATCCGTTTTATAGCACAGGAGTACAAGGTTTGGAAGATAGAGTTCCAGTCCGGAGAGTACAATTTGGTCGATTTTTATTAAACGGTGATATCGAAGATCGAGATTTATGAAAAGTGTCTTATGAGCCGACGAATCACAATTTACTAGAGAAAGTATAACAAAATTCTCATAAATTCTCAAAAATCTGCATAAATGAGCCGATAAAATAGCAAATCCATATTGGAAGAAACAAGTTTTTTTTTTCCAAAGAAAAGTTCAGTAAATGTGTGGGCAGGTGTGATTGGCTGCCATTTGATTGGGCCTCATTTTCTCCCGAATAATAAATATAAATTAATGGAGACAACTACTTAGAGTTTCTAGAAAATGATTTTTCAACCTACTGGAGGAAGTGCCAATAATGGACACTGACACAGAAATAATTTTTCGAAATGATGGCTGCCTAGCGCACTACCGTGTTACAGTCAGGGAACATTAGATAATTGTTTTGCTAACAGTTGGATTGGAAGAGGAGGGGTTGCCCTGGCCTGCTCGATCGCCGGATTTAACCCCTATGGATTTCCATGTCTGTGGTCGAGCCAAAGAGCTAGTTTAACTAAAGAAATAATGACTCGGGAAGATTTAATAGAAAAAAAATTATGAAGCATTTGAAAAAATTAAAACAGAGATGTTATTGAAAATTACAACCACTGAAGTGCGAAATATGGCCCGTAAATGTATTAAGTACAAAGGATCATACTTTGAACATGAATAATAAATGATTTGATCATAAAGAATGTTTTATTTATAAACCTGTTTTTAATTACATTAAAAATAATGTTACCGGGATTTTTTGTGAAACCGGACTTTGGTTTGGTTTAGATACTCTAGTTCTGTGTAATAGGTAGGTATCCTAATGTACGATACACCAATAGAAAGGGCTTGAGTTTTAAGTGTTTTTAAAAATAATTAAATGTGTACGTCTACTATCGTTTTTTCATAAACGCGTTAAAAAAAGAGTTACTTTAAGTCTTCTAAAAAGTTGTAACTCATCAGCATGTCCAGTTTAGTCAATAATGTGGATACAACAGTTAATGGTATTGGTGCTTATCGATTGAAAAAACATTATGCTAAGATAAAAACAAGGTTTTATGAACTGATTGTAGCTGGTTTAATCGTTACGAAAGATTAAATACCAAATTTTGGGATGATTGCCAAAAATCATAATTTTCGCCATAACTAGAAATTCTAAGACATTAGGTAACCTGCTTAAAAAAATGTGCCCCACGAGGTGACCCCTCCTCAAGACTTTGCATCGACCTTCCGAATACCTGTATATTTATATCAACAATAGAGTAAATTACGTCAGACCTTCTGGAAACGATGGCAATCAAATTATTTAAATACCTTGCAAATGTGGTACCATTTAGTACAAGGAAAAGCCTGACTTATTATTAAACTCTTTAATTTTGCTTAAAGTGAAAACCAGCCACTAATGATAGGGCCATTAGGACGGATATTTCAAGTATTTTATTGTAAAGACAATTATGTAAGAGTAGTTCTAGTTAGAACTAATAGTGACACTTATGTGACACCTATATCCGATACCGATAGTTCCACTGCCTGTAGAATTATTACTTGTTTAACTACTCGTAAGACTGCCATTACAAATATTACATTACAGATTGATCCTGCGCTTGGGCTCTGTAGACCCCGGAAGTGTCGGTTGAGTTCACTCCCGTTACTCCACTTTTTTTTTGCTCATGCGCACGAATTATATTACACCGCACATCAAGTATGCTGTATTGCTTGGTGCTCTGTCTTTGGTGACTGTATTAGTGCCCTCACTGTGGTGCGCGAAGCACGCTATCCCGGGAGACAACAGTCTCACTGTGAAATGTAGTGAACGCTTGTTGTGGTGTAAAGTGTACTTTGTGCGTAACTCTTCTTCCTGGCTTCCTGGTAACCGTAAGTAGAGTGAAACACACCCGCCGCCTCAGAGGCGGCCATCGTTTTAATTTTTGTGTTGCTTGTTGCATTGGGCAACAACTAGGTACACACCCTAGCGTACCAACGCACTAGGTGTATAGGTGTTTGTCGTAGGCACACACCTATACAACACCTATCGACGGGGAGGTACACATCTGTGCATAGCATAGTTATACAAGATGGCGTCGTTTAAAACCGACGAACTAGCCGACTTTTTAGTCGAGCCTGCCCCGATATTTGGGCTGTGTTTATTCCACAGCGCAACGCTCGTCCTGTGTCCGAGCACGCGCCTGAATTATATAATAATAATAATTTATTTCAGATAACCAAGTGATCCATAAAATTTGTTAGTAAATATAAAACTTATAACCTATGTTAGTACCTAAATGTAATTCTTAAATACAAGTGCCTTATTAACTAAACATAGGCGGTAATATTGCTTAAGAAGAAATGATTCGTATCTCTCATCAACTATTTTTATGATGGATTTGGAGCTAGCCCGCACCCTGCCAAGTAACGAGGCTGTTTTCTTTCTTATAATGGCGTAATAGTCATCTGTATGCGCCTTTGCAAACATGCCTGATGCACTGCAAATTCGGGGTAGCCCTAACAAGATCCTGAAGCCATTATTGTACTAGACACGTAAGGCGTCGACAGTCCACTGTGAATAATTCGACCATAGTCTGCACGTGCAGAAAACTTGACAGTAGGCTTTAAATAATGTTATCTTTACTTGTTCACTACACCGCGCAAACCTACGTGCCAACATATTACATCGGACTGCTAGCGCCCTACGTTCCCTTTCAATGTCAACATTGTCGTTTAGGTCATCGGTAACAAAATGCCTTAGGTACTTAAATTTATCAACACGTTTTAAGTCAATGCCATTTAATTTAATTGCAGTTTTGTTTTCATAGGAGAGGGTGACAAACGAGCACATAGTCCACCTGATGGTAAGTGGTTGCTGTGACCCATAGACATCTAAATCTATCCTCAATAAAGAATCAAAATGCAGATGCGTTGTCACCCGTGAGGACTAAAATGGAATGCCTCTTGTCCAGTAAAAAGTCTCCGGTTCTCTACACTCACCATACAAGGTGAGCCGACCCATTCGTGCTAAAACTATACTACTACTTAATATAGCTGCAACATGGCTCTACCACGTATATATTTATTGCAGGTACATTTTCTTGGCTTTTACAGCCGACGGCCCTAAACAGCATGAACTCGCTTTTATTACTATTGTATCGCAAGCCATGGTTTAATGCATACTTCTCACATATCTTAAGGAGTTCTCTGGTAGCCTTAACCGTGGGACTCAGCAACACCATATCATCTGCGTAACTTACATACGTTATTAAAACTTTTATCGTCGAAACGACATCCGACTTTTTTGCTGCTGAGTTCAACGATTAGGTCATTTATATAGAGGTTGAAAAGCTTTGGTGACGTAATTCCTCCCTGTCTGACCCCACATTGCAACCTGTACCTTTCAGAGAGCTTATCGACCCATCTTAAATTATTATAGTGATTATTGTACCAGTACTGAAAAATCTTCAAAAGCTCAGCTGGAATCTTTTTCTGGCGTAGCTTATCCCATAATAAGTCATAATTTACGAGATCAAAAGCTCTGGAGAGATCTAAAAAACATGCATATACAGGTGTACGTCGCTTGGTGTAATATTCAACAGTGTGCTTTAGGGCTAAGATAGCATTCTCAGTAGACAATTTAGACCGAACCCCAAACTGTGCATCGTGCAACTCAAAATAACTTTCCAGCTGTGTATCCAACAGGCTGTCAAGTATAATTGTTGCCAAAGATATAGGTCGATAATTACACTTATCTGCTACGTCACCTGTTTTGTTTTTAATTATAGGCACAACTATTGTCCGCATAAGGTCGTGAGGCAGATACGAATGACAGAGACATGAAGAGAAGCACGTAGCGAGTAATAGAGGCAGGTGAGGTCCGGCATGCTGCAGGTGTTTGATGCTGAGAGAATCATGGCCGGGAGATTTTCCCCTAATCACATTTTTAATGGCAGTTGCCACTTGTTCAGGTGTAAAACGAATGAAGTCATGACTGCCATGATAGCTCTCATCTCCAGACACAAGCTAGATGGACCCAGCAACGACTCTATTTTAAAATGGTCTGCAAACATATTAGCTATGCTAATAGGTTCGTTTACACCTCCAACGCACACAGGTAGGGTAGGCTTAATATCAAGTTTGTTGGTTTTGCCCAACCATGAAGTTTTAAAATTAATTATACCTACCTAATATTTAAGTTAAGGATTTGTTAAAACCGGAGCGGACCGCTAGTTTTTAATAAATTGTCATTTCTCTCACATATTTTATTTAAAAAAAATCAAGATGACAAACGAGCATACAGTTCAGCTGACGGTGAGTGAGTAAAGTGGCCCATGGGCACTCACATCTATCTTCAAGTAAGAATCAAAATTCAAAATGTAGATGCGTTGTCATCCTTGAGGGCTAATATGAAATGTTTCATTTTCTGTAATAATGGTCTCCGGTTCTCTACACTCACAATACATTAAGCTACTATTTTACGTTGTTATTCTGTGAGACCGTGGTTGTTTCGCGGTCGTTCTATTATGATTGTAGCACTTGATTGTATTTATGATGGTGCTACAATCATAATAGCTGCAGCGTGGCTCTACCACATGTAAACAATATATTACAACGTTTCCGCATTTCATCGTATCCGGACAATCTTATTAAATTAATCGGTTATTAGGGTTTCCAAACTCTCAGCAGATCAGATAGATTGAATTTGAATATGCTGACCTCCGATAATTTTATTTCCGTATGTCACACCTTTTCAATATTTTTCATTCATAATTAAGTTTTCGTAATCGGGACATAAACTTTACTCACGTCATTTACGAATGTATATTTACATAATTTTCAACATAATAAAACTATGTTTTAAACATAATAGAACATTATTTTAAACATAATAAAACTACCAAACAAGTCATAAATAAATCATCAAAACATCTTAAACCTTTCTTAAAAATATATTTCATAACATAAAGCTTATATTTTGTTAAGATCATTTAATTCAGTCGAAAATTGAATTATTTCATTAGGCACATATTAAAGCGCACCAAACCAATAATAATAACGAGAACATAAGTCATCATCAGTAACATAACAACTGTGGATCGAAATACAAATTGCGTTCGCAGCCGTGTAAGCGATTTGTGAGACCTTTGTTTTAAATTCAAAACATATATGGGAACGTATGCGATCGCATTGAAGGATCGTAGCTAATTTCAACGAAACTTTTACATTTGGAAGTTATGTGAATACAAGTAATTTCAAGGAGGAGTTCAGGTTAAAATATTACTTTCAATAATTATTTTATTTTTAAAGTGTAGATTTAAATAGTCACATTGATAAATGATATACATCAAAAAACACATTAGCTTTTTTAAATTTAAAATCGCTAGAAATATGATTTTTATTATATTGTATACAGAAAATAATTAAAAATCACTATATTAGCTATCAAGTTTATATAACAACACATTAATTTACTTAAACATTGAAACGAAGAATTTTTTACGTGGTAGAGCCATGCTGTAGCTATACTATAGTTATAGCACGAATGGGTCGACTGGAACGGGGAAGGACAACGCTCTCACGAAACATCAGCGCAAGATATCATCATATTGATTCTTAATCGAGGATAAACGTAGATGTCTATGGGCGACAGTATCCATTTACTACACCAGGTGGACTGTGTGCTCGCGCTTATTATATATAAAAACAAACAAGTCATGTAACGGAGAAGCGTGTTAATAAGCAGTTATATGTCTGGTATTAAACTACTCTTGAATGAGAATACTCTTTTAATCTACCTTAACTCTAATATATATTAATATATATTGTTATTAGGGCTACAATACATGACAAATTTCAAAAGAGTTCGACGATTTTTTTGTAGGAGAGGGGGCAAACAAGTATGCGGCTCACCTTATGGTAAGTGACTACCGTCGCCCATGAACAACTGCGACACCAGGGTAGTTGCGACACCAGGGTAGTTGCAGATGTGTAGCCGGCCTTTTAAAAATAAGTAGGCTCTTTTCTTGTAGGTCCTTAAGTCGAATCGGTCCGGAAAAATCGCTGGTGGTAGTCGATTACACAAGGAAGTTGTGCAAGGAAGGAAACTTCTTGTAAATCGCACAGTAGTGGACCGCCAATCATCCAGATGGTATGGATGGTATCACGAGTTTTGTCGGGATGTGCTGTTATTGAAATTCTTCACATATTAATGTACGTAGCGTAGCAGGTTCATCCGAGGCATCAACAAGTGAGAGGGAAGAAGAGCTGTTGCAAGTAAAATAAAAAAATTATTATCTAACATAAACGATAAATATTTCAAATAATAAAATAATACATAATTAAATTCATAACTAAATATTTAATTATTTTTTTATGTATATCTTCCATACATCACCCTCCTGCTAACTGTTCATAATCTTAACAATAACGTCAGGAAGAAAAAAAAAAACACAATAACAAAATACAACATAAAAGAAGAAAAAGCTTTTAAAGCTTTTAGCACTTATGTTATCTATATTTATATAAATAAAAGAAGATCTTCTCAGTGACTGACTCACCTATCAACGCACATCCCAAACCGTTAAACGTATTTGTAATTTGAGGAGTAGCTGCCTTTTATGACGTAAGCATTCACTAAGAAGGGCTTTTGAAAAAGTCTATTAGTTTCTAACGTTTTAATATAATGTTTATTAATAATTCTGGGGCAAATTTTCTGATTTACCTTAATTTACATTTTTTTATTTTATACCTCATTATTTCCACACGTCCCGGGTTGATTGGGAGATAATACTACAAGGCATTACTTCCGACCTTTTAAAACCTTTTAATGAAGGTGCTCTATACAGTGAAATAAATAATAATAATAATAATATTTAATAAATAAATAAATAAAACGGCGTAGGGAAGTGACGACCCCATCGCCCGCTGACGTAACGGTTATGTGACAAAACTGCTACGTCAGCGCAGTCAGTCAGCGCCTGGCCATGAGGTGTTAGTGCCGTGCCTCGGCAAACTGAAGGTGCGCGCCCGCTTGTGCACATGGCCTCACCATGAAACGGTGCGGGTCTGGGCGTCTCCGTTAACTGACGCCCATTATATGGATGATGGAACTCAGAAATACGCGCAAGGTCGCTGCCTGGAGGTCGCCAGGGCGCGTCTGGAGCTGGCGCTGGACGCGACAGCATGCGAACCGCCAGCCGATCACGAGGAGCTGCACGACCACCCAGCAGCCACTACATCCATCATCCCCACCAGCTGGCTTGGTGTCGGCAGGGTCTTTGCGGGCCCAGCAATCGGCACCGCCACTGGTGGAGTACGCCGCATGCGATGGACAATTCAAATGAATAGCAACGCATTGCGGGCGTATTTTAGGGCGAAAGGGGAGAAGTTGGAGGTTTTGCGTACCGGGCTAGGATGCATCGACTTTTGCTGAGCTGGAGCCATCTATAACCGTCACCGAGCAAAACCTGGCAGACCGAGTTCGGTATATCTTGCGCTCAAACATATTTGATGGCACCGAACTCGAACGGCATGACGAGGCTGTTTCATCGGATGAAAATACTACGACTGTGAATGCGGCGCCACAAGTTGCAGAGCAACCCGCACACGTGGATGCCGCTGTGAATCCCCAGTTGTGGTTGATTCAGACGATGATGAAACAATCGCCCAGAACTAGAACTAGAGCAAATGAGGAGTACATTGGAAGAGGCGATTGTGAAACGCGCAGTACGCCTCTCGAAAATCGACCGCGACTTCCTCGCAACCCTAAGCAAGCGGAATCGGGATGTCGTGACGGCCCGAACCCATTGCTGGCAACCTATTTGGAAACCAGCCGGGACCTTTGCGATACGGACTCAATACTCTTTGGCGCCGCTTTGGCAGTTTGCCGCATTGTTGGTGCCAACTTCCACGTCTGGACGTGCTACTGGTCAAAGTAGCGCTATCCCAGCCTGGAGAAGAAGGATTGAGGACCGTATCAAAGCAAGGCCCTCATCGGCAGACTGATAAGCTTCAGGTCGGGCAACAATAAGCTGATGTGCGCACCGTCAGGATGGCGTTTGCTGGGACAAATGTCAGTTTGTCCCAGCCGGATATAACGCAAAACTGACGGAGCGCATAGACGACCTGAAGCAGAGAATCGCTGCTTGGGGAAAGCGGATTCGGCGATATACCGAGAGGTCAAGACGGTTCAACCAGAATCGTCTCTTCCAGAGTGATCAGAAGAGGCTCTATGAGTCATTGAGCGACCAATGGTACGTGGAACGGGCCCAGCACCGAATCAGGCCGACACTATCGCATTCTGGCGCGGCCTGTGGTCAGAGCCCGTAAACCACAGCGAGGCCCTTGGACGGAAGTTGTGGCGAGTCAGTGCGAGTGTTACGCCCATGGACCCCGTCATCATAACGCCGGATGACGAAGCGAGGCCGTCCGTAGGGCCCTGAACTGAAAAGTCCGGGACTCGACGGACTGCATCACTACTGGCTGAAGGGGTTCGTGGTGTCACGCTGTACTTGCCCGACAGTTTCAAGAGCTCTCGACCAAAAGTCGCTCCCGAGCCTCTTCACTACTGGGATCACCATTTGGTTCCTAAAGACCATGATTCCACAGACCTAGCAAATACCGCCCCATTACGTGTCTACCCACCATATATATAAGACTGACATCCATTTTGAGTACGCGAATCATTCGTCACCTGGATTTAAATCAGGTGATGTCGCGCGCTCAAAATGGATGTCGGGCGGTGGTCGGAACCAAGGAACCACCTCATTGACGCGGTCATTGGCAAAGTGGTTAAACGCAACCGTCGGAACTTCTCCGCCGCCTGGATAGACTATAAAAGGCATTCGACTCGGTGCCCCATACATGGCTAAAGAGGGTCCTCGAGCTGTACAAGATTGACTGTACAGTTAGAGACTTCTCGAGCAGTGTATGAACGTAAGCCAATCCTTTGTCATCTAGGCGAGCGGATGACGGATGCGGAAAGCCACATAAGGATAAGAAGGGTATCTTCAGGGCGATTGTTTGAGTCCAATCTGGTTTGCCTCTCTGAACCTCTCAGTACATTACTGGAGGACTCCGGGAGGATTTCAGCTTCGGAAAGGAGTACAAAAGTGACCCACCTTTTCTATATGGATGATCTCAAGTTATTCGCCTCCAGTCGCTCCCATCTTATGGAATTGCTAAACATCACTTGTGATTTTAGTAATTCTATCAGAATGGAGCTGGGGACGGATAAGTGTGCGGTCCTCCATGTTGAAAGGGGAAGGGTTGCTAACTCTGAGGGCATAGACATCTATGCCCATCAACATAAGGACCCTTTCTGAGGCTGAAACATACCGATACCTGGGTATGTCACAGAGCATCGGTATCGATGAGGCGGGTATGAAGCAGTCAGTTTGCGATATGTTTTATGCACGCTTGACCAAAGTGCTTAACAGCCTTTTGTCCGGTGTGAATAAGACACACGCATAACGGTTAGGTCATGCCTGTTCTCATATATACCTTTGGCATACTTAGGTGGACTCAAACTGAACTTAACGCCCTGGATAGAAAAGTCCGCACTACTATGACGTCCCATAGGATGCATCACCGAGATCGTCGATTATGAGGCTGTACTTGCCGCGGAAACATGGTGGGCGTGGCTTTTTAAGCGCGCCACCATGCATAATCGCGAAGTGTGCAGCCTCCGTAATTACTTTCTGACGAGATCGGATGATCCATTCTACAGGGACGTCATTTCTTGTGATAAAGGACTTACCCCTCTGTAAGCCAACGAGCAATGGCAACCCGGCAGTACATAGCATTTCCGACAGGAGACCGTATGGAAGGAGAAGGAGCTCCACGGAGGTTCTACAAGGCTCTACATGCCTTTCGTGACACAGTTGCCTCCTCCACTGGCTACGTTTTGGTGACCTCTTTGGGGAAACCGAGGGTTTTGTCTGTGCGATACAGGATCAGGTATTAAGACCAACAACTATCGGAGATACATCCTAAGGGATGGCACCGTCGACATCTGTCGAGCTTGTCGCCATCCCGGTGAGTCACTGGGCATGTCATCTCCGGTTGTTCGGCGCTTTAACCTCTGAGTACTTGCACAGGCACAACTTAGTAGCCAGAATTCTACACCAGGAGCTCGCTCTGAAATACGGTCTCGTGGACCGAAATTGCCGTATTACAAGTACTTGCCGGAAGCCGTGCTTGAAAATGATCGCGCCAGGCTCTACTGGGACCGGGCCATCATCACAGACAGGACTATTCTTGCGAATAAGCCTGATATTGTGCTGATGGACCGGGCACAGTCAGATATTTTGGTCGACATCACCATTCCATATGACGAGAACCTCGTGAAAGCCGAAACAGATAAGCGAACAAAATATCTGGACCTGGCTCACGAGGTGACCGACATGTGGGGTGGACTGCCGACCGAAATTATACCTGTAGTCGTCTCTGCGAACGGGTTAATCCCAGTCAGCCTCTCGGGTCATCTGAGGCGACTGGGACTCCGTGACGGACCGCTCCAAGCTCAAATGCAGAAGGCGGTGCTCCTCGATACCGCCCGCATCGTCCGCCGGTTTCTCTCCCTTTCCCCCTAACCCTCGGCCGTTTGGTCTCCCTGCCGAGGGTTTCCATCTAGTTGGGTTTTATTTATTTATGTATTATTATTTATTTATGTATTATTTATTTATTTATATATTATTTATTTATGTATTATTTATTTATTTATGTATTATTTATTTATTTATGTTAGTATATTAAATATATATTTATGTTTATTTATTATTTCCTTTAAAATATTTATTCAGCCCAACCAGATGAGAATACTATATAAATACCCCACAATAAATAAATAAATAAATTGGCGCCAAACTTCCCACGACTGGACGCGGTACTAGACAAAGTAGCGCCATCCCAGCCTGGAGAAAAACAATTGAGGACCGCAAAGGCAAGAGCCCTATTCGGCAGACTGACAAGCGTCAGGTCGGGTAATAATAGATCGAGAATTGTGCGCACCGTCGGGATGGCGTTTGCTGGGACAAATATAAGTTTGTCCTAGCCGGATATTACGCAAAAACTGATGGAGCGCATAGACGACCTGAAGCAGAGAATCGCTGCTTGAGGAAAGCGGATTCGGTGATATATCGAGAGGTCGACACGGTCCAACCAGAATCGTCTCTTCCAGATTGATCAGAAGAGGCTCTATAAATCATTGGAGCGACCAATGGTACGTGGAACGGGCCTAGCACCGAATCAGGCCGACACTGTCACATTCTGGCGCGGCCTGTGGTCAGAGTCCGTAAACCACAGCGAAGGCCCTTGGCTAAAGGGGTTTGTGGTTTGTCACACTGTGCTCGCCCGACAGTTTCAAGAGGCTCTCGACCAGAAGTCGCTCCCGAGCGTCTTCACTACTGGGATCACTCATTTGTTTCCTAAAGACCGGGATACCACAGACCCGAGCAAATACCGCCCCATCACGTGTCTACCCACGATATACAAGACACTAACATCCATTTTGAGCGCGAGAATCACTTGTCACCTGAACTCAAATCAGGTAATGTCGCACGCTCAAAATGGATGTCGGGGCGGTGGTCGTTGAACCAAGGAATCACTCGTCATTGAGGTGGTCATTGGCAAAATGGTTAAACGCAACCGCCGGAACTTCTCCACCGCCTGGATATACTACAGGAAGGCATTCGACTCGGTGCCTCATACATGGCTAAAGAAGGTCCTCGAGCTGTACAAGGTAGACTGTACAGTTAGAGACTTCCTTGGGCAATGTATGAGGTAGTGGAGTACGATCTTTTGTCATCTAGGTGAACGAATGACGGCTGCGGAAAGCCGCATAAGGATAAGAAGGGGTATCTTCCAGGGCGATTGTTTGAGTCTAATCTGCTTTTGCCTCTCTCTGACAACCCACTCAGTACCTTATTGGAGGGATCCGGGAGGGAATTTCAGCTTCGGAAAGGAGGGACAAAAGTGACCCACCTTTTCTATATAGATGTTCTCAAGTTATTCGCCTCCAGTCGCTCCCATCTTATGAAATTGCTAAACATCACTTGTGATTTTAGCAATTCTATTAGAATGGAGCTGGGGACGGATAAGTTTGCGGTCCTCCATGTTGAAAGGGGAAGGGTTACTAACTCTGAAGCCATACACATACATAGATTTATCTATGTCCATCAACATAAGGACCCTTTCCGAGGCTGAAACATGCCGATGCCTGGGTATGTCACAAAATATAGGTATTGATGAAGTGGACATAAAACAAACAGTTTGCGATCTGTTTTATGCACGCTTGAACAAAGTGCTCAACAGCCTTTTATCGGTCGTGGATAAGACACACGCATATAACGGTTGGGTCATGCCCGTCCTCATGTATACCTTTGGCATACTCAGGTGAACTCAAACTGAACTTAACGCCCTGGATAGAAAAGTCCGCACTACCATGACGTCCCATTGGATGCACCATCCGAGATTGTCGATAATGAGGCTGTACTTGTCACGGCTACATGATGGGCGAGGCTTTTTAAGCGCGCTCACCATGCGTAATTGCGAAGTGTGCAGCCTCCGGAATTACTTCCTGACGAGATCGGAGGATTCATTCTTTAAGGACGTCATTTCTGGTGTTAAAGGGCTTAACCCTCTATCCTAAGCCAATGAGTATTGGCAAGACCCAGCAGCACAGAGCATTCCCGACCGGGAAACCATATAGTAGGAGAAGAAGCTCCTCGGGAGTTTCTACAAGGCTGTACATGAGCCTTTCGTAGATACAATCGCCACTGGCTATGTTTCGGTGACCACTTTGGGGAAACTGAGGGTTTTGTCTATGCGATACAGGATCAGGTTATTAAGACCAACAACTATCGGAGATATATCCTAAAGGATGGCACCATCGAGATCTGTCGAGCTTGTCGCCATACCGGTGAGGCACTAAGGAATGTCATCTCCGCTTTCTAACTCTGAATATTTGCACAGACAGAACCTAGTAGACTGGATTCTACACCAGGAGCTCACTCCGAAATAGAAGCAGATAAGAAGACAAAATATCTGGACCTAGCTCACGAGGTGACCGATATGTGGGGTGGTCTGCCGACCGAAATTATTCCTGTGGTTGTTTCTGCGAACGGGTTAATCCCGGTCCGCCTCTCAGGTCATATGAGGCGACTGGGACTCCGTGACGGACCGCTCCGGGCTCAATTGCAGAAGGCAGTGCTCCTCGATAACGCCAGCATCGTCTGCCGGTTTCTTTCCCTTTCCCCCTAACCCTCGGCCGTTTGGTCTCCCTTGCCGAAGGCTTCCATCTGGTTGGGCCTTTATTTTTTCATGTATTTTTTATTTATTTATGTTAGTATATTTAATATATATTTATGTATATTTATCATTTCCTTTTATATATTTATTCAGCCCAACCAGATGAGAATACTTTATGGATAACCAAAAAATAATAACAATATATTTATACTCTACTGAGACCGGGCCATCATCACAGACAGGACTATTCTAGCGAATAAGCCTGATATTGGGCTGATGGACCAGGCACAGTCAAGGATATTTTTGGTTGACATTACCATTCCATATGTTGAGAACCTTTGAAAGCCGAAGCAGATAAGAAAACAAAATATCTGGACCTGGCTCACAAGGTGACCGACTTGTTAGGTGGTCTGCCGACCGAAATTATTGCTGTAGTGGTCTTTGCGAACGGGCTAACCCCGGTCAGCCTTTCGGATTATCTGAGGTGACTGGGACTCCGTAACGGACCGCTCCATGCTCAAATGCAGAAGGCGGTGCTCCTTGATACCACCCGCATCGTCCGACGGTTTCTTTCCCTTTAACACTAACCCTCGGCCGTTTGGTCTCGCCTGCCGAGGACTTTCATCTGGTTGGGTTTTATTTATTTATGTATTTATTTTATTTTATTGATATTTATGTATATTTATCATTTTCATTTACATTTACATATTTATACAGCCCAACCAGATGAGAAAACTATACATATAGATACCCCATAATAATAATAATAATTTTTATTTCAGTAAACTGTACAATTAATTCAAACAATGTCTTAATTTAAAATAGTCTACAATAAGAGGCACTTGAACTAGGATAATCCTGTATCTCAAGTGTATATGGTAATAGGCACACTAACAAAATATTTTCTGTTTCTTATATAAAATGAATAACATACCAACTAAGTAGGGTTTATTTAGGTGATTCCGCGACCGTTACTAAGTAAACACCGTAACCGTTTGCTCCGCGAGACTTACTCTAAAAACAGTGTAAAATCATAGTGGCTACTGTCAAAACCGATATCTACTGGAAGCTAGTGTACAGCCCTCTCTATTGCCGCAATTTGTTTTCTAATCCCTTCTATAATTAGGGAACTGTGACAAAAATTATTTTTAAATAATTTCAACCGTGACCTACCTCAACAAGTGTACGTTCAGTTCGTCCATCGTTGTGTGCTACAAAGGTCAACGACCGTCGGCAGCCGAAGTAACCCGTAGTCACCCGAAGAGGCGACGAATCGACACGCACGTCGTCGGCGCAGTGACTCAAATCGCTACGCGTATTGCTACGGACTACGAAACATCTTCGTACCGCCTACTCATTTATGACTCGTAGCACATCTTAGTTTCCCTGCAGTTGCGTTGCTTGCCTTTGCGCGTTTTTAGAAATAAAGTCACTTGAGCATAATATTACTACAGCTACATAATATAAAATGATTTGTTTGGCCTGTCATAAATTTACCCGACCGAGGAACAGCTGAATTGCTCTGCATGCAAGGGTTGCTATCACTACAAATGTTACAACATATCCTCCGCTTATTACAAAGAAAATCTTCCAGCCTTAAAAGGAATTGGAAATGTCACTCCTGTAATCGGATCACGCGACGCAAGGAGGACAACACACCGGTTCGTGACAACTCTCTTCATTATCTACTGCGGCTTCGTCACATGACACGAACATGTCATGCGACGAGGTTCTGAAACCTCCGACGGGGATTAAAGGATAGCCAAGTGAAAATAATTCAACTACGACCCCACCCTCTCGCTGCGGCAATAACATACGACCAGTTTGGCGCGCTGCTTGATTGTAAGTTATCCAAGATAAGTATTGATATAAGAGACGACATCACCCACCTTCGCGAATGTCTCGACGCCTTGAACTCCAAACTGGCGGACTATGATCGGCGAATTAAGTCACTTGAGTCCGTTGAAAAGAAAATAATGTCCTTAAGGCCACCGTTGCCGATCTGCAGTCTCGTCTAAACAGCCAAGCTCAGATTGCCTTGGAAATGAGTTGGAAATATCGGGTCTAGAAGAAACACCAAATGAAAACCAACTCACTTGGTATTAACTGTCGCCGCTAAACTGGGCATTGAGCTTCAGGACATGGACTTGAATTATGCACACCGAGCTGGTCCCAAAAACCAAAACATAAATACTAACATGAGTGGGAACCGTAAACATCATCGTTCCTTGGTGGTTGCTTTTACCCGTCGAGCTAAACGTGAGGAATTCCTTAAACGCGAAAGCTAGAAAAACTTAAAGAGTAAAGACATTTTGAATCATGGGCCTGAAAACTTGATCTACGTAAATGAGCGTCTTACTGGCGAAAATCGACGGTTATTTCGTACTGCGAGAGCTTTCACCGTCGAACATGGCTACAGGTTTTGCTGGCTGCGGAACGGATCCATATTTATCAGGAAAGGGGATGTCAAGGAAGGTAGCCCCGCAATTCGTATTAGGTCGGAAAATGATCTTAGCCGCCTGCTCTGTGCTCAAACCATACCAAATACGGCTACCACTCAGTAAACATTACCTGAACCTCAAGAGCCTAGTCATTAATATTTTGTCACTAATTTCCAGTCCATATGGTCGCCATTTTTCTTATATACTTATAACTTTGAATTTAACTCATCACAATTGTAAGCGCAATCACACACACATTTTAACACAACTACACATCTTCTCCCCCATGGTACATTCCTTAAAATATTTCGAGGTTATCTACGCTCCTTCTTATGTTTACATGGCACTCTCTCCTTTAATGCCAAAATACCCCAATCAATTTTTCACGATCTTCCCATGGCTTCCCTAGAATTTTTAGATGCTATAGATAATTCATCTCAGATAAAGTGCCACAACATTACGGTCCCAGAGGATTGTAAAGACGTTCTGTCTAGATTTTCATTTAGGATTTTAAGCATGAACATAAGAAGCATGCGTAAAAACTTTGATAATTTCCTAGTTACCCTAAAAAGGTTGGATCTTGATTTCGACGCTATTGTTTTCAGCGAGTGCTGGCTTAATGAGTTTGCGACGGTCCCCCTATTGCAAGGATTTACATCATTTTACTCTAAAAAGTATATTAACAGGGCAGGAGGAGTCGCTATCTACATAAGAGACAGGTGGACAGCCAACTTTTCTGAACTGAACGTTGACGAGGGTAATTGTATTCTCGCAGAAGTTGCAAATCACTTCTCAGTAGTAGCCGCTTACAGATCACCTAGTTACACCAACCCCGAAACATTTATTCGCTCTCTTGACGCTAACTTAAAAACGATTAGTCCCTCTCCTTGTCTTATTTTTGCTGGAGACATAAACTTAAATATTATTGGGCTCACAGCTGACAAAAACTTGCACACGGAGTACTTAGATGTATTAGCAGAGTACGGACTTTTTCCAGCTATAACCAAACCAACTCGGGTCAAAACCTGCATAGATCACATTTTGTACCCGTAAAATCTAATCATGAGTCCAGTCTATCTCAATGCTGCCACTGACCATGATATCACTATGGCAGGCATAATGTTACAGACACAAATCAGAAAGACCAAAACCTATTCGATCAAGAGTAATAGTTGACATAGACTCAATAAAATCAGAGCTGGAGGAACGGACTGGTCCCCAGTAATAAACTGCAGCTCTCTTGAAGAGTCTGTAACTCATTTTACTAAGATGGTATCAGAGGCAACATTGAGATATTCAAAAACTTGTGTAATAAGCCGCTCCAGAACTACCTTACACCCCTGGATGACTCCTGGTTTAATTAGATGCTCTAAACACTGAGATAAGCTTCATATAGAATTTCGCAAGGACCCAAACAACCCAACTAAAAACTTATATATACGCTATAGAAATTTTACATAGATCTAATTAGAAGACTAAAACGTGATTACAACAAAAAAGAAATAATCAAAAATAAATACGCTCCAAAAAAACTCTGGGGTACTATTAACCGCATAACTGGCAAAGACACTAGCTCAAGTTCTCCTCTGGCTCTCATCAACTCAAGACCCTCCGTAAAGGAGTCTCTTGATGTTTGCAACTCCTACTTTGCCTCTGTAGGTAATAAGCTGGCAAACTCTATCATGCTGAAATTAAATGAGACTCAAGAGTCCCTTGCTGAAAAAGTTCACATTCCTGATCAACTCGTTGGTTCATTTTTCATGTATCCTACAGACGAACTGGAAGTTTTGGGTCTCATCCGGTCTCTTGATTCAGGTAGTGCCCCAGGTATGGACGGCATCACTAACAAACTTTTAAAATCAGTAGCCCACACAATCGCGGAGCCCTGGCTGCGATATTTAACTAAGTATCTCGTCGAGTCTTCCAAGCCAGTGGAAAATTGCGGCAGTTACCCCATATACAAAAATGGAGCTACGGATGATCCTTGTAATTACCGACCCATATCACTCCTGGGTAGTTACTCGAAGCTCCTGGAACGTGTTGTCCATAAGCGGCTGACTAACTATCTTGAAAAGAATAGCTTACTTTCGGACCGTCAGTTTGGTTTTCGCCAGGGAAAATCAACTGAGGATGCAGTAACTCTTCTCACAGATATGGTTGTAACTCATCTCGATCACGGTCGATCCTGTGTCGGTGTTTTCTCGATCTGGCTAAAGCATTCGACACGGTATCTATCCCCATCCTCCTTAAGAAACTGAGTGCTCTTGGGATTCGTGGTCCAGCTCTAAACTGGTTTTCCAGCTATTTGTCGGATAGAAAGCAATGCGTCCAAATAGGCGATCAGAAAAGCGATCTTAGATCTGTAGACTTTGGTGTTCCTCAAGGTAGTATCTTAGGGCCGACTCTCTTTATTTCATACATTAATGACATTATGTCACTTCAACTTGAAAATAGTGAGGTTGTATGTTACGCTGACGACACAGCCATAATATTCTATGGTCAATCCTGGTACGACGCTACTTTTCAGCCATCTCCGGTTGCATAAATTACAAAAATGGTTAAATAACAACATCTTAACACTGAACACCTCAAAAACGCAGTTAATTTGTTTTCATAAAACTGCAGCGTCTGAACCGCCACCCTCACTTTTGATAGCCTTAAAGTACACAATAACAACTGTGGTTTTGCCCGTGAACTCTCCAAATTGTAACTGTGACCAGATAAATAGGGTCAGTCCTTAAATATTTGGGCATTATAATAGATGAAAATCTTAACTTTAAAAGTCATATATCGGTAACATCAGCCAGGGTCCGTAAGCTGATACACAATGAGACTATTGAGATTCTACTGATGGCAGCATTATAAAGTCCGTCTACCTTGCGCTATGTCAGTCCGTACTTAGCTATTGTATAATGGCGTGGGGTGGCATATCCTCTTCTACGTTGATAGTCCTAGAAAGGGCCCAGAGGGCAGTTTTGAAGGTAGCTTTGGGTAAACCAAGGCGCTATCATACTTCAGATCTATTTAGAGAAGCTCAAGTTTTAAGTGTCCGTAGATTGTATCTCCTGAGGGCCTTTACATTTATGCAGGAAGCTTGAAACTGCCGACGTTTAATACATTAATAAATAAAAGAGTGTTTAAGATCCCACAACCTTAGTTAAAACATCTTTCGCTCGTCATTTCAGACTGTTCCACCCCGCGCATCTACAACAAATTAGTCAACTTATACGACTTAAAACGATCCCAACTTTATGAGGCTAAAATAAAAATGAGAAGTCATTTATTGACTTGGGACTATGAGAAATCAGAAGAATTATTGGTGACCCTTAAATAGGTGTTAAAACGGTAGTGGACAGCACTGACGCACGCCCTGTCGTCCGATCCCAAGAATTTAATCGTAGGGCTACCTAACCACTCAACTTATCCCCAATTGCAATCTCTCATCCTTTTACTTATATTTTTTAGAGAATTATGTAACAGGCTTGCTAGCATACGCTCTCTCTCTCTCTCTCACTCTCACACACTCACACACACACACACACACACACACACACACACTCACACACACACACACATACATACACTTACACACACATTCATCAACTCACTCACAAGTACACGTGCGCCCCTTTTAATTAGAATCTGTTTTTTATGTCTGTAATTTTTCACAAATTTTTAAGTAATTTTTGCTTTGCTGCGCATAATTGTTTTACGTAATTTCGACAAATAGCCACTTTGATCTATTGTAAAATCTTTTGTTTGACCCCCACGAGACAGGCCATGCCTAGTGTGGGAGTCACAGAACTTATTGTATTTTGGCTAAGTGTTTTCTGGTAAATAAATAAATTTATTATTATTTATTTATTTATTTCGGTAAAATATATTATCATTAATTTACCTATGATATTAATTAACTTAAAACAATCAGCAACTTTTCCGTATCATCGTATCACAAATTTTATAACCATGTTAGAATAACATTGTTACAATCTGCCATTTTTAATGGATTCTTGTTCAGAATTGCATTGACTTGATACAGAAAAGGGCTAAGGAATGTAAAAAATATATGCATGAAAGAATGCCTTATGTTAGTTTCACTTACTTTATCTTTGCGTCTTTTATCACCTCTCTTCTTTAGGGCAATTTTAAGTACTGTTTTAGTTACATACTCATAATGAATAACTGGCGCACTGATAATTTATATGTATAAGAGATGGGACAGGAATAGGAAAGGGCGGAATGTTGCGACTTTTAATACAGCTCTTTGAGCGCATTCCAGTGGTAGCAGTGTCGTTTTAGCTACTCCTCCCCCTAAGGTTATACAATAGGTGAGAATCGATTGACATAATGCGAAATATACTTGTTTTACTACCTTAATATATGCAAAAGAACGAATCTTTATAAAACATACATTAATTTTCGGACTCCATTGCACTTGCATTGCATTGGATGGCCTATGTAGTTTTTAAATGTAAAAGTAGAATCTATAATTATTCCAAGGTATTTGATAGTTTTGGATTTAAAATAACTGAGCAATTACATTAAGACTGTGGGCGAGCAACCTTAATGTGCTTAAATATCTGCAATAGTTATATGCTGGGTTGAGCTGCGCATAAAAAAAAATTATATTCGGTTTTGTCCGTATCCTTTTTTTTTATAGGATAAGGGTGACAAGCGAGCACACAGTCCACCTGATGGTAAGTGGTTGCTAAAACATTATCCATCACACAATACATCTATCCTTGTTTGCGAATTAAAATGCAGATGCATTGTCAGCCGTGAGGACTAAGATGGAATGCCACTTCAGTGTTAATATATTTTGTTGGAGCCATTTATTAACCCTATCAAAATCTTGCTGTGCACATAAATAAACCTTGTCTACTGTATTTGCGGAAAAATGAGCACGGTATCATCTGCTATTATTTTACCCGAGTTAAGTTCGATATATTCGGTCATTGATATATATCAAAAATAGGGTTGGCCCTAATACACTGCTTTAAGGCACCTCAAAATGAGTAATTTTTTGCTCATAGCTAATAAACTTTTCGATTTTTATACTTTGATATCGATTTTCTAAATAGTTCGCAAAAATTTGAAGCTGTTTACCTCGAATACCTATGCTCTTTAGCTTATTTAATAGGAAGGGAATATAAACTGTATCAAAACTTTTGCTAGATCGAGGAAAATGCCAATTGATTGGTTGCCTTTATCTAATTTTTGAGAGACGTAATCGGTAATTTCATGCACAGCATCGGCAGTGGACATTTTGGTCTGAATATTATATATTGTAAATCATTAACCTTTGTTGATTAATTTTTCTAATATTTTAGATGTAGGTGAGAGTATTGATATAGGCCGATAATTGGAAACGTCTTTTTTGTCCCCCGATATATACTGGAACTACAATGGTTTTATTTTAAACAATCTGGGAAAATTTCTTTGGAGAGGCAAATTCGGAAAATATGAGTTAATGTTGGTACCAGAGTTTGTCAACTAGTGGGTATGCCGTCCCAACCAACCGCGCTCGTTTCTCTCTGTCCCATTATAGTCCTTCCTACCTCACCAGTAGCGTCCGTCTCTAATAATGAGAACGAGCTTAATTGACAGTTTCTTTGAGTTGAGAAAGTGGCCCTGTATTCAAAAAAAAAAAAAACAGTATTCATGAATATTGTTAGAATTGTGTATTATCTGCTCAGCAAGATTTTTAGCGACGTTCACAAAGTAATTAACTGTTGTATTTGCTGACACAAGGTGCGAGGATTTATATCGTAATAATTACTTTTGTTGTTCGGATATAAATGCAATATCGTTTATATGCCGAAAATTACATACGAATTATCTGAAGAAGATTTTGCCATCAGGTGTAGATTGTCCCTATGTTTCATGCACTTAATTAGACCGGGTGTAATCCAAGGCTTTAAGTTATTATTTTTTTAGCTACCGTGGTATACGAAGTATTGCTAACGATGGCATTTCGTACGTTATTTATTAAGTAAGGCAAAAAATGTTTACGTCATTGGTTTTATAAAGTGAGCTAAAGTCATAGACTTAGAATATACTGGCGTATAGACGACCTGACAGACCGAAAACGCGTGACTAATTTTGATTTGTCATTGTGTGCGTTATCTAGTGATGTACATTTTTCTTAAAAGGACTATCGATAAATGATTGTTAAGGAAGCGGTAAAAGATTTAAAAAATTAGTTTAGTGCACGAAATTGAATAACTTCAAAAATTCACTGAATTTTTACCATGATTGTTCTAAAATAATTAAAAAATATTCATATAACATGTTCCTGGGAATAAGCTGGACCTACCTGCCTTTTGTTGATTTTTAATTCAAATGTTAGAAATCCCAGGTGACTCTATCGATAAACTTAAACAAAACTCCCCAAGAATCAGATCGGAATATTGAATTTTCGAGTTATGATCTTTGGAGAAAAATATTTACTGCCATGAACAGTTTCCCCGGAATTTCTTTTTTAACATATTGTTAATATAAATATAGGTAGATACTTAACTAAGTATATACCTATTTTTATTTTATATATTTTATAAAATATTATGATAGGGAAATATAAAACGGGGACACTGAGTACATAACGGCTACTTTATTTTTCATATTATAAGTATTACTTTTGATAATTACAAACATTTAATAACTAATAATTAAATACATTATAGAAGTTTATTTTAACATTCGACTTAAATATGAATATAAACTTAATAATTTAAGTAAGGAAACTTGTAGGAATCAGTTAAATAAGATTGCTCTGTTTAAAGGCCAATATGTTTATGAGGTTTCATCATGCTTCATGTTTATATTCTTTCATCTGTCCCTGAAAAGTATAAAGTAATAATAAACTTATTTTCATTTTAGCTGTATGAATTTTAAAAACATAATGACCTTAACAGAGTAAAGTGCACCAAGTGTCTGAGGATACAGATGCACTCTCTATTCTCTCAATCTCGGTATGTTAAGAAAATGGTCACTCATTCATGGACTGACCGCGGCAAGTGCAACTTAATCTCGCAGATCTATTTGTCCGCGCAGCTATTACTTAACCACGAGTTCCTATTCTTTACGACTAACGCTGTAGGCGATGAACCACGCTATTTAAGCCCTCGGCACAATACCTCGTCGGCCATCAAGCATGAATCGGGCATCGAGCGTTGTGAGTATCAAATACTATGGAATTTGTACTATCCCGGCATATTGAATCGCGCGTCTCATGCGCGGGCGTCTATTGGCACTTCAAGAGCATTACTAAATAAATTATATCTAACTACGCTAAAAGTTTTATCATTGTGACTTGGGAATATTCCCAAGTTACAATGATAAAACTTTGGATTATATAATCCAAAGCTCCACGCAAACCCTTGGGGAAAATAGCGTGATGCTATGAATATTGTACTAGTGTGACCGTGAGGTGCGGGTGGTGAAATAAGGTTATACATTTTTTTGCTTTAAAAAATAGATACTTAGTTGGATTCATAATGGCTTAAATAGGATAATCTCAAGATTTTTTATCTTTAATGTACAACAGTTTTATAATGTATAAAAATCTGTCTCTATTTTTATCCAAAGTTTTGAAAGTTAAAATTTTGAAGTCTTATTACAATAATATTATACTTACTAGTACAAATAATGTATAAATAGCTCCTTTTAATAAAATTGTTTTTATTCTACTTTTTCTTATATACTTCTCAAGCAAATGTTTGCTGCAAATTCTTGCGTTTTTCTTTGGATTCCAACCAACCCGTCCAATTACCCTTAACCATTTTTTCTAATTATAGAATCCGCAGGGCACGCCACTATAGCGGCGATAAGACCCCTCTTGAGGAGTGGCTTGAGAGACGCCACGGTGTCCTCACCTTCCGCCTGACGCAGGTCCTCACCGGACACGGTGTGTTCGGGAGGTTCCTGCACCGAATCGGGCGGGAGGAAACGCCAGGTGCTCCCACTGCGAGGATCGACCGGAGGACACGGTGGAGCACACCGTGGAGGTGTGCCTGCTTGGGCGGAGCACCGCCGTGTACTCGTAGCGGCGATAGGCGGCGGCGACCTCGCGTCCGGCCCTGGTCGAAGCCATGGTCCGAGCGAGACGGAATGGGATGCCGTCACCACCTTCTGCGAAGCAGTGATGCTAGCGAAGGAGGTGGCGGAGCGGGAGAAGGAAAGAGCAACAGCTTTCCTTCCCGGCCGCCGCGGAGACGCCCCGGGCGTCGGGGCTACGTCGTGGCCCCTGACCACCGTAGGCGCGGACCTGTGGACGGCGAGCAATGGTAGCTCGCCGTCCGTCCGTCTAACGACGACAGGCCGTCGACGGCGCGTTTTGTTCCACGCGCGCCTCAAAGAGCTGTCAGCAGCGTGAAGGCCTGCAGGGCCGACACTGCCGGGGCTGCGGGCTGTTCGAAAGAGATACCGCGGCTCCGGAACGTAAGGGCACTGAAGGAACACGGATGGTTTTAGTCAGTAAAGTCTGACACTCCCTTCCGCTCCACCCACAGCGAAAGGCGTCATTAGATGATTTTCCATCCGCAAAAAAAAAAAAAAAAAAAAGGGAATCTGTTTGACAAACGGCAAAATAAAATTACATTTATAGAACGCAAACCGAGGATTTATTTTCTTGTTGTGTGGGCAAGTCTATCAATTCAATATAAAAATTCAAGATGGACATTAATTTTGATATAGTTGAGTCAATCCCTAGCGTACATGTAAAATATTTTGTATAAAAATGTATTTACCAAACCAAACTGGTGATGATTATGTCACATCAAGAACAGCAGCAAGGATTACCTGCAGTAGAAGAAAATTAAAGAAATACATAAAAATTAATAAATATATTAGGAAAGTACCAATGTTAATTAAAACTAAAATTAATGTCAAAAATTATATGTATATTATATATATACTATAATTAAAAAGCAAGAATTAATTAATAAACTTAAATTATATTCAATTGAGGTGGAAAATATGAATAACTGTTATGAGACTGATATAGAGTGTCTAAATTCAACAATTTTATCACTTAAAACTCTCTACAAATTATATCAAAGAAATATGCATCGGCTCAGGATGAGATAAAAGAATACATATTGGCCATGAATGATCTGGTAAAGTTATGTAAGTATAATGAGGAGCGCTTTGACTCCTTAATAAAACATCAGAGTGAGTATCAGCGTTCCATACCAGGTTCATCGGGGACAATATGTGTAAATAATAATGATAACAGTAAGGACTCATTATTTTCACCTACACTCTATGACAGTGCTATAACAAAGAATATTAACTTAAAAAGTAATTTAAATATTAATAAAAATAAAGTTATTATGTATTGTGATGACATAGGCAAAAATTTGGGCACTATGTTAAATAACTGTTTAAAAGGACATCAGGTTAGTAATTGTTGTATGCCTGGAGCATCCTTTAGTCATATAATGAATAAAGTTTTAATTAGTAAGTTTTGCCCTAATAGCACATTAATAATTCTTGTTGGGAGAAGAGGCAATGTAAACAAAACTTAATTATTAAAATATATTGATCATCTAAATACTTTATATGTACATAAAATTATCTTGTTTACTTTGCCTTACATACAGGGTTGGCCACAGGAAAATAAAATAAGATACAATTTAAATTTATTAATGAATAACTTTTCATTTAATAATAATTTAAACTTGACATCTAATTGTTATAATTATAATATAATAATTAATTTAATAGACATAAATAATTACATTAAGAAATTTTAGACTAGAGATAGGTATTACCTATTCAAATATAATTTAAGACAGATAGCAAATGTGCTATCTTACTGTTTATATATTAACTCAGCCAAGGACTTGGCTACACCGACATCTGCTTCTTTTGAGCAGTGTAATGACTTAATATGTAATTTGGAATCAGTTGCAAGTGATTTAAATTAGAAAATGGGACAATAGAGGTAATCTCCAGCAGTTATAATAATTTAAATAATTTAGAATGTAGCTTACAAAACCTTAATTGTATGACTCCACAGAGTGATAATAAAAATTGTTTACACCTGGTGCATCAGAATATACAAGGCATGATAGGCAAAGAGCTAAAAATTGAATTGTTCTTAATAGCAACAATATTCATATTTTATGTTTTACTGAACATTGGTTAAAAGCTTATAACATAATGTTTAATTTCAATAATCACCAGGTGGTAAGTTCGTTCAATATAGAAATGGCTTTAAGATCATGTAAGAACGTAAAGATATTGTGAGCCTCTCTGTTGAGCGAACTGTAGAAATGGCATGTGTTGAGTTTGAGCACCTCATTGTTGTGAGCGTCTACAGACCCCCATGTTCTATATACAATACTTTTGAAAAAATTATGGAGGAAGTTTTTTTAAGCTTAATAAACAGAATAAATCTATTGTAATATGTGGAGACTTTAATATCTATCTCCTAGAAGCTTCCTCCACCAATATTAAATTTAGAAGTAACATAGTGAAGAAACTTCCATCACTTTCATAACAAAATGATCCTAATTTATTGTATGGATCAGTGTTTAAACTTATTTGCAATGAATTTGATAATATTTTTACTTCTAGAACGTTCTCCTTTAACAGTCGGAAGGCTTTCAATGAATGGGCGACAGTAGGAGTCCATAAGAGCAGAAAAAGGTTATATGAACTTTACCATGAAAGGTCATATAACCCTAGCGTCGAATTTAGGGAATATGAAAAAAAAATATTCAAAAATATTTAAAGGAGTGTGCTCCAAAGCCAAGTCTTTGCATTCTAGCAACAAAATTAAGACGGCTTCTAATAAAATTAAAATGACGTGGAGTATAATTAATAGTGAAACTGGTAAGGTCAACTCTCGCAATTTAAACTACCGCTTAAGTTTTAAAAATAAATTAACGGAATTAGATCAGGATGTTGCAATGGTTTTTGAGAAATATTTTACGGATATTCCGATCTTAACCACTAAGTCACTTAATTCTTCTTCTGTCGTCGCCGAATCATTACATACACAAAATGTAATTGCGTGTACAAAGAATTTTACATTTCATAAAATATCATCAAAAGATATTGTAAAATATTTTAAAACTATTGATATTAAGAAAACTGCGGATCTGTGGGGGATTTCCGTTAAAGTTATTGCGTCTATAATCGATATAATCGCGCCTCAACTAACTATTATTGTTAATACTAGTATCGAATATGGTGTGTTTCCTGATTTGATGAAGCATAGTAAAGTAATACCTTTATGTAAATCTGGTAGTACATTAGACACCGCCAATTTTAGACCCATTTCTGTACTGCCAACACTAAGTAAAAATTTTGAAAAAAAAAATATTCCTGATCAAATGTAATTTTTTTTAATGTTAATAATTTACTTCATAAAAATCAATTCGGTTTCACAAGGGGTCGCTCGACAACTGATGCTGGTGTTGAGCTGATTAAATATATTTTCAATGCATGGGAGAATTTACAGGATGCTTTGGTATATTCTTCGATCTTCGATTATGTTCACCACGAAACATTAATCAGGAAACTACAACATTACGGTGTAAGAAGTAATAATAATAATAATAATAAATCCTTTATTTCGACCAACAATAGTCATAGATTGTTAGTAAAACTTACTTAGCCTAATGTTAGTATAAAATAAAATGGAAGTTAATATTAAAATGTTAGTTAAAATAGTACTTATCCTATATTAGTAGCTTAACCTACCCCCAGTCTCACATAGCGAACTCCAGGTGGAATTCTCCTGGTGCTGGTGTGTGCACCATTCCAAGCCCTCCAGAGCGGGCTATCCAGCTTCACAGCCAATGTGCTGAGAAGGGTGTTGGAGCTGCTCAATAGCCTGCTCATCATGGACGCGGCACGCTTGCGCATGATCGCGTAGAAGTCGTCCACACGAGCATCCGCAAACATAGCCGACGCACTGCAGTGTGGAGGCTTTCTCAACATCACCCTCAGCACATTGTTGTACTGAACACGCAGAGCACTGTAGGCCCGCCGCGTATAGTCTGTCCACAGACTGCACGTGTAAAAGGATTGGCAATACGCCTTGAACAAAGTTAACTTGACTTGAGTCGTACTACGTGCAAATCTGCGAGCCAACATATTGCCCTGGACCGACAGCGCTCGGCGCTCTCTTTCAATGTCACTGTCATCATCCAGGCGTTCAGTTACAATATGTCCGAGGTACTTAAACTCAGCCACTTGTCTCAGAGGAATTCCACATAGCTGGATACGTGGTGTGAAATCAAGTGGTTTGTTCTTACCTCTAAAGACAATAAATTCACTCTTTTTGAGTTGTAACTGAGTCCAGTCTCCTCGGCATATGCTTCACAAATTTTCAACAGCTTTGAAGCCCTCTAACTGAGGGCTCAACAGAACCATGTCGTCCGCGTAACTAAAATTATTCATGGATACTCTTGAATGCAATGCTCTTAAATTAATTATTTCATATTTACGTAACAGACCGCAAAAAGTTGTCATTAATAGTATGAGCTCTTCGATAGTACAAATGGGCGTGCCTCAAGGCTCAATTCTCGGCCCCTTTCTGTTTCTTGTATGTATTAATGACTTACCTTACATAGGAAGGGATAACTATAATATAGTATTGTTTGCTGATTACACTTCATTAATTTTCAAATTAAAACGACAATTATAAAAATATGACGAAGTAAATAATGCTATATCTAAATTAGTAAATTGGCTTAATGTTAATAACTTGCATTTAAATAGCACTAAAACGAAATGTATGAAGTTCATGGCTCCAAATGTTAGACAATTAAATACTAATGTTATTTTAAATGTGGAGGAACTGAGTATTGTCGATATCACCATTTTTCTTGGAATAACACTAGACGCGAAGCTTCAGTGGAGCCCCAATATATCAAAGTTAGCAAGCAGACTTAGTTCTACAGCATATGCTGTAATAAAGATTAGAAATCTTACCAGTGTGGAAACAGCTAGACTTGTTTACTTTAGCTATTTCCATAGCATAATGTCGTATGGTATTTTGCTATGGGGACACGCGACTGACATGAAATTATATTTGTTTTACAGAAGAGGGCCATAAGAGCAATCTATTATTTAACACCTAAAGAGTCGCTCAGACAAAAATTTAAGGAAATTAATATATTAACTTTGGGCTCTCAATACATTTATGAAAATGTGATGTACGTACACAAAAATAAAAGTAGTTATACAAAAATAAGTGATATTCATTTTTTAAATACTAGAAACAAACACAAGCTAGTAGGTCCAGTTATTTGACTCCACCGAGTCAGTAATTCATTATCGGGGCGATGTATACGCTTTTACAATAAAATCCCAGAAAATATACAAAATTCGACCTGCTCAAAATTCAAAATCTTTATTAAACATAGTTTCTATAAGAAGGGTTATTATAATATTAAGGAATTTATGGATGATAATAACCCCTGGGAATGAGGTGTTCGCTACCAAGATATTTCTAATTTGTTTTGTGTGGTTAATTGTGTAACATACATGATTGTAAGCTGTTATTTAAAAAAAAAGTCCCGCTGGGTTTCTTGCTGGTTCTTTCCAAGAACAGAAGTTTTTTTTAAACCAGTGGTAATTAAATAAAAGATTGACTTTCAATAAGTCACTCTCTTTAATCTTTATAATCTATATTGAATAAACAAAGTTATAATTTATAATCTATATTGAATAAAAAAGTTTCTGTTTCTGTTTCTATTTCATGCAAATTATCAACAAGGTGATTTTTTTTCTTTGCAAAATATCAAAATTAACAAAGTAATTGAAAACATTCTATACTTTAAACAGTATGTGACATAAGTTTTAACCAAAAATAAACGCGTCATAACATTGACGACGTCTTGAGTATTTACCTGTGAAATGTGCAATTATCAGGATTATTTCTATTATTAACACCACAGTCACTCACAGAACAAGTACCCATTTTGGAAAAATGTTACTGACTAAAAATAACCACTATTACACTCTAAAAATAACAAAATATCTAGGAGCTTATTTCTTCCGTGCCGACTTGTGCCGACCTGCCATTCAAAATCGGTTACAGAGTCATGAGATTTGGTATTCTTTTCTATCTTACATTTTTGCCATAAGGAATTTTCTTCTCCCTTGCACACTATGTCGGTCTATACGCCAGTATATTCTAAGTCTATGGCTAAAGTGACAAGGGTTATAGATGGTAACATAGTTTTTAGCAAAGTGTGGTGTAAACAGGTACCACTTAGATGAGTAGGGAGGAAATGTGCTGGGAGCAGGCCCTGGCATGCACAGATATTAAGGTAGTCTTTTGCTCCGCCATCACCGCCTTCTGAGTTGAGATCTATATTAATATCACCTGTTAACACTATATATTTGAATGGCAGATGCTTAAGTGTATTGTTTAATGACGTGATAAAATTATCTTTTGGTTTAAAACCACAAGTATAGCAGTACCATGGCCTTCTTTAACCAATAACCTACTACAATCTAGCATATCAGGTTCTTTGACTGATATGTTTTTTTTTTCGCAAAGACTTCTACACCGTCATTTTGGTTATATACAGTTTTATTCCTAAAATTATTGTATCCTGGCTGCCTGGATTTTAGATAGCCAGCATTCTGTTAGGATGATAACGTCGCAATCAGTGTCCAATCTTAGAAGGAGGATATAGAAATTATCTATGTTTTTATTGATACTACGAATGTTCTGTGTTAAAATAATAACAGAGTTTGTGGGCTTCAAAAGATATCCTTACACATATCAATTTCAAATATTTTTGCCACTGATAAATAAACAGCATTGATTTCATTACTTAACTTATCCATATTATTTTTCTAAATAAGTAATTACTTAACAACAGAAATAAAAAAAGAAATTAAAACTTGTAAATTAGGGGCAAAAGATGAAGATGAACGGTGGTGCCATTAGGCGCCCTCATTATAACTTATGGAATTTATGTACCTAGTTTCAGCCCTCGTCTAAGTCGGGCATTCAGGGTCACCTGTTTTGTAGTTGTTCGTTTTTGAAACGCAGGCATGTTGACTTAACTTTATAGAGGACAGAAAATATTCCCGCGTTAAAGTTTAGAGCTTATGGGGTAAATTTTGTTCATAAATGCAATCACAGACTTTTCGTTCGCTAAGGGTGGCAGGTATACCTAAGACTATGATCCTTGGTCTTCTTTTATGGTCACCTTTAGACCGGAACTACTAAGCTGGGTAGATCATTTTAGCTTCTCAATGTTGTCCTTTGTTTCAGTGTTGATAATAACGCCTCCATTTTTTTTGATCTACGTGCAATTTCAATTTTTCGGGGCATATAATTTTTTGGAGAAGAGATTTTGTGTCATCACTAGTTTTTAACTTATTCTCTAGGCAAATTAAAGAACGTTTTGAGGCGCAAGTAATTATTTTTGTTTGCCTTAACCATATCAGCAAAGGACATTTTTCTAGCGGCGGTTTGGCGCAGCTTTCTTGAATTGTTTCCTTAAGAGATTTTCTGAAATAATTAAGGCATTCCATTAGGTCTTGTTTTTCTCTCAGTGCTTTAGTGAGACGTGTTCATTAAAATAGTCTTTTGCTTCAACAATTGGTAGCGTACTGCCATCTGAGAGGCTGCATTACCGACCTTTCGCGATAGGGAATTGATTCTCAGCTTTTGCTCAGAGTTTAGTTTTCCCTCCTGGGCAATATGGCAAACTTCACTAAGGCACTGTTCGATTGCGGTCATCCAATTTTTTATTTCACTGGTGGCTAAAAGTTCAATGGACTCTGCAACATCATGGTGTGGTGGTTGAGGCGTGCAGGGCGGACTCCGAGGTGTAATGGTGCTCCGTTTGAAAAGGCTATTTTCGTATGTATTAGACATGATTTCTCTCAATTTTTTTCATTATAATTTGTTGTTCACTACTGTAAAATCACAACATAGCAGAAAATGTCCTATGTATTATCTAGGTTACAATTTTATTGAAAATATTTAAACATCTGTATAATTGCTAATAGGCTAACCGTGGTAGCTCAGATTGTTAGCGCTCGCTGTATATTTCACAGTACGCGAGAAACCCGGGTTCGATCCCTGCCGGCAACAATGAAATTGTTAATTACAATTTTAAATGCTGATTTACCACGTGCTCGGCGGTGAAGGAAAACATCGTGAGGAAACCTGCATGTCTGTAAAAAAAAAAAGAAAAATAAAAGAAATTTCGAAGACATGTAAAGTTCGCCAACACGCATTGGGGAGCGCGGCGGATACTTCCTTGCCCTAAAACCCTCTCAGAAATGAGAGGAGGCCTGCGCCCAGCAGTGGGACGTATATAGGCTGTAACTTTACTTTTACTTACTTTTACGACTGCTCGATTCATGTTCCGTAAGCGAAAATATTAATAAAGAAATAAATAAGTAACTTTTTATAACAATATTTTAATTAAATGCTATGTTACTTAAAAGTTCTCGCCAACGTCAGAAACATAAAAATTGAGACAATATAAGGGGCATTATTTATTGTCATAAATAAGTTATGTTAGATTATTCTTATTTTGGTAATAATAGATTATACTTGTTAAACTAAATTATCTCTCATTTCATACAACTGAGACATAAATAAAACACCGTTCTAATATAACTTCTCACCAAAAATAATATTACTTGCAGTGGGGTCTCGTAGCACTGCGCTTGCAACATTTTTCTCTAGCACACGTACGCAAATCTCACCGTGTATTACTCCGAGTCACACACACAAAGCCGACACTAGTCTTTACTGATTTCGTCGCGAATATTTACGACGACTCAGTCTTTATTTGTTTATTGATCTGAGATGAGTACATTCCTAAGGCTTTTCTTTTAATCCGTAAGCTGCGATTTTTGTTTACATAAGAAATTTAAATATCTTCATCTAAAGACGGTTTAAATCAGTTCCGTGTTGGAAAGCCAAGTACATATTACAAGGGGCTTGTACATTTTGAGGACCTGAGGATTTGTGCTTCATGAAAATCTGCGAATGGATAAAAACTAAACGAAATAAAGTTGCGAAATATTTGAAAAAATAAATTGTTGCCGGCAAGATGACAATCCTATTTCAAGTGATCTCGACAGGAATTGGTAATGTTTGGAATTACATATCTTTATTATTTGATTTTGCTTTAATATCTTACAAAACTATTTCTATTTTTCTTAGTTTTACAATTCATGTAGATTTAAGTATATGAATAGCATGTGGACATACATTAATTATTTATATGCCATACCCATATTCGTTTCGTACTAGAGGCAGAGGGTGTCAAAATTTGTAGAGATAAAATAATTAATAGTTTTTTTTTTTAAGTCAAATCTTTGAAGTAAAAATTTCTTTAGGCACTTTGGACACTTTTGAGATGGATAGGGAAAAAGCACTGAACTCGCGTGACCATCACGCTCACACTTATATAGAAACACTCATGCGATTAGATTATTTCATGTCTGTTTTCTTTTATTTATTTTTATATATGATGTTTTATGTACCTTTTTATGTTCTGTATCAAAAATGTAAGTTGCTGAATAAAGGCATATCTATTTTCTATTTTATGTTTGTGTATATTTATGAGACTATTTGAAGTAATTATTCAGTGTATAAAAGAGTCATAAGATATTCCACGAGTTTATTTTTACATTTCCATTTTGTTAACTTCATAAATAGACAATTTTTTGGTGTAAATTATTACACAAATACGGTCAAAAAACGTGAAGAATCTTCTAGCAAAAGATGTATTGCAGAGCACCGATCGAGCTACGAAATGATTACGGCGATGTTCTTTGTGAGTTATTTTGTAATCGTGTGTTGTCTTAAAACTATATATAGCGCAAATAACTGTCGAAAAGAACTTCACTTACTTTATATAGGTAATAATATAGTTGATTCGATTATTTTAAACGTGAGTTAAAATATTGTATGAAAATAATTTATTTAGATGCATAATCCTAACCGCTGAACGTAGAAACAAGTAATTGAAATAATTGCTTCCTTTACGTAGACATCCACTAAGAAAGGATTATGGAAAATTCAAGCCAATAGAAGGTAAAATAGGTAAGTGTTGCAGTTTGTACGACATTATTTATTTAACGGGGCGATTTCATATTTGTATGGAGAAATTTTTTTAAATGATTTTTGTACCTTGAAAATTGGATTTTTATTAATACTTTTTTGGATTGAATACAATATTTTTCATACAAACTTTGCACCCACGTTTTAAGAGTAAATTTAACATTTACATTTTTGATAATTACAGCCTTACGATAGTAAAATTAAGGATGGAGGGCTGTTTGACATTCTGCAATGTTTTAATTACATCTTTGTGTAATCAATTATAAGCTTTCAAAGAGAAACTAAGTAATACGTGTTTAAGGATTTCGGTATACTCCCTTAAGGGTATAATTCTATAGGGATGAAAGCTATTATAAAATTATAAGCTAATTTGATGCAGTTTTAACTCAATCGATCAATCATTATTCGTTATTAAACACCAAGACATATAGAAGCAAACACAAAATGAAATAAATTAAGAAGGTACAAAAAGCGGTGATACAGTTTCTTTACAAACTTAAATGTACGTGGACCCTACGGACCGACAAACTCTACAGAAAATAGCACAAATATATTGCCATTTCTCAGAAGGAAATGTTTGCGTTGTTTACTCAGTTCAGCAACCTCTGATGCCGTCCCGGCTTCAAACGAGGTACCCCTGAGATGTAAGGCCAACAAAGTGTCTATGCACGTAGTATCCCATATTAGGGCTTTGCCTCTCTTCCAACGGACTAAATTTATACTGTCAGGTATCCCGGCATCGTCTCCATATATAGATATAACATGCCTCCGGATAGCACCGTCCCGAAAACCGTGATGTTACAACCTATTAGCAAATTTTTTTACACGAAAGTCCATGGAGGTAGAACTTGTCGACAGCGCTACCTAGTTATAATTTTATGAAACATTATTTAAGCTTATTCGCAATGAATTTAATAATACTTTTACTTCTTTAACATTCTCCTTGAAAACTCGCAAGGAATTCAATGAAAGGGCGACAGTAGATATCCATGAGAGCAGTCAATATGAATCCTAGCGTCAAAAAGTGTCCTCCATAGCCAAGTATGTATTTGAGCAACAAAATTAAGACAGCTTCTAATAAAATTAAAATGACAAGGAGCATAATTAATAATGAAACTGGCAAGGACAAGTCTCGCTATTAAAACTACAAACAACAAATTAACTAATTCAAATCAGGATTTTGCAAATGAGCCATTCAACCATTAAATCACTGAATTCTTCTCATGCCGTCGCCGAATCATTACTTAAAAAAATGTAAATGTGTGTGCAAAGAATTTTGTATTTCATAAAGTATCATAAAAAGTTGTTTTAAAATATTTTGAAACTATTGATATTAAGAAAACCGCTGATCTGTGGGGGATTGTTGACGATGTTCTGTTAAAGTTATTGCGTCTATAAAAGATCAATCGCACTTCAACTAGCTATTATTTTTAATATTAGTATCGAATCTGGGGTGTTTCCTGATTCAAAGAAACATAGTAAAGTGAAACCTTTATTTGAATTTGGTAGTAAATTGGACCCAGCCAATTTTATACCTATTTCTGTACTGCCAATACTTAGAATTTTTTTTGAAAAAAAACGATTCTTGATCAACTGTTAATTATTTTAATGTTAATAATTCACACCATAAAAATCAATTCGGTTACACAAGGGGTCGCTCGACAACTGATGCTGATGTTGAGCTGTTTAAATATATCTTCAATGCATAAGAGAATTCACAGAATGCTTTGGGTATATTCTGTGACCTATCCAAAGCATGCGATTGTGTTCACTATGAAACATTAATCAGGAAACTTCAACACTACAGTGTAGGAAGTGATGCTCTTAAATTAATTATTTCATATTTAAGTAACAGATCGCCAAAAGTTGTTATAAATATTATGAGTTCTTCCAGGTCGATAGTACAAATGGGCATGCCTCAGGGCTCAACTCTTCTTTTTCTTGTATATATTAATGACTTAACTTACATAGCAGGGGATAACCATAGTATTTGCTGATGATACTTCATTAATTTTCAAATAAAAACGACAATTACTTTAATATAACGAAATAAACAATGCTATATCTAAATTGGTTTAACGTTAATAATTTGCATTTAAATGGCACTAATATCATTTAGTATGAAATTCACAACTCCAAATATTAAACATCTAAATACTAATGTAATTTAAATGAGGAGGAGCTGAGTCTTGTCGATACCACCATTTTTATTGGAATCACACTTGACGCAAAGCTTCAATGGGGGCTTAGACAAAAAATTAAGGAAATTAATGTATTAACTTTGGCCTCTCAATATACGAGTATTTACGCCAATGTAATGTATGTACACAAAAATAAAAGTAGCTCAAAAAAATAAGTGATATTCATTCTGTAAATACCAGGAATAGACACAAGCTAGTAGTACAAGTTACTCGACTCCACCGAGTCAATTATTCACTCTTGGGGCAATGTATACGCTTTTACAACAAAATCCCTGAAAATGTACAAAATTTGACCTACTTAAAAAGTTCAAAAACTTTATTAAACAAAGTTCATATAAAGTTTGATTTATAATAATATTAAGGAACTTATGGATGATAATTTTCTCTGGGAATGAGCTATTTCTAATATGTTTTCTGTGGTTAATTGTGTGACATATGATTGTAAGTTGTTATTTTTTTTAAAGTCCCGCTGGATTTCTTCCAAACCAGTGGTAAATTAAACAAAAATGTGACTTACAATAAGTATTATTTATAATCTATATAGAAAAAAAAAGTTTTTGTTCTGTTCTCTTCTGTTCTATTATACATATACGTCATGCTTATACTCCCTAAGGGAGTAGGAAAATTAGAAACAGAGCTATATAGGTATGTAAACTTATGATAACGTTTGGCAAGCAGACTTTTTTGACAATTATTATTCACTGTCCATACAGATAAAGAGAAGAACAACGAACAGTATGTCAATGTAGTTCCCGTGCTATGTACATTGCTTCAAGATAACAACGGATCACGTGTAATCCTTTATTTTAAATTATAAAAAGTCAATTCGAAAATGGGAGTCCAAATTCATCTCAATGGACTTTGAAGTGACTGTGATAAAAGTCCTCTATGTAGTCAAGTCAAATAAGCGATCAACCTTGGAATGAGAGATAATAAGCTGAATTTTCATATATTATATATATATATAGTCATAAGCCTAGAGTTCAACTACAAAATTTTGTTCTTATTTTAGGATTCCTCCATGCCAGCTAAGCATAATTGAAAACTAACTTAACTAGTTGTTGCTGTCGTAACGATTCGCTAATAAAATCAGGCAAAAGTCTATATACCAAACAGCCTATTCTGATGTGGATTTTGTTCAAACTGGAATATTTATATATACGTTTTTTTTGCATTTACAAATTAAAATATGTAAAATATAGATTTTGTCTTCACTAATTCGTGCAGGAAGTCAGAAATTAAATGAAAACTTATGATAACGTTTGGCAAGCAGACTTTTTGACAATTATTATTCACTGTCCATACAGATAAAGAGAAGAACAACGAACAGTATGTCAATGTAGTTCCCGTGCTATGTACATTGCTTCAAGATAACAACGGATCACGTGTAATCCTTTATTTTAAATTATAAAAAGTCAATTCGAAAATGGGAGTCCAAATTCATCTCAATGGACTTTGAAGTGACTGTGATAAAAGTCCTCTATGTAGTCAAGTCAAATAAGCGATCAACCTCGGAATGAGAGATAATAAGCTGAATTTTCGTATATTATATATATATATATATAGTCATAAGCCTAGAGAGTTCAACTACAAGAATTTTGTTCTTATTTTAGGATTCCCTCCATGCCAGCTAAGCATAATTGAAAACTAACTTAACTAGTTGTTGCTGTCGTAACGATTCGCTAATAAAATCAGGCAAAAGTCTATATACCAAACAGCCTATTCTGATGTGGATTTTGTTCAAACTGGAATATATTTAATTTCTGACTTCCTGCACGAATTAGTGAAGACAAAATCTATATTTTTACATATTTTTAATTTGTAAATGCAAAAAAAAACGCCGACAAATATTTGTTTCGGAATGCGTCATTGTTCTTTGAATTCAGATAAATAGAAAATAAATAGATTGTAACTATTTTTAAGGCCATACTAGTTCTACTCGTATATCTTGTTTCTAAGTAAAATTCAACGGATAGTTTGAATAAATTTAAATTTTCATAACTATTGCCACTGTTATCCATGTCTAGTTTTTTATTTTTATTTATAGTCATTCTTGTCACACGTTAATGCGCTAATGTTTTAGCTATATCAGATTAATGTTATTATGATCATAGCCTTAATTCCTCAAGCTATTCTCATCTTTGTATAGACTATAGGCGTCTAGTGCCGAATTAAGCAAGCGCGGGGCCCGTAGCAAATTCTATCAAGGGGCCCTTGATCTGCTATTGGATATTAAGTATAAAGTGGTAAAAAAATCAATACTCAATACGTTTATTTGCCATCCATAGCTTACAACTTTGTTGGTGTTTAATAGTACAGTAGATTAGTTTAGGTGCTGTTAGACTCGTAGCCGGAGATGAGATTGGCCTGGCAATTTAGAATAATTTGGATAATGAAAAAACAAATTAAAACTGACGATACTACACAAATAATTGTAAATCTCTTTTAATTCATATTTCAAAGTTAATAATAGCTAATAATATATTTTATCAATGGTGAACTTTAAATTATACATTACATAAACATAACGTAAACACTCACGACTGTCACCCAGAGGGGTAGGCAGAGACTATGGACTTCCATTTGGCACGATCCTGACACACCTCTCTCGCCTCCTCCACATCCATATACCTACGCATACACGCTCGTCGGTTAAGGGTACTCTTAATTTGGCCCATTTTCAATATATCGCCAATTTGGTCGATAAATGTTCGCCTAGGGCGTCCTTTCCCGACTCTGCCGTTCACCTCTGCCACATAAATTTGCTTTGTCACACTTTCCTCATTCATTATTTCTACATGACCAAACCACCGAAGCATTCCTTTCTTATTCCTGGTCACATCATCATCTTGCAAACCACACTCTTCTCTTATCACACAATTTCTCACTCTGTCATTCAGATTCAGCCCTAACATAATCCTTAATGACCGCATTTCTACAGCATTTATTCTACTCTCGTGCTTCTTCTGCCACACCTAACTTTCACTACCATACATTAAAGTAGGGACTAACCCAGCATTGTGAATTGCTATACGTGCCTTTTTGGACACATTCTGACTTTCCACAACAGAGTGTAGAGCCCCATTTACTTTATTTCCTGCGTTCACTCGTCGTTTTATATCCTTATCATATCTACCATCCCTGCTAAATACACATCCCAAATACACAAAATCATCTACTTGCTCGACCAATTCCCCTTCTATTTTTATTTCGCATATCGTTTTACTTTCTTCTCTTTCAAAAACCATAACTTTCGTCTTACTTGCGTTCACTTTCATTCCCCTTTCTTTTAATGAACTGTTCATTAATGTAACCATCATTTGCAAGTCGGCAGCCGACGACGCGAGTATGACTTGATCATCGGCGTACAAAAGACGGTTAACTCACCCATTCTTAACCCGCATTCTTCAACTTTCAAATTTTCCAAACAACTGTCCATAAATAGGTTGAACAGCCACGGGGAAGCCACACAGTCCTGTCTGACCCCTTTATGGATGCCAAACCAGTCCGAGTAGGCCCCGTTGATCCTGACACAAGCACTGGAGTCACTATACAGAGAATGCGCTCAACCCAAATGAGTTCAGTGTTTGCCATAACACATCCCTGTCCACTCTGTCATAAGCCTTTTCCAAGTCCACGAACGCACAAAAAACCTTTTGGTTTTTGGCCAAAAACTTCTCCGCGATCATGCGCATGGAAAAGACCTGATCCGTATATCCCATTCTCTTTCCCCATTCCTTCCCTTTCTAAATCCCGCTTGCACATCCCAAATTTTCAATCAGTTATCTTTCATAACTCTTTCAATTAGTACCTTAGCGTACAGTTTTCCCACAATGCTAAGAAGGCTGATACTACGGTAGTTTTTACAGTCCTGCTGCGACCTTTTCCTTTATATAGTGGGACTATCATGGCTTTGCACCAGTCTCCCGGTACCCGCTTAGGGTCCCAACACAAATTAAACAAGGTGTACAGCAGGTCTGCCACCACTCTCTGTCCAGCCATTAGCATTTCGAGTGATACTCTGTCATATCCGGCTGCCTTACCTGTTTTCATACTTTTTATTGCTTTCATTATTTCATCTATACTTATCTCTCTATCTCTTTCCTCCTCTTTCGGAATTTCTATTTCATTTAATTCAAACGTCTCATCACTCATAAACACGCTTTCAAAGTATTCCTTCCATCTCCTTAAACTCGACACTTCGTCATTCAAAATACAGCCATTCTGGTCTCGTATAGCATTCATTCTAGGCTGTTTTGAATGTCCCCTGGCAGTTCTTACGAGTTTCTAGAACATTTTAATATTTGCCTGGAAGTTATCCGATATTCTTCTATCTTTCTTATCCGTTCATTTTTGCTGTTTCCTTTCAACTACTTCTTTTACTCTCTTATTTAAATGTCTAAAGACTGCCTTTTTTCTTTCAATATCATCATTCATACCGCTGAAATAACTAGCCTTGGTTGCTAGTAAATGTAGCCATGCTCTCTTCTTTGCTTCTACTTCCATCCGTACCCCGTCATCCCACCATAAAGTGTTATTTTCCCTTTCATTCGTTCTCTTACTTACACCACATACTTCGGTAGCTGCATCCACCAAACCTTTCTTGACATTACACTTCACAGTCTCCAAGTCCAAATCATTCATGCACAATTCATCCACACCACTTATATTTTCTCTCAGTCAATTTGAACTTCTCTTACGCATCTTCATCTTGTAACCTCTCTGTTCTTATACGCTGTAACGCAGTGGTAGACACAGATGTCCGATGCCGCCAACGTCTGAATAGACCATTAATTCGGCATAAGACCAAGTAATGATCCGTCCCTACGTTGGACCCCGGTAAACCCTTGTATCTACCACTGCGCTCCTCATTCTTTCATCCACAATTATGAAATCTATCATGCTTCTATCATCACCTCTTTCTCATGTATACATGTGAATCTTCTTAAGACGAAAGAAAGTGTTCGTCACAAAAATATTCTTTTCCACACATACGGTGAGGAGGCTTTCACCATTCTCATTTATACTTTCATCACCAAACGTTCCCCATATCTTGAATAAAACTAATTTTACGGATTATATCGTGTTTAATCAACTTATTTTTATTAATTCCCTTTATATCTTGAAGCGAGCTTCTATTAGAACATTCTTCAAGCCGCCGAAGAAGATTAGTCAGTTCTTACCATCCGTCAAGTGCAATATTCCTCTACAAGATGCAGGAGTGTACAAGCATGATTGTGAATGTGGTCTCTCATATATAGGGCAAACAAAACGGTCTATTAAAACCCGCGTAAAAGAACACATAGCTGACGTGAAGCACCAACGTTCCAGGAAGTCTGCAGTTTGTGATCATATCCTAGACGGTCCCCGCCATTACATTACATTTGATAAACTACAAATTCTCGCGAAAGAACATCGATTCCCGCCAAGGATGATACGTGAGGCTATTGAAATTAAAAAACATCCTAATTTCAATAGAGAGGGAGGCTGGGTACTACCACCTGCTTGGGATCCTGTAATTAATAAAATTAAAACTAAACCCAAGCATACTACTGAAAGTCTTCAAGACACAGTTAGTTCATTCTGCGTAGATCGGACCAAAATTAATAATTCCTTTTATCTTCATTCTCTCTCTCTTCCATTAAAATCTCCTAATGTAACAATATTTTCATTACCCTTACATTTCATTAGCATCATCCTTACCATCTCCCAAAACTACTCTCGGATATAAGTGAGCTTAGACATGTCTGGGGCGTAGACCCCTAAAACAAACAACTTCTTTAAGCCCACTTTCATTCGTATCCAGTCTCAGGCTTACACTTTCGTACTCCTTCACACAATGACCCATTCTTTCTGAAAGAATGATACCGACTCCCTGGCATGCCAGCTCGGTTTCGTCTACACCAGACCAGTACGCGGTATACATGCCATGTGTAGTGGCATCCTTTCCCTTCCGTTTTGTGTCATTTACACATAACACATCTATTCCTCTATCATACATCATATCGCACATTTCATCCATCTTATCATTCATTACTCCATATACATTCAGCGTAGCCAGACGGGCTTCCGCAATCCACTTTTCGCCCCTCCGGGAGACAGAACGTCACGGGTGGCGAACCTCGTCGCCGGTTTTCCTCCCGGAGATTCTTAGCACCCCTGCCCCATTAATGGGCCACTTCTTTATTTTGTGCCTCATGGTGCGAAAGTAGGGGGTGGTATTTTTTACGCCGTTACCACACGGCGAGGAGCCAAGTCTGTTCTTTCGGCTTTGTCGCTTGTTTAGCACCACCCGGGGGACACGTGTAGGGTGGGCCTAGGATTAAGTGGTCGAAGCCTACGGACGCGAGGGTCTCATCCCACTGAATTATGTATGTATTTTAAATTTATTTACCTGTTTCTTTTATTACTTTTGAAACCTTTACAAAGTAACTTTTCTAGATTTCATGTGGGCCAATTTAGAAATAATACTATTCGTGTCAATTTCTTTGAGCATAATATCATATTCTATATTCATCAAAGAGAGATAATTCAGGCGTTCTTGAATCAGTATTCCTTAATTCATTTTTTATACGGTTCAATGTCGACATTGAACGTTCACTACTGCAGTTATTGATCATGAGAGACAATAAATTCGCAAAGCAATTTCTAAATTGAAGAAACATTGTTCTAATGAATTATCCATTAGAAATTTATAATATTTAATTTCCAGAGCTTCGCTTTCGTACTGTCAATTGCACCAGCCAAACCCGTTTTAAGCAACTCGGCAAAATGCACTGATTAACTGTCTAGCCTGTCTTCCAAATCATTGGTATAAGCACTGACCATAATTGGAGGTTTTTTTAAAATCTCTTCTGCTGTACGTAATAGATTTTAACTGTCGAAATATTTCAAAAACCTTAGATTGTTTTGGTATTCTTTTTGTGTTATTAACAATGACAACAAACACCTCAATTTCAAACTGTTACAAGGTGTTTCTTTTTCAACAAATTCTTCAAGTGTACTAGAACCGCTAAAAATTTTTGTTTCGCTTGTGTGGACTTGAAGTTTGTTGCTGATATTTATGATAGCCTGTCAGATCTTTGGCTTTTGTTCCAATATCTGAAATTGTGGATCGCATTGTTTGGACATATCCATATAACGATTCATATATGGTGTATCCCGTATTAAGATCTATATTAGACGATTGCAGCGACGCACTAGTCGCTTCTAGGATTCCATTCCACGCAATTGTCATTATTCCTGTTTCTAACGTATTCATCTTTGAAGCTAGTCTATAAGCTTGACTATGACACTGCTTTTTGATCTATATTATTGGAAACGCCATCCAAAACTTGCTTGATAGTGATAAAACCTCATAAAGTGCCTTCGTATCATCAGCTCTGGTGGACCATCTAGTATCCAATAACCTTTTTAAGTAAGAGCTTTCGTAAGAAGACCTCCAGCGATGTCTGGAAGCGGAAAAAACTTATAAAGATTTTCAATAAAATCGAAAAAAAATGCTTCTGCACAACATTCTGCAGCGCACTTAGCAACTAAATTTAATAAATGTGAAGACAGGGAATGTATTCTGTATTCTTATTTATTTCTTTAATTCGTGCTTGCAGGCCGATGTGTTTTCCGCTCATGTTGCTGGAATTTTCATAGCTTTGTCCACGACAATCTATGATATCAATACCATTCTTACTTAAAAAATCTAGTAAACTTTGGGTGAGTTGTTCAACAGTATGGCCTTCCATATCTTAGTACTTAACAAATCTCTCAACCAGCCCAGATGGTAGAACATAGCGCACTATCACAGTCAGTTGGTCTACATGCGATATATCTGAAGTACCTACTTGGATCTTTTTTCTTTTGTCTTTATTTATTTACGGATTTTTGTTTGTTAACATGTCAATCCCATAACAACTAACTTAAAACCTATTTATTCATTTACTATTAATCTTCACATACTCAATGCAATATCCGAGGTGGGGGCATGTAAAATGCCCTGAGCAATACCCATCTATGAGTATGTCCTTATAAATAATTCCCTTGCCCCTCGGTTCCGCTCACATTCCATTAAAAAATGATGTAAGTCTTCTATTACTCCACAAGTTTAACAATTAGGTGAATCAGTTCTTTTCATCAGATAATAAATTTTTTTTTGATGGAATGTGACCTGTTCTTATTCTAAACATTATTTTAATAATATTTCTATTTAATTTCGTATCTATAAAGCAGGGTATTCGGGGCGGCTGTCTCTGTATCGTTTTGAACCAAATACCTTTCGTTTTAGAATGTTCATTGAAAAATTCTTTCCATTCGATATAACATGAATTTTAGTACTTCTGAGTAACAACGATTATACTCTACACTATTTATACAAGCAGAATTCGCTAATCTATCTGCCTCCTCTTTACCCAATAGACCAATATGTGATGGAATCCATTGCACTTTTGCACAGATATCGCGTAAACTGAACTTATATATTTGGGAAAATATGGTATAGGCTATCGAAACACCTCTGATTCCAGAGGCGGATCGAGCCAAATGTTGGATAGTAGTTTTGCTGTCCATTTATATAATAATTTTGTTCCAGTTATAGCCTGCGGCATACCTTAGGACTTCGGATGTTGCAATGAGTTCAAGGGTCCTAATACAAACGTCATTTGTAACTTTATAAGATCTAGAAACTGCTCGAGATGGGTCGAAAAAAGCTACTCCTTGCAACTTAGCACTCTTTGATCCGTCTGTGTAGATTTTATGCCTATTATGATATTTATTTTCAAGTTCTTCAATAACTTTCACTTTAAGAGATTTTTTTTCATAAAATATTTTCGATTGTGTAACAGACTCCACTTGAAGAGATTTTTTTTCATAAATTTTTTTCGATTGTGTAACAGACTCTAATTTACTCAATACTATATTTTCAATATCAATGCGGGACAACCAAGTGCTAAGCGAAAATGATTTGAGAAAAGGAGATGAATGTATCATCATAATTTTAGTCTTATTATAAGATTTAACTAATAGTGGGATTTTCTTGCATAGCCAATATCTTTTTTCACAGAGAGTGCTAAGTTGCTTCAACAAATCAATTGTAACATTATTCAAAAAAAGGCTGGCTTTTCAAACATATTTATAAGCTAGATATAATCTTCTAATATAAAGTGGAGGTACGCTAAGTTCGCTTTCCATTACATTATTGGAGAACTTGATAACACCACCAATAACCCTTAACGCTTTATTTTGTATTTTATCTAATTTTGATAAGTGAACATTAGCGCAATTATCAAATAAATAACTACCGTAATCGATTCTACTTCTTATTAACGAAATATACAGCTGACGAATATGTTTGGAATGAACTCCCCACGATGACCCAGATTACCATTAGTAGATTTAAAAACTTATTACATTTTTCTGTGCTCTCATTAATGTGCTTGTTCCAGAGTAGGTTACTATCTAGCCACAACCCCAAGTATTTAAAGCAATTTAAGGAAGTCAATGAGCGTTCGTTAACTGTTACATTAGGCTAAAATTGTCTACGTCCTCGACTAAACAGGCATAACTTTGTTTTGTCAGTTGACAGCTGTAAACCTAGATCGTTTAACATTTCCACTATACAATGTAACGCATTATTGATCTTTGACTCACAGATTTGTATATCTTTGTCTTTTATATAAATAACAAAGTCATCAGTATATTGAATAATGTTTACGTTGTGTTGTGATAGTAAATGGCAGATTCTATAAGTCGCTATATTGAATTGGAAAGGGGATATTGGGTCTCCTTGTGCTAATCTTTTATTTGTGCTTCTTTTAAGTACTTTATTTTCAACTTAAGATCTTAACCATAAATGTCTTTCGCTTAGGAATGACCATAAATATTTACAGAACTTACTGCCAACTTGCAATTCATCTAATATTTTTAAGACTATTTATATCAACATTATTATAAGCGTTTTTAATATCTAAAAAGCAAGCTAACGTCGGTATATTTTGTGTACAACCAGTTTGCACATATGTTACCAAGCGAGGCTGACAGTCCAAGCAAGATTGTGATTTCCTAAATCCAACTGTCGATGGCGAAAATATGCAATTTTTTTTCAATGAACCATTCTAGTCGCTTTTGCTTCATAATGTGGATAGTTTTACAAAACCCTGACATTAAGGAAATTGGTCTCAGTTTATCATAAGAATTAGATGGGCTACTATTTTTGGTAAAGGTATAACCAGCTCATTACGCCATTGACTTGGTATATTTCCAGACCTCTACACAAGTTTATAAAGAAATAAAATAATTTTTTTGCGATATCGGGATATATATCATGCTATATGTGATTTCGTCATCTCCAGAAGCTGTATATTTTTTTTTAGACAACTTTTTAATTCTTCCATTGTAAAATCAGTCTCTAATGAAGGATTTTTAGATATAAAATTTGGACATACGTCGGTTGCATAATCATAATCATAATCATAATCTTTATTGCAATCAAATGGTAACAAAAGATATGATGTTTTAAAATAGTCCGCATTTGAACCCGGTTTGGGCGTAGCAATTATAATAAATTAAATTACATTATTGAATATTATTATTAAATTACATTACTAGATTTACGTTATTAAGTAACACTATTAGATTACATACATTATTAAGTTACATTTTTAAATTAGGTACCTATACAATTAGATAAATTATTGAATATTCTATAAATTCAATTGAATTAATAATCACAATGTCAAGTAAACAAAGAAAAATTATAATAATAATAATTAAAAAAGAAAATTATATAGAATAAAATTATATAGTAAATTAAATAAAACAATAATCATTGAAGAATAATTAAATAAAATAGGCAGGCCGAAGTTATCTACACAAATTAAATAACGTTTGTATCAAAATATTCATTTAAATTATTTGTTTTTTAATTTTTTAATTGTGTTCCACTGTGAAGGATCTAGGATTATTAATTGATTCTACTTTGAGTTGGAAAGCCCAAGCAACGACTGTTAGCCAGAAAGTCACTGGTACCCTGCGTTCTCTCTATCGCCTAAAAATTTCTACCATCTGAAATTAAGACAATGCTTGTGCAGAGTTTAATTTTTCCCTAATCGACTATGGCGATGTGTTATTTCGACCTGAATGCAGATCTTCTCAACAAATATGACCGTCTTCTGAATAACTGCATTCGATTCATTTTAAATCTTCGAAAGTATGACCATGTATCCACGTATCGATCTCAATTAAAATGGTTACCTATTCGTCAACGCCGTAGTTTGCGTGCACTCACCACCCTTTATTCTATCCTGATGTCTCCGACTTCCCCTTCCTACTTATCTCCTTACTTTCAGCTGCTTAGTGCTAGTCATGAGAGAAACCTCCGCTCTACGAACAACCTTCTTCTCCTATGTCCCTCCCATAGCTCTGGACTTGTTCATTCTTCTTTCCACATTCAATCTATTCTCCTTTGGAACGCACTCCCTCTCGAAATCAGGACGGCTAGAAATCGGTACGCGTTCAAGATGAAGGTTCGGGAACACTTACTTAACAAATTGGCAGAATCATCATAGTAACAGTTTATTTATATATATATATATATATATATATATATATATATATATATATATATATATATATATATATTTATATACATATACACATATATATATATATTCTTATTGTTATTATGTATATTATATATTTTATATACATATACATATATGTGTATAAATATTAATATATTTTTGTAAATTTATTTGATAACATGTATATTTGTATATCTTTATGAGTTTATATACATCTGACATAATATGTACTTATGTATTATACATTTTTATTATCTTAGTTATTTTATATTTCATTTTATTATAATTAATTTTATCTATTTTTTGTGATGTACCATTTATATCTTATGTATTTTATTGCCATGTATTACAATTTTTTTTTTTTTGTTATTTTAGTTTATTATTCGCATATTAACTTTTTATTACACCTACTTCATTCTATCTCTGCATCATCCCAAGGTAGACTGGAAGAGAATGCCTTAGGCATTAAGTCCGCCTATATACCACTTGTGTATATGAAGTTTTAAATAAATAAATAAATAAATAAATTATAAAAAAACATTTTCTATAACTTTTATATATAATTTTAATTTTGATAAAAATAATTAAGTATAATATTAATTTTGATAAAAATAATGTAGTATCCGTTAGAATTTTTATGTTATTTGGAAGGTTATTGAAAATTTTTACTGTCATACAGTAGGGACTAGAGCTATGTAATGCGAGTGTAGATTTCGGCAATATTAGCCTATTTTTATTAGGTCTAATTAAGTATTTGTAATTAGTTTCGCTTAATTTGGTAAATAGTTACCTTTTTGTGTAATTTTTTTCTGGGTTATCCGATTTCAATGATTCTTTTTTTATTTCAAAGCTGGTGCTTCTCATGTGGTCCCATATAAATTTGATCAAGGTCTGACCAATAGTTTTTGATTTATTCTTATTAATTTATATTGTAGTCGGTTGTACAAAATTATTTATTTTAAATTATTCTTGTATATATTAATAACTTACCTTACATAGCAGGGGAAAACCATGATATAATAGTATTTGCTGATGATACTTCATTAATTTTCAAATGAAAATGACAATTACTATAATATGACGAAATAAACCATGCTATATCTAAATTATTAAAGTTGTTTAACGTTAATAATTTGCATTTAAATGGCGCTAATATCATTTAGTAAGAAATTCATAACTCCAAATGTTAAACATCTAAATGTAATTTAAATAAGGACGATCCTGGTTCAGCACCTAAACAATGCCCTAAACGAAAACTTACCCGTAAACAAGTGGTCATTGTTTGGTGGTCTAGCGCCGGTATGATTCATCACAGCTTCTTACCAAATGGGATGAGCATTACTGCAAATGTGTACTGTGAAGAACTGAACACAATGATGGAGAAGCTCGCACGTCTCCAACCAGCTTGGTCAATAATGCACAATAGATGGTCCCCAAGCTACAAGAGCTGGAGTTGGAAGCTCTCCGTCATCCGCCTTACTCACCAGACCTTGCGCCTACAGACTTCTTCTTTTTCCAGAATTTGGATAACTTTTTGCGGGAATTTTTTTTATACCTGAGAGGCAGTAAAAAATGTCTTTGAAGAATTTGTTGCCTCCCGTCCAGCTGCTTTTTTCAAGAAGGGCGTCAATTAACTGCCACTTCGTTGGCAAAAATGCATCGAATGCATGGATGATTACTTTGATTTGTAATAGTGGTGTATGGTGTCCACTATTAACAGACTCCGAGTGGTCTAGGAGCGGAAGAATGAAACTATTTTTCTTGATATGCCTTACTAGGTGCAGGCGAATGAAGGTGTTTATTTAGTCAACCCTGCCTATATTTATATTCCCGGCTACATCCTTAGTTAACCAATTGTAATATCTTTTATTTACTTAGCCAATTAGAATTTGTACATTTTGACCAATGAATATTAATCAGTAAAATATTATGTACAACTATTATATGTCGCGCTCCATTTGCCGGCGTAAGACTCGTGGATCGCTTCTCGTAGCTGCGTTGCTGGACGGGACTATATAAGTGATGCAGTCCGACGCGCGCGCGTAATCGGCGAGCGGCGGCGGCGTGGGACACATCTCCGGAACAGCAAGAAGAAGCGAAGCTGCGGCGTTGAAGAAACGGCTCGAAAACGGTCGACGGATACATGAAGATAGCCGGCGTGTGAAAACGATGCGGCGCTGATGATATTTGTGGCTGTTTCTTGTTTCTATATTAGAACGTTAAATATATACGTCGAATTATCTCGCATCGATATGCAGTCCGCAGTATCTCAGTAGCCGGGGGTAATTTATAAATACATGTTTTCTTCAGACCTTCACCTTCTGCCTTATGGTAGCACCAGGGTAACATTATTTATTGCCGTTTAAGGTTGATTAGCCTGGCTGCTACATCACTCTCCCCCTAGCGAAAGCGTACCGGAGGCTTGACGACTCGCCCATGGCTCGTAATTTTTAAAATGGGTTTTATCTGGGTTGATGTAGGTGATGGGTTTTCAAGCTTCCTCGCTGGTGGTTGAGATGATGATGCTGATGATGATGAATCCTCTGAAGTATCCTCGTTAATAACATAGGCAGGCTTTAGTCGGTCGATCGATATAATTGTAGATTTCCTTCCGGGTATTTGTAATTTAAAAGTCTTGCTATTTCGCTCTAATACTTTATACGGTCCATCGTAGGTAGGTTGAAATTGTTTCTTCACTGCGTCGTTTCTTACAAAAACTTGCTTGCATGTTTTCAAATCTTGATGGATGAATACTGATTTATTATTTCCGTGTGATGATGTGCGTTTTGACGATAAGACTTTGTTGATTGATTCTCGAAGTTGAGTTACAAAATCGTAATTCATTTCTTGATTATTTGACGATGTTGAAGTGAAGAAGTCACACGGTAGTCTTATGCTGCAGCCATAGGTTAGCTGAGCAGCGCTAAGACTAGTGTCTGCACGTGGTGTTGCTCGTAGTCCAAGTAGCACTGTAGGTAGCTCATCAATCCACTTTGTATGTTGAGATAAACGAGTTTTGAGTGCGGTCTTCAATGTACGATGCCATCGTTCGACTATTCCGTTTAATTGAGGATGGTATGCCGTTGTACGTGTCTTATGTATTCCCATAGTTTGAAGAAGTTTGAGGAATAGGTTGCTTTCGAAGTTTCTTCCTTGATCCGTTGTGATGGTTTTAGGTGATCCGAAACGAGTAATCCAATTTTCATAAATTATCTTCGCGACGGATTCAGCTGATGTATCATCGGTAGGTATTGCTTCTGGCCATCTTGTTGTTCTGTCGATCATTGTTACGAGGTAACGATGTCCTTGCGGTGAAATAGGTAATGGTCCAACGATGTCAACGTGCAGGTGTTCGAATCTCTCCGTAGGTGGAAATGAATCTAGGCTGCTTGATGTATGCCTTTGTACTTTGCATTTTTGACATTGAATGCATTGCTTCGCCCAGTTGCCAACATCCACTTGTATTGAAGGCCAAAAGAATTTTCCAGTGATGAGTTTTCTGGTTGCTCTAACACCTGGATGACTGATGTTGTGCAGTGCATTGAAGACTTCGCGACGACATTCTTCTGGTGGGTATGGTCGCATGGTTGACGTTGATGCTTCGCAGTATATAGGTACATGCGTCGTTGGCATTGTAACTTGCTTGATGGTCAAGTTGATGCTTTGCTTCGATAGATGTTTGATGTTGTCGCTATCTCTGTCTTGTGCTTCGGCGATCTTGTGATAGTCGATTGATGTAGGGCACGTTACGCTGTCGATTGGTATGCGACTGAGTGCGTCGGCGACTCCGTTGTCCTTCCCACTGATGTGACGTATGTCGGTCGTGAATTCGCTTATGAAAATGAGTTTTCTTGCTCGTCATGGTGTTTCCGAAGATGATGGTTTCTTCTGAAGTACATATGTTAATGGCTTGTGGTCGGTAAAAACGATCAGGTTTCGACCCTCGAACGTTTTTTTGAAGTGCTTGATAGCCATGTAGATAGCGAGTAATTCTCGGTCGAATGTACTGTAGTTACGTTGAGTATCGGAGAATTTCTTCGAAAAATAGCCAAGTGGTTGCCATTTCCCATTGATATATTGTTGGAGTACAGCTCCTGCTGAGAGATCGGAAGCGTTGCTGAAGATAGCAAGGGTTGCTTCGTGTGATGGGTGAGCGAGCAAAGCTGCATTTTGGATCGCAACTTTACAAGCTTCAAATGCCTTCGTGGCTTCATCGTTCCATCCTATTGACGTTTTATCTTTTTTCTTCGTGTTGTGAAGGTAAGCGTGAAGTGGTGCTTGGATTTCAGCGGCTTTAGGAATGTGTTCTCTGTAAAAATTAATCATCCCAAGAAAACGCCTTAGTTCTTCGATTGTTTTAGGTTTCGCATAATCGATGATTGCTCTGACTTTTTCAGTAGGCGGTTTGATTCCTTCCTTGCTGACGGTGAAACCAAGAAATTGAACTTCTTGTTGTCCAAATATGCACTTCGAAGGGTTGATTGTGATTCCATTGTCTTCTAATCGCTGTAGCACGGTGCGTAGATGGGTTTCGTGCGTTTCTTTATCAGGGCTTGCAACAAGGAGATCATCAATGAATGCGAAAACGAAATTCAGTCCATGAAGTACTTCGTGTATGAATCTTTGAAAGGTTTGACCAGCGTTCTTCAGTCCTGGAGTCATTCTTGGAAATTCGAATAATCCCATTGGAGTAATTATTGCTGTCTTCTCTATGTCTTCATCGCGTACTTTTATTTGTTGGTAAGCTCGGTTGAGATCGATGGTGGAAAATATAGTCTTGTCTGACAGTTGATGAGTGAAATCCTTGACTCGCGGTATTGGGTAGCGGTCAGGAGTGGTAATAGAATTCAGTCTTCTGTAATCTCCACAAACTCGTAATTCTCCATTCTTCTTCGGTACAACGTGAAGTGGTGATGACCAAGGGCTTTTGCTTGGACGGCATATTCCTTGCTCGATCATGTTTTCGAATTCCTTTCGAACTTGCTCGTATCGGTGTGGTGCGATTGGACGTGCACGGCAATGAAGTGGTGGTCCATTGGTTTCGATGAAATGCTCAACGTTGTGCTTCGGTGTTAATTTCATTGAAGTTATTCTTGTGATTCCAGGATATTCTTCAAGGATCTTGTGATACGATTGTTGAATGTCTATGCTTCTTATTGTGGGCAGATTGGTTGCTTGGACGAAAGACTGAGATGTAAGATTGGTTTTCCCGTCGATGATTCTTCTATTTTTGATGTCGACGATCAACTGGTGATGTTGAAGAAAATCAGCACCGATGATTGGTTTGCTGACTTTAGCGACGATAAATAAAACCTACGCCGACCATTCAAATCTCCATTTGAATGGTCGGCGTAGGTTTAAATCTAGTTCCATTGTTTTTTCTCCATATGTAGGAATCACCGTATTGTTTGCTGCGTAGAGTTGAAAATCCAGTGGCTTCATCTTCTGTCTTTGACTCGGCGGTAAAACTGAGATATTCGCTCCGGTGTCGATAAGGAAGGTAAGCTTGCTTTTTTTATCGGTGACAAAAAGACGGTAGGACTTTTCTGTTACGCTGGATCCCGTCGCATCAAGCATAGTAGTTAGTTTTCCGACTTCATATTTTCATTTTTGAATGTACACGGTGTTGTGCATTTTCTTGCCTCGGAACCAAAACGTCGATGATAGTAGCAGTAAGGGGATCTTGTTCTTGAGCTTGTTCGACTTCTACTTGCAGAGCGGTTGCGACGAAAAAGTGATCTTCGGTGTTGCTGATTGCGCTGGTTGTACTGTTGCTGGTAACAGGTTTGATGCTGGGAAGCTTTGAGCGCGGCGACTTCGAATGTTAGCTTCCGAATTTCTTCGAGAAGAAACTGGGTATCATTGGCCTTGGTTGAAGTGCCTTCGATCATCGATATGTGTGAGCTACTGCTGTTTTCGATCATCTTGTCTGCCAGGATTGCCAGTTCGTCGAGCTTCGTCTGCGTGCTGAATGTTTCACTCACTGCGAGTACCGATCGAACATATGGGGGTAGGTGGTTTACTCACATTAGCCGTAGCGTCGAATCTGGGACTTTATCTCGCGCCAAAGTACGCATTCTGCGTAGGTGTTGTGTGGGCTTCTGGTCTCCAAGTTCTATTTCTGATAGAAGTTTCTGTAGCTGGCGACTGTCGGATTCTTCATATGCAGAGATCAGACGATCCTTCAGCGAATTATACTGGTCGGATGCCGGTGGGTTGTACAACAGGTCCGAAATATGTTCGTTGTCTTGTTTCTCAAGTTGGGCGATTACCATCTGTGCTAGTTGCGTTTGACTCTTCTTTAAATCATTCGTTACGGCTTCAAAACTGACGAACCAAAGTCGAGGTTTATCTCTCCAAAACGGTGGTATTCTCAACGATAGAGATATGCCGGCGATTTCTTGTTCCTTGGCCGGGTTTGATGTATATGCGTCGGATTTCTTCGCTTCTCGCTCCATAATGACGTCTTGATTACACTGATTTTATATATACTGAAGTCCTCCTTGATATTTTTCCTACTATTCTTGCAGGGATCTTCCTTATCGGTGTTCGTAACGGGGTCACCAATGTAATAGTGGTGTATCGTGTCCACTATTAACAGACTCCGAGTGGTCTAGGAGCGGAGGAATGAAACTATTTTTCTTGATATGCCTTACTATGTGCAGGCGAATGAAGGTGTTTATTTAGTCAACCCTGCCTATATTTATATTCCCGGCTACATCCTTAGTTAACCAATTGTAATATCTTTTATTTACTTAGCCAATTAGAATTTGTACATTTTGACCAATGAAGATTAATCAGTAAAATATTGTGTACAACTATTATATGTCACGCTCCATTTGCCGGCGTAAGACTCGTGGATCGCTTCTCGTAGCTGCGTTGCTGGACGGGACTATATAAGTGATGCAGTCCGACGCGCGCGCGTAATCGGCGAGCGGCGGCGGCGTGGACACATCTCCGGAACAGCAAGAAGAAGCGAAGCTGCGGCGTTGAAGAAACGGCTCGAAAACGGTCGACGGATACATGAAGATAGCCGGCGTGTGAAGACGATGCGGCGCTGATGATATTTGTGGCTGTTTCTTGTTTCTATATTAGAACGTTAAATATATACGTCGAATTATCTCGCATCGATATGCAGTCCGCAGTATCTCAGTAGCCGGGGGTAATTTGTAAATAAATGTTTTCTTCAGACCTTCACCTTCTGCGTTATGGTAGCAGCAGGGTAACATTATTTATTGCCGTTTAAGGTTAATTAGCCTGGCTGCTACAGATTAATAGAAATAAAAAAGAAAAGTAATTACGTTAATTTATTTCATAACATAACGGCAATTTCATAGGTAAAGACCTAATATTATACGTGTTACCGTCTCTTTACTTTTTTGTGTACTGTTTGATCCAAAATCTCTAAGGTACCTTAAGGAACTATTTCACTATCGACTTGAATTTTATGATCGAATTTGGGTTCAGTATATAGCTTCACTTTGAATACTCCTTGCAGCGTAACTTCGTTTTGTAATAAGTCATTTACTTCAAAAGCAACCCGAATTTTGAAGTCATTACCACTTAACATCCAGCAAGCGCAATATTTACAGACTTTTAAAAAAACAACTTAAGGAGTACTATTTAAATTTCCCATAATAATAAATATCAAGTTTGTAGTCACAACTTTTGCGTTATTGTAACCACTTTGTTTAAATGCAATAAAGAGTTATCTATCTATCTATCTATCTACCATGTAGTGGCGAGGCGATGTAAGAATATCCACTACCCCATATCATCCCGTGAGTGTCGTGAGAGGCGACAGAGGAAAACAAATCAGGAGATGGGCAGCAGGGTCTTCTTAATACCGACTAAAAATAAAAAAAACTGTGGCAACTATGACAAATATTCATCCTATGAGGCAATTTATGGGGGAGGCCTATGTTCAGTAGTGGACTTTCATAGGCTGTAACGGTAACGGTAACGCTTGTCGTGGGACCGCTACCGGTGCGGGTGCGAGTAAATAGAACTCCACGAAATCCTTGCTAAAATATTTCTAATATTTTCCAGCTTGCTACATCTGCATGTCAATTTGCATCATGTTCGCCTGGCCATCTTCCACTCTGCAGCTCTTCTCGTCTGCAAACACGACCCTCAACCGACCAATGACGGAGACCGAGAGTTCCCTTTTAGGCAGCCTTTCTTCAATCAGCGCCTTGATAAGCATACCGTTTGTCAGTTACTTTGTAGAAGCTCTTGGAAGAAAATATTGTTGTATGCTCTTTACAGTGATTCAAGTAGTAAGTTTAATTTATAGTGAATATTTTGGAGAGATTTTAAAAGAAATCCAGACAAAGATTACAGAAAAACAATTGCATTCGTTTCGCCTGAGAGCAGCGGAGTCAAAAAAGCAACTTGCAGAAACCATCTATGTGCAACAACAACAACAAATAATTGTTCTGGATCTGAATGTTTGTCAACGTACAATTTATATTAATGTAAAAAACCTCAGGGCATGTCCTGTTGGACATGGACCTTTCCTAATTGTAGAGATAATTTGCCTCAATACTTACACTTGTTAAGTAGATAGTTTTGCACTCTTGACGCTGCTTCCTGTCAGCAGTCTGGGTGTTTGACGCCTGGTGTTAACAAGATGATCATTCCACTATTTGTGAGAATCCATAAGGTCTTTGGCATATCCCATAAACGCCCCTTGCGACACCCACGTTACAAAATGGGATGATGGAATGTCTTGTACCGTAACTACAAGTTAAGTACATTAATGTACGTAAGTAAATTAGGCAATAAACACTCATAGGTCATAAACTTCCAAGTCGAAAGAATTATTGGTACCATTATGAATCATAGTGTTTGATCATAGTTTATAAAACCTTGAAAATAAATACAACGCAGTGCAGTGGCAGTGTAAGTGTATACACTACCTCGTATTATTGCATGGGTATCGTAAGAGGTGACAAAACAAGATGGGCAGCAGTATCTTCATGATAATAACTCAAAGTAATAAAAACTGTGTTTGCCAATCAGTCCGATTGTAATGAATGAAAACTGTGGCTAAATTTTGACCATTTTGCTTATTTAGAGTAAGAATAGTATTTCTTTAATATTAAATAAATTTAAAATGAAGAATAAATCAACATCCTACCAACACATGGATAAAAAATCAATATACCTTTTATCTAAACGTGGTTGAGCCATGCTGCAGCGATGAGGTGGCTCGACCGGGGAAGGACCGCGCTTTCACAGAATACCAGTGTGAAAAAGCAGCATAAATCTACTGTTTCTTGAGTGACGAGAACCGGAGACCCTATTTACTGATAACGAGGTATTCTATCTTAGTCCTCAGGGCTGACAACACGTCTGTATTTCAATTTTTAATCGAGGATAGATTAATGTAACTGTTTATGGGCCATAGTATCAATATAATAAATAGGTAAGTATACCATCAGATGGTCTGTGTGCTCGTTTTTCTTTTACCTTACACTTTAAAAAAATTGTAAGAGTCATTAGTGTGGGGAAGAATTCTACAAAATTAAAATATAATTATAGGAGTAAGTCATATCGTTACGTATATAAATTTTCCTACCTACATAAAATATAAAAAAAGGTTGTAAACTTTTCCAATACTCTAGTTTGAATATTTACTCAGGTTTTTTTTTATCTCCAGATCAGTTGGGTCATTATAACTGTTTGCTACAAGGTGGAAGCCATTCTCGCAGCAAGTTTTCTGTTTGGAATCTGCAGATGTTTATTAATGATTGTACCAATCTACATCAGCGAGATCTGCCAAGCCTCCATACGAGGGGCGATGATTTCAAGCTTGTTAGTCTTCGAATCAATTGGAATGCTCGTTTCTTACCTCATGGGAGGCTATTTGAGCTACGACGTCATGAACTACGTCTGTTTATCCATGACAGTGCTTGGTGTGGTTTTAATATCTTTTTTGAAGGAGTCACCGCTACATCTTATGAGGAAAGGCCACGAGAACGTAAGTTGAATGAAAAAAAAACTCTACCATTTCGCATTCTTCTTCTTCTTATCTATCAGCATATACCGACTTTAATGCTGGTCATGGTCATTTCCTATTATAGGTAGAAATAGCTATAATAGCTTGGAAGCTTTTTTGAAACTTAATCCTGATAGTAAGTAGCTAGACATCTACTACTGCGAATGTTAACACTGCCAAGCGTGGTGTTTAAGACAAATCTTTCCCAACGGGAAGGGCTCATGTCCAGCGCTGTGTAGAAAAAGTATTTGATGGCAGTTTCATGATGACTGGAATCAAACTTTATGCAAAAACAAACAAATTATTGTTTTGGTTATACTTAGTTGTGGTTGCCCTGTGCTACTGACACAAACGTAGTTTCTATTTTAGCATCACACCAGACAGACTTTGAATTCTTATTCAAAGCTGTTACTACTACGTTTATTACGTGGTAAAGTCAAGTTTTAGCTATGGTATGATTGCAGCACGGATAGATCTTTTTGATCTTTTTTTCGGATAGATTTTTGTACGTGGTAGAGCCATGCTGCAGCTATATTAGTAGTATAGTTGTAGCACGAATGGGTCGGCTCGACCGGGGAAGGACCACGCTCTCACAGAATACCAGCGTAAAATAACAGCTTAACACTGCTGTGTTTCGTATGGTGATTGTAGAGAACCGGAGACCCTTTTTACTGGAAACGAGGCTCGGGAAGGGCCACGCTCTCACAGAATACCAGCGTAAAGTATCAGCTTAATGCTGCTGCGTTTTGTATGGTAAGTGTAGATAACCGGAGACCCTTTTTACTGGAGAGGAGGCATTCCATCTTAGTCCTTACAGCTGGCGGCGCATCTGCATTTTGTTTCGCAAACGAGGATAGATGTAGATATCTATGGGCCACAGCAACCACTTACTATCAGGTGGACTGTGTGCTCGCTTGCCACCTTTATCCTATAAAAAAGCTTGACGACAATTCCATTAGATGATATAATAATAGAAGTAGCCCTAGCTTGTGACCCAGGTTATCTATGATATCGACACAAACACGTGGCTCTCTTGACTCTGACGTCCCGGCGATCACCCAAGTCGTCCCGCTCAAAAGTCGCCACTGTCCTTTATGCCAACACCGCATGGCGTATGTGTATTATCTCTTCTATTTACAGGAGGCTAAACGAGCAATCGCATTCTACAGAGGCACGTCTCTCAATTCTAATCTGGTTGAAGAAGAATTGAAAACGCTTCGAAGGGCGCTTAATCCGGATTTGGGTGGTGGGTATCATAGAAAAATAGTCGTTGTTCTCGAAAATTTCAATTAGTACACAGAGTACCCATTTGGACGTAGGTCTTCCAAATCACTAACCGAGTTTTTAGGTCTTAATATCAAACCAAGGTTATGGACAATAACAAATTGTAACGAAGCCCTTCAATAAATAAAATTGGCCTTCTGTTAAAATATACAAATATTAAATCATATATGTAGGATGTTATTATGATGTATAGAGTCACATGAAAAGGCTTTTAGAATAGAATATAATCACTTTTATTCAATATAGTACTACTAACACTGGTTCGGATAAAACCTCTGTCCTGGGAAGAACCAGCAAGAAACCCAGCGGGACTTTTCTTTTAAATAAGGTTTATTTACAATAGATTACTTAATACAAACTGTAAATTGTACCGAGACTAATTTTGTAGTTAAGAATAATAATTAATTAATTTGCACGAATTAATTATCCAACGAGTCAAGGATAGGCTAGTAATGGAATACGATAAGCGCACCGTTCCACGCCAGAGCCAAGACTTCCTTAACGGCGGCCGCTTCGTCCTATTTATACAAGCAAAACAAGTAGCTAGACAAACGGGCGCCACCGCAGGTAATGGCGCAGGTGTGCGGTGCACGTGTTGTTTACAAGAATTCTGTCTAGCTACAACGGCGCCGCAGCACGTGCAATGGCGCAGGCACCGTCATATATATTTATGTGACCAGGTGAACAAATATAGAGGTTTAGATTTAGCCTATTTGTTATATATATGGTGTGATAGTCTTAGTAAATTAGTTATTTTAGGTGTGTCTTGGAAGAATGAATATTCACTAGAGCAACCGAAAGCCTTAAAAGGAAAAGAAAGATAGTGTCTTATTATTTTAAGTTAAAGAACCTCGTTCACGAGGAAAGGGCTCAAAAAGGTTAAAGAACATTAAATCGTCCTTATTTCACTTGTATCAGACTCACATAAGTTAAAAAATTAAAGTTAAAGTTACAGTCTATATAAGTCCCATTGCTGGCCACAGGCCTCCTCTCATTTCTGAGAGGGTTTAAGGGTATTGGAAATGTCCGCCACGCTGCCCCAATGTGTGTTGGCGTACTTCACGTGTCTTCAAAATATTTTTTTTTCTTATTTCTCAAACATGCAGGTTTCCTCACGATGTTGTCAAGCACGTGGTAAATCGGCACTTAAAATTGCAATTAACAATTCCATTGGTGCCGACGTCCCCATCGAACCCGGGTTACACGCATACTGTGAAACTTACAGCGAGCGCTAACCATCTGAGCTACCATGGCTCTCTATATCATCACATAAGTTAATTATTTATTAATTATATTTTCCCGCTTGGAAAAGTCTCATAATATTTATATAAAACTATTCTATACAGAGGCTACGCTCTCCCACATTTAACCTTTATCTATGGACGTAATTTTTTTGTCACACTACCATGGACGCGCGGTCTCTCGGGCCGCTATGTTATGAAGCAAAAATATTACATAAATAATAATTTTATTTTTATGCTATTATATTTATTTCTATCTAGGCATATTAAAAAGAAATCATTTGGATGATTTTAATCAATCTTTATTTATTTCTTACATAATTGAAGCATATCATCTGTAAAAGGCACTATCTGGCATAAATTTGCTTGAGATCAGTTTTAGGACTGAAAAATTAAATCAGTTAAACTTTTAAGAAAAATTAACATTCTTTTCTATAAATTTAAGGCTGGTAATAACATAAAAACAAATTAAAATTTAAAAATTCTGACAATGGTCCAATATGTATAAAATTATTAGCAGTCCTTGCACAAGGCTTTGGAACACTGTAAACATATAACTTGTTTAAAATTTCTATAAGTATAGCTTTAATTCCTCTTTTTACGGGACAAAGAAGATATTCTTTTCGCTTTGAGTGGGTCTCCTGAGTAGAAGGTTTGTCTGGAGGCATATCTACCCCTAAAACTCGCTTCAGTGTTATTTTTAGTTCATATGCTATATTTGGGTTGCAGCGGTGACCTTGCCGTTTGTTTTGATGTAGATGCACTTTGAGTACTATTTATTGACATTTTGATTGAAAATAATCCAAAGAAGAAAAAAAGTCCATCAAGATTTTTTATATAGGAAACGTCGACGTGCGGTCCCACAGACCGCGGTCGAAATTGAAAGTAAAATAATTTACCAAATTTACAGCCGGCGACATAACTTCCCACCTCAACACACGTTTCGCCGCTAAAACTAAAGCTACTGAGCGCCATAGATAGAGAGAGCTAGGGAAAGGGGTAAACACGAAAATTACAAACTGCAAGCGGCCTGTGAGACCGCGCGTCCATAGTTAAAAGTTAAAAAAAAATGTGGGAGAGGCACACAGCTCTACACAGGCCAAAGCCGTATACGGTTAGCGCCGATCAAAACCACGCACTTCCCCCGACGAGGGACAAGAAGTAGGGGACTGGACCGTATTCCACAGTAAAATAACTGGCGAACCAGTAAAATATATAAACGATATATCGATAGGGACTTTTCTTATTTCGTTTGTAATGGTGTTCCTAACATTCGTACCAATTTTTAGCTCTATGCGAATTATCATAACCTTACCCCTATTTTTTGAGCCAACTTGACCGGCCTAAAATATTCCATGATTTATGATTCTTGGCATGTATATCGTTGTATATCTGTCTTTTAAGAGGTTATATTATGAAACATCTGTGATTTCAGATATTATGTAAGAAAATCTTTTATTAACGTTATCTATGATTTCTGTAGATAAATTCAAAAAATATTATAAACAATATGTCAATCTATGACTTTATGATATTGATTACAATTATTTTGTTTTGATGATTTGTGTTTTTTTTTGTTTGAAATACTCTTCAAGATTTAAGAATTTGCTTATGCTAGCCCTAGTGGGGAAAAGTGAACTAGGTTTATTATAACAATGTAATTTGTCCCACCAAGAAACGACTAGTGGGGAAAAGTAGACGAACACATCTTAAATGTCCACTTTGTCCCACCAGTGGGACATTTGGTGGGAAAAAGTGCAATAAACCCTTTACTTTTCACTATAATAGTGAATGTTCAAAATTAATGTATTTTAACGTTATGCTTCTTAATAATTTTTAATTGTTCAAATATTACTTCTATGATATTTTCAGATGACTTTATATTATAATAATTAAGAGGATTGTGAAGCTGTAAATTTCCATAAAAAAGCAAAAACGTTTTCCCCGTAAGCATAGTCTAATTTTCATAATTTTTAGAAATGTTGTAGGGGTAATGAAATACTAGGTCCAAACGTATTTAATTTAAAGAAATATTGCATACGATATATAAGTTATTACCATTTAAATATCTATATTATTGACTTAAAAACTTCTCGAGCGTTTTTATTTTTTAAATTAAACTATACTGAATTACTAAAAAAGAAAAACGTGCAGACTTAGATACTGGATCTAATGAGACCGAAATTGTCTTATTTCGTTAAGGCTTAGGGGGATGAAAACGTTATCGGCCGAAACAAAATGTTATATTAATTAATAATAAATGTAAATTTACAGATGCTACGCCTGAAGAAGAGAAACTAAATTCTGACCTAAAGGAAAACCCTAAACTTTCCTGGTGGCAATTTTTAAGTAAGTACATTCCAGTTGCTCCTCGTATTATTAACTGCTTCTTGTTTGGATATGTACAATAAAACTTTTGGTAAATCCAAATGTGCATGCTTTAAGCACTCATGTTATACGAATTTTTTAAAGGAGTTTAAATACACACAAGTTTTCACTAATAACCTTATTACTATACTTTCAATTTTCCGATAATTTTAAGTCAAACGTCAATAAAAAAAAAATTGGAAATTCCAAAAGTGCACGACTCATAATGCTCATATGATCGTGAAAAAAAATTAAAAAAAATTGTAAATTGTAGTTCTATTCGGCCGGCCATATAGCTCGAAGAACCGACAACCCATGGGGAAAAAAGGTTCTCGAGTGGCGGCCTATTACCGGCGGACGAAGTATAGGGCGTCCCCCCACTAGATGGAGTGACGACCTGGTAAGAGATGCAGGAAGTCGATGAATGCAGATGGCTCAGGACCGTGCTTTGTGGCATTCCTTTGTGGCATTCCTTTGTGGCGTTCCAGTAGCAGTCACCGAAGTACACCTTCTAGTCATTCCAACAAGTCCGTAGGTAAGATCTTATCATAACTAACAAACCGAGCCCAAACTCGACACACGTAGTTTCACTGGTCGAGGAGTTCCAGCAGCATTCGTTAAAGTAGACCTTCAGGTCACTTTATCAAGTCCGGAGATAAGGTCTCATCATAACTAACAAAACGAGTCCAAATTTGGCACACCTAGTTTTACTCGTCAAGGAGTTCCAGTAGCATTCACCGAAGTACACCTTCGGTCACTTCTCATGTCCGGAGGAAAGGTGTCAAGATAACTATCAAAACGAGCCCAAACTCAGAACACCTATTTCTACTCGTCGAGGAGTTCCAGTAGTCACTCCATAAAGTCCAAGACGTATTTAAGTATATTTATATATAAATCCTACTTACTTTTAGCGAAACAAAATATTGTAATAAAAATCTGTGATTATAAAAATAATAATATTAGGTCCTGACATATGAAATTAGCGTTTTGTCGTACTGACCACTTTGATCTGAAATACAATCTCCTCTTTGGTTAAGAATTCCAAATTCAAATTTATAAATTCATTTAGCTGGTACATTTGAGTTTTGAAAACAGTCATTCATTTGTTTTTCCTTATTATTTTATTCTTTGGCGTCGCTTATTACCGCACAATGGAAAATATGAAATATCGGTATATTTACGAGTACGAGTTCTACCGTGGCACCAGTGCTGCAGAAACAGCTCGAAGGATTAATAATGTGTACGGCGCTGGTGTCGCAAAAGAAAGCACGGTACGTTTTTCGTTTCAACGTTTTGGTTCTGGAAATTTCGACCTTCAGAACCAACCCCGTGGACGGCCGGAGACCAAAGTGGAAAATGAAGAATAAAAGGCTATTGTGGAAGCGGATCCATCACAAAGCACTTCAGAGATAGCTGCAGGCTTCGGGGTAAGTGATAAAACTGTATTAATCCACTTGAAAATCAGGAAAGTAAAAAAACTTGAACGATGGGTACCTCATGAATTGAGTGAATCTAACTTGCAAACACGCGTCGACTGCTGTGTTACTTTGCTCAACCGACAAAATAATGAAGGGATTTTAAATCGAATCATTACTTGTGATGAAAAGTGGATACTCTACGATAATCGGAAGCGCTCGTCGCAATGGTTGAACCCTGGAGACCCAGCCAAATCCTGCCCTAAACGAAAATTGACTCAGAAAAAGTTACTTGTGAGTGGACTAGCGCCGATGTCGTTCACTACAGCTTTCTAAAATCTGGCCAAACGATTACAGCAGATATTTATTGTCAGCAACTGTAAACCATGAAGGAAGAACTAGCTGCTAAACAACCGAGATTGGTCAATTGCTCTAAGCCACTGCTGTTTCACGACAACGCAAGACCACACACTGCACAACAAACAACTACTAAGTTAGATGAGCTACAATTGGACATCCACCGTACTCCCTGGACGTTGCTCCAACAGATTACCATTTTTTCCGGAATTTGGACAACTTCTTACATGGAAAAAAATTCAACTCCGATGCGGCAGTCCAAACCGCCTTCAAAGAGTTTATTGATTCTCGCCCCCATGGTTTTTTAGTAAAGGGATCAATGAACTACCTTTGAGATGGCAAAAGTGCATAGTTAACAACGGTGCATACTTTGATTAATTAAATATATTTTACAAAAAAAAAAATGACTTTATATTCCTCCCGTACAAAACAACAATTTCATATGTAAGGACCTAATATCTTACCTTGCCAAGTATGTATCAAATTTGGTTTTTCGAATATTTTATATTTCTACAGCGATCTTTTCCGCTGCAAACAAGCGATACAATATCTACTCACGACGGTTGAGCTCGGAGTGACGGAGTGAGGCAAAGTGTATTTAGTAAAATAAATCATTACAAGGCTGCTCAAAGCAATAAAAATTTCGGGATAACTCAACCGAAAAAATTTAATTATAACTTAACAAAATAAAATTAAACTGCCATTTACATTCCATGGCTTCCCACATGATAGATGAAGATATTAAAAAATAGATTGAGTTGAAAAATTTATATTTTCAAAAGTTATCGTGCTTACCTCTCCATGCGGACTTGATAAATCCACACCATAAGCCACTAAAACCAATTAATTGATTTGAAAAACAATAAAAAGTTCAACAATCATCTATCTTTCTGAAAATGTGCTTTTCATATCATTTATATGTACAATATGATTGTTAGATACGATTTCATGCGACAAAACGTTGGAATCTTAATTTTAGGCGCTATTAGAACATATCTACGCGCTTCGCGCTTAAGACATGCAATATTACAGTAGTAATTTAATTTTAAAAGGGATAACAAAATTTTCTACCTGGTAACCTAATATTTACACGTAGAGTACCTCGATGATTTCTTAGCGTGGTAAGCGTGATCGAAAAAAATCTCGGGTCGGGTCAAAATCAGTTATTGGGTTTTTCTGTTAAGAAACACTCAGTAGCAGCTTGCTCTTAAATACGGTCTCAAAGATGATTGTCGCCATTCCAGTGATTTACATAGGCATGTCACCTCCGGTTTTACGGCGCCTGTCGGGTCATCTGAGGCGACTTTGACTCCGTGACGGACCGCTCCGGGCTCGAATGCAGAAGACGACGCTTCCCCATACCGCCCGCATTGTCTGCCGGTTTTTTTCCTTTCCACTAACCCTCGGCCGTTTGGTCTCCCCTGCCGAGGGCTTCCATCTGATTGGGTTATTTTTTATTTATGTATTTCTTATTTATTTGATTTACTATTCTTAATGTAAATTTATGTATATTTATCATTTTCTTTTATATATTTATTCAGCCCAATCAGATGATAAAACTACTTTTATACCCGTTAATAATAATAATCGCATCGTCCGCCGATTTCTTTCCCTATCCCCCTAACCTCGCATTCATCTGTTAGGGTTTATTTATATTTATTGATGTATTTTTTTTATTTGTTTTGCTACATTTAATATATGCTCGAATCATTCCAGAATGTATGCTCGTTATATGTGTGTGTGTGTGTGTGTGTGTGTGTGTGTGTGTGTGTGTGTGTGTGTGTGTGTGTGTGTGTGTGTGCGTGCGTGCGTGCGTGCGTGCGTGCGTGCGTGCGCGTGCGTGCGTGTGCGTGCGTGCGCGTGCGTGCGTGCGTGCGTGCGTGCGTGCGTGCGTGCGTGCGTGCGTGCGTGCGTGCGTGCGTGCGTGCGTGCGTGCGTGCGTGCGTGCGTGCGTGCGTGCGTGCGTGCGTGCGTGCGTGCGTGCGTGCGTGCGTGCGTGCGTGCGTGCGTGCGTGCGTGCGTGCGTGCGTGCGTGCGTGCGTGCGTGTGTGCGTGCGTGCGTGCGTGCGTGCGTGCGTGCGTGCGCGTGCGTGCGTGCGTGCGTGCGTGCGTGCGTGCGTGCGTGTGCGTGCGTGCGCGTGCGTGCGTGCGTGCGTGCGTGCGTGCGTGTGCGTGTGTGTGTGCGTGTGTGAGTGCGTGCGTGCGTGCGTGCGTGCGTGCGTGCGTGCGTGCGTGCGTGCGTGCGTGCGTGCGTGCGTGCGTGCGTGCGCGTGAGTGTGTTCCTGCTGCGCATTACCTGGGAAGAGGGATGCGCTGGGGCGATCAGCACTGGGCCTCGGATGTGTATAAAAATTGCTTGCTTCCTCCCTGGTGGGATAGTATATTATTTGAACGTTAAGGAATAACGCTCCTACAGATGTGGCAAACCTTTTGCTTCCTCGTGGAACTTGATGTTGTAAGCTGTCTGTAGGAGCGAAGTACAGTTTATATTATTGTAAAGTGTAGTGTGTCGTACATTAAAGTCGAGTTTTCGTATCTTCGTCTATTACTCACTCGCCATCCGGACTGCCCACTGCCTCACTACAATTGACGCCCAACTGGAAGGCCAGAAGAACAACGATAGCTCTGCAGAGAACTCCCCGGCACGGCGTTTGATGAGTGACGAGAGCGATTACGATCTTGTGGACGATCATCATCTAGAGCAACACAGCTACACGACAAAATTTGAAAGGAAGACCCATATCGCCAAGATGACGGATAAGAAAGCCATTAATCTCACGGATGAGCAATTTGAGCGACAGTTTTCCCGTCTGTCACCGCCTTCACCGTCTCGAAGCTTATTCGTCACATGCAATTATACCTACAATGGTCACAAGTCCAAAGAGGTTGTAGAGGCCTTCTTGACCGCGGTGAATATTTTCAGGCGGAAGGAAGGTATTGATGACAAAACAACCTTAAAAGAACTCCCTCTATTGCTCAAGGAGGAAGCGGGGATATGATGGCAGGCAAGCTAATTACTACCTGGTTAAGTTTCGAAGCACGTCTGCGTGAAAATTTCGCTTCTGTTAAAGAAGCTTACCTGACCAGACTTTGGTGTTAACACTGAAGAATTTTTGCGTAGTAAGCGCCTTCTTTTCTCACTACTCCCAGACCCCGCACACCCGGAAAAGCAGCAACTAGATATTATTTATGGTTTGCTTTGGATAGACATCAGAGATAAGATACCACGCTCGAATATTAAGAATTTTGATGAATTACTAAAAATGCTCGTACTGTCGAACATCTACTGAATGAAAAAAAAATATCTGAAACGACTAACAACCAAGCAGCTATATCCACGCACAAAAAAAAGAAATGCAAGTACTGCAAAAATATGGGACACGTAGTCGAAAACTGCAGTAAAAAGATTTTTGCAGAGAACAAAGCCCAGAACTCTTCAAAAGTTACTGCTACCATTGCTGATCTTTCAAAGATGGGCTTCTCCAAGGAGGAAAATACACAATCTCCGTCACCAAGTTCACCAAACTTCAGTTTTTATGGATGTGGAGCTCCTGGTATTGTTCGTACTAATTGCCCAACATGCTACCAGCCACCACCTAAAGAGCATACCGCTGTTGGTGCCGTTGATGTTTCAATTGATGCCAGAGACCGGCCTGTGGATTTAATTGAGGTGGAAGGTGTGACAACCGCGGCCTACATAGAGTCTTGTGCGAAATCCAGCGTAGCTTCGTACGAGATATACTGTAAGCACAAAAAGGAAGGGTATCGGTTTACAGAGGCTTTTGTCAACATCACTTTAGCAGATGGAATAAAAAAGAACCGAGCAGTACTGGTAGCAAATTTGCCTATTAAATTAAATGGCCGTACCATACCGACTACCATGATAGTTTTGCCTGAATCACGCAATGTCCGAATTCTTCTTGGTGTAGGATTCATACAAGACTCTGTTGGTTTTAAATTTGCTTCAAGCTACTTACTCTTTCGTGGACAACCCTCACCAAGAATATGAACTTTATGGGGAGATTTTCGTCAGTTTCGAGAAGGACGTTAAGCTTTCACCAGTCAGAGTGGACATAAATTCATTGCCTAACTTGCCAGAGAGTAGTGCAACTGAGGTAGTATTTATGAAACCTTTTAAAATGAGACCTATTGACATCTCTTCTCCACCTCCAAAGAAACAGTGCAATCAACTGTTTGATGGTTACTCGCCCATAATGGATTCACTGTACGCAGATGTCAGAAATAGTCTGACCAAAATAGTTTTGAGTCAGAGCTTTTCCCAGATACAAGAATTTCCTTAGTGGATGCATCCATGCTGAATGACCAACTCATTCACAGTGCATTCGTGTTTACACCAAACGGACAACCTGTAAATGGTTTTGAGTATACTCCTATATATATATATATATATATATATATATATATATATATATATATGTGTAAGATGCATGTTAAGAATATAGAGAACTTAAATGGAAAGCTTTATTCCCACTTCTTATGAGGAGAATAGAATAGAATCACTTTTATTCAATATAGTACTACTACCACCGGTTCGGATAAAACCTCTGTCCTGGGAAGAACCAGCAAGAAACCCAGCGGGACTTTTCTTTTAAATAAGGTTAATTTACAATAGATTACTTAATACAACTATAAATTGTACAGAGACTAATTTTGTAGTTTAGAATAATAATTAATTCGTTTGCGCGAATTAATTATCCAACGAGTCAAGGATAAGCTAGTAACGGAATAAGACAAGCGCACCGTTCCACGCCAGAGCCAATACTGTCTTAACGGCGGCCGCTCCGTCCGTTTTATACAACCAAAACGGGTGCCACCGCAGGTGCATTGGCGCAGGTGTGCGGTGCACGTGTTGCTTAAAAGAATTCTGTCTAGCTACACCGACGCCGCCGCACGTGCAGTGGTGCTGGTGCCGTCACGGCCATGCTGACATGCGTGCGTCCTCGCACGCGCTCCATTACAATCTTAGTTATCTTTATGCTAGATCAGAATGACTAGTCTCTGTAGCCATATCATTAGATTGGCACAAGCCCTGCAATCATTTCTCCCTTTTTTTTATAGAATCATTGTTTGTTTTTTTTCTTTTTTTTTTCAAGTACTGTTTTCGCTAGTCCGGAATCACTATTCCCTATAGCCATATCACTGGACCGGCACAAAGCCCTGCAATGATAGTAAGAACTATTCTTTTTTCTTAATCTTCTTTTTTCAAGTACTATTTATGCTAGTCCGGAATCACTATTCCCTGTAGCTATATCATTGGACCGGCAAACGCCCTGCAATGATAGTAAGAACCACTTTTTTTCTTACTCTCTTTTTTTTTTCAAATACCGCAAGTATATCCCTGTCACAATCACACAGTAGTGTAACGTCAGGGATGTAGTGACATGATAACGCTAACAGCAACACGACACATCCCAGTGCAACACAGACCAGCCTCTCAGCGACACCATCTTCCTTTCCTGCACTAGAAGAATTACTCCGCTAGAGTGATGCAACCTCTCAGTATTTTCTAGACGCGCAGACACGGCCACTTCTGACTGTCGCAAGTCTTCGTGCGGTTGACAGTAAACCGCATACGGTCTATCAGTTATCACCACCTGCTAACAGATATTAACACTTGTTAAATATTACAATGCTCGACCATCCTAGACTTCATTTAGCTCATGGACGAGCCTATACGGCCAACTCCAGACAAACGCGCTCCAGCGTGCGGTTCCGCTGCGTTCGCGCCACACTCGTGCCAGCGAGCCGTCGCGCCGTACTGGCGCCAGTGAATCGTTGCCCTGCTTTGCAAAATTAAAAGAAATTGAGATAAATGTATTACGAACCATAGAATTCCGAGCTTCTAAAGTTCACTACACGTTCTCTTATGAAACATGGCACTCACAAACCGTTGCAAGCATTGCAAAAACGGCAGCTATGTGAAGAGATAGATACCACCACATATTTCAAAGGGAAGGAGGCAACTGCGCGAAATCTACGAAAGCTGACCAAGCCTCAGATGTCCATTTACAGCGCCAAAGGACCATGTGTTCGGCGGCCGCTTGAATTGCCTTGTCGTAAGATCTGCCGATAAGTTACTGACTGCAGCGGTGTAGGCTCAATCTTACCAGCGCTCGGCCGTACCTGACCATGTTCGATTAGCCGTCCCAACATCTTCCTCATTGATCATTGTTGTAGGAGACTTCTACGAATCCCTCGACATCAAACCCCAATCTTGTCGACCACACAATATTCGGAGTAAGCTGCAACACTTATCAACACATTAGAACACCAAAAGGCCACTTATTATTTTCAATTCATAGAACGTTAAATTTATTCAATTATTTTGGTACATCGCTTAAACATTTCGAACTTCAAAATGTAACAAATGTTAATCATGTCTCGCGTGAACTATCAAATTATAATAAAACTTGAACAAGTTAAGTTTTCACTGAATGCAAACTATAACTCATCTAGAAAGCCTCCAACATTTCTTTCGACATTTATTAACATATTTCGGTAAGTTAAAAAATAATGAAAGTACTCGCGGGTACTTTTAATATAAATCGAACAAAAGGATTTATCTTTGGGCTTAAATCATTTCACTTTAAATCTTTTCTCTACACTTTAATGATACGTCAATATTATAAGTAAGACAGCAAATTTCATTACGGCATTTAACATAAAAAGAGAGTCATCAATGTGAAATTGCATTGTTATAGGTCTTTCACTATATGTGGGCAATAATGGGGACTTTATCCCACTTCTGATGTAAGATGGATGTTAAGAATATAGAGAACTTAAATGGAAAGCTTTATTCCCACTTCTTATGAGGGATGTTATTATGATGTATAGAGTCACATAAAAAATCTTTTAGAATAGAATAGAATCACTTTTATTCAATATAGTACTACTACCACCGGTTCGGTTAAAACCTCTGTCCTGGGAAGAACCAGCAAGGAACCCAGCGGGACTTTTCTTATAAATAAGGTTAATTTACAATAGATTACTTAATACAACTATAAATTGTACAGAGACTAATTTTGTAGTTTAGAATAATAATTAATTCGTTTGCGCGAATTAATTATCCACCGAGTCAAGGATAAGCTAGTAACGGAATACGACAAGCGCACCGTTCCACGCCAGAGCCAAGACTGTCTTAACGGCGGCCGCTCCGTCCGTTTTATACAACCAAAACGGGTGCCACCGCAGGTGCATTAGCGCAGGTGTGCGGTGCACGTGTTGCTTACAAGAATTCTGTCTAGCTACACTGACGCCGCCGCACGTGCAGTGGTGCTGGTGCCGTCATATACATTATATAGTAGGCATATGCCCAGCAGTGGGACATATATAGGCTGTATCTTCTTTTATATATATATTATTTGAAAGGCCCAAATGTACCATTAGGTGTGGTATATGACATCGTTCAAATGCCCACCTTGACTTCTAACAGTGGCACGGATCCAATTTTCAATGACTCTTCTGTTGTGGTTTGTTTGCATAGACCTGCGACTTCAAGAAACCCCATAAGAAAAAGTCTAGCGGAGTCAAATCGCACGACCTTGGTGGCCAATTCATATCACCCCTATGAGAAATAAGCTTACCTTCAAATCGCTCATGGTGAAAGTCAATCGTGGCATCCGCTGTGTGGCACGTAGCGCCATCCTGCTGGAACCACATGTCATCTAGGTTCATATGGTTCAATTTGAGCGATAAGAAATTGGTTATCATCGTTCTGTAGCGCTCGCCGTTGACGGTGACCGCCCACCAGCGTCGTTTTCGAAAAAGTATGGACCAATGACGCCACTGGCCCAAAATCCACTCCAAACGGTAACTTTTTGAGGATGCATTCTCACCTGGTGAACCTCGCGTGGGTTGGTGTCGTCCTATATATGGCAATTCTGCTTATTAACATTCATTCTTATCCAAAAATGCGTCTCGTCGATAAAGATGATTTTTTGGCCAAAATTGGGGTCCTCTTCCAAAGGTTCGCGAGCACGGCTTCCGGCAAGTACTTATAATAAGGCAGTTTCCGCTCCATGAGACCGTATTTCAGAGCGAGCTCCTGGTGTAGAATCCTGGCTACTAGATTGTGTCTCCAAATACTCAGGGTTACAAAGCGCCGAACAACCGGAGATGACATGCCTAAGTGACTCACCGGGATGGCGACAAGCTCGACAGACATCGACGGCGCCATCCTTTAGGATGTGTCTCCGATAGTTGTTGGTCTTAATAACCTGATCCTGTATCGCACAGACAAAACCCCGGGTTTCCCCAAAAAGGTCACCAAAACGTAGCCAGTAGAGGGAGGCAACTGTGTCTACGAAAGGCTCATGTAGAGCCTTGTAGAACCTCCGGTGGAGCTCCTTCTCTTTCCATACGGTCTCCCAGTCGGAAGTGCTCTGTACTGCGGGGTCTTGCCATTGCTCGTTGGCTAAGGATAGAGGGGTAAGTCCTTTATCACAAGAAATGACGTCCCTATAGAATGGATCATCCGCTCTCGTCAGAAAGTAATTACGGAGGCTGCACACTTCGCGATTATGCATGGTAAGCGTCCTTAAAAAGCCACGCCCACCATGTCTCCACGGCAATTATTATTATTATTTAGCGGTGTACTTTGATAGGCTGTAATGGATGAATGAATAAATAGAAACGGATATATAACAGTTAAAACATATTGTTTGCGCTCCGCTAAAATTGACAATGCAGCTGTATTATAATTATCGAATATGGATGGCAAGTGGGCACACAGTCTACCTCCTGGTACGAGGATGCATACATCTACATGAATCTTCCATCAAAATTCAGATGCGTTGTCACCCCTGATGGCTAAGATGGAATGCATCGTCATCGGTGAAAAGTATCTCCTTTTCTCAACACACATCATACAAAACGCAGCATTATTCTGCTGATTTACTCTGGTGTCCTATGAGAGCGTGGTCCTACTCCTAGTCGATTCATTCGTGCTACAACCATAATAATATATCTGCAGCACGGCTCTATCACGTAAATTTATTTCTTCTTTATTTCCTTAACAGAAAAATCAAGGTCGACCCGACGTGCTCTCTTCATGTTAGTAGTTATACAAACGGCGTCACTATTCCAAGGCCGGATAGTGATGCAGGTGTACGCGGAGCCTCTCTTCGCCGAGGCTGTGCCCTCAATGTCGCCAACTATCTGCAGCGTGATCTTCACGTTATTGACCATTATATCTGGTTTCATTGGCGCCTTCTTGGTTGAGCGGGTGGGGAGACGGGTAAGACTGTGACTTATGTCTAACTTTTTTCCTACTTATTAACGCATTTTATAGAAGTGAAAGGAGTAACAAATTACAACACAGTTCACCTAATGGTAAGCGTATGTTGTGGACCAAAGATATCAAGATTTATCATCAATTAAGAATCAAAATGCTGGTACGCTCTCAACCCTGAGGCCTGAGATGGGATGCCTCGTTACCATTAAAAGGGTCTCCGGTCTCTCCACACACCATAAAAAACACAGAAGCATAATGCTGTCATTTCACACTTGTATCCTCTGCGAGTTGTAAATTTTTGAGTGCAGTTTTGTAGATATTGTCTTTTGTATTTATATCGAGTATTTTTATAAAAGCTGTACAGTAAAGCTGAGAAACGAACAGACAGTCTAACTGATTGATGACCGAATGATGTCTGATTCTATTTATTATTTGATAATTTTTTGTCATCTCAATACCAATACGCCACATAATTATCATCATCATCAACGTCATCATTACAGCCCATCTTAAGCCCCATAGATTGCTTATAGAACGAATATTTCGATCGAGTATTTTTCAATCCGGGTTCCATCTTGGTCACAGAACCACAGTTCAGTAAAGTGGACAGACAGCACAGACTGTCCACTTTACTGAACATAATTGATGATATTAGAGAAGGCATGGAAAACAAGAAAGTTACAGTTGTGGTGCTCGTTGACTTTTCTAACGCTTTTAACACAGTTGACCATGATATCCGTCTTGCTATCCTTTCCTATCTGAAGTTTGCACCGTCAGTCAATGGAGCGGTTCTCATCTTATTTTTGCGTACGTCAGCAGTCCCTCCACGTGGAGCAAATGACTTCACAGTGGGTTGACCTTGTTTCTGACGTACCGCAAAGTGGTATACTTTCCCCGTTTATCTTCTGTTTTTATTAACACTATCACATCCAATATTGATTGTTCGTACCATCTGTATGCTGATAAATTCAGGTGCAGTCTGACATTTGTGACATTTGACAACTTAAATTCCAATCTCAAGTCAGTCCATGATTTGGTCCCTGCTCTTCGGAGTGTCTGGCAACCCTACAAAATTCCAAGCGAAGATTATAGTTAGGTCAAGGATGCTTGCACGAATTGATACCGCGATGCTACCTTTTGTCTATTATAATGATCGCTTGATACCGTTCTCTTCTGCAGTTAACAATCTTGGTCTCTTTATTAATAAAGCCCTGAGCTGGGGGTTTATATATGTGGAACATGTCGTAAAGTCACTGGCGCTTTATGTTCTCTTTATCACTTAACAAAATTTCTTCCCTTTAAGACTAAACGTATGTACAGTAACTTATACTACCGATAATTAATTATGCAAACGTGTGTTATCCAGATTTAAACCAAAATCTTTTTAACAAGCTAGAGCGCCGTCTCAGCAATTGCATCAGATATATTTTCAGTCTTCGTAAATACGATCATATCTCTCACTATCGCTCTCGCCTTAAATGGCTCATTATTACACAGAGTCGTAACTCCAGAATTTTGCTTTTTCTCTTCTCTATATTAAATGATCAATCCAATCATTCTTATTTCAAGGAAAAAATTGAATATATTTAGTCAACGCATGATAGAACACTGCATTCCTCGTCTAATTATGAAATAAGTATCCCACAACATTTTACAAATTTTTTTGGTAAATCCTTCACCAGTTATGCTGCATTTCTGGATTCTGGAACTCTTTGCTGAAGACGAAATTTCTAATAAGACTGTGTTTAAAAGATTGGTACGTGAATACTTTTTAAGACGTCAGATGGTAGTATATGTAATGGTAGTATAGTATATGTACGCACCCATGGTCACGGGGGATAAAATGCCAAAAAGGCGCTAAGTCCGAACTTTTTAATACTTTTTATGAAGGAGTACAATAAAATATTAATAAATAAATCTTTTCCATTTTTGCCACCTTATTTTACTATTATAGAGTTGTTATTAGGAAAATTCTGCTGTCCGTATCCTGTTTCATTACCCTTTGTCGCCTCTTATGACACCCACGAAATGATATGAGGTAGTGGATTCTATTACGCCGCCACTACACGGCTTCCACGTTATTAACTAAAATCTAATTACCAATTTCAGATGTTAATGATCTACGCTTCCTTTTGTACTGGTGTATGCTGCGTGCTCCTGGGTTCCCAAATTCAGCTGCACTGGGGTCCGCATTGGGTCACTGTAATGTTCATGTTTATATACAGCGTGACCTTTACATGCGGAGCTGGGACCGTTCCATCCGTGTTGTTTGCAGAGATATTCTTACCAGAGGTTGGTAAACATTAATGTTTGTTTTTTAACAAGCTATTAAAATATAATATATATGATTGATTAACTCAGTCAATATAATATTTAGTATTTATCAAAAGACCGCAGTTGATGTACGTGGTAGAGCCATGCTGCAGCTATATTAGTAGTATATATAGTTGTAGCACGAATGGGTCGGCTTGACCGGGGAAGGACCACGCTCTCACAGAATACCAGCGTAAAATAGCAGCTTAATGCTGCTGTGTTTCGTTTGGTGAGTGTAGAGAACCGGAGACCCTTTTTACTGGAAAAGAGGCATTCCATCTTAGTCTATGGGTCACAGCAACAACTTACCATCAGGTGGACTGTGTGCTCGTTTGTCACCCTATCCTATAAAAAAAAAAAAAGTTGAGTGTAGTCCCACCGCTTCCATAGGTTGTCTCATAATATCTCATTATTTGGCATAGTTGCCACGCTGGACGGTTCTGTTGCCAACTACATTTTTTTAAATTATTATAGAGTTGTTATCAGATACTGTTGCTCATCTTCTGTTTTAGTTTGCCTCTGTACAACTCTTACAGCACTCATGAAATGACATGCTCTTACACTGATACCGCGATAAAAATAAATCATACTGTTACCAAATTACCGCAAAAGTCTATCAAAAGTTAGTTACCATCGTTGCCAAGCTTATTCGGGACTTATTCGGGATCTATTCATGCCATAATGAATTTTATGCAACTTTTGATCTAAAAGATTAATTGAAGGTCAAAAGGAAGATTATGACATCGAGTGTATTTTTATTTTTTATAGTACAAATACAATTTTGAAGTAAATTTTTATCATAAGAGTTCATTTTCAAAGTATAAAAAGTTAAATAAAAGATTACGTGTGTACCCTGAGAGTATTAGATGACAGAAGAGTGAGCCGCGATCTTCCAATAAGTATTGAAGGACTTCAGGTTATGCTCTTAATATTTTGAAAGTTTCCCTACAATTCCTGCCGAACACGGGATAAATCAGCATTTAAAATTGCAGTTAACAATTTCATTAATGCCAGTGGAGATCGATCTCAGCTTGATAGCTAACTGTGCTACTTTTAATTATAAGACGATCCCGTATCCCGGCGCCCCCGTAAGCTATTACGGTACAATCCGATAGAATTATCTGCGGACCTCGCTGGAAGCGGATTCTATGACGTGTTTCTATGACGTGTACCAGACTTAGATAGATTTTAATGACGTCATTTGTCAAATCCACACATTTTTCCGAGGAGTTGTAATTTTATAATGGTTGCATTTAAATTTCAACCAGGTCCAAAAGTAGTTGAATAAGTTTAGGAATATTTTTATGTAATACAAATATTAAGATATAATACAATTATGGAAGAAATCTGCAAAACAAAAGGACATAAATATGCCAAAATTGGTCGTATATTATAATATTGATAAGCAACCATGTAGTGGCGTTGTAAGAATATCCAATACCCCGTATCGTCTCGTGGGTGTCACAAGAGGCGACAGAGGTAAACTGAAACAGGAAATAGGCAGCAGTATCTTCCTGCTATTAACTCAAAATTATAAAAAACCGCGGTCGCCAACCAGCCCGGCAAGATTGGCAACTATGCCCAAATCCTCCATATGAGTCAATCTATAGGGGAGACCAATGTTCAGCTGTGCACTTTTCTAGGATGTAATGGATGGATTGAGAGACTCGGGTTTAGGAAGAGTCTATGTCACAAAAGTCCCTTAGCCGCGTCGTTACAAGGTTCGCGATATTCAAGCATTTGCTGTCAAATGTTGAATATTGTCAAATATTAAATACTATACATTTTAGTTTACATATTTTTTAAACGACATAAACTTATAAAAAACTGCTTATTTTTGTAATAAAACAGTTTTTATAGAATAAGGGTGACAAACGAGCACAGTTCACCTGATAGCCCACAAACATCTACACCTATCCTTGATAAAGAATCAAAATGCAGAGCGTTGTCACCCCTGAGAACTTAGATGTAATGTTTCGTTTCTAGTGAAAAGGGTCTTCGGTTAAATCCAATTCCTCAATCTGGCTCCACTGCCATAAGTAAAATGCGCCCACTTGCACTGCTGTGTTCTGGTCTGAAGGGTATAATTACAGGCTGTGAGGCATTCCATCTTAGTCCTTAGATGTGACAACACATCTGTAGCCTTTTTGTTTGAAGTTGGTTGCAGGTGTCCATGGGCTGCAGTAGCCGCTTACCACCAGATGAACTTAAAGTTCTTTTGGTCAGTTTAATTTTATAATAAAAACCGTCTGTTCAGATCAAAAGCATTGCAACAATGTTTGTCGTCGAGTGGTACCTGGTGTGCAGTTTCATCGTCCTCTTCATCTACAAACCGCTCGTCACGGCAATCGGCTTAGGTCCAGTCTTCTACTTCTTCGCGGTCGCCTGCTTCTTTTCCGTCATCTTCTGTTTCTTCTTCTTACCGGAAACGAAGGGTCTTAATGTGGACGTTATTCAGACTCTCTTCGCAAAGAAAAACGTTCGACGACGTTAAATGGTCGATACAGAAATCATATTTTAAAAGTTAAATAACTTCAGCAGATCACGTTAATGCCTTAGCAATACAGTCATCAACTTTTACTAAAATTAGAGTAGGCAATTGCTTATGGGCCTTGTGTCGCGTAATGGCCCTACGATCTTGGAAAAAAGCATTTTTCGTAATGTAGGAAGTAAGAAAAAAAGGGGAGGGGGCAGGCACGACATCACATCGCCCTGTTTCTAGTATACTAAGTACATATATAGTTGCCTACATCATGATACTTCTAGAGTTCAAGAGAATATTCGGGCTGCAATACAACTGCGATATAGGTTTATAATGACCTATTGATGTCACGCTATACCCAAACGACAAAGCCAGACAACCGAGGGAGACAACTGCAGCTGGGACTACCTACCTATGAGAAATTGACGAAATCACCATCCTGTATTATTTTCCTATTTCCTCCTCCACAAGTGGACCGATTGAAAATAATATAAAAAGGATTGTGGCTATGCTAATCATTCATTGCACAAAAGAAATGTTTTAGAGCTATTTGTGGAGCAAGTCCACTTGACTCCTGTAAACCTCTATTTAAAAAACTTAATTTACTGATATTGACCTGCATGTATGTTCTTGAGGTATCAGTCTTTGTAAGGAAGTATAACGATTTTTTTAAATTCAAATGGGATCATGTTACTAAATACAGACCAAGAGATCCTACTAAAATAATGATTCCATCTTGTAGAACAACTTTAAATAAACGGAATGTATATCATATATGCATATCAGTTTTTAATAAACTGCCTAAGAGTCTACGGGAACTTCTATTAAAATATTTTAAAATTAAGTTAAGAAAATGGCTAGTGGATAAGTGTTTTTATACGATACAAGAGTTCATGCAACATAAAATTAATGTATTTTTTTTTATAGAATAAGGGTGACAAACGAGCACACAGTCCACCTGATGGTAAGTGGTTGCTGTGACCCATAGACATCTACATCTATCTTCGTTTGCGCATTTAAATGCAGATGCGTTGTCAGCCGTGAGAATTAAGATAGAATGCCTCTTTTCCAGTAAAAAGGGTCTCCGGTTCTCTACTTCACCATACGAAACACAGCAGCGTTAAGCTGCTATTTTACGCTGGTATTCGGTGAGATCATAGGCATAAAGCATGTATATGATTATTTGTAAAATTAAATATAATGTAATATAATAATAATAATAAATATGCTAAATAATAATATAACTTGACATTTTTGTAAGTAATATAATAGTATTTTAATTGTTTTATATAATAATAAATATTTGCATGCCTATTAAAGGCAGAATATAGCTTGAACTATGCACCACTGTTAAATCTGGTACCACCTGTATTCTGTGCAAATAAATTTTTCTTTCTTTCTTTCTTTCTTTCTGCATGTTTTTTTAATTAATTTACGGTCGTTAAATTTGTTTGCTGGATACCTAATGACGACGATATTAAGTTTAGTATTAATATAAGTAATAATTTTAGGTTTGCGGATTGTAAAATAATAAATTAATGAAAAAAAAAATTAGAAATATGGCAGTGCTATGTATCAATTTTATTGAAAAAAAAATTGTTCTAAGGTTAGCGAGGAAACTGAGAATTACTTTTTTTTGTACTAAACCTAGCCCAAATCTCCTCTTAGTACACTAGCTATGTAACTACGGTTGATATGACACAATAAAATATAAAAAGGTTTCTCATCGCCTGGGTGTTCAAGCTTTACCTTCTCTGGACCTCAATGTAGCTAAAACTGAATATCCTTATATATTTGAGTGTTGAGCATACGTATTTCCTGTATGACTTTTGAGGGCTCGAAAGTGAGAGAGCGTTAGGCTGCGACCGTGGGCCGCGGGTTCAAATCCTATACGGAACATATATTTGTGTGGCTTATAAATAATTGTTCTTAGTCAACACGTGAGCACACAGTCAGCTTGGTAGTAAGTGGATGCTGCTGCCCATAGACATCTACATCTATGCTCGATTATGAATTGCGTCGTCACCTCCGAGGATAACGATGGAATGCCTCATTACCAATAAAATGGGCCTCCATTTCGCTACACTCACCATACGAAACGTAGCAGCAGTATTCTGCTGTTTCACGCGTATTGTATTCTGTATTCTGCTGTATTCAGTGAAAGCATGTGGTACTGCCCTGGTTGTGCCAAACCATTAAAGTTGAAACTATGTATAGCTGCAGGGTGACTCCACCACAATACAATATAATAAAATAAAAAATGTAATATGTAAAATTTATATAAGTAAAAAGCTTCCACTATATAGTAATTCCCAATATTTGGGATTTAATTTTTTTAAAGAAACTAGGCATGCATTATTAGATGATGGTGTGATTGTACAAGTCTTTATAGCTATAATGTAGTTTTAGCGATGCCAAGAGGTGCTAAGACCAATAATAATAAAAAATAAAAAATTTTGTGCAACCGACTTCAATATAAATTATTAAGAATAACTCAAAAATATTGGTCAGACCGTTATCAAATTTATATATCACTACATGAGAAGCACCAGCTTTCATGTAAAAAAATAATCATCGATATTGGTTCACCCAAAAAAAGTTATGAGGTAACACACATAAAAAAAAAAGAAAAAAAAACATAGAGTCGAATTGAGTACCGTCTCCTTTTTGAAGTCTGTAGAAAAAAGTAAAAACAGAGTTGTCGCAAACAATCGCGACGAAATCAGTTAAGACTAGTTAGTGTAGGCTTTGTGTGCGTGATTTTGTGACTAAGACACGGTAATATTTGCGCAAGTGTGCCAGAGAAAAATGTTGCAAGCTAACAGTCGTTGTACTGTAAATCCAAAGTGCAAGGATTACAATTTGCGGAAAAGTTTTCAGGTAGAATAGTGTTCTATTTAAGCCTTGGTTGAAATTAACCAAAGACAATTTAGTTCAACAAGTGTTATTTATTATAATCAAATTAAGAATAACGTAACAAAACTTATTTATTATAATAATTAATGCCCCTTATATTGCGTCAGCTTTTAATTGTTCTGGCGATTTAAATAACAAGTATTGTGTAACATTACTTTTAAGAAAAGTATTTATAAATAGTTATTTATTAATTTATTAATTTACACTTTAATGTATGAAACACCTTAACAAAAATGATTACAAATAGAATATTATATGATATAAATTATATAAAAATCTATTATTACATTAAACACTACCATATTATATGTGTGTATAAACTAACAACATAACATTGTTCATAACATAAAATCTGATGTAAGTATTAACTTACATCAAATGTAAGTTAATACTTACTATCTGATGTCTTTATAAAATAGTAAAAAAAGGAATCTTAGTTATTAAGTTATAACATACCAAAACCGGAAATACAACATACAAAATACACCTATACCGAAAATATAACATAATCAATTTCAACCTTGTTAGATTAAAACATTTTTATACAAATTCCTATATTTTAGGAAAAAAAGAATATTCTAAACTTACAACACTAATACCATGGCGCCTAGTATTTGCGTTCATTAGTCATGTCACTCGAACTCTATACCTACTTTAACTATTTTTAGTCGAGGCATATTTGCTTCTCTGCAGCTATATTATAGTTGTAGCACGAATGGGTCGGCTCGACTGGGAAAGGGCCGCGATCTCACAGAATACTAGCGTGAAATAGCAGCCCAATGCTGCTGTGTGGAAACGACGCATTCCATCTTAGACCTCAGGGGTGGCAACGCATCTGCATTTTGATTCTTAATGGAGGATAGATGTAGATGTCTATGGGCCACAGTAGCCACTTACCATCACAAGGACTATGTGTTCGTTTGTCACCCTTATTCTATAAAAAAACTCACTCGCGACACAATTCGTATTGTCATTTATGTAAGGTCGTGAACAATTGAATGAGGTGGTCTAATGTTGAAAGAGTAACACTTGCAATTTGCCATCACGAGGACATTGCACGAGGTAACATCACTAGTTCCGAGAAATTAGGTCACAACATTTTACGATTTTAGTTAAATTAAACAGAGGATCGGTTACTTCTAAAGGAAAAGTCATCCTTATTTTAAAAACAGGAACTGTTTTTGCAGACGTTTAAAATATAGGACGGCATAATTTTGCAATTTTTAGATAGAATAATTCTATATCTTGAGGCAGACTACCGAGCTTCCTTCTTCATACTTCCGCCTTTTTAAAGTAAATTGCCAGTTGTAAAATTTATAATCAGTATTTTGTGTAATTTTTTTTGCAACTGGCTGTTAGATAAGAATCATATCTAATATATGAAAATTAATTTTTGTTTTTTCGTATTTTATGCGCTGCCATACTGTTCATTGGATTGCGGTAATACTTTGTAAACATATTGCTTGCATTTCCGTGAAGATTATAGGCATAGTACAATTAACTTACAGCAGGTAGCGCGCGTATCGTACCGACAAATTTATTTGAAAGTTATAAATCATTCAATTTCAATGAATGTATTATCATACCTATTTAAACAATATAACTCTTCCAAATTTAAAACGATATTTCGACAATTATTTCTTCTGAGGCAGCAAGGCGCCGGGTACCAGCTAGTAGTTTATAAATATAACATATAAAATGAGTTTAATATATCTTATTTTATTGGTTCATACTTGCTTTAATAAACTAGAAATATCAAATTGTTTAAATATTTATTTTAAATGAACCTTTATTTTTTACAAGACAATATTTATTTGTATAACTTTAATGAACAATAAGTAATATGTACGCATAATGGCTGAATATAGTCACATAATACAAAATGTACTTCCGCCGATCCGACTTGCCTCACTCCACTGGGATTTCAATAGATACTTCATTTCATAGTGTTTCATTTGCTCTGGCTTGTTTCAATTAAAATATAATATGCAACGTGCATATTATATTTTAATTCACACACATACAAGCCACAGTGGTGGTGTACTTACACAAACTTTAAGTATGTGCGCGTGGTAGGTTATTACGATGCGTTTGTTTCATGCATTTTATCGAGTGTGGCCAGCGTGTGGTATATACTCGTAGATCATTGATTTAAAATATAAGTCAATGTGTTTAGTATAGTAAAATCCTCTTTTTCAATTCTTTTTATATGAATAATATGTTTATATTTATACTTACACTATTTTAGTGTCATAAATTAATCATAAAAATTTGTTTTTAAGTGTTGTTTGTTATTTGAATATTTCATAATATATTTATTGTGTATGCTTATGTGATTTCCAGATGCAATATAATTTCAGAGTTAGCCGATGAAAACTTTTATCAAAAACTATGAAATAGCAAAATACAATTACTTGTTGGCAACATTTAATCAATTAGTTATTACTGGTATAACAAGTGCTGATTAATCACAGTCTCTGTGTCCGAGAGTCCTAACCTCGAGAATGTTGAAACATTCCAGATCCTAACCCCAAATCAATTATATGCTCCTCTCAGTTCAACAGTCAGGTCAACAATAACTGTTTTTGTAACATATTTTTTTTACTTAAAATTGTTTAATCATGTTTTTGGCAATACATATTTGATTTTTATTTTTTTTATTTTCCTTATTTCTGAATTACATAATGAAAACTTTTACTTGATAAAATTATTGGTATGAAAATAAGGGTAAGTGTAAGGGTAGAGGATATTCTTACACCGCCACTACCTGGTTAGTATAATAAATGCAACTTAAAATAATAAAGCCTTTTTAAAGAAAGGTTTAAAAAAAATAATTTTATGCTCAATACAGATAAAACTAAAGCTATAGTATTTAAAATCATAGCAAAGAAACGAGATACCTTGAATATCAGATAACATGAGAAGTGCATACCACTTGTAAAATCGATGAAATTCTAAGATGACTATATAGATTCGTATTTAACCCGGAAATATGAACTCAATAATATAGAGAATAAGAATAAAATCAGCTCTGCGTGCTATGCTTGAAGAAGCATTAGGGAAGAATTCTCCTCTCATCAACCGGATGCGTATTCAACCTATACATAAATATATTAATTCCCCGACCACATGATGTATACATAAAACACCAGCAATTTGGAGAGGTGCATAATCAATAGACGTTATATAAACGATTACTTATGTTAAAACATAATTAAAACATAAATCATGAGTTATTACGTTACTGGAGTAGGAACGTCGTAAGCGGCATTATTTTTAGATTGATAAATGTATTTTGAACTGGGGACACTCTGATTATCGCTCTAATGAAATCTCGCTTAATATACAATATTACATTTTGGGGAAAAAGTTATGCATATAATGTAAAAAAGCATTAATTATACAAAAAAGAGCAATAAGAATAACGTCTCAAGGCAACCATGTAGAGAACACTTTTTTAAATTTGAAAATCCTCACTATACTGTACTGTTACTAACTTTACTTTAATTATTTATTTTTTATTGATGTTGTGTGTATAGACTGCTTGAAACTATTTGGCACTCCATATTACTCCATACTAATTAAAGCAACTGGTTTACACGGTGACCTTATAACATGGGTAGAATATATTTAAAGATTGCTTGCTTTGTTTGTTTGTTTTTTGCTCCTCATTCATCCCTATTACTTCCCAGACGTCCCACAGGGCTCTCATGTTGGCCCTCTCCTATTTAATTTATTTATTAACGATGATAACTCAGTGTTCCATAAAACTGAAATTCTATTTTACGCGAATGATATGAAAACTATTTAAATTATTAAATCAGCCTCTAACTGCGTTCTTTCATAAAATTATTTAGATCGACTTTGCTCTTACTGTAGTGATAAAAAATATGCTTAAGCTTAACTTACACCATCCCAAGCCCCCCCCCCATGTGATCCCACCAGACACGCATACTTCCATCGACCAGAACCACAAGATGCATTGCATCAGGCGCAGCAATTTTAGCAGTGAGCATCAATGCAACTATCATACGGATGGCACCCCCTCACAACACACCCACATGATTCCTATCGATTTTTGCAACAAAATTGGTAATGTTGTTAATTAAAAATAGCACCAACGTATCATAGCAGCACGCTACTAAACGCCAGTAACCAAACATCCATGTATCATAGAGCTATAGCACTAAAACATGGAGTTGAGTATGCTTGTTGCACATGATATGCTTAGAACAAGGGTTAGCGAGTCCACGTTTACCGTGGTCTCGGTCACGGTGAAGCAGTCTACAAGCTACTATAATAATTCTTTTCAAGTCCTATTTCTATCAAAATAATGCTTTTACATATTTAAGACCTCCCACATATTGCTTTATTTCATAGACTTTACTGTATGTTTTTTTTATAGGATAAGGGTGACAATCGAGCAAACAGTCCACCTGGTAAGTGGTTGTTGTGGCCCATAGATATCTACATCTATCTTCGTTTGCGAATCAAAATGCACATGCGTTGTCAACCGTGAGGACAAAGATGGAATGCCTGTTTTGCAATAAAAAGGGTCTCCGGTTCTCTACACTCACCTTACGAAACATTTTACGCTGATATTCTGTGAGAGGGTGGTCCTTCCCCGGTCGAGCTAACCCATTCGTGATACAACTATACAATTAATATAGCTGCAGCATGGCTCTACCACGTTCAAAGATGTCTTTTATAGCGGGTCATCAAGCCACAACTCTGTTATTGTAATGCTTATACATCTTAGAGACATTCTCATGTTATTGCTTTTGTATCATAGAACTTACTTAGATCATAAGTCCTTAGTATGGGATATGCCCCGTGTAGTGGCGGGTAAGAATACCCACTACCCCATATCTTCCCGTGGGGGTCGTAAGAGGCGACAAAGGGAAACTGATACAGAAGATGGGCAGCAGCATCTTAAAATTCTAAAAGCAAAAAGCAATAAAAAACTGCGGTTGCCAACCCGCTCGCCAAGCGTGGCAACTATGGCAATAAACCCCCATGAGCAACGATACAAATAAACGGCCCCCAGTCCCCGGCGGCCCACTATTCCTGGCTACGGTGGCGACCATGGTAACGGCGGGACAGGGGGTGCTAAGAATCTCCGGTGGAGGTTCGGTTGCCACCTACGACGACTCGACCTGGCAACATATAACGCACGCACCCTGAGGACTGACGAGAAGATCCTGGAGCTGGAAGAAGAGGTCCGAAGAGAGGGGGGACACGGTAATCCTCGAATCCGGCAACTTATTCTATCACCGGGAGGGCGACCATCTGTCCCAAGGAGGTGTCGGATTTAAAGTCGTTGTAAAGATTGGGAGTGTGTCGTCGAGGGTTGCGTACCTTGTACTTAGAATCACCAAACGGTATTCGCTGAAGGTCATACAGGTTTACGCACCAACCTCGGCACACCCCGATGAGAAGGTGGAGGAAATGTACGAGGATATCTCTAGAGCCATACATTCCTCCAAAACCCACTATACGGTGTTAATGGGAGACTTCAACGCCAAACTAGGCACAAGAGAGAGCGGTGAGCTGAAAGTAGGGAAGTTTGGAATAGTGTAACGGAACCCAAGGGACCAGCAGCTGGCCGACTTTATGGAGAAAGAGGGACTCTTTATGATGAACTCTTTCTTCCAGAAGCGGCCCCACAGAAAGTGGACCTGGTCGAGCCCCGACGGTTCGACAAAAAATGAGATTGACTTCATTATGACGACCAGACGACAACTGTTCAGTGATGTCTCAGTGATCGCGAGGGTGAAAACTGACAGCGATCACCGAATGGTGAGAGGCACACCGAACCTAAACTTTAAGTTGTAGAGGTCACGTCTAATGAAGTCAACGCTCCGTCCCCCTCGTGCTCTAATCCAAAGTCCCGAAAACTTTCAGCTCGAGGTACAAAATCGTTTTCAGTGCCTAGAAGATTGCAAAGAAGTAGACGATATGAGTGACAAGCTTGTGGAAACTGTCCATGCGATCGGAGCTAAGTTCTGTAATAGCCGTCGCAAAAGAACACAAAACTCTCCGATCACACTCTTAATCTCATGTTTGTTAGACGGGAGATGAAGCTGCAGTCTTCAGTAGATTTGACAGCATATAGGCAACTGAACAGACAGATCTCCAAATGCATGCGACGGGACTTGCGCAACTTCAATACAGCTCGTATTGAAGAAGCGATCGAGCGGTACTATAAGGGCTCCAAAGTCTTTGCCAGAGATCTGTCTGCCAGAAAGAGCCAACTGTCGAAGCTGAAGACCGAATGTGGCAATATCGTTTCCGGGACACCTGAGATTTTGAGTGAGATTGAGAGGTTCTATGGGCAGCTATACACATCATCGTTGGAGCCACAAGCAAGTGTGAGTAACGATCCAAGAGCAAGTCTTATCTGACACTATTCCGATGATATCCCGGACGTGAGTCTGAGCAAGATTAGAATAGCTCTCCAACACCTTAAAAACGAGGCGCTGTAATTCAACCCCAGGCGAGGATGGGATTACAGCGGAGCTTCTGAAAGCGGGTGGAAAACCGGTACTTGAAGTCCTTCAGAAGCTCTTTATTTCCGTCCTCCATGGTGGCATTACACCGGATCATCTTCATCGACAATCATGTTTAATGTCCATGTCACACCTATGCCGGTAGTTGTTGGGAGCACTAAGCTCGAAGTTGTTGACGAATATGTTTACCTGGGACAAATAGTCCGACAAGGTAAGTCCAACTTCGACCAAGAGGTCAATCGACGGATTCAACTCTGCTGGGCAGCGTTCGGGAGATTACGACTCATCTTCTCGTCAGGCATACCTTAAAACCTCAAAACTAAATTGTACAACCAGTGCGTATTGCCAGTGATGACATATGGAACTGAGACGTGGTCCTTCACTGCTGGATGTATGAGGAAGCTCAAGGTCGCTCAGCGAGCTATAGAGAGGGCTATGCTCGGGGTTTCTCTGCGTGATAAACTTAGAAATGAGGATATCCGCAGTAGAACCAGAGTTACCGACATAGCCCAAAGGATTAGTAAGCTGAAGTGGCAATAGGCTGGCCATATAGCTCGAAGAACCGACAACCGATGGGTAAGAAAGGTTCTCGAGTGGCAGCTTCGTACCGGCAGGCGAATTGTAGGACATCCCCCCACTAGATGGAGTGACGACCTGGTAAGACATGCAGGAAGTCAATGGATGCATATGGCTCGGGACCGTGCTTTGTGGCATTCCGTGGGGGAGGCCTATGTTCAGCAGTGGACTTGTGAAGGGCTGTAATGATGATGAATGATAATGGGACTATTACATTGTGCAACAGTACTTCGGTAGTCAGCCGCACCCGACCACCACATAAATATATATATCTCGGAAATTCAACAAGGAAATCCCACTTCTGATCTCGGAAATTCAGCAGAAGATCCTAATTCTGATCTCGGAAATACATCAGGATAGCGTTAATTGTTAAAAATAGTAAAAGTGTGAGAGCGGATGTTCAACTTGCTCTCTTGATTACGAAATTATCATTATCAGTAATAAGACAGCGTAACGCACTATATATTCAGTACAGTGCAATTACAGTTCGACCACATCGTAATACGTCCCCGCAACAATCATGTAACGTGAGGGACGTAATTACATGATAACACCAAAGTATGAAAACCAACAACAACACTGCACATATCAGTGTAACACAGAGTAGCCTCTCTGAAACACCATCCTCCTTGCCTGCACAAGAAAAACCACCACAACGGATAGAACCGTGACACTATCTTAGCACTCATAGAATGACTTCACTCGTGGAATGAATTAAGCGGAATCCCTCGCGACGGCGCCTACAGTAAACTTTATACTGCACAAACGAGTGGAGAGTTCTCGATATACCTTCAATTTCATTGCCACCGTCGATATGATGCTCCACTAGCGTGACGCAACCTCTCGCTCACTCTCGATTCAACCGGTATTTTATAGACGCTCCGACACGGACATCCTGACGTACGACCGTCCTCGGGCGTACCGTCTTCATGCATTCCTGTAACAAACACCATTATTATTAGTCACCAATTCGTCCGCTCGTCCATCCTGACGTGAGTAGGTATACTATCTTTGGACATTTAGGGACTCACACACATACGCAAGTAGATTGCCTTTTACCTCAAGCAAACTAACATTAGCTAAGGCATCTTTACGACCAGTCATAATCTCGTATGATAACATGGACTGGACAAAACTGTCACTGCATACAAACTAAAGTAAACAAACGAAATTTATCGATGGCTGCTGGACACGGTAGCAGTGTGCTCACGCTTCGACACGGCCATCTTTACGTTTCACACGTCCTCGCGTGGGGTAGTACTTAGAAAGAGAAGAAGGTCGCCACAGTAAAATTGCATTCGCTCGGTCAACCTGACCACAAATAAACGAACTGTAATTTTCAATTGAATAAAACTATTTTTACGGATTTTATCGCGTTTAATTTACAATTTTAATTCCCGACGTTTCGGGTGTTTTACAGCACCCATGGTCACGGGGGGGACTGAGGTGTTTGACGTCCCAATATCATAGTTAGCCCGGTTACCTTGAGTTTTTGGTGTGTGTGGCCTCCTTTAAAGTTGGTATAGTCGCGATTTATAAGTTTTACCTTTCCACTGATGATATATTATTTCTTCTTCATCAGCAAGTAAAGGTTACCTGCATACATAGGCAGGATTTGCCTTAATTGTCACGCTTCGTTGAATCATTCTTCGTTGCATCCACTTACCATCAGGTAGACTGTGTGCTGGTTTATTGCCCTTACTTCTATTCAAAGACGCCATACCACCGTGTAGTGTAAGAATATCCACTACCCCATATTGTCCCTTTGGTGCCGTAAGAGGCGGCAGAGGGGAACTATAACATAAGATGCGCAGCAGTATCATCCTGATAACAACTGTAAATATGTTATTAAAACTGCGGATGTCAACCCTTCTGCCAAGCGTAGCACCTATGTCAAAATTCTCTTTCATTCCTTATGAGGCAATCTATATGAGAGGCCTCTGTTCAGCAGTGGAGTTTTATAGGCTGGATTGGATGGAGCATTAACCCACATGCTTGAACTAGTTATTTACTTTAATGTCAACCTTACAACGTCGCTAAATAAAATTGATTTTTGTCTCTTTTCAGTCAAAGACAAAATATTGTTTAGAGCCTTCCGCATTGCGATGGTAGCAACACTCGCTCGAGAAGTTTGCGGCGCTATACCAGTGTTAAATTTCGCTGGGGAAATTTTTGCTTATGCATTAGAAGGCAAGGAGTTGGTCCTCACACCTAATCAACAGGCAATGGTTCATGGAGCTGTACAAGTTTTAGGTTCAACGCTCGCGTCAAGTGTTGTTGATAGAATTGGAAGAAAGGTAAAATTAACTTATTAGAGTTATTAATTTAGTCAGCCTTTTTATTTTATTTTTGTGCTGTACTATAGGATTGAACATACATATTTTCATAAATTTTTTAAATTCTTTCTAAAGTTAGAAACAAAACAAGAACACTTAGGATTGACTTTAAGACGTTTTGCCTAACAGTGAATTAGGAATTGTTTTATAAAAATTGCTTTTATATAAAAACGTTACCCGCACACTAGGATTTTCTCCTGTATCATGGAGATAGTTTACAAACAGAAATTGCACAAGGACAAACATGCAGACCTGGAACAGTGATTCGCAATCCACACAAATACTTATTCAGTGAAGGATTTAATCAGCGGCCCTCAGCGCTTCAACTCAATATAAGTCACTGCGCAACGGAAATGTCGAATCGACGACGAATCAACTTCATCTCTTTTTCTTTTTCATAAGTCCGTAAACTTTCACTGCTAGTCATAGAATAGGCATCTTTTTTGCAGTGAGGTTCGCCATAAATATCGCTTGGCTGCGGATTGACTATTAACTTTGGATTGACTTATCTCCTACAGTGCCAGCACGGCAAGCATTATAATGCAAATTTATTTTAAGAATCATTTTCTTATAAAACGTATTTAAGTTTTTATAATTAGAATTGTAATTCATATTTTTAGGCGCTGCTGACCACCACCTCTTTGATCTCAGGATTAAGTATGTGCTCCCTAGCATCATGGTTCGTTGCAAGATCGTATGAAGCTTACACACCCAGTTGGCTTCCTATTGTAACGCTTTGCCTGTGCATCTTCTGTGATTCAGCGGGACTACAACAAGTGTCCATTGTACTCTCGGGATAAATATTTTCTTTCAAGGTAAATTCAAAGTTATGTTTATAATTACAACCACTAAAAAATAAGAATGAAGTTAAAGTAATTTACGTATGATCAATATGACTTGGTGTTAGGACTCCTTTCTGCCTGGGAGTCTGCCTGAACTGATGCTGTGATCCGGTCTGAATGTTATAAAGAGCTAGTATTATTACAGACATGAGGCAGACTTCTTTGCTTGATATCGGCCGCAGGTGTACTTGGACTGCAGTAGTCATGTACAATCAGGTGCACTGTACATAAGTTAGTTTGTTGTAACTTCAGTTTTATAAAAATACGTTTTAAACATTTTAGATTATAAGGATATCAATGTTTTTGTAAAATAGAAATATCAACTGCAAGCTTTGCAGCCTGCTTCCTTGGTCTATTGGTCGTTAACGCGATTGATGATCGTGTTGTTCCGAGTTCGAGTCCCGCATTGAGCCTAAAATCAGTTATTGTGTTTTTCTGTAACGGAATTCTTCGTAGCAGCCTCAAGTGAGGAAGTTGAGTTGAGACAGTTCGTAAAGCCCTGCGCCTGATCTCACTCCGGTCGTGTCGGATAACCGTCCCATCGGACTATGAGTGTGAATGGAGAGAGTACTTGTGCATACACTCGGGGTCTATAATCCCGTCCTGCGCAGATGGCTATTCTTCATTCAGACTAGCCACCTTGACCGAAATTCAATCTGGGGTTACGATATTTTATACAATAATGGACGATTAGGCCAAACACCGAAATCTGACAACACCAGTGATGGTCAATTTTATCATTTTTCATTTTATTTTCTCAGTTCAGCGATTACAAATCTTGCACAGACGCCCAACGTGGTTGGTTGTAATAGGTAGTTCTTACAAAACATATCAGTGACAACATTCTCCGTAAGGCCTATCTCCATATTCATTCATCAATCATTACAGCCCATTAAAAGTCCACTGCTGATCATAAGACTTTTCCATAGATTGCCACATAGACGGACCTTACCCTATTTGCCACGATTGGCAGGCGGGTAGACCGCAGCAGTTTCTTATCGTTTTCAGTTGTTTTCGGGAAGATGCAGCTACCTCTTATCTGCAATCTTTCCTTGTTTCACCTCTTACGATACCCACGAGATAATATTCTGAGGTAGTGGATATTTTGAAGTCGCCATTGGATGCAATCTATATTATTACATAAGCCTATCTACGAATTGTATTAAGAAGCTTTAACAGAAAAGAGTAACTTTGTGTTTTACACATTATCGATCTTACTGTACGTCACGCCAAGTTCATGTGTGGTTTGACGTACGTCAACTTCAAATAATTAATGATAATCATTGGCGTACTTCAAACCTACTCATTGTAATTTTTCATGCATGACCTTGGCGGGACGAACAGCCAGATGGAACGAGGGTTAGCCACTTAAGTCAATTTGGGTATGTCTATTTAACACTTATAAATCGATTTTTCACTTCCGTGGTTCAGTGCTCGCTGTTACTATGGCTACTGCATCGTTTGCGGACTTTCTGCAGATGTTATTTTTCAAGCCCCTTGCTGACTCAATTGGAATTTACGTGGCCTGGTGGAATTACGTGGGTGGTATTTCTTCGGAAGGATTTGCATATTCACAGTGTTGTACGTGATCCTTGCGGTTCCAGAAACTAAATCGAGGACATTAGAGAAAATTTACGAAGACTTAAAAACAAAAAAGGAGAAGTCAGTAGATGACATTATTAACTTAGATATCTACAAAAAAACTGATATTATATAATATTTGTTGAAATCGTGTCTTAGTATATAAACCAAAAGACGTTTCAGTCTTGCCTTTATTAAATAAAAATTTGTTCACATTATTCGAAACTGAGTTTTATTTTGTACAGTTTTTTTTATTATTACAGCCCTTCACAGGTCTATTGCTGAACATAGGCCTCCCCCAAGGAATGCCACAAAACATACTCCTGAGCCACCTGCATCCATCGACTCCACACATCGACAGGGGCATGTCTTATCAGGTCATCACTCCATCTAGTAGGGGGACGCCGCACACTTCGCCTGCAGGTACGAGGCTACTACTCGAGAACCTTTCTTTCCCATCGGTTGTCGGTTCTTCGAGCTATAATTATGGCCGGTCCATTGCTATTTCAGCTTAATAATCCGTTGGGCTATGTCGATTACTCTGGTTCTACTGCGGATAGAGTAATAATAACTATACAGTATTAATATACCTAATTTAAACAGATAAAGAATTTAAATATATTAATTATTAATTACACAACCCGGGGCGTAGTGAGATTATGCATAATCTCAATACACCCCAGGTTGATTGGAAGAGAATGTCTAAAGGCATTAAGTCCTCCCTTTGTTATCCTTAAGATGAAAACAATTAAGTGTTCTAAAATAAATAATTTAACTTAATAAATCATCATAGTAGGTCTGTGAAGGTGGCTACTGTATAAAGTTCTCATGTTAAGTACCGTCATAGGTTGTAAGGGTACCTACAGAAGTTATGAGAATTAGATTACAGAACTTCTCGGGCGCTGTTAATACGGATTCAGATGATGGGAGCTTATATTTTCCATGTGGTTGGTTTCTCCAAGTATGCCTCCTCATCGGGTCCCTAAAAGAGAGGATTTGCCTAATCGCTACTATAGGCAGAAGGATTTTTGATCACCAGACGTGTCTCAAATATCTGCGTCTTATAATGTGTTGGTCAGCCATGGTTAACGAAGAAGGATCAACATTGCTGACATGACGTGCTCGGCGGGTATCCACCCATTTTTTGCTGACATACCATGCATTAAAAGCAAATGGTATGCTTCGTCGTTCGTATACATATAGCAATGGAGTGGAATAACTTGCCAGCGTCTGTCTTTCTAACCGATCATAATTAGGCCCCCAGAGGAGGAGGATCTTAAAGGCTATAGCGAAAGCGATTTTGTTAAGCTAAGCTATTGAGCTTTAGCATTCTCGGCAACGTCACCACTTACCATTAAGTGGGGAAGTAATGAAGCATTGGCATATAATAATGATTCCACTATCCCGGTTTGTCCCATGAGTATCGTAGGAGACGAGAGAGGGAAATGAAACGAGAGTTGGGCAGCAACATATTACTGATAACAATTCAAAATAATATACTGCGGTTTCCAATCCGCCTGTCAAACAGCAACTATGGGATATATTCCCCCTATGAGGCAATCTAGGGGAAGCCTATGTTACGCAGTGGACTCTGATAGGCTGTTATTATGGAGTTATATATAGTTCCTCGTTACTTTTATAAATGAATGCGCACAACTTCTATAGGAGGAATAGGGATTAAGTATTAGGGACCTTTAAGAAAAGAGCCTACTCCTTTTTGCCGGTAATGCACCTGCAATTCCACTGGTGTTGCAGATTTGGCCATAGTTATGTCCGTCAGGAGAGCCGTATTTTTATTTGCCTCCTATTCTATAAAAAAAGCTTTCATTGTTTTCATCGTAACAATTTATTTCCAGTTTAATTTGGCTGATGGGTTTTTATTACAATAAAGTAATTATTTGACGGCGACGGCACTCGATTGATTAGTTTTGTTCTATTAAATATTCATATCTTCAAGTACATTAAAATCCTATACTGTAAGTGAGCACTTCTTGTGTATACATGTATGTATACTAGCTATTCCGGTGGACGTTGTTCTGCCCTTTCCGGTAGGTGGCATGATGTTTCTCTTCGAATGCACTCTGGAGTTTTCAGTATAAATGAAAATTTATTAATTAACTTTGTCTGGGTAGTATCTATTAATCTGGCGTTGTTTAAATTCTCCATTTTCAGATAATCAGTCAAATATTATATATGTAGAAAGGTCATTAGAATCTAGAGAAATTAAATGGAAAGCTTTATTCCCACTTCTGATGAAGGATGTTATTATGATGTATAGAGTCACATGAAAAGGCTTTTAGAATATAATAGAATCACTTTTATTCAATATAGTACTACTACCACCGGTTCGGATAAAACCTCTCTCCTTGGAAGAACCATCAAGAAACCCAGCGGGAATTTTCTTTTAAATAAGGTTAATTTACAGTATATTACATAATACGAACTATAAATTGTACCGAGACTAATTTTGTAGTCGAGAATAATAATTAATTCGTTTGCACGAATTAATTATCCAACGTTACAAGAATGAGCTAGTAACGGAATACGACAAGTGCACCGTTCCACGCCAGAGCCAAGACTGCCTTAACGGCGTTTTTTTTTTGCGCCCAATGCATAGGCACCCTCCGGAAGCGGGGGAGGGAGGTGGTGAATGCTCCTGGCATACCACGCAGCAGGCTGCGCGGTTATGTGGGACTCACTTTGAAGAAGTGCCTTACCCACTAAACACCACCTGTGAGACTGGCGTTGGCTTTTGAAACCTTTCTGCCGAATCGGACGCGACCCCCTTTAGGGAAAAGGGGGCGCATGCGGCGAGTGGCCGCTGAGAGACGCGCCTAACTAAGGCATATTAAACATTAGAAGAAGGCTTGGCCTGAGCCGCCAAGAGGCAGTCCAGGTCGGCCGAAAGCTTGTTGGGGGGGTCCGAGAGAGAGTTTCTCGGTCTGCGGACTCGATAGCGAGAGGGAAGTGGGTCTGCATAGGAAGCTGCCTCACGAATGAAATGATTAGAGTGAGACTCTGAGGCTTTGAAGAAGTTCTCAGAGAGTGTTTTTAGAAATTGCTGGACTGTGGGGAGTTCTAAGTCTCGATGGAAGTCAGCATTACAGACGTACCAGGGTGCGTTCGTAGCCCGACGACAAAAATTGTTTTGAACTATTTGAAGTTCGTTAAGGATATTGGGATTAGCGTGGGCAAATATGGGGCCCGCGTAAGTCATGACTGGTCGTACACAGACCTTATAAAGGGTTCGCTTGTTGCGGAGGGACATCTTACTGTGTCGGCCTAGCATACTGTTGAGCCTACTCAGATAGAAGCGTGCGTTGCTCTTTTGACATGGGGCCCGAAGGTGAGCCTCGTGTCAAGGGTGACACCTAAATATTTGTCGGTCGTATGCCAGGAGACAGGGGTCCCTAGCATACGGATTGGCGGAATGTTAGAGAGGCGGCGTCGTTTATGATGATCGAAGTGAACGGCGGAGCTCTTCTCCGGGTTCACATCGATACGCCATTTTTGGAACCAAGCTCCTAAGTCACTAACTGACTGTTGGATCTTGTTCCGAATATGTGGTAGCGAGATACCTTTATAATAAAGGGCAGTGTCATCTGCAAAGAGGGAGAGCTGTATACCATTCGACGGGATGAGAATGTCGTTGGTGAACAGGATATACAGCAGAGGGGCAAGCATTGAGCCCTGAGGGACATCTGCTTTGATAGGGCGTTGAAAGGAGAGCGTGCCTTCGTGTATAAAACGAAAGGTACGATCCTTCAGGTAAGAGGCCACGAGACGAACGAGACGACTTGTTGGGGACAAGAATGTTTCGGAAACCAAATTGGTGGGGGATGACAAGAGGGTCGCCGTCTGTGGGAAACAGATGGAGCCTCATGCGAGTAAGGATGACTCGTTCGAAGAGTTTGCCCATGGCCTTGAGGAGGCTGATGGGACGAAGACAGGAGGGGAGGTTGTGAGGCTTTCCTGGCTTGGGGATACCAATGACAGTTGCCTCTTTCCACGTGGTGGGAAAGTAGCTGAGGTTGAAGCAGGTGTTGAAGATAATAGCTAAAAGGGTTAACACCTGCTCAGGAAAATGTTTAAGGGCTTGATTGGAGATGCCATCCGCGCCCGGAGCCTTTTTGGGCTTCAGTCCTCTGATGAGGGATGAGATCTCATCATTGGACACAGTGATAGGGTCAGAGGCTTTGGGGGTTGAGTTCCGGCGGTGGACCTGATCCTCCACTGCCTGGATGTGGGAGGGGTCAGTGGGCTGTGAACTGGGTGAGCATTGAGCGGCGATGCTGTCTGCAAAGCACTCAGCTTTTTCCTCGTCCTCGAAGGCAATAGTACCGTCGGTACGGGAGAGAGAGGGAGTGTGAGTGATAGCGTCTATGCGGAGGGCTCTCGCCATCTGATAGTACGCTGTGTGAGAGGGAGAGATATTCTCCATGAGATTACTCTTTTCGAGGTCTCGAAGTTTGGAGAAGCGAGAACGGACTTCTCGTTGAAGACGATTGGCCGTACGCCTGTAGTCGGGGGTGGGATAGAGTGCTGTTCTCCGGAAAGCAGCTCTCTTGGCTTTTAATAGGTTGCTAATATGTAGGGGAAGATTTTGGGAGAGCAGAGTGCTCTGCCATTTTTAAGTTAAGTTAAATTAATTTAAGTTAATTTACAATGAGCACAGAAGGTTATGGTGCTCCGCAAGAGCAAGGAGACAGTCCTGAGGGGACCGAGCTGCACGCAGTTTGCGCGCTATGGCAATCTCGCCAATGTCGATGCTCCGAATAGCGGCATACACCGTATTCAGCTCATCAACCATTGAGGGTTGTGCCTGTTGAGGAGCGGAGGAAGTCCGCGGGGGATTGGCCTTTTTGGGGCCCCAGGGGACAATTGGTGGCTGCGTGGGCTGAGAAAAGCCCGGAGGGGGTTGGATGGGGCCCATAAGGGGCCTAGGGGGACCCTGAGGGGGCCAGTAGGGGTCCTGAGGGGGCTGGGAAGAGCCCTGACTGGGCATTTTTGATGGGAACACCGGGAATGTTTTTTCATTAACCGGCGGCGGAGCTATTTATTTTATTTTATTTAACAATTTATGTACACACAAAATAATGTTACAATGAAAAATAAAAAAAGATATTTTATACAAAGGCACTGCTTAATTCATATTGAAATTTCTTCCAGCAGGCCTGATACTGGACACATTCAAAGAGAAGCGGATTTAGTGTACACTCTCATAATAAATTTTATAACATTAATATACTTAATATAAAGTAAAGATAATAAAAACATATATCCATACAAACATACATATACCTAAATACTATACTATATACTCACATACACACACATACATATATATATATATATATATAATATATATACACATATATATACAAGTCATACATTAGATCATTGGGATGACAAAGAAAGATAGTGCATTTTAACTCGCTTTTTAAACACTGAAACTGTTTGAGCCTCACGAATTGCAGCAGGAAGAGAATTCCATAACCTAACTGCATGTACTGTAAAAGAGTGAGAATAGAACTTAGTTCTGGAGGAAGGGAAGGGAAATTTAGGAGGGTTTTTAAATGTGATCTGCAAACTGCATCGGTGGAATGCGCAAAGCGGAATCGATCACGTAGATACGGTGGTGATGTTGGATTGTATAGTATGTTAAAGAGGAGGCATAGGATTCGGGTATTCCTGCGAAGTCGGATTGGGAGCCACTTGAGCTATTTGCGATAGGAGGAGACGTGGTCATACTTTTTTATCCCGAAAATATAACGAATATATATAGTTTGTTGAAACGGGGACGAGGAGCGCAAGGGCATCCCCTGTAGTTGGCCGGGTGGCCAGGTTGCTCGCAAAGGACGCAAGCTAGTGGGGATTCGGCATTTCTAGGCCGAGGGCACTCTTTCGAGTTGTGGGGGTCAAGGCACTTAACGCACCTGGGGGTGGCAGAACAGTTGGCCGCCGCATGCCCGTAAAGTTGGCAGCGGTGGCACTGCGCCGGAAAACCGCGCCTATGGGGGGGCTCGACCCTCACCCTCGACAGGCCGCACACAGTGCGTACTTGCCGGAAGATGACCTTTGCCTCTGGCACGTTTGTGAGGTTAACAAGAGCAAGCGGGAACCTCTTGTCCTTGTTACTGTGCATCTTGTGCACTGCTTCGACTGGGAATCCTTGGGACTTAAGGTCCTCAAGGATGTCCTCGTTAGCGAGCTCGAATGGGACACCGCGGATTACGGCCCTGACTTTACGCTCTTCTGGGAGAGCGTACGTGTAGTAGGACACACGCTCGGCTGTGAAAAGCCTGGTAAGTCGGCGAAAGTCGTCGATGGACTGGGGGATTATTTTGATGGCTTCACCGAGGTTGGTGGCCTGATCATAATTGATACCTGTGTCGTAGCAAGTTTTGGAAAGTCGGGTAAATTGTGCCTTGTCTCTGAGGAAGACAGGGGGCGGGACCTGTTTTTTGGCGAGAGTGGGGGCGCAGCGAGTTGCGGGCTTGGAAGGCGGGGGGAGGTTAAGTGGCAGTAAGGGTACTGTGGCAGCGGCGGGGGCTGCGGAGGTGGAGGCAGCAGTGGGAGCTGCGGGGGTGAGTGCAGCATCGGAAGCTGCGGAGGTGGGGGTGGCGGCAGGTGCTGCCGGGACGGGGGAGCGGTTTTTGGCGGCGCGTTCCGGGCCGCGCTTGGATTTAACTACCGTGTATGGGGTTTCGTCAGTCATTGTTCTATCGAAGTCCGTGGAACAGCTGCTGGAAGTAGAGTCGGTTTTCGTGGCGGTCCTCTACGGGAGGACGAGGTGATGGACGTGGCGTCGGAGCACTCCATGGAGTCGGAGTCGGGGGACGCGGACGAGTCGGTCTGCGGGGCAGCCGTAGGGGCCGCCGTGCTGGACGCGACGGGGGCCGGGGGGGGAAATGCCTGAGGGGCAACGGAGGCGAAGATTGCGGCGAGAGTAACTTAGGCTACTTTTATTTAAGAAAAAGAATTAAGGTTCCGCGCAAAAAAAAATCTAAATTATACGCAGGCGAAGTCGCGGGGAACAGCTAGTGCATAATAAAAATCAAAATAAAACATTCTAAATAAACGACATTTGTAATAAAAAATATAGCGCTTTTGTTGAACTTTAAGATATCTAATACATTTGTTAGATTGTTAAAATAAATTTAGCATTGGTCTCACTGTAAACAGTATTTTTTCCGTAATATAAATGGTGTAAGAAGACTATCATATTCATAAGTGATTTCCAGCTATATTTTGTTTTTATGATGCCACTTTCGCTATATAAATAATGAAATAACAAATTTCAAAACAAAATGAAATAATATTAAGAGTGGACCTCTCGTTCAAGATCACGTATCAAGAACTTCGGTCCAAATAAAACAAACTGCAAAATATTAAGACGGCGAAAAAATTTCGTAAAGCAGTTGTTAGATTATTTTTAAGAAAATTCATAATTATTTAAGAACTTCATCATACTTATAATATTTAAAATGTATTCCAATGGCACCATACAATAATTTGTTTGAGATATTACTAGACCACATCAAAACTAATGGATTGCGTATTATATATTCAAATAAAGTTACCAAAGTTCATTTCATTCTTATTATATAGGTTTTAACTTTTTCCAAGGTTCTAATTTTGTCGTTATTATTGGACATTTCATCGATCAGTAATTACAATAGTCCTAGTCTTTCAAATTTTCATTTGTATATAAACTAAAATCATTTTTGAAGTATTTTAATAAATACTAATCAAGGACTTGTACAGTAAAATGACAATTCAAATTCTGCTACAGAGCTAATTTATGTAGTCTTGCGTATGTGGAATATGAGAAATCCTTTGATTCCGTCGAAATTTGGGCAGTGCTGCAGTCCCTTCAGCGGTGCCAAGTTGACTGTCGGTATATCGAAGTGCTGAAGTGTTTGTACAGTAGGGCTACGATGGCTATCCGAGTACAGAACCAGAGTACGAAACCTATCCAACTACAGAGAGGTGTAAGACAGAGTGACGTTATATCCCCAAAACTCTTCACCGCTACATTAGAAGACGTTTTCAAGCTTCTGGACTGGAAAGGATACGGTATTAACATCAACTGTGAGTACATCACTCACCTTCGATTTGCCGACGATATAGACCTTATGGCAGAATCGCTGGAGGACCTAAGCACTATGCTCAATGACCTCAATAGTGTCTCCCAACGGATAGGTCTTAAGATGAACATGGACAAAACAAAGATCATGTATAACGTCCATGCCGGTAGTTGTTGGGAGCACTAAGCTCGAAGTTGTTGACGAATATGTTTACCTGGAACAAAAAGTCCGACTAGGTAAGTCCAACTTTGACCGAGAGGTCAATCGACGGATTCAACTCGGCTGGGCAGCGTTCGGTAGATTACGACACATTTTCTCGTCAGACATACCTCAAAACTAGATTGTATAACCAGTGCGTGTTGCCAGTGATGACCTATGGATCTGAGACGTGGTCTTTCACTGCTGGCCGTATGAGGAAGCTCAAAGTCGCTCAGCGAGCTATGGAGAGGGCCATGCTCGGCGTTTATCTGCGTGATAGACTTAAAAACGAGGATATTCGTAGTAGAACCAGAGTAACCGACGTAGCCCAAAGAATTAGTATGCTGAAGTGGCATTGGCCCGGCCATATAGCTCGAACAACCGACAATCGATGGGGAAGAAAGGTTCTCAAGTGGCAGCCTCGTACCGGCAGGCGAAGTGTAGGGCGTCGCCCCCCCCCCACTAGATGGTAAGACATGCAGGAAGTCAATGGATGCAGGTGGCTCAGGACCGTGCTTTGTGGCATTCCTTGGGGGAGGCCTATGTGCAGCAGATGATGGTGATGATGATAATATTAAGGAATTTATGGATGGGAATAAGGTGATCGCTACCAAGCTATTTCTAATTTGTTTTGTGTTGTTAATTATGTAACATACAAGATTGTAAGCTGTTACTTTAAAAAAAAGTCCCGCTGGGTTTCTTGCTGGTTCTTAATAAGAATTTATAATCTATATTGAATAAAAAAGTTTCTGTTTCTGTTATAATAAACCTCTTTGAACAATTTTTCTGTAATAAAACTTCTCAAATATTGATTGACAAACTTTGAACATTTTGTGGGATTATGTTGTAAAAGCGTATACATTGCCCCGTAAATGAATTCCTAATTCTGTGGAGTTTAGTAACTGGTATTATAAGCTTACTTTTGTTCCTGGTTTTATGTACATACATTACAGTTTCATACAAGACTCAACTTCTCCTCATTTACGAGCACATTAGAATTCGAATGCTCAACGTTAGTTAATGTAAATTTGATACATTGTGTTTTATTGACGTTTAAAACATTTTTTTTCGTAATTTAGGCACATACAATCAATAATAAAAAAAAAACATAAACTTAACATTAAATAAAAATACAAAGAGTGCCCAAACACTTCATATTTATTTTACATTATTAGCTTATGCTATGCTTTACATTAACATTGTAAAGCATCCATACATTATTAGCCATATCATGGTAACTAATGAAAAGTTAATAACATCCTCTCACGTCTTGTGCATGTCGTAATACCAGAATCGGTATTACGACATCGGTAACCCTCTCGCACCCATACCGGAAATTCTTAGACATGCGACGGGAAGCAGCATCAAGGGTCCGAGACGTCCATAACCACGATTGCAAATTGCCTTAAATTGTTGGCATTAAACCAGTGTACTAATTTGAATAGAGTATTATTTACATCGTTATAATTAGTTGACTGCCGGAGTTTGAAAATTAAAGAGGTATCATCAGCAAATAATACTAGATCGTGATTGTCCCTGACAAGACAAGGTTAGTAATTCATATAGATTAAGAACAGGAATGGGCCAAGAAACTTGCCTTGAAGAAACTCATTGACACTACCGATTCGGAGGAACTCTTGCCATCATCATCATTATCATAACAGCCTTCACAAGTCCATTGCTGAACATAGGCCCCCAAGTTATGCCATAAAGTACGGTTCCGAGCCACCTGCACCCATCGACTGCCTTTATGTCTTACCAGGTCGTCACTCCATCTAGTGTGGTATTGCCCTACACTTCACCTACCGGTTCGAGGCTGCCGCTTGAGAACCTTTTTCCCCATCGGTTGTTAGTTCTTCGAGCTACATATATGGCCGGCCCATTGCCACTTCAGCTTACTAATCCGTTGGAATATGTCGGTCACTCTGGTTCTTCTGCGAATATCCTCATTCCTAAGTTTATCACGCAAAGAAACCCCAAGCATAGCCCTCTCCATAGCTCGCTGAGCGACCTTGAGCGTCCTCATACGGCCAGCAGTAAAGGACCACGTCTCAGATCTATAAGTCATTACTGGCAACACGCACTGGTTGTACAATTTCGTTTTCAGTTTTTTAGGTATACCTGACGAGAAGATGTGTCGTAATTTCCCGAACGTTGCAAAGCTGAGTTGAATCCGTCGATTGACCTCTCGGTCGAAGTAGGACTTACCTAGTCGGACTATTTGTCCCAGATAAACATACTCGTCAACAACTTCGAGCTTAGTGCTTCCAACAGCTACCGGCATAGGTGTGACATGGACATTACACATGATCTTTGTTTTGTCTATGTTCATCTTAAGATCTATCCGTTGGGAGACACTATTGAGGTCATTGAGCAAAGTCTTTAGGTCCTCCACCGATTCTGCCATAAGTACTATATCGTCGGCAAATCGAAGATGAGTGATGTACTCGCCATTGAAAACGTCTTCCAATGCAGCGGTGAAGAGTTTCGAGGACATAACGTCACCCTGTCTTACACCTTTCTGCAATTCGATAGGTTTCGTACTCTGGTTCTGTACTGGGATAGCCATCGTAGCCCTACTGTACAAACATTTCAGCACTTCGATATACTGACAGTCAACTTGGCACCGCTGCAGGGACTGTAGCACCGCCCAAATTTCGACGGAATAAATGGCTTTCTCATAGTCCACATACGCTAGGCAAAGTGGCAGATTGTACTCTCCAGTCTTCTGTACAATTTGACGAAGGGTATGTATGTGGTCTATGGTACTAAAGCCCTCGGAAACCGGCTTTTTCGGGAGACTGGAAGTTGTCAAGTCTGCGTGCGAGACGAGTCGTAGTGACTCTCAAAAACAGCACGTAGACGCGGCTCAGAAGGGAAATCAGTCTGTAGTTCTTCAAAAGAGCGTTGTCGCCTTTCTTGAAGAACAAGACCACCGCACTTCTGCTCCACGCCTCTAGAGTAGTCACACCATGGAGGACAGAATTAAAAAGCTTCTGAAGGACTTCAAGTACCGGTTTTCCACCAGCTTTCAGAACTACGCTGTAATTCCATCCTCGCCTGGGGTCTTCCCGTTTTTAAGGTGCTGGAGAGCCATTCTAATCTCGCTCAGACTGACGTCCGGGATATCATCGAACTCTTACCACTTATAAAAAAATGAGTTCTATTACTTATTTTATATGAAATAATAAGTTTAAGCCCGACATTTTTGACACCGTAATTTCGTAGTTTTTGAATAATGTCTCAAATTGAACACATTATAGGTCTTAAATTAGCGGGTCTTAAAAATGGGGTGTTTACAAACTTGTTTGTGACGAATGCTACGCCGTTTACGTGGGTCAGACTGGTCACAACTTCGAAACACGTTATAAAGAGCATTTATCCGCGTACAGGAATTGCAATCCCGATAAGTCCCATTTTGTTAAACATCTTTTGGACACTGGACACAAACTAGCCAACGACCACTTCTTAAAAGTCTTACATACGTGTAATAAAGAGCTGCGACTATGTGTGCTGGAACACTTAGAGATATTAAAAAATAATAATAGTAACGTTGCACTGCTGAATGAGCAAAAAAAATGTTTCTAACTCACCTCCCTTAAATATCTTTAAGCCTGCTCTCTAATATCAGACAGCCTCGCAATATGGTCGTTTGTCACCCTCACGGTGATCGGCGATTGGTTGTGTGGTTGGAGGGTAATTGGGCGTTACGCGGCGGTTTGTTTTAAATTTTACAAGCAACTGCGTACGTCAGGTGGTGACTGGTCGCATGTTGTATCGCATGACGCAGTCACTCGCTACTTAAGTAGGGAGCGGTTGCGCCAGCGGGCTGTATAAATAGCAGTTATTTTGGCTCGTCGCTCACTTAGCGGTCAGCCACCGCAGAGTCTACATCACCTGAAGATGCCTCGTGTAGAGGCGAAACACGTGTCGTATTGTCGTCAGTGGTGTGTCTTTCAGTGTAGTGGTGGTGGGAGTAGTGGTGCTGGGATTAGTGGTGACGGGGATAGTGCACGCAATTGAGGGAGGTCGGGAGGTGCTCTTCAAACTAGGTAAGACACATCATTTTATTTTATCGAGCGGATGTATGCAAGGTAATTTTTACCAACTTTAATATAATGGATTTCCGCAAAATAACGCCTGATTTTATTAATTATTCTTGTGATTGTCAGTCATTTCATACGCCACATTTTCTATAGAGTTCTAAACTCTTTAATAGAGTTTTAAACTCTTTGAAAAGGAGGACAATATAAAAAATAATACGAAATATTATGGGAATGGTTCAACTGATAATGTTTCTTGTAAACACAATTGTAAAATTGCTGTTCTCATTTTTATCAATGGTGAGTTGATGGGACGTAGTCAAGGTAACTTCATATAAAATATATTTAATTAAATTGGCACATGGCATATTTGGCCCTCTACTTACAACTCGGCCGAAAGGAGTCAATCGTTTTTGGGCCCACTAGAAATTTTTGCGACCCTTAATGGTATTATATACAAAAAAAAGATACCAATTTATTATTGTAAATAGCATAAGGGTTTTATGAAAATCTAGACGGAATTAAGAAATCTGAAAAAAAGAGTTGTTTTGATTGTTGTGTTCTTGTCATTGGTTCAGATAATGTAATATTAAAAAAAAATTGTAGTAGAGATGTGCCAACTCGGAAGAAACTCGACTCGAGTTAACTTGAGTTGAAATTCACGTAACTCGAATAGTACTCGAGTTACGCAACTCGAATTGGCGGAACGAAGTTGTGTCAGTTTTTTACAAATTATTTTTATATTTGTTCCTCCATCCAAAATAATCATTATTACTTAACTTAATAGGTAGTTATATTTTATTGGTTTGCGTATAGACAATTTTCATAAAATAATATCACTCTAACTTTATGACGTAGCGTATAGTTAATGTTATTAATAATTTAACTATCACGTATTATACTTAATCAGCTTGTTGATATTACATAATATATCAATAAATTGTTCGAATTAGTAAGTCGAGTTCATCACTAAATTGTAGACAGACACTAAATTGACCGTAAGATAAAGATGTCGCATCTTTATCTTACGGTCAACGGTCGAGTAGAATTTTGTGACTCGAGTCACTCGGGTTTTATCATGTCACTGTAGTTGTACTCGAGTTTTTGAGTTATGCGATTGAAGTTTATCACTCGAGTTGATAATAGTGATTACCTTACTTAAAGCATTTTTAAATAATAATAATAATAATACTGTTTGATAATTAAATTACTAGTTTAAGTTTTTTTTATTATATTTTTTTATTCAATATAAAGTGGAATTTCTACATTAATATACTTTTTAAATAGGTACCTTTATTAAATAAGTAATATGTGACAATATGAAATAAAATACAAATATTTATTATTTATTTATTTGTAGTATTTCCATGTTTTTTTTATTTACTACAGACATGTGTAGCATTTCAAAATCTATAAACTGCTTTTCGCATATCTTACAAATCGCTTCCATTTTTCAAAATAAGCCACACTGACGATTTTTGTTTTATTGTTTCATTGTTATCATTCATACTTTAAACAAACAAGTATATTTAAATCACCTTTTATGTTATGCACTACTTATACGAAGTAAAAAAAAATAACAATGATAGCACAATCACGATATTATAAATCAAACTAAGTTCATATTCGACTACAACATGCCAGATGCAAGTTTCACACCCGCGGCGCCTTATACTATGTTAATTAGTTGATTAGATGATAGAATTAATGAATTAGTGAACTGACATCTATCTAGCGCTTTCCGAATCCACACGGTGCGTCGAGTTGACTCGGTAACTTGAGTGCAAGCGGACTCGAGTAAAATTTATTTTCACTCGAGTACCGAGTTACACAGATTCACTCGATTGAATCGAGTGAAAACAGAGTTCGAGTTGCATCACTACTTTAAGAATAAAGTCTGTGATTGAAATTCCAATATTAATTTTAGATCATTGTTTAAATCATATGGTCTTTTTTAATTTATTTTTAGAGCCAACGCGTATTACTGAATGTAGTGCAACATGTATAGATAACATTTTTACAAATGTTAAGCCGTTGCATAAATGTAAAATTCAAAAATTGAGTTCTGATCACTGTGGACAGTTAGTTTCGTTACTTTATGTTCACAAAAGCAAGTAGATGAGAAAATTGTGTTTGTTCCTGTAAATGCACGTCGCTTGGTGAAGTTTAGAAGTAACATAGTGAAGAAACTTCCATCACTTTCATACCAAAATGATCCTAATTTTTTGTATGGAACAGTGTTTAAACTTATTTGCAATGAATTTGATAATATTTTTACTTCTAAAACGTTCTCCTTGAACAGTCGGAAGGCTTTCAATGAATGGGCGACAGTAGGAGTCCATAAGAGCAGACAAAGGTTATATGAACTTTACCATGAAAGGTCACATAACCCTAGCGTCGAATTTAGGGAATATGTTAAAAAATATTCAAAAATATTTAAAGGAGTGTGCTCCAAAGCCAAGTCTTTGCATTTGAGCAACAAAATTAAGACGGCTTCTAATAAAATTAGAATGACGTGGAGTATAATTAATAGTGAAACTGGTAAGGTCAACTCTCGCAATTCAAACTACCGGTTGAGTTTTAACAACAAATTAACGGAATCAGATCAGGATGTTGCAATGGTTTTTGAGAAGTATTTTACGGATATTCCGATCTTAACCACTGTGTCACTGAATTCTTCTCCTGCCGTCGCCGAATCAATTGCTTAAACAAAATGTAAATGCGTGTACAAAGAATTTTACATTTCATAAAATATCATCAAAAGATATTGTAAAATATTTTAAAACTATTGATGTTAAGAAAACTGCGGATCTGTGGGGCATTTCCGTTAAAGTTATTGCGTCTATAATCGATATAATCGCGCCTCAACTAGCTATTATTTTTAATACTAGTATCGAATATGGTGTGTTTCCTGATTTGATGAAGCATAGTAAAGTAATACCTTTATTTAAATCTGGTAGTACATTAGAACCCGCCAATTTTAGACCCATTTCTGTACTGCCAACACTAAGTAAAATTTTTGAAAAAATTATTCTTGATCAAATGTTATTTTTTTTTAATGTTAATAATTTACTTCATAAAAAATTAATTCGGTTTCACAAGGGGGTCGCTCGACAACTGATGCTGGTGTTGAGCTGATTAAATATATTTTCAATGCATGGGAGAATTCACAAGATGCTTTGGGTATATTCTGTGACCTATCCAAAGCCTTCGATTGTGTTCACCATGAAACATTAATCAGGAAACTACAGCACTACGGTGTAAGAAGTAATGCTCTTAAATTAATTGTTTCATATTTAAGTAACAGAACTCAAAAAGTTGTCATTAATAGTATGAGCTCTTCCGGGTCGATAGTACAAATGGGCGTGCCTCAAGGCTCAATTCTCGGCCCCTTTCTGTTGTATATATTAATGACTTACCTTACATAGTAGGGGATAACCATAATATAGTATTATTTGCTGATGACACTTCATTAATTTTCAAATTAAAACGACAATTATTAAAATATGACGAAGTAAATAATGCTATATCTAAATTTTTAAATTGGTTTAATGTTAATAATTTGCACTTAAATAGCACTAAAACGAAATGTATGAAGTTCATGACTCCAAATGTCAGACAATTAAATACTAATGTTATTTTAAATGGGGAGGAACTGAGTCTTGTCGATACCACCATTTTTCTTGGAATAACACTGGACGCGAAGCTTCAATGGAGCCCCCATATATCAAAGTTAGCAAGCAGACTTAGTTCTGCAGCATATGCTGTAAAAAAGATTAGAAATCTTACCAGTGTGGAAACAGCTAGACTTGTTTACTTTAGCTATTTCCATAGCATAATGTCGTATGGTATTTTGCTATGAGGACACGCAACTGACACTGAAATTATATTTGTTTTACAGAAGCGGGCCATAAGAGCAATCTATGATTTATAACCTAAAGAGTCGCTCAGACAAAAATTTAAGGAAATTAATATATTAACTTTGGCATCTCAATACATTTATGAAAATGTAATGTAAAAAAAAGTCCCGCTGGGTTTCTTGCTGGTTCTTCCCAGGACAGAGGTTTTTTTTCGAACCAGTGGTAATTAGACAAAAGAGTGACTTTCAATAAGTATTATTTATAATCTATATTGAATAAAAAAGTTTCTGTTTCTGTATTAATTGTTATATACTTTAAAATAAGTTTTAGTAGCAAAGTAGCAAAATTAATTAATAGCTAAAAAGTTTATACGTGTTTGTTTACAAGACAATAAAATAAATATCGTCTCATCGATGCACAAGTTTTTAACATATAATGGATAATATCTATTTTTCCTTTTTATTTTTTTGTGGTCGCATGGTAAAATTGCCAATGATATTTGAAATTGAAAAATGATGAAAAGTAATGAGTTTAGTTAATTAATATAAGAGTATGTATCACAGAACACAATTACTCTCTAAGGTATGTATGTAATACAAGAGTTTACTTTTACACCTAGAATTTTGGAAAATCTAAATAAGATCTATCATTTATAATGAATTACCTAAAAAAAAAAGACAAACACAGGTCTTAGAACCTTATTAGTATGTTAAAAGTGACAAAGTATTAAAGTTTTATGTTATAAGTAAAATCTACATTAAATAATAGATAGAATAAATACATAAAGGAAGTTTTTCTGTATGTTATAAGAAAATTAGAATCTATGGGTCGAGGGATTTAAAGATTTCTCTATTTGATGTAGCTTCAGCGGCTTTGAAGAGCGATTCATTTAACTGCATTTAGGTATAAATACCTTATGTATTCAGCAAGTTGCTCCATATACTTGACAATACCAAATGGCATCAAACATGGATCCTGAATTTATGCCAGCCACAGTTGATAGACAGAATAGATAGTACATATATTTACGTGTAAATAAGTACTTATTACTTGTACTAGAAGCATATATACAGTTTGCATAAGTATTGTAACTTAGTTAAGCCATTTTTACTTGTGTAATGGTTATATACTTGTTGATCAGATGCTTCTATTATCCTTAGACTGATGTGTTGTTAACTCTGCAGAATGGAATATTATTTTGTCATCTACTAGCAGATAATTAATAAAAAAATAATATCCTTTTCCCCCACATGAAACTAGTGAAAATAAGAAATCAGACAACTTTTACATAGTCAAATATTGTTAATGTAAATTCATAACTACTATTTGTGTATTTGATCATATGGAGCTGATTAATGGTGTATATTTTATAATAATTTCTTATTTATTCAACATACAGGCAGAGACAACAAAATACTGACAGAAATATGGAAATGTAGTTTATTGACATTGAAGTATAGTATATATATAGTCTTATACAATATTCATTAAATTTTTTCAGGTGGATCGCTTAGAATAAATGTGTGTCTTGTAGGCTGAAATCTTGCAGAGCTGCTCGTAGGCAGAGACAAAAGTATATGGATATTGAATACAACAGTCTTATATCATATCTCACAACATTGATAATATCCTTCTGATTCATGTTATTATAAAGTTATTTTGAAAATATCTTTTGAAATGATAATGACTGACAATAATAAATACAATTAAATTATACATGTGTTTTTGTTATCCTTACACAACCAGTTTAAAACATCTTACTTCATATTTATCAGTGTGTAATAACATAGATAAACATGATATTACCTAGTCCTTTTGGCTTTAATGGTGTTTGGGGTATGATAACTAATCAGTTAATATATTTTAAAACAAAGTTTACACACTGCACCTTTACTAATCAACCAAAACATATTAAAACACAGTCTTGACACCGGACCTGTCTGTCTGTCTGTTCCACTATTAGATTACACTATAGACTGCTTTGGAAATAATTACAATGACATCTTACTTTGTGTTTTATCCTTATACAATCAGTTCAAAACAGCTTTCTTACTATATAGTATTTAAAGGTAATATAAATAGACATATTATCCGTTATTCATCTTGGCTTTAATCATATTTATTTAATTACTGTAATGGTGTGTGTGATGTATATTCACTAATCAATTAATACCTGTAAAAAATAGTCTCCACACCACATTCTATTCTATATACACTATTCTAACTCATAATATCGGTGAAAACTACTAGAAAATCGATTTTAGTTTGTTTTAAGGTTATTCATATTTTAATTTTTAATTTCTCAGAATTCCCGTTAGATGCGATAAAACTAATATTAATTTTGTAATCTATAGATTATTAGGAATAAATCAACATACATTTCGTTGAGGTTCACTAAAATTCGTGGTGGGCCCATTCTCCGTACAAAAAGAAACTGTCTCCTTTGAAAAGAAAGATTTTGTCTGTTCTTAATTCTCTTGTGTAGGTACACCATTTTTCACAGAAGTATTGTTTACAACTAGCGTGCTTTCCAAAAGCATTATTAAGTGTCTGCTGTATATCGTCAATCAGGTTCTGAACTTTTTTGACATTTATTTTTGTTTCTTTTTGTTATATCTTTTAACATTTTTAAGAACTGACGCAAACTCATTAGTTTATTATTTGTTATATTTTTTTCTGTAACGTATTGGGTATCTTATAAAAGTTTGTATTTTTTTTAATTTTATCACATTTTGGCAACAAATTATTACGTTTTCTACAGTGATTCTCTCCTCTTAGTATTGGCGTGACTTTAGGATGTTATATATGTAGGTACTGAGTTACCATCAGATACTAAGCGGCCATAAATCAATATATGTATGTATAGACATACAGATTTACATTTTTTGGTTTTATGATTTATGGTTTTTGTATTTTGATTGGTTTTTTTAAACCTCGTAAAATTATTTCTTTTTCCATACCAGTTAAAAGGGCCTGAGTATAATGCCAGTTGTGCTCTTTTGCTGTAGTTATTTTTTCCTTTATGGACAATTGCGGACAAAACAATATTTATTGCGCAACTCAAAAACAAAAAAATCCTCTCCTTCTAACGATAGCTCCTGCACCTGACACTGCGGAATAGTTTTTTTTCTGTAAGACGGTTTGCAGTAACAATTTTCGTTAACAGGTATGGGTGTACCATTTTTATCAGCTGCTTTATTCATAGTGCCTTGAGCAACACTTTTCCGGGTTCTGTACAGAACATGATGCTGGCTTTGGTATTTCTTATTTGAAATAATTCATAGGCTTAGTGCTGCAGAAAACTGTTCCAAATATGGATGGCCGCTACCAGTGAATATTATACCTGCTATGTCACACCTAATTTCATCGAAACGTTAATTATCATCTGCATAAAATTCTAAATAGTACTTTTTACAAAAGAAAGTAAACTTTGAGATCAGTGCATCTTGTTTTTCGCTAATTAAGTGAATAGTAAAACAAACCTGAGGTCCGTGATATAATATATCTAGCAGTTTTTTTTATAGAAAAGCATTTTATGACCTTATCATAAAATGATAGTTAATCATTTTGCCATCTGATAAAACTTTTGGTCATTATACTGGAAAGAGTCTATTAAATATTTGATTGTATAGTTGATCATCTTCAGTATGATTGACCATGTGTATGAATTTTATAAGTTTACGCTATTTTTGATGAAAATTATTTTTGCAGATAAAAGGCCTTTCGCATTTATTTTAGTTTCGAATTAAATTAAAATAATTTTAATGAAGAAAATGAAAATTATGACGCCTATCTATGATCGACCTCGACGAAAACCGTATTGGCGGTCACTAATCAGCTGGTGATCCTCAAGGTACCACATGAGCTGGCAGTCTATAATGAATTCCATTATATATAAACAAGGAGGTGATGGCGATAGGCCTGTAGTTTGACGGGTCTAAGCGGTCGCTTTTTTTAGGGATCGGGTGGACGAAAGCCGTCTTCCATGATTTCTGGACTACGCCCAGGGAGTAGCAGTACCGGAAAATACGCGTTAGAACCGGTGCCAACTCTGGAGCACACGTCTTCAGCACAATTGGGGATTCCGTCAAGTCCACTTGACTTGTGGATGTCCAGGGAGAGGAGTGCTTTGCGAATGAGAGGAGAGGAGAGGAGTGAATCGAGCGCTGTGTGAAACGCACATTCAGCATGGAGCACATGCACATGGAGTTGGACGGCTATATCTTTAACATAATAAAAATGATGTGTGCGTCAAAATTATTTTAATGGAATAGAATAGAATAGAATAGAATAATTTTTATTCAATATTGATTACAAAAATACTAATTGAAAGTCATTTTTAATTTTACCACTGGTATGGAAAACACCTCTGTCCTAGGAAGAACCAGCAAGAAATCCAGCGAAACAACAATTTTTGCTTAATAAAATATTTAAACTTGTTGATAGATAAGGCCTGCATATTTTGTGGAACGTTGTTGTGAAAGCATTTTAATCAATAGAATTGCCCCATGAAGCAAATACTGACTCTTTGGAGTCCAGTAACTGGTATAACTAACATGTTCTTATTCCTAGTATTTACAGAATGTACATCACTAGTTTTAATAAAACTATTTTTGTTGTTTTGTACATACATTAAATTTTCGTAAATATATTAAGAGGCCAAAGTTAATATGTTTATTTCTTTAAACTTTTCACTAAGGGATACCTTCGGACTAAGGTAATAAATTACTCGTTTGGCTCTCTTCTGCAAAACAAAGATAGTTTCAATGTCGGTTGCATTATCATAAAGACAATAAAGCCATAAAGCTATAGAAATAATTAAAATAAAATAAACTAATCTAGCTGTTTCAACACATATAAGGACAAATCTTTCTTACAGCATATGCTACAGAAATAAGTGTGCTAGCTAGCTAGCTAGCTTAGATATATGAGGGCCCCATTGAAGCTTCGCGACAACTATAATTCCGAGAAAAACAGTGTATTGAATAAAACTATTTTTACGGATTTTATAGCGTTTAATTTACTATTTTAATTCCTGACGTTTCGGGTGCTTTACAGCACCCATGGTCACGGGGGGGACTGAGATGTTTGATGTCCCAATGTCATAGTTAGCCCGGCTACCTTCAGTTTTTTGAATATTAATTTTTGGTCCGATCTACGCAGAATGAGCTTACAGTATCTTGAAGTCTTGCAGTGGTATGCTTGGGTTTGGATTTAATTTTGTTAATTATAGGATTCCAAGCAGATGGGACGCACATCAAAAGTACTGCCAGATTTAAATCAAGGTATAACTTTACTGTTTCATTACATCAGGAAACACACAAGATTCGATACTAGTATGAAAAATAATAGCAAGTTGGGGTGCGATCTTCGCTCGATTTCATTTATTGCAGACGAAATATCTTTAACGGAAATCCCCCATAGATCTGCTGTTTTCTTAATGTCAATATTTTTGAAATATTTTGCAATATCTCCTGATAATATTTTATGAAATGCGAATTCTTTTTTACAGACATTTACATTTCGCTTGAGTATTGACTCGGCAACTTTGCAGTCAAGATCGGAATTTAGGTTAAATATTGTTCAAAAGCCGTTGCAACATCTTGATCTGATTTTGTTAAATTGTTGTTAAAATTTAATTCAAAATTTGAGTTGTGTACTTTCTTCTTGCCATTTTTCGCTATTGATTATACCTCAAGTCATTTTGATTTTATTAGAGGCATTCTTAATTTTGTTTCTTAAAATATAAAACTTGGCTATGAAACACACTCTTTTAAATATTTTTCAATATTTTTTTACATATTCTCTAAATGAACAGTATGATTATATGATCTTTCATTTTAAAGGTCATATAACTTTTTTCTACTCCTATGGATTCTTACTGTCGTCCATTTCTTAAAAGGTTTGGAACTGTTTAGAGAGAGTGTTATAGAAGTAAATATTTGCATAGTTTAAAAGTTATAAGTTTAAATAATAATAAATGATCAAACGAACTTCTCCAAGTGAAGTTCGATCAGTATTATATGAATCGCTTCATTCGAAGATATAATATTAACAACGTAGTTTCCTTATTCTACAAGGCTAAGTCGCACCTTTAAAGATTTTTACTCTACCCCCATCAAAGTAATTGCCTCTTCCCACTAACGTCTCTTGTCGTCCGAGCGTACTGCCTCATTCTTTTAGAGATATTATTCTAAGCAAAACTTTTTGTGGGTTACGGGTGGGAGGGAAATTATATCTTCGAATGAAGCGAATATAATACTGATCGAACTTCACTTGGAGAAGTTCGTTTGATATTATATTTCATCACTTCATTCTTCAGATATAATATTAACAACGTAGATGTTTAGAGCTTTGCTAATTGAGTTACTTATGTTACGTTGAACAAAAAAATCATAAAAAATCAAATATCATTTATTATTTCGATCGTAACAAAATAACGTATAATTATTCACTTGTCTTGTTCACTATCTTATTTAATAAATAAAAAATTGTATTAATTTAATTATTTAAAAAACAGTTCTCGCAAACTTATTTTCGTCAATAATTTGGCGATGATAAAATTTTGCAAAGGTCTCTGATGCTGACGACCAACCGGCTGTTTTTCTGATCGTATCTAGAGAGACCCCAGCGGACCTAGCAGCTGAGGTGACAGCATGGCACGTGCTGTGTGCACTAAACACCGTCACGTCCACGCCGCTCTCCGCTAACACGTTTGATTGAGCAGTGGCCGCCTTGTGTAGCCGCCTGTATGTTAGCAATAAGTTCCGAAAATCTGCAGGTTTGATTTTATTTGTAATCTCTAAATAATCTTTTATTGCCGTGGCTGGACAAATATTTTCATTTTCTATAAAATAAGGTAAGATTAGAAGGGGTTGCTGACGACCCGCAGCAGGAGTTTTAATTATATCAGTGATGCTGATTCTAACATCTGAAGAATATATCTTAATATTGTCTATCTTTATTAAAGATAATGTTTGAGCTCGGTGTGCTGTGCATAATGCCATTAATACTGCAAATTTTTTTTGTGAGCTTTTCAATTGAAAGTGTTTCATTGGGAACCAACCTCCAATATGATTTAAGACAATTTTTTGATCCCAAGTACCAGTATATTTTGGAAGGGCCGGTCTTAACTTGTATGCGCCCTTTAAGAATATTTTTATTTGCTCTTTAGAACCTACACAGTCTCCTTGAAGTAATGATAAAGCCGACCTGTGGTTATTTAGCGAACCGTTAGCGGCCCCGTTATTAAATTTCTCCGATAAAAATAGCAAAATTGACGGTATTGAAATTGCGTAAGGATCTAAATTATTTTTATGACAAAATTGCCACCACAGCTTATACGAGACGCTATACTGAAGTATAGTATTCTTTTAAAGGGATGTCATTGTCACGTTAAGAGCGGCTGATGGTGTACCTCTTCTTATAAATGCGACCCTGAGAGCCTCGCTGCGCCCAGGGTAAGTTGTTTGTGCAGGTGATGAGGAGTTCTGGAAGAAGACCGTAAGAGATCTTTGTGAGGTTTGAAAAACAGTATATCTCATCTGAGTAAGTTATTTAACATTGGGTACCAAGGCTAGGATGGCCAATAAGGAAAGACCAAAATACCTTCGGCTTTATAGCTTATGATATTTTCCAGACATTTGATTATTAAAGAAAAAGGTGGAAACGCATAGAAATATTTGTTTTTCCAATCAATAGTGAAAGCATCTACTAATAAGGCATCTGGATCCGGTCTCCAAGACATTTAGGTCCTGCACTTAGAATTGGCAAGAGAAGCGAAAAGATCTATCTCTGGTTCCCCCAATTTTAGTATGATCTCTTTATAAGCGTTATCACTTAGCTCCTATTCTGTATATAGGTTTAGTTTCCTTGATTCTTGGTCTGCTTCTACATTTTTTTAACTATTTATGTAAGCTGCGTGTAGCCAAATGTTTCGCTTCTCGCACCATTGCCATATTGATCGAGATAACTCGTTCAATTAAATTCCTCCCATTCGATTGATAATTGAACTTATAGCTGTTGTATTATCTACGCGCAACAAAATATTACAATCCGACATATCCCTAACAAAACATTTAATACCTAGAAATATGACTAGTAATTCTAAGTAATTGATATAATAGTCAAGTTCATTGTATTTACATCCTCCAACAACACGAATATTATTACAACAAGCACCTCAACCTGTCAAGCACGCGTCTGTAAATATCTCATTATTAAATTTAGTTATTCCAAACGAATTTTTGGTTAAAAATACATTTTTTCCACCATTGCAAATCTGGTAAGATATCTTTTGAAAGTTGATTTTTTTTTATTATACGTCTTATATTTTAGAAGCGCAAGGTATTTTTGTCTTTCTAGTCGTTTAGTGTACAACCAGCCATATTTTACCGCAGGTCAGGCGGCCGTGAGGACACCTATCAAATGAGCGAAATCTCTAATCGAACAACTAGTTAAGAAAGAGAACGTTTGTACTCAGTGTGCTACATGATTTTATTTATCTATGGGTAGACTTATAGGAAGTTCCGTGGAATCAAAAATAAATCCCAAATATTTTCAAGATATATGCGGGTCTAGACAAGATTTATTATAATTAATAACAAAACCTAAGCATTGTAAAAGACGCATAGTCTCGTTAACGTTGTGGAAACATTCATTGTAGTCTTTACCTATACAAAGAATGTCGTCAAGATATATGACAGACTTATATCCCCTGCTTCTTGAGTTGGTTATTACCTCTTTCATTATCTTACTAAATTTTCTAGGAGCAACGGACAGGCCATACGGCATGGCATTAAATTCATAAAGGGTTTTAATTAAATTTTCATCTTCAACTTCAAATCTTAAAAATTTGCGATGACTCGACTTAATAGACACTAATAAGTAAGCCTCCCGTAGGTCAATGGTAGCCATGTAACCATTGCGCGGTATTAATTTTGAGGCTGTTCTGTAATCCTCCATTTTAAAGTGAGATATTGCAATGAACTTATAAAGGGACTTTTTATTCAGAATAAAAATAGGTGCTAAGAAAACTGAGGATATAAACAGGTTCCTTGATGGATGACACTGATATTGCTCCTAAGTCTAATAAATTACTAATAGCTACAGAAATGTATTGTTTATCTTTTGATGACAAAGTTGAATGAGGTGATCTACATTGAGTTATTTGTCTATTAAATGGTATTGTAAAACCATTCCGAATCCATCTTAAAATAATTTAATTTTTTGTTAATTTAAACTAACAGTCATAGAAATATTGTAATCTTCCCGCATGTACCTGTTTTTGTGATTGATTGTGGTAGAACCTTGTTTTTCGATGGCTTTTAGCGCCTTAACCTTTTCAGGAAGCTTATTGATAAAAAGAGTTTCATCTCTTTCACTCTCATGAATGACTTTAAGAAAACACTTGTCTAATCCGGGTGTCACCAATTTTATTCTGGTTTGGGTCTCAGAGTGATGGAGGTCTTATAATACACGGCAAGCACCAGATAATTTATTTATCGCTTGAACTTTATTATTTCCGATGAGAAGTAAAGACATAGCTCTATTAACGGCAGTAATACCTAAGCCCAGTTTTTGCATCTCTTTCGGGATGCGTCGGTAAGTGTCGCTGCAATCTCGGGATTCAGCGCAGGTGCTCTCAAAAGCTTGCAATTTTCGGGAGTTAAGTACTCTTTTAATAAGTTTTATCTTGTTTCCTTAGTAAGACCCTAAGGCCTGAATTCCTCCTACGCTGACGTCGGTCTCATACGTCAGTCGCGCGTACTAATGTACGTTGTGTTCTCTATAGCCCCACACTATGACGCTGACGACAGCGGCGCTTAGGTTGCGCGTACCGCTCGCGTCAGTCTCGCTCGTCAGCGTCGCGTACGTCGGTCGACTGACGAGCGTGCAATAGTACGAGCGCCCTCACTCTATTACTGACGATCCACGCGTGCACGTACAGTTGCAATGAATATCGATACAGAACGTCTTATTTATCTAATGATTTGTACAAAGATGCGAGAGCAAAATACTGGGTAGAAGTTTTAGACGCTTTATTTCCGGATTACAATAATGAGGACGATAGTAAAAATAGGAAATCGGTAAGTAAAAGAATAATCATAATTATTAACATTGCATTTTACTTACCGATCTCCTTTCCGAAATCCTCTTAGCAGACGACTGTACCGTATAGAGCTCGGTATCGCAGTATGGTATTTTATTTCTCGCTGACGTACGCGACCGACCGTACGCAACCCACGTCAGCTTAGGAGGAGTTCAGGCCTTACATAGAAGAGGAAGCCAACGGTGAGCAAGGTCCTGGTGAATATTTTCACCGTATATTTGCTCATCACTATCTGTATCACCCAAAGCTGACAATAGTTCAGGGTCTAATGTAGGAATTGTTTCTTCCGCTTTATCTTCAATTATCAACTGAGGATGCTCCTCGGAAAGAATGGATGTTACCATGGTGTCATCATTTACGACCTTATTACTATCCTCAGCTTCGTTATCTACAACAAGAAATAAATTGTATATTTCGGAGGTAGATAACAAAAACTTGCTATGATAAGAATATAAATTATCACAACTTAAAACTTAAAAACTGGCACTTTAATATATTTGTACATGAGTATTTAAGTTTATATAACCTTCCTGCTAACTCTCGGCTAGCCCCCCGGTTAGGATACCTGCGTACTGACTCTCGGCCAGTCCCCAGGAAAATTTGTCTTCGTGTTGATTCACGATCAACGCTAAGGTTTTAGTCTTAACTTATATTTTAAATGATCACTCAGGCACAAGAAACGAATTACGTAACGGTAACATTTACCAAAATTTTCTTCGGCATCAGAAGAATCGGAGTAAACAATGACTCGTTTATGTCGCTTTCGTTCTTGTTCTTCTAGTTTTTTGATTTTCTTTTGGTAATAACCAATTTTATTTGCAGCACTGTGTTTTGACATTTTATTATTTTAATATAATTAAATAAGGTGTGCACTCTGCCTCGCATGCAAAAAGAATGAGGCAGTACGCTCGGATGGCGAGAGACGTTAGTGGGAAGGGGCAATTACTTTGATGGGGTAGAATAAAAATCTTTAAAGGTGCGACTTAGCCTTGTAGAATAAGGAAACTACGTTGTTAATATTATATCTGAAGACTGAAGCGATGAGATATAATTCATATAAATAGTCCTTATTGTTTTTATAGGAATGGCAGCTTTTTCACTAAATTACTTCTAAATCTCTCTATGCGATTTTCATTTATTGGAAAAAGCACAACTTTCTTAACTTTTTGTTTTTGTTTATATAAGATAATGATACTAATTGTACATAATGATCAGAACTTACATTTTGAATAATTAGTTTATGTGAGGGCTCAACATCAGTAAAAATGTTATCTATACAAGTTGCACTAGGCCCTGCAATATGTCCCGTGTGGAGTTGTCAGAGCTCCCATCGGGCGCGTCCCCAGGTGGCGGATAGGGGAACGCCACTCAGATATGGGTGGTAGCGGGAAACCATCGCGGACCAAAACTGGCTGGGTTTGGGCGTACCTTCGGTTCGGATTGGAATCAAAAACGACCGAAGGCTTGTTTGGATGATGGAGGGCCTACTAGTTGCTTCCCGTATCCTCTCCATTGAGAGGAACAGAGGATGTGACATGCGCGGTTATATAAAATACCATAGAGGTCGGACAGTCTGCAGCCCCGTAATGAAGGGACCTGACTTGGGCAAACCTACTTAGGTTGTGAGTCAAACCAAGAGGCAGAGAGCGCCATTGAGAACAGCGACCCGCCAAAGAACCATCGCAGAGATGCAATGCCGCAAAACGCAACAAGCATCAATACGACTATCGTCGGGCTTACACCATCCCAAGGCCCCCCATACAATCCCAGCAGATATCACCACCCGCATACATCCATCGACCAGAAACACAAGATGCGTCGAATCAGGCGCAGCACACCCGCAGATCTATCACAAGACGCAATACCGCAAGTAGCAGTAAGCATCAATGCAAATATCATACGGATGGCGCCCCCCCACAACACATCCACGTGATCCCTATCGACTTTGGCAACAAAATTGATACTGCTGTTAACTAAAAATCCACGTATCATAGCGCTATTGCACTAAGACATGGAGTTGAGTATGCTTCTTGCACTTAAAAGTACTGCCCAACACACTCACCATAATCCGAAAGATAGCCGACGTATCATAACTCTATGCGCTAAGACGCCGCCCACAAACGGTAGGGGTGTGCGATGTCCACGAGCAAGTCGTATTGCTACAACACACCCGCTTACCACCGGCATTAAGATGATATGTCTAGGACACATCGGTTAGCGAGTCCAAGTTTACCTCGGTGTCGGACGTTGTGAAGCAATCTACACGCTACTATAATAATCCTTTTCAAGTCCCATTTCTATCAATATAATGCTTTTACATATTTGAGACCTTCCACATATTTGCTTTATTTCATAGACCTTACTATTACATATCTTTTATACAGACTTCAAGTCATAACTCTGCTATCATAATGCTTATGCATCATAGATACCTTCTATATTAATGCTTTTGTATCATAGACCTTATTATCATAAGTCCCTAATATAGGACTATTATACATCGTGCAACAGTACTATAGTAGTCAGGCTACCGACCATCCCATATACATATGTACGACCTTGGGTATGCGTCTCCGACAACTCCCTTTATAAGCAATTATTACACGAACACCCTCTAGTATTACAAAAACACTCATTAACTTATTTACTATTGTTATATAGTTGACTTATATTTCTATTATTTAATTCCTTTCAATATTTTAAGCAGTCCTTAATTTAAATTTTAAAGATTTTTAAAGACAAAATTAAGCCTTTACTCTTATACTTAATGTTACTTAATGTAAACTATAATACTTAATGTTCGAAATGAATGTATTTGAGCTTTATGCTTATTAACGCATTTTAATTGTTGAAAATATAATATCTATGACATTTTTAAATGTCTTTTTATTGAATTTAATAATTATTTATTAATAAAAATAATAATGCATGCATGTGTCTCGCTCAAGCTATAATCAACGGCAGAAACACTCAAACCTCCACTAACGCATTCATTTCTGACTCTCAGATGACGTTATTTGTCTTACTTGACATAAATATAACTTTAATTCAAAGTCACAATATGGTTTTCGTAAGGCTTTGTCCAATAAATACTCTGTTGACGACCTTACTAAACTAATTGTGAAGAAAATTGACATAAATATAATATGTATATTAACAGTACTTTTGGGTTTGAAAAAAGCATTTGGAACAGTTACTGTACCCATCCTGTTAACAAATCTTAGTAGGTAACATTAGATTTAGTTATACAGGTATTTTTGGTAATAAATTAATCCCATCATCCCAAGATAAAGGTATTTTTGGAAACAATGGTAAATAAAAAAAAATACTTTAAATATTATGTAATAATCTTTTTAATAATTCATTCATTACAGCCTTTTAAAAAAATAACCATACTTACTTTAGTTCTAGACATTTGCCATAGTTACCATGCTGGACAGGCGGGTTAGCAACTGTAGTATTTTATTATTTTGAATTATTGTTATCAGAAAGATACTGCTGCCCATCTCCTATTTTAATTATGAGGGAAGAAGGAAGAATTAATAGGGGAAGTTTGTGTTTTCAGAATAGATTTGGTTGGCTGAACCAATTATGATGATAATAAGATGAATCAAAGTGCGGATTAAAAAAATAAAACTAAACATTTATAATGTTAAAAATTATAAAATTGAATTAAAAAAAACTATATTTAATGGATAAATTGTAGCGGCGCTGTCGTCGCGCCAAAAGCAAAATACATCGAAGCCTAAATCGCGCTATCAAAGTTCCGAAGCAAAAACAGTATATATAGAATAGCTCCGAACTACCACTCGGAGCGTTGGCCGCTCCCCGGGCAGCACACCTTGCCCGGCGGGAGATCTCCCGTTTTCCTTCCACCCGCCACAGTGGTGACACCGACGTGATATGAACACGCAACCAACAACCTTCGGAAAACTACCTTCAAATCTTCATCATCGTCCTCAAGTACCCCATTCATACGCTCCCGAGCAGACATTGTCTGCAGTCTTCACATCCTGCAAGCCATCTAGCTTTACAAAGGTTCATCGCAGCACTATAATAATGCTTCCTGTTCCTTCAAGCTACTCTCTGCGCTATAGTGTTCGGCACAGCTCTGAGCCTTACTGCTCGCCTCTGCTTCACGGCACTCTCGCAGATTACTTGCCTTCTTCTCGACTCACCGCAGACAACAAGGCAATTCCCTGGCACTTGCACATTCGTCAACATCTAGACTGCACTATCGACCTCCGGTCTGAGCAGGGGGGTGATGTGGCGGCGCTATCGTCGCGCCACAAGCAAAATACATCGAAGCCTAAATCGCGCTATCAAAGTTCCGAAGCAAAAACAGTATATAGAATAGCTCGAACTACCACTCGGGCGTTGGCCGCTCCGGGCAGCACACTTGCCCGGCGGGAGATCTCCCGTTTTCCTTCCACCCACCACAGTGGTGACACCGACGTGATATGAACACGCAACCAACAACCTTCGGAAAACTACCTTCAAATCTTCATCATCGTCCTCAAGTACCCCATTCATACGCTCCCGAGCAGACATTGTCTGCAGTCTTCACATCCTGCAAGCCATCTAGCTTTACAAAGGTTCATCGCAGCACTATAATAATGCTTCCTGTTCCTTCAAGCTACTCTCTGCGCTACAGTGTTCGGCACGGCTCTGAGCCTTACTGCTCGCCTCTGCTTCACGGCACTCTCGCAGATTACTTGCCTTCTTCTCGACTCACCGCAGACTACAAGGCAATTCCCTGGCACTTGCACATTCGTCGACATCTAGACTGCACTATCGACCTCCGGTCTGAGCAGGGGGGTGATGTGGCGGCGCTGTCGTCGCGCCACAAGCAAAATACATCGAAGCCTAAATCGCGCTATCAAAGTTCCGAAGCAAAAACAGTATATATAGAATAGCTCCGAACTACCACTCGGAGCGTTGGCCGCTCCCCGGGCAGCACACCTTGCCCGGCGGGAGATCTCCCCTTTTCCTTCCACCCGCCATCCCATCTAGCCCAGCTGGCAAAAGGATTGCCTGCGTCTGCGCACCGCGCTCACTAGTCGATATACCGATACGACGCGGAACGCACGTTGCTCGCTATCGCTAATCTTTTGTCTCGCCTTAGACTTTTAATTATTACGATTAATATTTATTGTGCTTTTCTAGACTGTATTTTTATTATAAACTCTTTTATCTTGGCTTGTGTATCTTCTGCTTGTTTGTGCTAAATTAAATATTTTAACCGTCAGTGTTGTGGACTTATTTATATAGACTATTTATCTCGCTAAAAATTAATAAATTCTACCTAAATGAATTTGAAAGATCAAGAAAGGTGCATGCAACTTTTGCTAGACACCGACTTTGTATTGAAAACATTCGCTGTAGAGCCTATTGACCCGTGGGGTCTATAATAAGTGTAAAAACTCATTTTCTATTTACGTGTCCTTCTGGATAGGTACCACTCTCGTACATATTTCTGTCGCTAAGCAGTGATGCCTGAACTTCTGTTTTCCAGTCACTTCACAGACCCAGTATAACTACAGGCTTTGAGGAACTTTCATTTTATTCCTCAGGGACGAAAACGCATCTGTAACTTTGTTTATTTGAAGTAGTTTACATGTATCCCTAGGCTGCAATAATTACCATCAGGTAGACTGTAAGTTCGGTTGTCATCTTAATTTTATGAAACAAACATCTAAAAAAGCCATTCCGTTTGATAAAACTACTTTTAACGGATTTTATCGCAATTAATTTTAATTTTTTTTTTAATTCCACGTTTAGAGTATTTTGCAACAACTCAGTTTCCTTATGTCCATTGGTATATAGACATGAGAAATAATTATGTGAGGTATTCTGAGCCCTTTCTCGCCCAATGGTCAAGTGTAGCCATTTAACGAACAAACACTGGTAGTGGTAACACACAAATAAGTACAGAGCTTTTCTTTAAAAACTAGCATTAACATTACTAATATTCTCCTTAACCCCCCAGGTAAGAAATACATTTTCTTCATTCAATATACAACATAAAAAAATAAGACTTAAGGGATTTGGGGATTCAGTTGGACTGTAAGCTACAACTAAGCATCCATATTGATAAAATAGTCAAACAAGCTTTTAAAATGTACGGGTTTGTAATGAGATCTTCTACTGACTTCAAACGAACAACCACATACTTATATCTCTAAAAAATCTTGTTCGTTACCAGCTTGAATATGCTGAACCTATATGGAATCCCTACTATAAAGTATACAAAGAAGCTATTGAGAAAGTCCAAAATAAGTTTTTGCGTGCCATGTACTATAGATGCCATAAATCTTACTTGTCTCATATCCCATTGCTGAAAGAGTTTGGTGTTTTGTCGCTTGAATGTAGACGTAAATATCTTGAAGCCATAACATTGTATGAAATAGTCAACAACAAATTTAGCAGTACTGAGTTAGTTTCCAATTTAAATTTCGCAGTTCCTAGAAGTGCTCTACGAGCTGTGCGCACTCGTAACTTGTTCGCCGTCAGTACATGTCGTACAAATACCGACTTGCGCGCGCCAGTTCGCCGTATGATGCATTCCTTTAACGAGTTTTTCAATGATGGTAACATAGATTTGTTTACACCGTATGTTTTTGCCTTTAAAATATCTATGTTTGAAAAACTAAAAATGTAAAAATAATATTATTTTGGCTCCTTGTTTTTTAGTTTTTAGTTATTAAGTTTTTATTCAGCGTCCGCGACAATTTAATTAACATTGTAGTAATATGTGGATAGCGTTGTGGGCTACATCATTGTGAATACATCATGTTATTGTATTTTAGATATTACTGTATTTTGTAGCTGTTTGCTGTTCCTTAATAAATAAAATAAAAAATAATAAAATTCTTAAACAAATTCATTCTCATATTTAATTTACCACTGGTTCATATTATACTGCCTGACCTGGGCAGAACTAGCAAAAAATTTTGCAGAACAATTTAAAAACCATGCGTGCAGTTAATATGCGGTAGAAGTGAATCCTTAAAATGAAATGAAATGTAAAATAAAAATATTTCACGGCAAAATAATTTATTTAATTTGATAATTTTTAACCACAAGTGCGACATAAGATATACGATAAAAATTTAACTTTATAGCAAATAAATGTTACAATCCTTATTTATTTAGACATGTAGAGCCTATGTTTTAGTGTTATTAATCAAAAAAATATTTTCTTTCAAGTAAAATTGCTTTGTAATAACGCCATCTGCTTCATTCTATCAATTAATTTCATCATAAATTAATTTACTCTCAAGGTTGTATATAAAACGCTAGATAGTCTGAACACGACTAATTTAATCTTATATTGTATATCATTCTCTAGGAGGCTAAATCCTATTTATATATATATATATATATATATATATATATATATATATATATATATATATAGTATAACAATCAATCGTATTATGTACACAATCAATTTTTCAAAATCATATTAGAAATAGCTCGCCACCTCATTTCTGGGCGTTGTTATCATCAGTAAATTCCTTATTATTGTACGAACCCTTTTTATACAACGTTTGCTTAAAAAGTTTTTGAATTTGGCGGTGGTGGTTTGTATATTTTCTATCATTTCTTTATTTTAGCTCAAATTACTTGTGGTTCGCGATAGTAGTCGAATGGCGGTTTCAAGCCAGCGCAGCGACTTTTTGAGTTTGCGGTCCAAACCCTATCATTAGGCTACTGTCGATTCTTCATCGCTGCTTTGTTGACAATGATCAATTTAACGTTGTATAATAACGAGACTACAAAAAAGCAAATTGTAGAAGAACAACTATGTAGGTGGCCACGACAGACAGGAAACCTAATGGCAGCCTGGCGTCCACTTCAATCATATTTCCGACTTTCGATACTTCGCACGCCGAAGTACACGCTCGACGTAGTCGTTTATACACCATCCGCTTTTCTTCTATAAATAGAATAAGAAATTCTTAACTAATTGTTATTTTTTAATATAAGAGAAAGGACAAAAATATCATGACTAGTAACGGGCAGCAGCGTCAAAGGTGTGAAACATCTGGTGCTACGATCGTCTGTCAAGAGTAATGATTAAAACAAATCCTCCCTGATACGGGAGACCAATATCCAGCTGTGTACTTTCATGGACTGATGTAGAAAAAGAAAAGGCACAAAACTCGCACCTTTGACATTTAACGAGATTGTTATACCGCAATCTAACGGAAGGTATCAGATCTTTTTGACATATCCCATAGTCGCCTCTGAAGACACCCAATGGATGAAACAGGGTGGTTGAATATTTTAAACTCTTTTATTTCTAAAGAAAATAGAGTCAAATAAGTTCAACGCAGTTACAGTGCGGGATGTCGGGCAGCGTCAGTACAATAAAGGAAGAAAATCTTCAAATCTGCATTTGCTTGAGTGCAGCATTCGTTTAGCCCTCTTGTTTTTTATAGGCGGGAAATCTAAATAGATCCTTTTGTCACGTGGTTGACAGGGAAGTTGTACAACAATCCTACGAGTAAAGCTTCGCGGTGGTTCGCAATTCTTCGTGGCTATAGGAATGCTCTTGACCACTTCCGTAGCCCTGCAGGCTGTGGCCATATAAGTTTACATGGAATTGGGCTAGAGATCTCTAAATCTTGCTAATATTAGGCCTAGTGTTAGGATTAACTCGTAAAAACTCAAACAATATTGTGGACAGAGAAGACACTAGCTTAACAGAAATAGGCAACAGAATTTTTAGGAATGTTAAGACCATTGCCTGAATTTATAATATTAAAAATTAACAATTACATACGTACATAAATAAGTAAATTCATGGTACTCACCCGAATAATTTTTAGGTATAACAGTGATCAACAACCTAGCTTTGATATTTTTGAATGTTATAAAAAGCATTTCACTCTCGTAGCTTAATAGAATAATTATTAATACATTTTTTAATATCCACAAAAATAAAGTGCAAATGGCTGCAGTTATTCCTGAAAACTGAAAATTATTGTAATAGTAAAATTATAAAATTACCTTTTTAAGCGCGTTAAGTTTGGCTAATTTCGAGTGTTAGCTAAATATAACTAGTTTGCTTATGTAAGTATACACATCAACACTGTATAGGGACATTTTGAATTTATTAGCATAACTTTTAAAGTACTGGCCATATAAGAAGATATAATGTCAATTTCATCCTGCACCTTTTTTTCTATATTATAATTACAAATAAAAAATGCTGACGAAGGCGGTAAAATTGAATTAACTTTATTACGATAGATTTTCCTCCCTGTGAGTCGTTTATTTTAAAAAAATAATATTTTTTTTAAGTGCAATATTTTGATGCCATTAACATTATATCACAGTTGTTTTAAATGATATTCAATAAGATTTTTTTGCAAAAATACTTTAAATATAATTAAAATAATATTTCCCTTAACTATTAAGACATTTTTGCTATTTTATTGTTATTTTTTTGATGTCCTGTCTATAGAAGTCTGCTGCACGAAAACCATTAAATCTTTTATCCTCTAGGGAGCGAGTACATACGAGAGAAAAAAAATTACTCTCATCAAATCTCTTATGTTTAAATTTTTACGCGCTTTATTGTACGCCGAAAAGTAGGAGCATATCGGTAATAAAAAAATTAAGGCCTGTAAAAATCAATCAGCAATCAGTGTGTCCACAAAGTCTTGCATTTGGGTTCAGGACACAACCGTGTGTTAATTTAATCCAAGAAAATCATATGTAAAACATTATAATAGATTTTTTTATTAATAACAATTGTGGATGTAAAGTTGTGTAAATTCTAAATTGCCATGTAAGTTTATCTCCTCATCAGAGGTCATTCGGTCTCAGTTACAATAAATTTCTACGTTCTCATGCGAGTACTGTCTAATTATTGTCTTTATTTTATTTCGCTCAGGCGGGATAACATATAAACACATGTCTAGAGTTGTAAATAAATCGGGTGCTCTATCTGGAAGTAAAGAAGAAGAGCCATTAAATATCGAATATCAACCCTTATCTCCAAGTAGAGGTGGTGAAAGGGACGACATTCAACAAATTCTTAAGTATCTGGAAAATGTTAATGATAATGCAGCAATATGGGATATGTTGATTTAGTAGATCGCATGCTAGCAGTGTGTCCATCTAGAGCAAGAACCAAAAAATGAACCATTGGGTTCATATTACGAATGCTGAAAAAATTATTGGGTCCAAGCTATCAAATGTGGAACGCTCACGATTAAATTAGGCCCATTGATTTATTTTAAATTAAAGTTGAGAGAACAAATGGTCGAAGAAAACACAGTAAGTTTTGATGAAGAATTTAATAGACGCTCAGGGAATGAACTGACGTCAAAAACGAAAAAAACTTACGTTGAATTGATATCGTTGCTGCCCTATCTTTATACTTGACATACTCAAAAAACAGACCCACATCCCTGTCATGACTGAAAAGCCAAGCTTCAAATTTCGAAGCTGCTCTAAAAAAAATGTAAGGCTTATGGCATATTCTTATATTTTATTATACAGATAAACTGCGTCCTAAATTTTAATAATAATTTATGTTTGACTATATTTTAAAAAATTATTTGCAATTATGAAGGATATAGGCCATTTGTTCAATTTGAATTTAATTTAATAGTAAGTTTAGTAGTTTTCAATTTTTATGTAACTTTAATCTCAAAAGTAAAGCTATATAATATTCTAAATAAATAAATAATAGACAAGCTAGTTGCTACTTGGTTTTATATCTACTATACCAAAAGATTTTTTTCCAAAATGGTTTTAATTCCAAAGAAATTAAAATGCTTTTCTGCCATTAAATGTAAAATATGAAGTAAAATAACAAAAAGACTAATAAAAGGTGATTAAAAGAAATAAACTGCTTTTATTTAATACTGTCAGAAGGTACTCGCACAAGTACCAAGACCTCATGTACTTATTCGAGAATTTAAGGAAAAACTTCGGGAAAACACAGAATTTTTATTATTTTTGGCAAATACTGTGATATATTCATAACACAAATATATAAAAATATTGAATTTTTGGTACAATATTTTTCTCTAAACTCTAGAGTTAAAGGCTTTTCTTGCTGTTTCTTCGAAATAGAAATTTCTCGACGTTCATAAAGTTGTCTAAACTCCCAAAAAATCGGAAGTCTGTCGGGGGAATGGCTGAAAAATATGGATGAAGTGGTCACCTTTTCTCAAGATTGAGTCTTGAGAAAAGGTGACCAATTCGTGATGCTTCATTAAGCCTTCTCAATATAGTTAAAAGCAAGTACCATAATAATTTTACTCCCATGCTTCTTCTGCCACACCAAACTTTCACTACCAAAAATTTAGGTAGGAAATAACATTAAATTGCGAATTGACTTACGTGCCTTTATTGACACATTTGACTTCCCACAATAAGGTGAAGAATCTTATTTACTCTGTGTCGTGTATTCACTCTGTGTTCTATGTCTAAACACAATTCTTAAATATACAAATTCATCCATTTGCTCAATCAACTCCCCTTCTATTCTTATTTATCATATTGTTTTACTTTTTTCTCTTTCAAAAACTATCATTTTCTTCTTCTTTACGTTCATTATTATTGCACTTTCTTTTAAAGACTTGTTAAGTAATATAATACATTCGAAACTGCTGCTGACAACGAAAATATGACTTGGTCGTTGGCATGCAAGAGGCATTTAACATTGACACTTAGGTATCTTTTAAAATGTAAATAGTAAACATTTCCTTTACTATTTAAATTTTAAATGAAACCTATTGGTTTTGTAAAATCATGGCAATCGGGCAATCTACTTCGACCTATCGTGTCTTATTTCTTATGCCATTCGTTATGTTATAATAAAAAGGTTCTTCATTTATACTGACCGCTATTACAAATTGAACATTTGTAAGTATCTGCATGAAGGTTACAATTAGATGATACATTATCTGAAAAAGCAAATATTTTTTATTAAAAATAGTAATTTTCATGGAAATCGTTGACTTTTTTCTAAAGGAAATACAAGCTTACCGCAACGGCTGAGATTTTTTTATGAATATAAGATGCATCAAGTATTGTCAAGAGTGTAGTGACAGTAGAATCCCAATATTCCTCTTGTTGAACTGATCCGTTCGGAGGATTTTCTTGGTTAATTTGCATTTCATCAACATGCTTAAATTCAGATGTCCATAAAACTGTATAATACCTTAATATCTTAATAATTCGAATTATGTAAATCACATTTAAATCCGATATCAATAAAGGCAAATAAGTTAAACAACTTGCGGTTTGCTTTAATATTAAGATTTGAAACAAAGCCACTGTAAAGTAGATTATAGAAATAAAGATGATATACATCCAGTTGCTGACAATGAGACCACCGGTGTCCACCTTTACAAATTTGAAGGATTTATGTATTTTTTTCATAGCTAAAATTAAACCCACATGGGTGTTGCTCTGTATAACGTTTCCAATGGAATTTTGAGCACATCCAAAACAAAAAAGAATTGAGTTCAAAATTATAACCGTGAGTACGATAGGGTTAAAATGTCTTAAAACTTCATCAAAAACAGTATTAACTGCGAACAACACGATAAAAATAATGTACAGAAAAGAGAAAAACAATTAGCAGTGCGGCTATTAGAAACTATAAAGTTGTCGAGAATACTATATTTTGGTGAAAACAATATATATTGAACGAGATTTAAAGGACGGAGAAACTTTTGTAGATCAACACAAAGATAGTTGTCTAAAAGAATTTCATTTTGGACAAAATTTATGGAAGATGACAATTTTTTAAATTGTCGTTTCGATTTTGTTGAATACACTCTTGGTATTGATACAAACATCGCTCTACTAACGAGTACACGTCCGATTTCAACATTGAACGAAAGCATAATTTTTTATATCAATTTGTGTGTGGTTTTCATTACATTAACTTCTTTAATGACATCGTCAATATTGGCGTAGCTTATCGCTGTGGATAATTCTTCTATTTACATTAGTTTTCTTTTCAGTTACTAAGTAATTAGTTTAATTAATTTTTAATATGTTACTGTCAAAGTAACAAATTGTGTTTAGAAATCTATAATATTGGGGTCCTGGCTGATAATATTAATTTTCATTTTCTGTTGTACTTTATATTGCATATTCACTCTGCATCGATCTCTAATGCATGTTAGTATGCACACTTTGTGCCGTGTGGTTTAAGACAATGTCGTAATAAGTGACTACGACAAATGCTAAAAAGCTGCTGGCGCTATAAATATCTTGTATTTATAAAATACCTAGACGGGCAGCAACATCAAAGGTGGGAGGCGTCTGGCACAGTGATCGTCATTCCGCCTGCCAAGCGTAGTTTTAAGTAAATCCTCCCTACCACCGAAGAGGCCCATATCTTTCTACGGGCTTATAAAGAACAAGAAACAGGCACTTATTGATTTATTTTTAATTTCATAACGACAATAATAAATATACCAATCGAAATAAGGGAACATTTACTGGCCATGGACGAACTGGTGACACTGTGATAATAAAATGAGAAACTGTTGCAATATTAATGTTATTGATTACGTTGCTTAATATTGACTTCTTTGTTCTGTGTTGTCATAATATGAAATGTAATAATTTTTTTCGCTTTTATATTGATTGTACTTTTAAATCATATAGGCTTTAAATTTTATAATTCATTATTTTCCAGGAAAATAGTTTTAATATCTAACTTATTTATGTAGGACATGAAAATAATTCCTTTGTAACGATTTTGAAACTCCTATTATGTATACAATTAATTTCTTAAATTACAGAATACGTAGTTATAAATGAAAATATTAATAGAAATAATACATATGTTCAAGTTGTGACATAGGTAGTAAATTTATCTGAGGTTAGCATATCCACATACAATCGGCCTGATATTGCTGAGCGTTTGATAAACCTAATAATCTAAATTTAAGGTTATTCGGATGCGATCAAATGCGGAATAAGTTTATGTTTTGTTAATCACCAACTTAACATATTAATTAGTGGAAAACTTCCAATAAAATATAAATTTTCAGCAAACATTTCACTTATAAAAAAATAATATCATATATTATACTCATATAAAGTTCATCAGTACATTAAGTAGACGTTTACACAGTTATTTATAAAATAATACAAGTATTTTCCATAAAGAAAGTGTGGAAAAAATATTATCTTGAATCATTCTATTAAAAATCCTTTCAAATAGTTCTTAATAACAAATTGTTTTGTTAAACTTAATAATGAATCTCATATAGTAAAAGATTCCAAAAGCGTATATGGAAACGGCATTCATGATAAACAAGAATCACTAGCTTGTATCTGATCCTTACTCAGGTGTACGAGTGATCCAAATTAATGATAATGAAAATAAAACACGGTAATTAAAGTTAAATAATAATTTATTTTCTACATAGTCTCCTAACAAATCAATACATTTAGTCCATCTTTTTCTAAACCCATCCTTTGAAAAATTATTTGTCTTGACCTCCCAAAACGCTTCAACATAATTACTTCGCTATCGTCTTCGAATTTCTTGCCTTGAGCCGAAAGAGAAATCACTAGAGCTAGATCTGCGAATAGGAGGGTGTTCGAGCAGTTCGAATCCCGTTTCTTGAATGGCAGCCATCGCAACTGCGGCTTTGTGAGCCGGTGCGTTGTCTTGAAACAGCACTCCATGCCGCGTCTTTTTCCCAATATCCTATTTGGTCTAAGAGCCCGCATAGTGGCTCCTTTCCAAATATTCACCATATTATGCCTTGAGCGTCCCAAAAACAGATGCCATAATCCGCCGAACTTGAAACTTTGAATTTCTTTGCGTCGGTAGGAGGCTCAAGTCATCGATTGTTGTTTCGTTTCAGGATCAAATGGTGGATTCAGGTCTCGTCCATAGTCACAAAACGGAACAAATTTCGATCTGCTTAACTTTCGAGATTGACCTCGATATGTCAACTCGATTTTCTTTGCTCGTCGGTTAACATTCTGGGCAGCAGAGACCTTTTCATATGCAACTTTCGCAAGGATTCTTTAAACGCTGCCATGAGATCCCTGTGACTCAGCTACATGCCTGATGGTCACTCTTGATCTGCCACAAACATCTTCTTCTACTTTGTCTTCAGTGAGGGACGTGGATGGGCGTCCTTCGCGATGTTCATCTTCAGTGGATGCTGCCCAGTTTAAACTCCTTGGCCCATGCAACTGTAGAATATGGAGGAGCAGAGTCCCCAATGTTTCCACTAAGTCACTGTGTATCTTTGAAACATTTTTTCAAACAGAGGTACTTGATGACAGCTCTAATTTCGTTTTTCCATGTTGATTTATCTCTTTGACAGTTCGTATTCAAATGAATGTATCTCCTGAAATCGTGATCTATTTATATGATTTTTAGGCTGACGGTATATATACAAGCAAAAAAATATTTATTTTTGCGGACCTAAGTAAACGATTATCATTAGATCACCCTCGTATACACGCTGTATGAATCTGATTCACAATTGAACACAAGCGATCTAATTATTACAAGTTTTGTTTTTAATTCGTTACCAATTATAGTATCATCGGAGGAACTATAGTTTATGTAATAAATCTCGAGAGAAAATAAATATTAAAAAATATTAATATATGGTATGATATGATATGTGATAAGTTCATGCTAACGTGTTGTTGTAACGTTGGTTAGTACCAAAAATACGACAGGTTAATGACGTACAAAATAAAAATGTATACGAAATAAAATCGCATGCGTATACTGGATTGACTTAATAATATGTATAACCTGATCATGATATTGAGGTTATAATCTCTTTTTTATATAAAATTAATTTTATATTTTTAACTACTTTATCTTACCACTTATCCATGTCTAACATTGTATTTCATTATGTTATAAGATTCAGGTTTAATATAATATTATATTTAAATATTTCATTTTGTAATATCCGTATTATTGACAGCATTAGATGACAAGTATTTAGTACAGTGTAATGTAAATGTAATCAGAAATATTTTTTTTTATTATTAGAATCAACAAAATAAAATGTAAAAAAAAGTTAAATAAAAGTTTTTTTTTTTAAGTATCGGGGAGGTGTAGTGGTATGTGCCTTCCTCCCCCCAGTAGTTTAATAAATATACACCTAGGTTAAGTGGGCAGTAATAAAGAGATATTGTAACGAGACAGTCGTTTCTATTGGACTGATCTCCACACGTTTGATTGTTATTTTCTCAATATTCCCTTTAGATATGGTACAACTAATATTACTATAGTTATCTAGAGATTATAAGGAATAAATCCACATACATTTCATTAAGTGTCGTCACAACTTTTGGTGGGCCCATTCTCCATACAAAAAGAAATTGTCTCCTTTATTTTATTTTGCTCGAATAATGGCAATATTCCTGCCCACACGCACAATACGCATTTAGATGTGGAGTTGCGGAAAATAGTTCATCGTAAGCTAACTACCGGCCAGTGTATCTGCGCGTACATAAAAACATGATTATCATTATCAGAACATCACATCATCAGAAAAAATAGTGGTTTAACTTCCACGTATGTAGAATGTCACATGAAATATATTGCATGTGGCATTCAAAAAGTTTTTGTCTGTCTATCTGTCTGTATGTCGAGGCTAACCTTGGTAATGGCAGAACCAATTACGATTAAAATTTATGAATAGATTGAAAGCATAGATTAGAAAAAGCATAAATTAGAAAAGATTTTATTTTGTCCAAGAAAACATGCAAGATTTTTATAAAATCGAAAAAGTGATAAAAAAATGTTCGTGATGATTTTCTCATAAACTGTAGATAGGAGATTTAAAAAAGTTTCGAACAAAACTTTTTTGTTTTGTATTTTTACACACTTCAGGTTCAAAAGGTTCTTACACTTTATCTTCTATCACTGAACGGATTTTTTTTACTTTAACATCATTTACAACAAAACTATGACTGTTAAAGTATTAGGCGATAAGACTTATTTTACATTAATTAATAAATCACGTGAAATAGGTCTTCAACTTTTATTATGAATTTCCCATATAGCCCAAGCCTTGCAAAAAAGAAACTAAGTTTTTTTGCTATTATTTTGAAAGTTTTTCGATACTTGAACTACATGCCCAAGAACCAATTTGGTCACGGTTTATAGCTAGTTATGAATGAAATGCATACTGATATTTTTAATAAAATAAATCTTGAGTACATACTATAAGTAGTATCGTTGATGGAACTTTTTATTTATTCACTACACATAAAACTCTGTGCACCAAACACTTAAAAGCTTTGTATTAAACGTTTAGCATGTAATTTTATCTTCAAACAAGTGGTAATTTTTTGTTTGATTGAGCATGTGGATGTGTTTGTATATTTTGGTGTGTATTAAGAATGGGTGATTTAACCGTCAAACCTTTTGTACGCCGATGATCAAGTCATACTTGTGCGTCGGCGGCAGATTTGCAAGTGATGGTTACATTAATAAACAGGTCATTAAAAGAAAGGGAATGAAAGTGAACGCAAGTAAGACGAAAGTTATGGTTTTGAAAGATAAGAAAGTAAAACGATATGTGAAATTAGAATAGAAGGGGAATTGGTCGAGCAAGTAGATGAGTTTGTGTATTTGGGATGTGTATTTAGCAGTGATGGTAGATATGATAAGGATATAGAACGACGAGTGAACGCAGGAAATAAAGTGAATGAGGCTCTACACGCTATTATGAAAAGTCAAAATGTGTCAAAAGGCACGTATGGCAATTCATAATGCTGTGTTAGTCCCTACTTTAATGTTTGGTAGTGAAAGTTGTCTGGCAGGAGAAGCACGAGAGTAGAATAAATGCTGTAGAAATGCGGTCACTAAGGATGCGTTAGCTGAATCTGAATGACAGGGTGAGAAATTGTGGCTTTTTGAAGTCGGTTAAGAATATGTTCAATGTTTAAGTCGATGGCAGGGATCCTAATGTAATGCATTTACTGTGTTTCGGTTTATCCTTTGCTACAAAATACTCTAAAACATCAAAATTAAAACATTTAATTGTGATTATTGCGATAGTACTGGATCTTCAAATACATGGCCAAGGTTTAAAGATCCAGAATAACTCCATGCCAGGAGGCATTTCATCCACCTTATTCCTGAGAATTGACCTTACCCTTTTTGCTTGAAGTTCACTGTCACACTCACAAGTTTCTGGACCTGGGTCATGTACACTATTAGCTAATTTGTCACTTCAACATTTAAAAGCTATCTTTCAAAATAGACATTGTTTTTACGTTTTAGATAAAAGACTATTTTTTTTTTTAGATGAAACCACACATTTGGGGTAGTTATTTGGATATCGAAAGCAGTGTACCTGAAACCACATTTTGCCTCATCTGAAAATGCTGTACCGAAGGATAGTGTCTACTGAATTATTGCCGTTACTTTAAAATTTACTATAATTGCCGTAAGTTATTCTCATATAGCTGTTCTCCTTAAAAATTTTTGTATATTTTATTAATAAACTAGCTGTCCCCGCGACTTCGCCCGCGTAGAATTTACTACGATTTCATGGGTTTTAATTTGTTTGCGCAGAATCCATTATTTTCTAAAATAAAAGTGTTCTTAGTTACTCCTTATAACATCAGCTATCTGCCAGTGAATATTCCGTCAAAATTGGTCCAGCTGTTTCAAATATTAGACGAAACAAACAGACAAATTTAAAAATTGGTTTTTGTTATTACTATCGTATATATTTTATATTTTGTGGCAACCCTGGTGATAAGTTATAAAACTAATTGGTCCCAAAAATTTTAATAATTTAAATATTGTAAATTCATAATATCCACCTCAGTTTTATGTTATAAATAATTACTGCCGCCTTGTATTGAATATTAAGAAATTCGGTACACAAATATTATAACAATGTAGTGAGGGGAGGGCAGCCGGACGGCGAGTAATAACAGACGGAGATACGAAAATTTGATTTTAATGTACGACACGTTACACTTTACAATAATATTAACTGTACTTCGCTCCAACAGACAGCTTACAACATTAAGTTCCACGAGGGAAGCAAAAGGTTTGCCACCTCTGTAGGCGCGTTGTTCCTTAACATTCAAATATACTGTCCCACCAGGTGGAAGCAGCTATTTTGCGGTCTAGGAATCCCTAGTGAAGCTATATAAACAAAAGCAGGCTTCGGACCCTATATAGCAAATCGGAGTACATCTTGTTGGCGCGATTTATCTACGTACAGCGCCGTCTAGTTTGGTTTGTGGGAGTTAATGATGTAATGTTACAGTGTCCCCCTCTGCCTACGCAGGTGTCCCAACAAGTAAGGCAGGAATTAATTGAATTTCTTCTTCGGTCGACCTCTTTTCCGGAGTACGATTACAGGTTGTGGTATTTCAGCATTGCTTCCGGTATGGTACTGTCGTAGCGCAGATGCATGATAAATTCCAGCTGGTACTTTGGTATCACAATGCGCAACTTCAAATGAACTTGACCCATGCCTACGCGTGATGACATAAGGTCCATCTCGCCGGGGAGCAAGCTTTGAGCTAAATCCATGACTAGCCTTGCTTAGGGTATGCGAGTCTACTAGTACTAGGCTTCCAGGCTGATAGTTTGGACTTTCTCGCCTTTTTTGTTCCACATACTCTTTTCTCTGTTCCTCTTTCATTTTCTGAATTTCTTATGCTCTTTTGATTGTTTCAGACATCATTAACAGTCTCGGTGTTATGTCTGGAATAAAGGTTTCGTTCTGAATTACTTTACGTATGTCGTGTATCACGTCATCTGGAGTTCGTAGCTCACGCCCGAATGTCAAGTAAGCTGGAGTAAACCCTGTAGTACTTGAACGAGCAGTATTCATAGCAAAACGTATGCTAGGTAAATTATCGGACCATAAAGTGTGGTCACCTTCGACTAAAATCGCAAGCTGTGTTTTAAGATCACGATTTCGTCTCTCTACTGGGTTAGTTTCAGGATGATATACGGGTGTGAGCCGTGGTAGCTCAGATGGTTAGCGCTCGCTGTAAATTTCACAGTACGCGAGAAAACCGGGTTCGATCCCCGCCGGCACCAATGAAATTGTAAATTGCAATTTTAAGTGCTGATTTACCACGTGCTCGGCGGTGAAGGAAAACATCGTGAGGAAACCTGCATGTCTGAGAAATAAGAAAAAAATATATTTCGAAGACATGTGAAGTTCGCCAACACGCATTGGGGCAGCGCGGCGGACAATTCTTTACCCTAAAACCCTCCCAGAAATGAGGGGAGGCCTGTGCTCAGCAGTGGGACGTATATAGGCTGTAACTTTAACTTTTAACTGTATACGGGTGTCAATCCATGTTGTATGTTCAGGCAAAATGTTAGCTGATGTATCACATTGCTGACAAACTGTGATCCGTTATCGCTAATGAATCGATGTGGTGTACATATCTCAGTATTATCTCATTAAGCAGTATTTTTGCACATTCTTCCGCCGTTGCTTGCTCTAAAGCAAACAATTCTAGCCAACGTGTAGTCACATCTTCTACAATGAAAATCCAATTATGATTGTTTGGTGTACGGGGTAATGGCTCGAAAAGGTCAAATGCCACTACTTCAAACCGTTGGTTGCTTATTGTGGTTTGTAAGAGACCTGCTGACTTCTGATTACAAGGCTTATATCGCTGACAGTCCAAGCATTTACGAACATAAGCTTCAATTTGTCCCCTCATTCCTTTCCAAAAATAACGCTGCGTAATACGTTCGATTGTCTTCATCGAATCATTGTGTCCAGCTATGGCTTCATCGTGATATGTTTGTATGACTTTAGGCTGTTCGTGTTTTGGTACAACTAACTGGGCTTCTTCGGTATTATTCTCGGTTCCGTATCGATACAGTAGCCCTTGATTCATGACGTAGCCTTTTCGGCTCCAGTATCTAGCTTTTTCCTCATCAGTTCCTTATAAACATTCCACTATCTTGACTATTTGTTCATCCTTTAACTGCTCAGCTCTTATATCGAAGGCGCTTATTACGCACAAATTCTTCAGTGCTAACACCAAAGTTCTGTTTTTCCTGAGTAATTTCTAAATAGATTAGGTAAGCTTCTTTAAAAGGGGCGAAATTTTCGCGTAGACGTGCTTCGAAATTTAACCAGGTAGTAATTTTGCTTGCTTACTCCCTGCCACCTTACCTCTGCTTCCCCCTTGAGCAATAGAGGGAGTTCCTCTAAGGCTGTTTTGTCATCAATACCTTCCTTCCGCCTGAAAATATTCACCGCGGTCAAGAAGGCCTTTACAATCTCTTTGGACTTTAGCCATCCACCACCCAAGTTGGCAATTTCAGAATTTTATGTGCCACCTTCCAACCTACTTCAGGTTGGATAATGGAAATATTTAAGTATTTTACTTAACTGAATTATTTTAGCTCGAAAGAAAGAAAGAAGAAGTAGGGATCCGCAAATAGTACCGATACTTGAGTAGTATTTTTCATTTCGATACTAAGTATATTTTGACACGATACTTTTGTTGAGATATTTTTGAGGTATCGATACTTTTATAAGTACTCGATACCTTTAACAAAATTTGAGTCACATCATTACATTTGGGTCGCAGGAGTAGGGAATTACATTCCATAGAAAATAGCTTATATTTAGAGCGTGTGTTGCCAGTTTCTCGTGATTGGTACCTATTTAGTAGATTTATTTTTATATATATAATTTAAAAAAATACAAAACACTCACGCCTGTCACCCAGAGGGGTAGGCAGACTATGGATTTCCATTTGGCACGATACTGACACACCTGTCTCGCCTCCTCTACATCCATATACCTACGCATACACGCTCGTCAATTAAGAATACTCTTAATTTGGCCCATTTTCAATATATCGCTAATTTGGTCGATAAACTTTCGCTTAGGGCGTCCCTTCCCGACTCTGCCGTTCACTTCTGCACATAAATTTGCTTTGTCACTCTTTCCTCATTCATTCTTTCTACATGGCGAAACCACCGAAGTTTCTTTCTTAATCCTGGTCACAACATCATCTTGCAAACCACACTCTTCTCTTATCATACAATTTCTCACGCTGTCATTCAGATTCAGCCCTAACATACTCCTTAATGACCGCATTTCTACAGCATTTATTCTACTCTCGTGCTTCTTCTGCCACACCCAACTTTCACTACCATACATTCAAATAGGGACTAACATAGCGTTGTGAATTGCCATACGTGCCTTTTTGGACACATTCTGACTTTCCACAATAGAGTGTAGAGCCCCATTTACTCTATTACCTGCGTTCACTCGTCGTTCTATATCCTTATCATATCTACCATCCCTGCTAAATACACATCCCAAATACACAAACTCATCTACTTGCTCGACCAATTCCCCTTCTATTCTAATTTCACATATCGTTTTACTTTCTTATCTTTCAAAAACCATAACTTTCGTCTTACTTGCGTTCACTTTCATTGCCCTTTCTTTTAATGACCTGTTTATTAATGTAACCATCACTTGAATCGCCGACGACGCAAGTATGACTTGATCATCGGCGTACAAAAGGCATTTGACGGTTAAATCACCCATTCTTAACCCGCATTCTTCAACTTTCAAATTTTCCAAACAACTGCCCATAAATAGGTTGAACAGCCACGGGAAGCCACAGTCCTGTCTGACACCTTTATGGATGCCAAACCAGTCTGAGTAGGCTCCTGATTGACACAGCACTGAGTCCCTACAGAGACTTCATTGCCTGTATCAACACAGCCTCAACCCATGTACACATCCTTGTCCACATAAGCCTTTCCAGTCCACAACGAAAAACCTTTTCGTTTTGCCCAAACTTTACCATCATCAATACCTGATCCGTAGATCCCATTCCCTTTCTAAACTTCATCCAAATTTTTCCATCAGTATCTTTCATAACTCTTTCAATTAGCCTTAGCATAAAGTTTTCCCACAATGCTAGAAGGCTGATACCACGGTAGTTTGACAGTCCCGCTGCGATCCTTTTACCTTATATATTGGGACCATGGCCTGCACTTTCCCGGTACCCGCTTAGGTTCCCAACATAAATTAAACAAGGTGGACATCAGGTCTGCCACCACTCCCTCTCCAGGCCCTTAGCATTTAGTGATACTCACAATATCCGGCTGCCTTACCTGCTTTATACTTTTCATTGCTTTCATTATTTCATCTATGCTTATCTCTCATCTCTTCCTCTTCTTTGAATTTATATTCATTTAATTCAAACGTCTCATCTCTCATAAACACGTTTTCAAAGTATTCCTTCCATCTCCGATATTCTTCTATCATTTTTATCCGTTCTTTCTTGCTTTTGCTTTAACTAGTTCTTATACTCTTATTTAGATGTCTAAAGACTGCCTTTTCTTTCAATATTAATACCACTGAATAAACTAGCCTTGGTTGCTAGTAATCTAGCCATGCTCTTCTTTGCTTCTATCATCCGTACCTCATCATCCCACCATAAAGTGTTATTTTTCCTTTCATTCGTTCTCTTATTTACACCACATACTTCGGTAGCTGCATCCACCAAACTTTCTGACATTACACCACAGTCTCCAAGTCTAAATCATTCATACACAATTCATCCATACCACTTATATTTTCTCTCAGTCTACATTGAACTTATCTGCACCTTCATCTTGTAACCTCTCTGTTCTTATACGCTGTAACGCAGTGGTAGACACAGATGTCCGAGCCGCCAACGTCTGAATAGACCGTTAATTCGGCATAAGACAAGTAATCATCCGTCCCACGTTGGACCCCAGTAAACCCTTGTATCTACCACTGCGCTCCTCATTCTTTCATCCATAATAATGAAATCTATCATGCTTCTATCACCGCCTCTTTCTCATGTATGAATCTTCTTTGTGACGAAAAGTGTTCGTCACAAAATATTCCCACACATACGGTGGGAGGCTTTCCATTCTCATTTATACTTTCATCACCAAACGTTCCAATATCCTTTCATAACCAAACCTCTTCACGCCAACCCTTCCATTAAAATCTCCTAATATAACAATATTATTACCCTTGCATTTCATTAGCATCATCTCTTACCACCTCCTAAAACTGCTCTCGGATATAAGTGGGCTTAGACATGTCTGGGGCGTAGACCCTTAAACAAATAACTTTTAAGCCCATCATTCTGTATCCATAGCAGTCTCGGCTTACACATTCTTTAACACAATGACCCATTCTTTCTGAAAGGATGATACCACCTCGGCATGCCCGCTCGGTCTCGTTCACACAGACCAGTACGTACATATGCCCGTTAGCTGGTTGCGCCCGGGTGGCGGTCTCATCGCCGTTTTCTCGGAGACGCAGGCCTGAACTCCCCACAGGAGTTAGCCCCGTGCACCATGGCGAATTACGGCGGCACGCCAGCCTACACGAGCGGCCATCATCGGCTGGCGATGATAGCACGGTTCATCGTCTATCGAAGACGAGAGCCCATTTTGCCCGAAGCACGACAGACCGCCAGTGGCGAAAGTTATCGAAATAAACGATGTGATCCACCATCAGTGAAGTACAACGAGCCCAGACACCAGCCGTTCATCACCAGCAGCATTTTTAATACCGGTGTCACTGCAGGTACGCATATCCCATAAGATCGTGCAGCGACGTTTATGCGGCTCCACTCAGGTTTACTGAACATTATCATGTGATGCACCTTTTTCATCGATCGAATCACCTGGTCTGGCTGGAACGATTCAGGTGTTTTGTCAGCTGATCCAACCGGTTCATCTGTGATACGGTCGTGACGGTGCTCTATCAGCCAAAACAAAACGCTTATGGCCTGAAACCGGTCTGATCACGGTTTTAAAAATGCCCCAATCCTTTCATGCCAATCATGAACGACGTTGGAAAACCATCAATCACATCAATCAACGAATCATTTCAATTCCATATCAATTACTTTGATGCATGAGGATTTATTTAATGGCCGAACAAACTGGTTCTCATGGCGGCTTAAAATTGTGAACGTGGTCGGGAAAAACATCAGGCGTGATTATTTTATTCATCATAAGTAAACCATCTTTTTCCAGACACATCCTGAGGCTGACCTGTTGCCCATCCGGAACCACCGCCGTCAGCACTGCGAGACCCAGGCAGCACAGCCTGCACAGCAACTGGGGCCACCAGCCAACTGCCACACTGCAGTTCAGCCCACGGACCAGCCATTTGTTTGATAACTTGTCATCAGTGGCACGAATCCAGATTTTTGATTTACGATAATTTTTGACAGTCTCTCTTCATTCAAAGACCCCTGAACCGAAACATGTAAAGCTGTGCAGGCAGATAGGGATGCACAACCTCCCGCGCCCTCAATTTGCCGCCTGTTATCACGATGAAAGATCACCCCTTTTCTGATGACCCAATTCGACCGTCTCCTTGCTTGAGTTCATGTTACAGGAGTATCTGAACGACCGGCGATGTGCCCGCATAATCAAACGACGCCCAACCACACACAGCACCGCTCACTGCCAATCCGGGTTCACAGTCCGTGAGCTGATCACCCTCACCACGATCTTTCCCAGCTCATGGTGATGCACCCCACCATGATCCTTTAAAATGGTCCAGTTATGTTACGTTTCAGCAGATAATCGCAAACGAGCCATCACGATTCTCACTCTTTCAGTGAGCCTGTACCCGAGTCGGTGCCAGACTTTTCAAATGTATATATATACATACGACATAGTCGAAGAACTGAAGATTGACATTATACATTTGAAATTATATATATATACATTTGAAAAGTATGGCTATACAAAAAAAGTTTTATTAGCACCACACGAGCTCACTGAAGAAACCTAATGAATCGTGCTCGTTTGCGATTATCTACTGAAACGTAATATAACTGAACCATTTTTAAAATATTGATCACTGGTGAAAGTGCATCACCCACGACAAGAAAGTGGGAAAAGATCATGGTGAAAGGTAGTCAAGCCCACAGACTGCGAAACCCGGATTAACACGCAATAAGGTGATGCTGTGTGTATGTGGGATTGGAAGGCATCGTTTATTATGAGCTTACCGCCGGGCAAAACCATCGATTTGGATCTACTGCCAACACCTAATGAAACTCAAGCAAGAAATTGAGAAAACGGTCGGAATTGATCAACAGAAAAGGAGTGGTCTTCATCATGATAAACTTAAACCACACACAGCTTTGGCCCTCAGCAAAATTGAGAGAGCTTGGTTGGGAAATGTTAATGCATCCACCATATAGTCCTGCCCTTGCACCTCAGTTTTACATGTTTCGGTGTCTTCAGAATTTTGGTAGTGTTAACATCAAGAGAGGACTGTCAAAACTACTTATCGTATTTTTAATCAAAATCCCAAGATTTCTACAGCAACGTGATTATGTCACTACCTACAAGATGACAACAAGTTATCAAACAAAATGGCACATATATATACAATTAAATGTAATTAAACTTTGAAAAAAAACGTCTTTAATTTGTATATAAAATACAAAGAAACTTTTACCCCGACCTTTTATATAACTTTTAAAAGAAAAATAGTAAACTGCAGTAATGGAATAATATGTGTTTGCGATTTATTTTGAACTTATTTGTACAATTTACTGTACAGGATGACGCGGCGACTTCAAACCATAGACATGAAGATGAAGAAAACGCAGATGGCGCAGTTAATCTTGAAACCACTGAAGAACGTATAGTAGATAGTGATCCACCATTAGTTCAGGATGATCTTGAATTATCAGCCAAAGTATCAAAGTCAAGGATGAAACTGATCTGGAAAAAAGATAGTTTGCCTTATGATGAAAATAAAAAATCACAGCATACAGATGTTTTCCCCATTACTTCCTTCCTGAGTTTTTACAAAAAAATTATTATGAAACCAGTTTGTATGCCATTCAAATAAATCCTTCCAAAATCATCACAGTAACTGATATAGAATTGAAAAAAAAAATATTGGTATTCTGTTGTTAATGTCCACTGAACACTTTCCTAGCTTACGTTCATATTGGCATGAAAAATTTGGATTAAAAATTTTGATAAAAACCGTGACGCCAATGAACCGGTTCCAAGCCATAAGAAGCGTTTTGCATTTCAACGATAACGAAAAGCATCTTCTGAAAGAGCACCCAGATCACGACCGTATACACAAGATTAGACCGGTTATAGATCAGCTAAGCAAAACTTTTTAGTCAATTTCCATAGACCAGTGTCATTCAATCGATGAAGAAATGTATTCAACGAAAATTGCACATCTTTTGAACTAATATTTATCAATAAGCCCCACAAGTGGAGCTGTAAACTATTTTGTTCTTTGCAGTCTTATGGGATATGCGTACCATTTTGAAGTATATTCTGGACAAGAATATACTAGTAGATGAGCGGCTCTGGGTGTGACGAACAATGTTGTACTACGCTTGGCTAGAGTAATTCCAACGATGGAGAATCATATCGCTTATTTCGATAATTTTTATACTTCACTTCGCTTGGTCTATTACTAATTGTCTGCTTCCAGATAAAATAGATTTCATAAAGTCTTCTATTCTTAGAGGAACTGATGGTAACTTCCCATCATAACTTGGGTGATGAGAAGTACGCCTTCAATGGTGCAAAACAAGCGACAAAGCCGAAAGAACAGACTTGGCTCCTCGCCGTGTGGTAGCGGCGTAAAAATATCACCCCTACCTGCACCATGAGGCAAAGAAAAGAAATGGCCCTGAGTTACCGGCGCCCTTTAACGGGGCAGGGTGCAAAATTCCGGGAGGAAAACTGGCGATGAGGTTCGCCACCTGTTACGTTTCTCCCGGAGGGCGAAAAGTGGATTGTGGAAGCCCGTCTGGCTACGCTGAATATATGTATACGTACTGGTCTGGTGTAGACGAGACCGAGCGGCATGCCAGGAGTTGGTATCATCCTTTCAGAAAGAATGGGTCATTGTGTTAAAGAGTATGAAGCCTGAGACTGCTATGGATACGAAAAAGTGGGCTTAAAGAAGTTATTTGTTTTAAGGGTCTACGCCCCAGACATGTCTAAGCCCACTTATATCCGAGAGCAGTTTTAGGAGGTAAGGATGATGCTAATGAAATGCAAGGGTAATGAAAATATTGTTATATTAGGAGATTTTAATGGAAGGGCGGAAGAGGTTTGGTTATGAAAGGATATTGAAACGTTTGGTGATGAAAGTATAAATGAGAGTGAAAGCCCCCACCGTATGTGTGGAAAAGAATATTTTGTGACGAACACTTTCTTTCGTCACAAGAAGATTCACATGTATACATGAGAAAGAGGCGGTGATAGAAGTATGATAGATTTCATTATTATGGATGGAATGAGGAGCGGTGGTAGATACAAGGGTTTACTGGGGTCCAACGTAGGACGGATGATTACTTGGTCTTATGCCGAATTAACGGTCTATTCAGACGTTGGCGGCTCCGGACATCTGTCTACCACTGCGTTACAGCGTATAAGAACAGAGAGGTTACAAGATGAAGGTGCGAAAGATAAGTTCAAATGTAGACTGAGAGAAAATATAAGTGGTATGATGAATTGTGTATGAATGATTTAGACTTGAGACTGTGTGGTGTAATGTCAAGAAAGGTTTGGTGGATGCAGCCACCGAAGTATGTGGTGTAAATAAGAGAACGAATGAAAGGAAAAATAACACTTTTATGGTGGGATGATGAGGTACGGATGAGTAGAAGCAAAGAAGAGAGCATGGCTAGATTTACTAGCAACCAAGGCGAAGTTATTCTAGCGGTATGAATGATGATATTGAAAGAAAAGGCAGTCTTAGACATCTATAAGAGAGTATAAGAACTAGTTAAAGCAAAAAGCAAGAAAGAACGGATAAAAATAGAAGAATATCGGATAACTTCCAGGCAAATATTAAAATGTTCTGGAAACTCGTGAACTGCCAGGGACATCAAAACAGTCTAGAGTGAATGTTATACGAGACCAGAGTGGCTGTATTCTGAATGACGAAGTTCTGAGTTTAAGGAGATGAAGAATACTTTGAAAACGTTTATGAGAGATGAGACGTTTGAATTAAATGAATAGAAATTCGAAAGAAGAGGAAAGAGATAGAGAGATAAGCATAGATGAAATAATGAAAGCAATGAAAGTATGAAAGCAGGTAAGGCAGCCGGATATTGAGTATCACCGAAATGCTAAGGGCTGGAGAGGGAGGTGGCAGACCTGATGTCCACCTTGTTTAATTTATGTTGGGAACCAAGGGTACCGAGACTGCAAAGCCGTGATAGTCCCAATATATAAGGTAAAAGGATCGCAGCAGGACTGTCACTACTCGTGGTATTAGCCTTCTTAGCATTGTGGGAAACTTATGCTAAGGTACTAATTGAAAGAGTTATGAAAGATACTGATGGAAAATTTGGGATGTGCAAGGGATTTAGAAAGGGAATGGACTACGGATCAGGTATTTTCCATGCATGATTGCGGTAAAGTTTTGGGCAAAACGAAAAGGTTTTTGTGCGTTCGTGGACTTGGAAAAGGTTATGACAGAGTGGACAAGGATGTGTTATGGCAAACACTGAACGCATTTGGGTTGAGCGCCGTTGATACAGGCAAAGTTCTGTATAGGGACTCCAGTGTGCCAGGATCAAAGGAGCCTACTCAGACTGGTTTGGCATCCATAAAGGTGTCAGACAGGACTGTGTGGTTTCGTGGCTGTTCAACCTATTTATGGGCAGTTGTTTGGAAAATTTGAAAGTTGAAGAATGCGGGTTAAGAATGGGTGATTTAACCGTCAAATGCCTTTTGTACGCCGATGATCAAGTCATACTTGCGTCGTCGGCGGCAGATTTGCAAGTGATGGTTACATTAATAAACAGGTCAAAAAGAAAGGCAATGAAAGTGAACGCAAGTAAGACGAAAGTTATGGTTTTTGAAAGATAAGAAAGTAAAACGATATGTGAAATTAGAATAGAAGGGGAATTGGTCGAGCAAGTAGATGAGTTTGTATTTGGGATGTATTTAGCAGGGATGGTAGGTATGATAAGGATATAACGACGAGTGAACGGCATAGAGTAAATGGGGCCTCTAACCTATTTGGAAAGTCAGAATGTCCAAAAGGCACGTATGGTAATTCACAACGCTATGTTTGTCCTACTTGAATGTATGGTGGTGAAAGTTGTGTGGTAGAAGAAGCACGAGAGTAGAATAAATGCTGTAGAAATGCGGTCATTATGAGTATGTTAGGGCTGAATCTGAATGACAGCGTGAGAAATTGTGTGATAAGAGAAGAGTGTGGTTTGCAAGATGATGTTGTGACCAGGATTAAGAAAGAAACTTCGGTGGTTTCGTCATGTAGAAAAAATGAATGAGGAAAGAGTGACAAAGCAAATTTATGTTGCAGAAGTGAACGGCAGAGTCGGGAAGGGACGCCTAAGCGAAAGTTTATCGACCAAATTAGCGATATATTGAAAATGGGCCAAATTAAGAGTATTCTTAATTGACGAGCGTATGCGTAGGTATATGGATGTAGAGAAAAGGTGTGTCAGTATCGTGCCAAATGGAAACCATAGTCTGCCTACCTCTGGGTGACAGACGAGTGTTTTGTATTTTTAAATATATATATAAAAATAAATCTACTAAATAGGTACCAATCACGAGAAACTGGCAACACACGCTCTAAATATAAGCTTTTTCTTATGGAATGTAATTCTACTCCTACGACCCAAATGAAATGATGTGACTCAAATTTTGTTAAAAGTATCGAGTACTTATAAAAGTATTGATACCTCAGAAATATCGCAACAAAAGTATCGTGTCCAAATATACTTAGTATCGAAATGAAAGTATCGATACTACTCAAGTATCGGTACTTTTTGCGGATCCCTACTTCTTCTTTCTTTCGAGCTAAAATAATTCAGTAAGCAAATACTTAAATATTTCCATTATCCAACCTGAAGTAGGTTGGAAGGTGGCACATAAAATTCTCAACCTGCCAACTTGGGTGGTGGATGTCTAAAGTCCAAAGAGGTTGTAGAGGCCTTCTTAACCGCGGTGAATATTTTCAGGCGGAAGGAAGGTATTGATGACAAAACAGCCTTAGAGGAACCTCTATTGCTCGAGGAAGCAGAGGTTTGGGGTTACCATGATGAAAGACTACTCCTTTTCTGTTGATCAATTGCGACCGTTTTTCTCATTTCTTGCTTGAGTTTCATTAGGTGTTAGCAGTAGAGATCCAAATCGATGGTTTTGCCCGGCGGTAAAAGCTCATAATAAACGATGCCCTTCAATCCCACTCCACACACAGCATCACCTTATTGTGCGTTAATCCGGGTTTCGCCACAGTCTGTGGAGCTTGACTACCCTTTCACCATGATCTTTTTCCCACTTTCTTGTCGTAGGTGATGCACTTTTTATCACCAGTGATCAATATTTTTAAAAATGGTTCAGTTATATAACGTTTCAGTAGATAATCGCAAACGAGCACACGATTCATTAGGTTTCTTTCAGTGAGCTCGTGTGGTACCTAAATATCGAGCTTTTTTGTATAGCCAGACTTTTCAAATGGATCAAAACTGTTTTGTGGTCAATCTTCAATTCTTCGACTATGTCCTATATATATATATGCCCATCTTGCTCCACTTTTTCAAAAATAGCATCGACTTTATTCGTATGAGGGCGACCAAAGCGACCTGCATATTTGACATCAAAATTCCCGGACTAAAAACGCTTGAACAACTTTGTGCTACTCTTACTGACACTGCATTAGGTTTATAAACGTCACAAATTTCTTTCGCGGCTTGAGTCACATTTTTCCCTTTTTTGTAATTAAATTTCATAAACATAGACATAAGATGAGACATAAAAACAATTTATTAGTCCACTTTTTACAATGCCTATATGACATTATCACATGTATGCAGATTATGAGAAGATTTTTTTCTAAAATTAACATCATACATGACTGCCTATTGATACAAAAGGACCTGGACCGTTTATTTGAATACTACAGAATAAATAATACATAATACATAAACACTCACGCCTGTCACCCAGAGGGGTAGGCAGAGACTACGGACTTCCATTTGGCACGATCCTGGCACACTTCTCTCGCCTCCTTTACATCCATATATCTACGCATACACGCTCGTCGGTTAAGGGTACTCTAATCTGGCCCATTTTCAATATATCGCCAATTTGGTCGATAAACCTTCGTCTAGGGCGTCCTTTCCGACTCTGCCGTTCACTTCTGCAGCATAAATTTGCTTTGTCACTTTTTCTTCGTTCATTCTTTCTACATGACCAAACCACCGAAGCATTCCTTTTTTAATCCTGGTCAGAACGTCGTCTTGTAAACCACACTTTTCTTATCACACTATTTTCACCCTGTCATTCAGATTCAGCCCTAGCATACTCCTTAATGACCGCATTTCTACTGGATTTATTCTACTCTCATGCTTCTTCTGCCAGACCCAACTTTCACTACCACATTAAAGTAGGACTAACACAGCATTGTGAATTGCCAAACGTGCCTTTTTGACACATTCTGACTCTTCACAATAGCGTGTAGAGCCCCATTCACTCTATTTCCTGCGTTCACTCGTCGTTCTATAACCTTATCATATCTACCATCCCTGCTAAATAAACATACCAAATATACAAACTCATCCACTTGCTCAATCAACTCTTCTATTCTTATTTCACATTACGTTTTACTTTCTTCTTTCAAAAACCATCACTTTCGTCTTACTTGCGTTCACTTTCATACCTCTTTCTTTTAATGACCGGTTGATTAAAGTAACCATCATTTCCAACTCGGCCGCCGACGATGCAAATATGACTTGATCATCGGCGTACAAAAGTCATTTGACGGTTAACTCACTCATTCTCAACCCACATTCTTCGACTTTCAAAGTTTGCAAACAACTGTCCATAAATAGGTTAAACAGCCAGGGGGAAGCTACACAGCCCTGTCTGACACCTTTTTGGATGCCAAACCAGTCCGAGTAGACCCCGTTGATCCTGACACAAGCACTAGAGTCCCTATAAAGAGACTTCAATGTCTTTATCAAACCAGCGCTCAAACCAAATGAGTTAAGAGTTTGCCATAACACATTCCTGTCCACTCTATCATAAGCCTTTTCCAAGTCCATGAAAGCACAAAAAACTTTCTGGTTTTTGGCCAAAAACTTCTTCGCAATCATGCGCATGGAAAATACTTGATCCGTACACACCATTCCCTTTCTAAATCCAGCTTGCATATCCCAAATTTTTCCATCAGTTTCTTCCATAACTCTTTCAATTAACACCTTAGCATACAGTTTACCCACAATGCTAAGCAAGCTGATGCCACGGTAGTTTTTACAGTCCTGCTGTGACCCTTTTCCTTTATATATTGGGACTATAACGGCTTTGCACCAGTCTTCCGGTACCCGCTTCAGTTCCCAACATAAATTAAACAAGGTGTACAGCAGGCCTGCCACCACTCCCTCTCCAGCCCTTAGCATTTCGAGTGATACTCTATCATATCCGGCTGCCTTACATTTTCATTATTTCATCTACACTTATCTCCCTACCTCTCTCCACTTCTTTCGGAATTCCTATTTCTCTTAATTTAGACGACTCTTCACTCATTAACACGCTTTCAAAGTATTCCTTCCATCTCTTTAAATTCGAAACTTCATCATTCAGCATACAGCCATTCTCGTCTCGTATAGCATTCATTATAGGCTGTTTTGAATTTCCCCTAGCAGTTCTTACGAGTTTCCAGAACATTTTAATATTTGCCTGGAAGTTATCGGATATCCTTCTATCATTCTTATCCGTTCTTTTTTGCTTTTTCCTTTCAACAACTTCTTTTACTCTCTTATTTATAAGTCTAATGTCTGCCTTTTTTCTTTCAATGTCATCGTTCATACCGCCAGAATTACCAGCTTTGGTTGCCAGTAAATCTAGCCATGCTCTCTTCTTTGCTTCAACTTCCATCCGTACCTCATCATCCCACCACAACGTATTATTTTTCCTTTCATTCGTTCTCTTACTTACACCACATACTTTGGTGGCTGTATCTACAAACCTTTCTTAACATTATTTCATACAGTCTTCAGGTCTAAATCATTCATAAATATTGCATTCAAACCACTTATATTCTCCTTCAGTCTACATTTATACTTCTCTTTCACACCTTCATCTTGTAACCTCTCTATTCTTATACGCTGTAACGCAGTGGTAGACACAGATGTCCGATGCCGCCAACGCCTGAATAGACCATTAATTCGGCATAAGACCAAGTAATGATCCGTCCCTACGTTGGACCCCCGGTAAACTCTTGTATCTACCACTGCGCTCCTCATTCTTTCATCCACAATTATGAAATCTATCATGCTTCTATCATCACTTCTTTCCCATGTATACATGTGAATCCTCTTATGGCGAAAGAAAGTATTCGTCACAAAAATATTATTTTCCTCACATACGGCGAGGAGGTCTTCACCATTCTCATTTACACTTTCATCGCCAAACATTCCTAATATCCTTTCATAACCAGACCTCTTCACCCCAACCCTTCCATTAAAATCTCCTAACATAATGATATTTTCATTTCCTTACATTTCATCAACACCATCCTTACCATGTCCCAAAACTGCTCGGATGATATAAGTGGGCTTAGCATGTCTGGGGCGTACACCCTAGCACAAACAACTTCTTTAAGCCCACTTTCATTCGTATCCATAGCAGCCTTGGCCATACATTCATACTCTTCACACATTGACCCATTCTTTCTGAAAGGATGACACCGACTCCCTGGCATGCCCGCTCGGTCTCGTCTACACCAGACCAGTAAGCGGTATACATGCTATGTGCAGTGGCATCCTTTCCCTTTCGTTTCGTCTCATTTACACATAACACATCTATTCCTCTATCATTCATCATTTCGCATATTTCATCCATCTTATCATTCATTGCTCCACATACATTCAGCGTAGCCAGACGGGCCTCCGCAATCCACTTTTCGAATAAATAATTTAACTGTTAATGCAGGCAAGTGCGAATGTATTACTTTTACACGGAAAACTAAGCCAATTCTAAATAAATATCACTTTGACAGATTAGAAATCAGCCGAAAACTAAATGTTAGGGATTTAGGCGTATATTTTGATCATGAAATATATTATGTTATCAGTAAAGCCTATAAAAATCTTAATTTTATTCTTCGCATCTAAACTATTCTCGAATATGCATGCAACTAAAATGGTTTATTTTGCGTATGTCAGAAGTGTTTTGGAAGCACAGTTCGATATAGTCTCCACAGTACAATGTTTACAAAAGCCGCCTTGAGCGTATTCAATAAATATTTGTTAATCACCTTAACTTTCGCTGTCGCAATAAAATCGATACTTACACAGACAGTTGCACTGAGCACGATCTCTTATCTTTAGAACACAGGCGTGTTTTGCTTGACATGACTTTGTTATATGATGTAATAAACAGTAATATTGTCTGTCCATATCTTGTCTCAAGAATTACTTTTCGTACCCCAAAATACCGCACCTACAATACTACATTGTTACAGACTCCCTGGCATCATTCAAACTACTGCCGAAACACTGTTCTTTCGCGACTCACTCGTACGTATAATGAACAGTTTGGACACATTGACCTCTTTGCGAAATATAAATTCATGTTTAAAGATGACATCAAGAAAACGATTAAGAAATAGAGCAGTTGAAGCTAAAATCACATATTCACTCTTCTACTTTTTCTATATGTATTTTTGAGGCTGCTAATATAAGTACTTAAGTTATTTTATTTAATATGTATTATAATTAATTATTTGAATTATGTTTATATATATTTATACATTTTATGTGTGTGTGTGTGTGTGTGTATGTATGTATATAAGTATGTATGTGTGTATATGTATATATTATAATAATATATATAATATATATGTATAAGTGTAATGTAAAATATCATTCTACCTAACTCTCCAAAGAATTCCCTCAAGATATCTGTAAGCTTATGGCCACCTTCATTGCATTGAATTGCTTATAATTTGTCTATTAGATTGTTCTTATTTCATTTTCTTCTAACAACAATATACCTACCATCAAGCAATATAAGGGAAATCTGTTATTGGCCATACTTTTAGTTTGTTACATTAATGTTAATAATTACTATATTATACGCTCTTGGTTTTCTAAATAAACTAAAATTAAAAATTAAAAATGGCGGGGAAGTGTTTTTTACTTTTTATTTTTCATTTTCTTAATGTCTTATGTGTATTAATATTAAAACCAGCCAGATAAAAACAGTACAACTAAAGATATTTTTCTTCAATTTTATACAAACAAAATACGAAGAAACTTTTTCCCCGAACTATTAAATTGATTAAAAAAGTGTATATTATTATAAACGACCGAAAATATTCAAATCTACAAACAAATAACTCAATATTGGTAAAAATGGTACTACCGATAAAAAAATTTCAATTTTGCATACCGATGTAATTCTACATCATAAACAAAAACGACATTATTATTAATAATTTTGAATGATTTTCAAAAATCTAAATATTATACCACTTATCTTTAACGTTAGGAAAGTGATCATTGTTCTTTGCCAAGATATTGGGATCGCTTTGTTTATATGACTGTAAAAGAGTTTGTACAACCAAACTATAACCAAATTTATCGAATTTTTTGACAACTTTTTAAGCCTATTTTCATTATAAATTCTAGTTTAAGTAATCGATAAGAATATCATATCTTTGTACGTGGTATAGACATGCTGCAGCTATATTAATTGTATAGTTGTTACACGAATGGGTCGGCTTGACCGGGGAAAGACCATGCTCTCACAGAATACTAGCGTAAAATAGCGGCTTAATGCTGCTGTGTTTCGTATGGTGAGTGTAGAGAACCGGAGACCCCTTTTACTGGAAAAGAGGCATCCCATTTTAGTCCTCACGGCATATAACGCATCTGCATTTTGATTCGCAAACGATGAAAGATGTAGATGTCTATGGGCCACAGCAACCACTTACCATCAGGTGGACAGTGTGCTCGCTTGTCACCCTAATCCTATAAAATAATATCATAAAGTGATATGTTAAAGTGGTGTCAATCGCAGTAAATGTTTTCAAGTTTTAAAATAACTTGATCAATACAGCCAATTTATCTTTTTGTTAAGTAGAAAGTAGATGTATTACTTATAAATCCCCATTGATCCATATTTAATGGTATGTTTGAGTAACGAACCATTCACAAAATTAGTACACTTAAGCAATACTGTGAACTGATGCTTTAGTATCAAGTATAAAAATCAACACAATAGTCGTTAGGTACAATGTTCATGCCGATACAAAGTGCGTATTATGCAACAAATTTGAATGGGCCTCTAATCAATTATCGTCCTTCTCAACACCTAGTCAAAATGAAATACTCTTAGAAAATTATGTTGATATTGACCTTCAGAGGTTCCTCTGTCCTTTAAATCTTGTGCATTATATATTATTTTCTCCGAAATATAATATTCGCTATAATTTTATTACTTCGAATAGCTGTGCTGCTAATTGTTTTTCTCTTTGCTCTACGTTTAGTTTTATAATTTTATACTCATTGTATACGTTTCTCAATGAAAACATAAAATATGTAGACCTTCCCCTATTGTTAGCTACAAGCTTTATTGTCCTTGCCTACTGTTTAGGGCTTGCTCAAAATTCTATTTCAAACATCATTCAGTCCGAAACACATGTGAATTTCATTTTAACTATTCAAGAAATACAACAATTTTTCAGATTTACAAATATCTTCAAGAGCTTTATAATCGGTAACTGGATATTTGTCGTCACTATTGTTATATTCTATTTTGTGGTAGCTGCGTTACAAATATTTGTAAGAACATTGGGCTCAAATTTTATTGGCTATTTGCCTGTATTGATATCTGACTTGAACATTATTTACACAATTCGAATGATAAAATTATTGAGATCTTATACAGTTTTGTGGACATCTGAACTGCAAGTTGTTAATAAAATGGAAATCAATGGAGAAGATTCTACAAAGAAGTCAGATAAGATGGAAGGATGTTGGAATACAACGGTAAATTCATTCCTCAAAATACTTGATGCCACTTATATCTACAAAAAGTTTTGTGGAATTCCGGTAAGCCAGTAATTCCATTCTATGTAAGAATCCTTTAAATTTTTTTTTTATAGGAGAGGGGCAAACGAGCATGCGGCTCACCTGATGGTAAGTGATTACCGCCGCCCGAAGAACTGCAACACCAGGGGATTGCAGATGCGTTGCCAGCCTTTTAAGAAGGAGTAGGCTCTTTTCTTGAAGGTCCCTAAGTCGTATCGGTCCGGAAAAATCGCTGGTGGTAATCGATTCCACAAGGAAGTTGTGCGAGGAAGAAAACTTCTTCTAAATCGCACAGTGGTGGACCATAATCATCCAGATGGTATGGATGGTATCTCGAGTTCTGTCGCGATGTGCGATGGTGAAATTGAGCGGCTGGAATTAGTCCGAACAATTCCTCAGAGCACTCCCGTGGTACATGCGATAAAATACGCAAAGAGATGCAACATCTCTACGCAGTGCCAGTGAGTCAAGCCGATCGGACAGAACTCGGTCGTCAACGATTCGAGCTGCTCTGCGCTGGATGCGGTCAAGTGGAAGGAGCTGGCACTGGGGCCCCTGCCCAGAGATGGGAACAGTATTCCGTGGGGCGAACTTGCGCCTTGTATAGTTGCAAGCGGTGTGCCGGCATGAAATACTGTCCTGCTCTGCTGAGCGCCAAGCTTTTTAGAGGCCAATTTGGCCTCTTCCAAGTGACCACGAAACTGCACATCACTTGATATGTCGACACCGAGTTCCGATACTGGCTGAGGCAACAAGAGGTGCCTTGAAACTGAGGAGATACGACAAAGGGTTCTTTTAGCGGTAAACGCGCAAACTTGTGTCTTCTGGGGATTGAACCCAATTATCTCTATATATATAAATATCAATTGCTATCCGTTAGTCTCGCTAAAACTCAAAAAAGGCTCGACCGATTTTGATGAAATTTTGTGTGCTTAAACACACACACAAAATTTCATGGGTCTCTAAATGGTTAAAATTTACATTTGAATCTGGTAGGTGGCACTGTTGTCAAGATCCAGAAATCACCCGTGCGAAGCCGGGGCGGATTGATAGTCTAATTTAATATGCTTCTACATTTTACAACGTATTTTATTTTATTTTTATTTCCATTTCAGTTTTAGTTTAATATTGTTAATTAATAAATACTTACCATTTTAATATTTTCAGATTATGCAATACCTTTTCGTGACTTTTATGCAGTCAATTTCAAATATTCATGTGATAATTTCGGTTAGTATAAACAAAGAAATTTTTATTTTACTTATGTATAAATGCGTCATTAATAGCCAATGAGCCTGTGTTCCCACGATGAATGTGTGAGAGCTAGCAGTTCCTTTAACCTTTAAATAAAACTAGTTTTACGGATTTTATCGCGTATATTAACTTATTTTATATTCCCGACGTTTCAGTACTTTACAGCACCCATGGTCACGGGGGACTGAGGTATTTGACGTCCCAATATCATAGTTAACCACGGTTACCCAGATTAAAAATTATTAATTTTTGTTCCGATCTACGCAGTATGAACTTGCAGTATCTTGAAGTCTTGCAGTTGTATGTTTGGGTTGGGATTTAATTTTATTAATTATAGGATCCCAAGCAGATGGTAGCACCCAGCCATCTTCTCTATTGAAATTAGGATGTTTTTGATTTCAATAGCCTCGCGAATCATCCTTGGAAAGAATCGGTGTTCTTTAGCGAGGATTTGTGGTCTATCAAATCTAATGCAGTGACGGGGGCGATCCTGTACGTGTTCATAGACTGCAGACTTCCCGGCGCGTCGATTCTTCACGTCAGCTATGTGTTTTTTAACGCGGGTTTTATTGATCTTTTAGTTTGTCCTATATAAGAGAGACCACATTTACAATCAAGCTTGTACACTCCTGCATCTTGCAGAGGACATTACACTTAAATTATGGTAAAAACTGACTAATCTTCTTTGGCGGCTTGAAGTATGTTTTAATGGAAGCACGCTTCAAGATGTAGCCAATCTTGTCAGTGACACCTCTGACATATGGCAGTACAGCAGGCACTCGCTCGATCAGGCCGGCTTCACTCGTTCACTGTGACATAGGCGCGGGACCCGAAGCTTGTTGTCGTGCAAAACTTGCTTGACGTGTTGGAGGTCGGCGGCCAGGTGTTTACTGTCACAGATTCCTCGTGCTCTCTGAAACAAAGATTTACCCACGGTAGCTAGCTGTGAAGGATGGTGATGAGAATCACCGTTTAAATATCTATCTGTATGGGTCTTTTTCTATACACAGTGTGGCTCAAGGTGTTATCAGGATTCCGAATTACTAACACATCTAGAAAAGCTAAAGAGTTGTTTGCCTCTAACTCCATTGTGAATTGAATTTAGGAAATCGAAGTAGTCTAGATGCACAAGTTAAGTTGAAATTATTCCTTTATTTCGTAAAAGCGGAAAAGAGAGCTAAAGATTTTCCGCTCACTAGATGTCAATAGGGTATAAGGTGGGGTTATCTGCCACTGAGTTATCGTCATTGGAAACTTGGGATAGTTTTAAATAAAAGTTTAAAAGCTATTAGATACCTGTGTAACCTTTACGGTGAACTGCAGACAAACACTGTCTTTAAATCCACTACATCCGGAGAATCTATAGCAGCATCCACGTTTGCAAAATCGTCTGGAACTTGTGGAGCCACATCATCAGCAGCAGCATTTTCATTCTATATTGGAATAGCCTCACGACACAATTGTTCGAGTCCGGCATCATCAAAAGCTTTCCAACACAGTATGTACCGAACTCAGCCAGGTATTGTCCCGTGATGGGTATGGATGGCTATAGCTCAGCAAACAAGCGATGCTCTGAACCCTGTATGCAAATCTTCCAACTTTTTTACCTTTCACTCTAAGGTATGTCTGCAATGAGTTCTCAATCAATTTAGTTGTCCATCGCATGCACCGTCCTCCAATATCGGTTGAAACCATAAGGTCAAAGTGGTTCAATCAGAATTTATAGACGTTCAACGGTTACATAAAACCAGCGAATGATGATTACTTGGCTTAAAGTTCGTATCATCAAAACGCCCAAATTGAAGAAAGAACTAAAAAGAAGAAACAATATCAAGATATTTATTTTATTTACTACACTAGTAACTTAACAAAATAATATTTATCATGGTTATATAAATATTTCGTACATATGTCGAGTCAGCCAACATGCATTGGGACTTCTTTACCCTTAAATGCTCTCAAAAATGAGAGGAAGACTGTGTCCATTAGTGATAAGTATATAGACTGTAACTTTGTATTTATCATGGTGAAGCTGATAACAGTGAGCACGTAAGTTAAAGTAAATGCTGCATGACAGACGTTTGCGGGTGGTGAAATTTGTATTTCTGCTATTTTTAACATTCAAATTCATTTTCAGGATTCAAGTCTCAATTTTACCCATATCACTATATTGTGTTGGTTTCTAAAAAACATGACGCTGCTCACTTTATTATGCTATGAGAGTGAAATGTTATTAATGGCATTCAAAAATACCAAAGTTGTCTTAATTTGCACCATTATACCTAACAATTGTTCAGGTGAGTGCTATAAACATTGCTGATTTAAATTAGTGTTTCTAAATCTAGAAGTACTTTTGAATCAAAATTTTTTAAGTGTTATTATCCTGATATAATTTGTGGTTTCTTAGAAAAATTTAGTAGCATTATTTGTCAAGTGGTGGCGAAGTTATAAAATCCACCAACCCACTTCGTATTTCGTATCATTTCTTTCGTAGTACGCTATCTCGTATATTCATTATTTAATAACATATGAAGCTCTCGCTCACGCTCACGCCCAGATCACGCTTTTGCGGTTGGCAACTAAAAATTGACAAAAGCTAAACACACTCCTTTGCCATGGCTTACAGACGATATTAAATCACTGTTAAATTAGCTAAATAAAGCTAGGCTTATTTGTAACAGTGAGAAATCGGATCACAATAGGGACAAGTACAGAAGCCGACGGAATCGCTGCAATACAATTTGTAGACATGCACAAAAACGCCATGTTAAAAAACCAGTCGAGGTCTCCGCCCTGCAAAAAATTTGAATTTTTCTCAGATCTATAGGAGTTGGAAAATCTAAAGAATCAACTATATCGAATGCTACATTGAATCACTATAAACGTTGACATTAAATCACTAAATTACCTCTCCTTTTTTAAATGATAATATCAAAGCATATACTTTAAACAATCTGCCCAAAGCATCAACTCCGATTTTTCTGCCGTTCACAGTCAATCAATTTCCCGACTGTGATGTTAAGAAGAACGTTTTGTCCATATCGTAGAGTGCCATCGGACGTGATGAAATTAGCTGTAAAATGATCGTCCCCCTGATAGATATTCTTCTTCCCATCCTAACTCATATTTTCAATTGTTCGTATCATCTGAATCCTTCCCTCGGATTTGGAGTGAAAGAAATATCATTCTTCCTCTTGAAAAGAAGAATCCCTGTTCACCCTCAGATTACCGACCTACATCTATCTTCCCATTCCTTTCAAAAGTCCATTTTTTAAAAGATACACTTAGTGTTTGAACAACTTAACCACTTCGTAAATAAAACTTCCTTTCTTCACATCTTTAAATCGGGGTTAAGACTTGGTCATAGCACGGTTACAGCTTTACTTAAAACCACACGTGATGTTCGCTTCAACAAAACAATTACTCTTACGCGCGCTTCTGTGTGTGTGATTCAATTCACGTTTTCATTTCTCAAGTTTTTGCCTACTGTTTACTTTCTTAGTACACTTTACTAACTACATGACGCGAATTATGATTCCAATTTTCCTTTTAAATTTTTAACGGGTTTAGGATCGTCATGATAAATAAAATTAAAAAATATATTTTTGTTTATCAACGGCGTAACCGCCGACTGTCCTTATTATAGCGTATTTAAAAAATTGGAATAAACTATTTACAATTAATTTAAGCAAGTAGTCCCAATATCTAATATTGGTACCTCAAAATGGAATCCGTTTCTCTTGTGGGGTGTGAATAAAGTAAATTCAGCGTCGGACGATAGTATCGACTGGCAAGGTGCCGAGATGAGAAAAACCTAACTGGTTGCCTCCGCGCAGCCGGGGTCTTCCGAAGATTGTCGAACGGTCACCGGTCAACGAGCCACATTCTTTATGCATAGACGAGCACGTTTTGTTAAAATATTTTTACACTTATTACCTGTTCTTGAGCACTTCGGTAAAGACTCACTTTAGTATCTATATATGTACCACGTAAACTTTCATTGCTTAAAATGTAATATCGCACCATTTCATAGTTTAAAGTATCCGCGGTTTGAATATCTTTATTACGTCATTGGCAACGAAGCGTACGTAATGAGGTGACGGTCAACACCCCCCTATATATAATGTACTCTGTGGTCAACACTGTCAGCTGCCGGGCTAGCAGACATAGGTACTTAGGGTGTAACGGTAGAAGGGCGCGGGAAGACGCGCTACAATTTACTTTACAGAGCGTAAGGATTTACGAATGTGTGCGTGTGAGGTAAAATAAGTTAAAATAATGCATTACCACGCATTTTGAATTTAACAGATAAAAATGACAGAAAGTTTGACTTTTTTTTATTTATTTTTCTTCACCATTTGCCTATATTACTCATTCTGAACCTTCTCTGCAAATTTGGGTCGTAATTTCAAAATAACCCTATATATTGATCAGAATCTTTCGTGGTCCCTGCATATTAAGGAGTCCGGTAGAAAGATGTCTTTTTTGCGTAACTCGCTACCCATTCTCAGTAGAATTTTACTGGCATAGTCCATGTTACTCCCTATCCTTGATTATTCTGATACATGCTACTCTTATCTCACTGAGGATCAATTAAATAAACTTGAGCGTCTTCAGAATTTCGCTATTAGGTTCATATTTGGCCTTGCAAATATGATCATGTTTCCAGTTTCGTACTAAGCTCAAGTGGCTCCCTATTCGAATTCGTCGGAATACTCACATTCTATCTCTATTGTACAGTGTACTATTTGATCCTAAAACACCGAAGTATCTTAAAGAAAAATTTGTGTTTTAGGACGCAGATAAAGCTCATTCCAGATTAGCAGATAACCTTATTTTGCGAACACCTGGTCACAACTCAAAACTTTTTCGTTCCTCCTTTTGTGTCTAAGCAATCAAATTGTGGAACACGCTTCCTTTAACAATTAGGAAAGCCCACGGCATTGTCTTTAAAAAATGGTCAAAAATTATTTATTAAATATGATGTGTTCTACTTAACATATTTTATTATGTCATACTTACTTTCTTTTATGCACACGTCTATATATGTTTAAATGAAAATGATCTCCTTCACCAAGTTTTGCCTGGAAGAGATTGCTGTTCAGCGATAAGGCCACCAAATAATTTATAAATTTAAGTTTGTTGTATGTTATTGTAATGTTTTGCATGCAATAAAGAATATAAATAAATAAAATAAAACCTTTCATTATTTTAAATTGTTATCAGTATGATGCTGCTAATAATCTCCATTTTCATGACCTTCTGTCACCTCCTACGAGATTCACGGGATGAACCAGGGTAGGGGATTCACTTACGGCGCAACTCCACGGCGAATTCGTTTCCACAAATAAATATTAAAAAACGAGACCGGGAGGTACTCTTCAAGCTAGGTAAGACTTATATTTAAGGTTTATTTTGTTACGCGGATCTTAGCTAACTGGTTTTGAGCATCGTTAATATGATGGATTTCCGCAAAGTAACGCCTGATTCTATTAATTGTCCTACCACATAGTAAGATTCAAAAACATTCAAAGATGTCACAAATATTTAAAACTTGTTGTTTGTGGAGGGAAATGATTATACTAATTACCTGTTCTATTTGTAGCAGATAAACGGATAGCATACAAACGTTTACGAAGAGCATGTAATTTGGTTTGCGAAGATATATTGAAAACTGAGAATATTGTTGAAGTAGATGCCAAACTACCTATACGCCTGCTGTCTCTCCTGGCCAGCTACACAGTTGTATTACTACAATTCGCTTTATTGTAGATTTAACTTGATTTTTTATTGTATTAAGTATTATTTAAAATTAATATTGTTTTTTTTTTTTAATGTAACATGATATTCATTAAATAGTAAAAAATTTAACATTGCCCTCCCTTTATTGTTACTTTTTATTGTATTGGCCTGACATTATTGTTTATCCATAAAACCTTGCCCATAAATCATTCCGTAATTATATTCTTTACGAGCGACCCGCCGCAGCTTAAAATGCTTGTGTTAGGAATAGTTCACGACAGTATCTGAATGGTGGATTCGAACCCACGACCTTACGAGTTCGTGTATTTATGTGACGTCATTTTTTTTTTAAATAAATGAAAAAAAATATAATAAAAAAATATCATTATTTTCGTCATTATTTCATTTTTTTTCTCTTCTGCTATTGCAGTCATAGAGTTTATGTCGATAAATAATATTGTTATTACACACTGACTAACTGGTATTAAGTGCTAACACTCATTACGAGTCAAAACGCTTCTCATTGTAACATGTCTTTACCAGATTGTCCAAAGCCATTATGTGTTTCTTTATTATAATACAACACAACTGTAAAACTGACAACTGCAACTCGGACTGATCAAACCTGTGAAAATTTGTCGAAATCATCAAAAAAAAGGGTTTCATATTGGCAGTATCTCGTATTCCTGTTTCTGATTACAAAACTGGACCGATTTTAATTGGCATTATATTCAACAGTCAACATAAATTGCTACTAGACTTTAACTTGAGTATTGTTATCAAATATCAGTGAAAATAAATCTTATCAGATTGAAGTAAAACTTTATCAACTTATTGCTTGCACTTGCGCGAAGGTTATAGACATAGTACAGTTAACTTACAGTAGGTGGTGCGCGTATCGTATCGACTAATTTATTTGAAAGTTATATATCATTTAACTTCAATGAATATATTATCATTTTGGAACGAAGTTCCTTATCGCACGGTACGGGACGGGGCTAGGTGAGAAAAAGTGTAAGATTTTTCCGTCACGACCCCTTTTTATAGTGCGAGCGATGGAATATCCATCTCCCTCGCCCTTTTTCTTATCTTGCCATGAAAGAAATATTATTTTAAATGACGCTTCATTTTAATAGACGCTAGTAATTAATTTATTTGTATTTGTTAATCAATAATATAATACGTTTATCAATAATAATTTACTACGAAAGGAACTTCGTTCCAAGCGAGTGTTCCACGACACTCACGCATGTTTTTTTTTTTTAATTAAACAATATAAATCTTGAATAAAACTAATTTTACGGATTATAACGCGTTTAATCAACTTATTTTTATTAATTCCCGACGTTTCGGGTGCTTTACAGCACCCATGGTCACGGGGGATTGAGGTGATTGACGTCCCGATGTCAGAGTTAATCCGGAGTACCTTCAGCTTTTTAATTATTAATTTTGGTCCGATCTACGCAGAATGAACTAACTGTGTCTTGAAGTCTTGCAGTGGTATGCTTGGGTTTAGTTTTAATTTTATTAATTACAGGATCCCAAGCAGGTGGTAGTACCCAGCCTCCCTCTCTATTGAAATTAGGATGTTTTTTAATTTCAATAGCCTCACGTATCATCCTTGGCAGGAATCGATGTTCTTTCGCGAGAATTTGTGGTTTATCAAATCTAATGTAATGGTGGGGGCCGTCTAGGATATGATCACAAACTGCAGACTTCCCGGAACGTTGGTGCTTCACGTCAGCTATGTGTTCTTTTACGCGGGTTTTAATAGATCGTTTTGTTTGCCCTATGTATGAGAGACTACATTCACAATCAAGCTTGTACACTCCTGCATCTTGTAGAGGAATATTGCACTTGACGGATGGTAAGAACTGACTAATCTTCTTCGGCGGCTTGAAGAATGTTCTAATAGAAGCTCGCTTCAAGATGTAGCCAATCTTGTCTGTGACACCTCTGACATAAGGTAGTACAGCAGGCAGACGCTCGACTGTGGCCGGCTTCACTCGGTCACTGTGACGTAGGCGCGGGACCCGAAGCTTGTTATCGTGCAGAACCAGCTTGACGTGCTGAAGCTCGGCGGCCAGGTGTTTGCTGTCACAGATCCCTCGTGCTCTCTGTAACAAAGATTTGCCCACGGTAGCTAACTGTGAAGGATGATGGTGGGATTCACCATTTAAATATCGGTTTGTATGGGTCTTTTTTCTATACACAGTGTGACCTATGGTGTTGTTAGGATTTCGAATGACTAACACATCTAGGAAAGCTAAAGAATTATTTGCCTCTAACTCCATAGTAAATTGAATTTTAGAGTTTATGGAATTAAGATGTTCTGAAAATGCAGTTACTTTGTCTGATGGTAAAATTGTGAAAGTATCGTCTACGTACCGCTTGTAGAACCCTACAAGCGGTACGTTCTACAAGCGGTACGTTCAACAAGCGGTACGTTCAACAAGGTTTGATAAACCACAAATTCTCGCGAAAGAACATCGATTCCTGCCAAGGATGATACGTGAGGCTATTGAAATTAAAAAACATCCTAATTTCAATAGAGAGGGAGGCTGGGTACTACCACCTGCTTGGGATCCTGTAATTAATAAAATTAAAACTAAACCCAAGCATACCACTGCAAGACTTCAAGACACAGTTAGTTCATTCTGCGTAGATCGGACCAAAATTAATAATTAAAAAGCTGAAGGTACTCCGGATTAACTCTGACATCAGGACCTCAATCACCTCAGTCCTCGTGACCATGGGTGCTGTAAAGCACCGAAACGTCGGGAATTAATAAAATAAGTTGATTAAACGCGATATAATCCGTAAAATTAGTTTTATTCAATGTGTAGTGTTCGCATAAATATAAGAAATCAATATAAATCTTCCAAATTTTCTTTTTTTTCTTCTGTGGCTGCAACGCGCCGGGTTGCAGCTTGTTTTTGAATACAGAACATTCGATACTTAAAGTAATTGTTTACCTTTATTAAATAATTATTTATCCTTCTAGTTCTAGGTAGTAGGACTCCTTTTTTGCCTAGAATTTAATTACAGGCTGTGAAGCATTCCACATCATTTCTCAGAGATGACAACGCATCTGTTACATACCTTGTTAGAAGTTGCTTGAAGATATTCATGGGCTGTAGTAGCCACTTACCATCAATTGGACTGTAAATTCGTATGTCACTTCAAGTTTATAAAAGAATGTAGAAAAAAAAGGTAAGGGAACATTGCAGGGAGAGAGTTTAAAGATTGTATCTACGAAGGTTTTAAAGATTGTATTCTACTATCTAGGAAGAAAACAGAGGAAGAGAGGCCTCATAATGTCTATGGGCAGCGGTAGTCACCATCAGGCCGTATAATCGTTTGCCGCCTCTTCTAAAAAAATAAATATAGTATGTGTATTAATTAAACGCCATCTAGATTTTCTCTTAAATCTGAAAAAGTGACGTCCATAGGTATTTTGTCATTCGTAGTTTGTTACACAAGTATAAGATAATTAATAGAATCAGGCGTTACTTTGTGGAAATCCATTATATTAAAGTTGTAAATATTTACTTTGCAAATATCCGCTTAATAAAATAAAATGATGTGTCTTACCTAGTTTGAAGAGCACCTCCCGTCCTCCCTCGCGGATTTTATTAAGCGGATATTTGCAAAGTAAATATTTACAACTTTAACACAAGTATAAGTAAAATAACTTACACTTTGACACCAAAACTGTCCCGCAGGGCACAGACCTTTTCTCTTTTCAAAGAGCTAGAGCAAGAGAAATACAGACAGTGGCGTATCAAGGGTGAGGGGAATGGTCATGGGTGGCAGATTTTATGGGGCTTCATTTTAGGCATGAATGTCATCACTTCGCCTTATTCTTATAATGATTTATATGTATAACATACTTCGAAAATAGGGGGGAGGGTGGAATTTTCGGTTACAGTCTCCTTGAGTCGCAGCTACCTATTCTAAGCCACTGAATAGAGCTAGGCAGAGCCCACATTACATTCTCATTCATCATCATCATCATTACAGCCTATCAAAGTCTATTGCTGAATATAGGCTTACCACACAGATTGTTTCATAAGGGTGATTTGTGATAGTTTCCACATTCTCGATACTTGTTTACAATCGTCGAACATTGAAGCGATAGGCTAAACCAGATCAAAGCTTATGTTAAAAATCAAAACCTGATTCCATTAGTCTTGTAAATTTTATGTGATCCAAACTGTAAGACAACGTCCTAAGGTCAAACAACAATGAATTGCCCGTAGATAGACATCCAGGCCACATTTTATAAACAAGAATATTGTAGTAATTTAATATCCGTGCAAACAGAGGAGACACGTCCACTTATGTATTTAAACATTTGTTAAACGAATATTCACCTTATGTTTATACAATAGCAATCATTCTCATAAAAGACAATATGTAGAGTTCACGTTAAACACAAATAAGAAATGAAAACCAACCTTATTTTGATACGGTAAGATGATTTTTTCCGTGCGCTGGTATGATGCGTAAGCGCCAAGCGCATAGTAAAGGCGGACAAAACAACATGTTCTTATGAATGGATCTATGAGTGGGGACAAAGTGCAACTAGTGATGTGTGAGTCATAATGAAATCGAACGGATTTCGATCGAGCGATTTTTTTCCCCATAGTAAAGTAGCAGTAATATCCATGTAATTTATTTTTATTAAATTGAAGTAACATATGCAATTATAATTCACCTGATGGTAAGTGGTAGAGCCATGCTGCAGCTATATTAGTAGTATAGTTGTAGTACGAATGGGTCGGCTCGACTGGGAAGGACCACGCTCACAGAATACCAGCGTAAATAGCAGCTTAACACTGCTGTGTTTCGTATGGTGAGTGTAGAGAACCGGAGACCCTTTTACTGGAAAAGAGGCATTCCGTCTTAGTCCTCACGGCTAACAACGCATCTGCATTTTGATTCTTTATTGAAGATAGATGTAGATGTCTATGGGTCACAGGAACCACTTACCATCAGGTGGACTGTGTGCTCGTTTGTCACCCTATCCTATAAAAAAAAAAAAGTGGCTACTGTTAAACATAGACATCTGAAACCAACTTCAAACTAAGAGGATTATAGATATGTTGTCACCTCTGCGGACAAAGATGAAAAGCCTCACAGCCTGATATACTCACTCTGTGTACCCTTCAGACCGAATATATATATATATATATATATATATATAGCATCAAAATTGATCCTGCCCTTTAGTAGGAGTTCAGTATATATCTAAACAAGGCCCTGGTATAGTACATATCATAGCATTGTTATTAATTTTAACCGACAACAAGTGAAATAATGTATTTCTTTTGAGAAACTAAAGTTTCTTTAACCATATAGTAGTTCGAATCCCGGGTCGCGACAAAATTAGTTATAAGGTTTTTCTGCCAAAAATTCTCAGTCGCAGCCCGTAGAGCATGTAAAGTTGTTGGTACTACACATGATCTCTTCCCGTTTGTGTCGGATTTTTATTTCATCAGACTATGAGAATGAGAGAACTGAAAGTGCACCCGTGCTTGCGCACACCCTCATGCACTATACTCGTAATCCTGTCCTGCGCAGATAGCACTAAGCATATAGATGACATTAAATATTGAATATGGATGTAAAATGCTAAACATTTCTTAGGTCTGCAGCATATGCTGTAAAAAAGATTAGAGGCCTTACATGTGTTGAAACAGCTAGATTAGTTTACTTTAGTTATTTCTATAGCATAATATAATATGGAATCTTGCTATGGGGTAATGCGACTGACATTGAAACTATCTTTGTTTTGCAGAAGAGAGCTAGAGCAGTTTATAACCTAGGTGCGAAGAATTCCCTTAGAGAAAATTTAAAGAAATAAATGTATTATCCTTGTCCTCTCGATATATTTACGAAAATTTAATGTATGTACACAAAAACAAAACTAAATTTTATTAAAAATCGTACATTCTGTAAATACTCGGAACAAGCACAAGTTAGTTATACCAGTTACTCGACTCCAAAGAGTCAGTAATTCCTTAATTGGGCAATGTATACGCTTTTACAACAAATTCCCAGAAAATATGCAGACCTTATCTATCAAAAGGCTTAAAATATTTATTAAACAAAATTGTTTAGTTAATGTTATTATTATTAGTATATTATTATACTAATATAGTAACCCCTGGAAATGAGGCGATCGCTAATTTGCTGTTTCTAAATGCTTTCATAACAATTATATAAATATTAAGTATAAATGTAAGTTATGCTTTAAAAAAAGCCCTGCTGGGTTTCTTGCTGGTTCTTCCCAGGACAGTGTTTTTTTTCCGAACCAATGGTAAAAGTTAAAAATGATTCTGTTCTATTCTATTCTATTACGTATTTAGCACAAAAAAGAGATTATAAGTGAGTGATCGTGCTCTTCTATCGATATAATGTAGAATTATTTTCCCCTCATTAGTTCGTGACCGGCAACACTGTATTCAATTTCATTTGATGTATACATCTCGAATTAGAAACGAGTTACAGTGTAGCGTGTTGTTTTTGTTTTTACACAGAAGTTGTTTTTATATAGCAAGTGCCGTTAGTATAACGGAAACTCGTTTAATAATTAAGGTATGTTTATCTTTTATATTTTAAATGTTAATTTAGTTTATTCATTACATTAACATACACATTAATTATTTACATTTCGATTTAAAAAAAAATGCATTTTTATAATTCGGATTTATTCTATTATTTCATGAGATATTCTTCGCGCCTAAACCATAAACGATTAAAGTACTGGCACACTTTTGATAACAATTTCTCAATTGTTGTTCATACAAGAAAATTTACTTAAGATTTGTATTTATTGCTAATTGTATTTGTACGTTTTATTGCTAATTGTTTTAACACGTGGTAGAGCTATACTGCAGCTATGTTATGGTTGTAGTACGAATGCGTCGGCTCGACCGGGGAAGGACGGAATGTTGCTGTATTTCGTATGTTGAGTGTAGACAACCGGAGAACCTATTGGAAACGAGGCATCCCATCTAAGTCCTCAAGGGTGACAACGCATCTGCATTTTGATTCTTAATCGAGGATAGACGTAGATGTCTATGGGCCAGATCATCTATTTACCACCAGGTGGACTGTGTGCTCGTTTGTCACCCTTATTCTATAAAAAACTTAGCTATAAAAGCACGAGGCGTATGGTGATGGCGTAATGCCTTGTGGTGAAGGCGTAAGAGGATACATCACACCGTTTTTCTTGTCGTAATGGGTGATTATTGGTAATACCTGAAAATACTAAATAGGTGGAGGTGTAACCGATCCGTGTATTATGGAATGTACCTATAATAATGAATACCAAAACCACCGACGGAGAGCAGCGACATAGAAAACGTCCGGTACTAGGATCTCCATTCGTCTGACAAGTGTGACGATTATAGCCAATCTACCCCAATGTGGGTAAGGCTCACATGTTCAGCAGTGGCCTGTTACGGGCTTGTGAAGAAGTGTGTGTTTTCGTTTAAGAAAATCGAACCGATAATTTGGAGAGTCATGCTGCACCTGTATTAGTCGACAAGCCCCTTGGAGCAGACTGAATGTAAGGGGGAGGGGAAGGATACAGTGTCAAGCCACAGTCAAAGAACAACGAAAATATGGTATAATTTTAAAACATTCACTACTCCAAACGAAATAAGCTATTCAAATATGATATTCAAACATACGAATGCTTGCATAATATAATTCCCGCAATAAAACTGATAACATTTTTTTAAATAAGGTATGAGATGAAGTCTAGTATGATTCGCAAGCTTATATGATACATACATAAACTCTCACGCCTGTTACCCAAAGGAGTAGGCAGAGACTATGAACTTCCATTTGGCACAATCCCGACACCCCTCTCCCATCCTTTATATCCATATTTATAGGCATACATGATCTTCGGTTTAGGGTACCCTTACTCCCCTTGGCCCATCTTCAATATATCGCCAATTTGTTCAATAAACTTCCGTCAAAAGCGTCCCTTGCCAACTCTTGTGCCTAATTGCCACTTACTTCTTGTTTCTGCAAGCGTAATAATATGAATGCTATTTATTTCAATATAGATTATTACAAACAAACGTTTTTATACGTGGTAGAGCCATGCTGCAGCTATATTAGTAGTATAGTTGTAGCACGAATGGGTCGGCTCTACCGGGGAAGGACCACGCTCTCACAGAATACTAGCGTAAAATAGCAGCTTAACGCTGCTATGTTTCGTATGGTGAGTGTGGAGAACCGGAGACCCTTTTTGCTGGAAACGAGGCATTCCATCTTATTCCTCACGGGGAACAACGCATCTGCATTTTGATTCGTAATCGAGGATATATGTAGATGTCTATGGGCCATAGCAGCCACTTACCATCGGGTGGACTGTGTGCTCGTTTGTCACCCTTATCCAATAAAAAAAAACAACTTATTTAAAGTCTACTTTTTATTTCTAATAGTCTTTTATTTTTCACTATATTAACTGCTTTCTTATCTACACTCATTTCGCAATAAATGATGAGACATCTGTGTCTGAACTACGTAGATAAACATATATCTGTTTTTCAGATCACAGTGCTTCCTATATATTAAATAGTCTAATATAAATATAACAGAAATAAAAGGTACAAAACTATTAATGCGAGGAATTTATTCATTACTGAAATGTGTTTTGTAATAAAATGAATATATATTAAAGTGTATCTCTTTTTCTTTATTATGTTGAACTAGCTGCTCCCCGCGACTTCGCCCGCGCGGAACCCTAATTATTTTTCTAAAATAAAAATAGCCCAAGTTACTATTTTTTTTGTAGGATAGGGTGACAAACGAGCACACAGTCCACAGGTAAGCGGTTGCTGTGACCCATAGACATCTACATCTATCTTCAACAAAGAATCAAAATGCAGATGCGTTGTCACCCGTGAGGACTAAGATGGAATGCCTCTTTCCAGTAAAAGGGTCTCCGGTTCTCTACACTCACCATACGAAACACAGCAGTGTTAAGCTGCTATTTTACGCTGGTATTCTGTGAGAGCGTGGTCCTTCCCGGTCGAGCCGACCCATTCGTACTACAACTATACTACTAATATAGCTGCAGCATGGCTCTACCACGTAAACAATAACTACTCGTACTCGTACTAACGTACTCCTTATGACGTCAGCTATCTGCCAGTGTAAGTCCGTTAAAATCGGTCCAGCCGTTTCGGAGATTAGCCGAAACCTACAGACAGACAGACAGACAGACAAAAATTTAAAACATTGTATTTTTGTTATAAGTACCGTATATACTTTCATATGCATTTAGTAAAAATCTGTAATTTTGATATAAGAAACAGACACTTCAATTTTATTTATTTGTATAGATGAATGGGTGTGTGTAAGAGGGTGAACAAAGTTGTTTTTTTAAAGAATAAGGGTGACAAACGAGCACACAATCCACCTGATAGTAAGTTGATGCTGGGCCCATAGACGTCTACATTTATCTTCGATTAAGAATCAAAATGATGATACGTTGTCACCCCGTGGACTAAGATTGAATGCCTCGTTCCCAGTAAAATAGGTTTTCTACACTCGCAATACGAAACACATTATGCTGCTATTTTATGCTGGGTTTCTGTGAGTTTGATGCTACACCAGTCGGGCCGACCCATTCGTGCTACAACCATAAAATAGCTGTAGCGTGGCTAGCGTTGCTCTACCACGGTTATATATTATATATCTCTGCTACGTTGTGTTTTAGTTTTAATTATTACTAGATTATAGAGCCATAGCTCAGGATATAAACGCTCATCGTAAAACCAACAACCCCAATTTCAAACCCCGGCGACACCAATTATTTTATTTGAAACTAGCGTCCCGTCCCGGCTTCGCTTGGGTAGGATCTATTAGTATGGTGGCCGTTGTGACCTATATTTGGTCTGGAGGATATTATTATATTTATGACGTCGATCGCGTCGCATCTTATAGTGAAGAAATCTCTATTGTTCTATCGTATTGAGCAATATATTGTTCTATCAAATTGTTGCTGAATTAGCAACAATTTAGGGTACACAAAATGATAATATGTCACTTGTAATTATACTTATGTAGGGCCCCGTACGTCACCAATGTTTGAAAGTGACAAATGACGCGGCAAACGGACGTATATTTTTATTTGAGTTTCCGGTTATTAGCCGGCTAAAACTATATCAGCCGATTGCAGTTGGTTAAGCTTGAGTGTATTTGATTTTTCTACCGACTTCAAAAAGGAGGAGGTACTTAATTCGAATGTATGTTCTTTTTTGTGTGAATCTATTTCGATGATTCTTTAATTATTTTAAATCTGGTGCTTCTCATGTGGTCCCATATAAATTTGATAAAGGTCTGACCAATAGTTTTTGAGTTATTCTTTTGAAGTCGGTTGTACAAAATTTTTAATTTTTAATTATTAAGCCTTTAAAGTAAATTTAGGTGGTATAAAGTCCAAATAATATTTAAGATAACTATGTTGACTGTTAACTTTGTTAAAAAAAACGAAAGCACTTATCTAGTATTAACAGCTATAAATTAGATAGACCCTTTTTACCGAAAGCGAGGCATTTCATATTAGTCTTCAGGGGTGACAACGCATCTGCGTTTTGATTCTTAATCTAGGATAAATGTAGATGTTTATGGGCCACAGCATCCACTTACCATCAGGTGGACTGTGTGCTCGTTTGTCACCAATAAGGGGCTTTAAAAAAATATATATATGGACTTTACCCAATAAGCGTTCATTTGCATTCACATGTATATATGCATTAATTCTAAGCCCAGTAAACCTAGAATTTTCATTTAAAATATGCTAATTTATACTCGAATACCACTATGTTAATTTAAGTTAAGGCCATACTGTGTTATACAAATTTTGACAGTTTTAATATTATTAAATTTAACAGTGTAGTGTTTGATTAAGTATGAGTGTGTAGGTAGTGGCGATGTAAGAATATCTACTACGCTATATCGTCCCGTGGGTGTCATAAAAGGCATCAAAGGACAGCAGCGTCTCCCTAAAAAATAAAAATAAACTGTCTTTCCCAAGTGTGACAACTATGGCTAATAAACTTCCTATAAGGTAATCTATGGGGGAATATAGGCATATTCAGCAGTGGACTCTTGATAGGCAGTAACGGTGAGGAAGATTGAGTTTAAACTCAAAATTATCTCTGAATACCAGCCTAAGTGTAGAAACTGAGACAAGCGTCGATGACGAGCTCAATCCCTTATCTGTATGTCTTGAGTTGCAGCTGCTTGAACACACGCTGATTACGCTCCGCTATGCGCTCTTCAAAACGCTTCACACATCAGCTTGCTGCAAGCAAAGTACACGTTATAAAATAAAATAAAAATATTTTTTCAGGTGAATTAAACTAATTATTGTAATTTTCTATACATTTATACAAAATTAAAGTTTCTGTCTGTAATATTGAAATAACTGCCTTATATTGAGCTGAGGGGGTTACTTGCAGGCCCTTAAGACATGAATAACCATTTTTAAAATTTTCGTCTGTCTATCTGACTGTCCGATCTGATCTTCTTAATGGCTAAACCACAAAAATCTAAATATTGCCTCATTATTTAGAATTCTGTGGGCTAAACCAATTGTAATGAAAATTGATGAGAGCAATTCCAGAAGGCATTAAGGCTCAATTTTATCTGAATAACTTACAGATTTTTATTTGCAAATATGATTTTTTTTAAATAAATGGTATTTGATTATCTTAAATCTAAATATCGTCACAACTCACGCGAAGCCGGGGCGGATCGCTAGTTTTAAAATATAATAAAACAATCTGGTGAATAACTGTATACGTTTCTCATTACTCGTGTGATACCTTTGGTATATGTTTCTGTTATCAGTCGTTGACCTCGACATTCGCTAATCAGTGGCATATTAAGAGCGGCTTTTTGCGCTTATATTTGTTCCATTGCCATTAACACTTACTATTTATCGTTACCGTTACAGCCTACCTATATATTAAAGATTGCCTGGGTAATTTGCCATAGTTGCCACGCTTAATAAGCAGGTTGGCAACCACAGTATTATAGTTTTAGATGTTATTAGGAAGACGCTGCTGCCCATCTCCTGGTTTGTTTTCCTCTGTCACCTTTTACGACACCCACGGGACAATATGAGGTAGTGGAGAATATCCACTACCTCATATTGTCCCACTACAAGATTAGTCTACTTTTTACAAGCATTATATTATATATAAAAACATGCGTGAGTGTCGTGGAACACACGGTTGGAACGAAGTTCCTTTCGTAGTATATTATTATTTATAAACGTATTACATTATTGATAAACAAATACAAATAAATGAATTCTCTAGTAGTTTAGTCTAGTAAAACGAAGCGTCATTTAAAATAAAATAATATTTCTATCAGCATGATAAGAAAACGTGCGAGGGAGATGGATATTATTCGATTTCGCTTCCTTATAGCCGCCAAGGCCGTCTACACTACGTCAGAAGGGGTCGTGACGGAAAAAATCTTACACTTTTACTCGACTAGCCCCCATCCGCCAAATTCGTACCGTCCGATAAGGAACTTCGTTCCAATAAGGGTGACAAACGAGCATACAGTAAATTCATTCTGTGGCCCATATATAGCATAGCTACATCTATCCTCGATTAAGAAACAAAATGGAGGCGTTTTCACCCTGGAGGGTTAAGATAGGATGCCTCGTTAGCAACAAAAAGGGTCTCCGTTTCTCTATACTCACCACACGAAACAGCATCATTAAGCTGCTATTTTACGAGGTATTCTGTGAGAGCGTGGTCCTTGTCGAGCCGACCCATTCGTGCTGCAATAATAATATAGCTGCATCGTGGCTCTATCACGATGAACATGTAGTGTGATAGGAATTTAAAAGTAATTAATATAACCAAAGCTTAAACAAGACGCATTATTCTTGAGCAATGATAATCCTAGTGATAATACTAGGTCATAAACATAAAATATTTGTTTGCAAAATAAAATACTTAGTCTAATATATAAAAATTAATTATTACAAGATAGTTTTTTTGTTCGTGGTAGAGCCATGCTGCAGCTATATTAGACCACGCTCTCACAGAATACCAGCGTAAAATAGCAGCTTGACACTGCTGTGTTTCGTATGTTGAGAGTAGAGAACCGGAGACCCTTTTTACTGGAAAAGAGGCATTCCAACTTAGTCCTCCCGGGTGACAACGCATCTGCATTTTGATTCTTTATTGAGGATAGATGTAGATGTCTATGGTCACAGCAACCACTTACCATCAGGTGGACTGTGTGCTCGTTTGTCACCCTATCCTATAAAAAAAAAAAGTTTTTTTGTTCGTATTTTGATCGTTGATCAGATTGCACTAAAAGTTTGTCAACTTATTGCTTACACATGCGCGAAGGTTATACGCATACTCGTAGTACAATTAACTTACAGTAGGTGACACGCGTATTTTACAGACAATTTATTTGAAAGTTATATATCATTCGATTTCAATGAATGTATTATCATTCCAAATTAAACACTTCCAAATTTAAAACGATATATTTCCACAATTATTTCTTCAGCGGTGGCAATGTGCCGGGCACCAGCTAGTCTAATATATAAAAATGAATATTTGTTTGTTCGTATTTTATGCGCTGCCATACCGGTCATCAGATTGCGCTAAAACTTTGTCAACTTGTTGTTTGCACTTGCGCGAATGTTATAAGGCATAGTACAATTAACTTACAGTAGGTAGCGCGCGTATCGTACCGATAAATTTATTTAAAAGTTATATTTCATTCAACTTCAATGAAATTATTATCGCTCCTAATAAAACAATATAACTCTTCCAAATTTAAAACGGTATTTTCAAAAAAATATTTCTTTTGTGGCAGCAACGCGCCGGGTATCAGCTAGTAAAAAATAAAATATAACGTATTATATTATATAAGTAATATTGCAAATTTTCAGATTATTAAGACGTTTGAATGTGGATGAAAACTGAATTATAACATTCGAATACATTCATATATAAGTAGATATACACAAGGTCAAGCCTATATATAGCGTGTTAAAAATTATTGTATTGTCATCGGTCCTCAATGCGCGGTTTTCCATTTACCGGCACGGCGAAGTCGTCGTATTTGTTTGTTATATCTCTTACATTTAAGACGAAAATATAATCAACGCAGAGAAGTCAAATTTTGAATTCATGCAATCTTAAAAATAAAATACTTAGAAGGAACATATTATACCCCGTTTTAAAAGTTGGAAATGGACTCTAAAAATATTTCAACTACTTCCGCATGAACGAGGAGACATTTCATCACTTCACAAGTCAATTTCGAATCTCAATCTCAACGCGTTCCTTCTATGTACTTCGGCCCGCGCACACGCACACACGCACACGGCTGCAATACGTACACAATACACATGTAGTTTTGCCGGCCGGCAACGAGTGGGAAGCTTGCTATCACGGCACCGGCGACGGCAACGTTGGGAGTCATCGCCGTGCCGTCGCCGGCGCCGGTAAGTGGAAAAACATGCCATATATTTCATACATTTTACACATTTTTGTTTCCTCGGCAGCCTTGCCGTTGCCGTCGCCGGCGCCGTGCTGGTGCCGTGCCGGTGAATGGAAAACCGCGCAAGTCTACAAAATTTTGGTATATTCAGACGGCAGGAAGTGGGTTAAAACTGAATCAAAAATCCATTGAAATCGAATACGTACATACATACAGGTCAAGCTAGTAAAAATCGTATTAAAAATTATTGTATGGTCATCGATTCTTAATACGTCCGCAAAGTTTTAAATTATTTAGATGGCAGAAAATGGATAAAACTGAAAAAAAAATTCAATTGTAATCATAACCAAAAACCCCCTCTCCTATAAAAAAAAATACATACATATACAGGTCAAACTCATAAAAAGTATTGTTATCGGTTCTTGAAAAAACATGCGTGAGTGTAGTGGAACACTCGGTTGGACCGAAGCTCCTTTCGTAGTATATTATTATTAATAAACGTAATATATTATTAATTAACAAATACAAATAAATGAATTACTAGCGTCTATTAAAATGAAGCGTCATTTAAAATAATTATTTCTTAATTATAATTTATTGGCAAACCGATATTTCTCATACCGTTAGGTGACGACTAGCGAGTGCCGCTAGACGCGTTCATTTGTGGAACTGTTTTATCTCCAGCGCAGTTGATCTTTCTTCTATTTCTTCTTTATCCGCTCGAAAAAAATCTCCTGTATTATTTTGTATTACGGCCTTTTGTATTTGACTTAATCGACACTCAGGCTCATCAGGCTCGTCAGGCGGGTTGACGATCGCAGTGCCAGATGTCTCGTTCCTTTGACGTTGCTGAGGTTTGAGTACCTTAATTAGACGAGATGGTTATGTTGCTATGTATAAGAAGCCATACGTTTTCTTCTGACATTTCACATAGTTGCCCCATTTTTGCCGTAGGTATAACGTACGGCAAAAATGTGAACTCGTGGCAAATAGTTTAGTTTTCAATTTATTTTATTAAGAAATCGCCACCGTGGTCGATAATCTACTAGCGAAACATAATCACATGGATATGTTATTAAATTTTTATAACAATCTTTTTTATAATTACATTTGTGGTAGTTCAGGCGTAAACGCTTACTATAATTTTTTCAAGTACGGAAGCAGCCCGGTTTCAATCCCCGCTGGCACTCCGCGGTGAAAACGCTAGGAATTTTAAAAAATTTTTTTATAGAATAAGGGTGACGAACACACAGCCCACCTGATGGTAAGTGGATGTTGTGGCCCATAGATATCTACATCATCATGATTACACATCTATCCTCGACTAAGAATCAAAATGCAGATGCGTTGTCACCCCTTAAGACTAAGATGGAATTTCTCGTGTCCAGTAAAAAGGATTCCGGTTCTCTACACCATACAAAACACAGCAAGATTGAGCTGATTTTTATGCAAGTATTCTGTAAGAGCGTGCTCCCTCCCCTTCGAGCTGACCCATACGTGCTACAACCATAATATAGCTGCAACATAGCTCTACCACGTAAACGTATCTAAGACATCATGTTGAATCTACCAACGCACATTTAGACCTCGCGACAGATACTACTTAGTTTTAAAACTTTTCGAAATTAGAGGAGGTGAGCCCAGTCGTGGGACGTATACAGGCTGTAATTTTAACGACTAGGCTTAAATAGTCTTAAAGCGCAGAATTTACTTAACTTTACTATTACGTTTTTATTGTTTCAGATTCTCCTATACACAATGCAACAGGAAGATTAGTAGTGGAACTATGTCGGGAAAGACAGAAGTGCGTTTTGAGGAAGCGGAGGAACAGAAAGTTGCAATTTTGACGAGTATAGGCGTTATTACCGCCCTACTGTTATGGTTGGCTTACGGCTACCCGATAATAGTTGGCCTCTTGGCGATTACAGCAGTTTATCTAATGACAGGGGATAGATACCAGTGGGTTTATATCTGGATGAAGACGTACAAAAGAGATACGATGTAAGTACAATGCCTCTTCCAGTAAAAAGGGTCTCCGGTTCTCGACACTCACCATACGAAACACAGCAGCATAAAGCTATACTTACTCGTACTATACTTCTTTGAAACTCGTGTCCAATAAATACTCTTTTGAAAAGTTGGTTGGCGGGAAGCCATAGAAAAAGTGATCCATCGCTACCCATGGATATACACAACATTAGAGCAATTGCGGGCACATTACCGTCCTTTTAAAACAAATAAGTTCTTTCTTGAGTCTCGTATCTTAAAAAAGTTTGAACTCTCCTCGCATACCTCAAAAAGAATCTGAAGCTCTTTTTCTTACTTAAAATATCCCTTACTATATCAACGACCGTGTTGAGAATGTCACTTTATCGTCGTTACAAGAACGTAATATTTCTAATTGTACGTATATGTTGATATTTTTTTATATATTTTGATTATTTACAATACAAGTATGTAAGCGAAGTGTAGGGTGGCCCTTACTGGAAGTCGATGGATGCAGGTGCTTCAAGACCGTGCTTTGTGGCGTTCCTTACGGGAGGCCTATGTTCAGCAGTGGAGTTGTGAAGAGATGTGTTAATGGTTTAATGAGTAGATCATTAAAATTAATGTCAGTCTAATTAATTTAATTGTAACACCCATTTAAACCCATTAAAATGCACTTAATTCTTACATATTTTGTGTGCTAACTTAAGCTCTTTATAATTGTTACTAGCCGACTTCAAAAAAAACTAGGAAGTTTATAATATATGTATTTTGCACGTTTTTTACGCAATATCTTTTTTTTATAGAATAAGGGTGACAAACGAGCACACAGTCCACCTGATGGTAAGTGGTTGCTGTGGCCCATAGACATCTACATCTATCTTCGTTTGCGAATTTAAATGCAGATGCGTTGTCAGCCATGAGGACTAAGATAGAATGCCTTTTTCCAGTAAAAAGGGTCTCCGGTTCTCTACACTCACCATACGAAACACAGAAGCATTAAGCTGCTATTTTACGCTGGTATTCTGTGAGAGCGTGGTCCTTCCGGTCGAGCCAACCCATTCGTGCTACAACTATACTATTAATATAGCTGCAGCATGGCTCTACCACGTAAAATCTTCTTTGTTAATAGTGAACCGATTTTGATAGTTCTTTTTTTTTACTTCTGTAGTACCTAATACCTATATTACCTAGTTTATATCTATAACTTATTTGGAGAAAAACTCCACCTCTAATGCCCAAATACTAAACGCTGACGCCGTTAAATATCGTGCTATCTCTGTCACTTTAAGTCAACGTGACTGTGACACCACGAGAATAATTAACGGCGTTGAGTAGCATTTGAGTATTTGGGCATGGGGATGTCAAAATAGGGGATGCAGTTTTTAATGTAACTATTTTGACGACATTGATGTAGTGATATTCATAATTCTATTCTAGTAGGTAAAAAAATACTTTTAATAAAAATTAAAGCTGACTTCAAACAACTAAAAAATATAAAATAGCTAGCTGGCCAGGCAGACTTTGTTCTGCCCTTTCCGACGACCCTTTGTCTATTAAATAATCTTTAAATTCCCAATAAAAATATTGAGAGTCACTCACTTATTGGGATAAAAACCATCCTATCTCTCAAGTTGGAACAAACAATACACTTTCAAAATACAAAATTTCATTAAAATTGGTTGAGTGGTTTCGGAGTTCATTGCGGACAAACAATATGACACTTAATTTTTATATACAAAGATTTCCATTCTGAAGTCGGTGCTTTTATTTTTCTATACACGATGTGTAACACCGACATAAAAATGTGAAATCAAATATTCAAGTTGTCTTTATATTTTAATAGTGCTATTGTGACAAACGAGCTTTCCAGTTCACCTGCTGCAATCTATGATGATCTGCAACTAACTTTACATGCAGAATGTCTCAGAGGCGTTGTCACACCTGACTTCTTAGATTAAATGCCTTATCACATAGCCTGTAATTATAATGACTCCCTTAAAAATCCCATCTATCGAAAACCATTAAATCTTTCTGGGGTCTCTCTAAGTTGCTTCTTACTCTGGGGTTACTTTTACTTATGGGGCAAAAGGGATGATAGATTGTCCTACGTCACCAACACACGGCTGAAAAGGATTTTAATGAAGTGTCTGTCTATAATATCGAAATAACTGTCTATTATTGCGCTGAAGGGCTTATTTGCGTGACACTAAGATAACCATGTTTAAATTTTTTGTCTATCTGTCTGTTTGTCTAACCGGACTAATTTTCGGATCGGCCGAACCTATTGTAATGAAACTTAATGAATAAATAATGAGCCTAGGCTATATTTCATCAGAAAAATTTAGAGATATTTTTTGAAATCAGAATAAGAATCAGAAAGAGAAATAAACTGATAAGTTATGATGATTACTTTAAATCTAAAAACGTTATATTAATAGATCCTACTCAGGCGAAGCTCAGGGTTCGCTTACTAAAAATAGAGAAGAAAGAGAATAATAATTTGTTCCTTTTTATGCAGTTATAAAGATTTTATTATCGTCACAAAGTAGGGACGGTGTGTACATTCAATTATGCACATTGTCACATGCGTGAAGTGGATTAATGAAGTCAATTGCTGGGTTCGGTCTCACATTGATGTCCTATTTAGTATGTTTGAGGTCACTGAATGGATTTAAAATTGTGTAGAAATAAGTTACACGATATTTACTGCTGCTTGTCAATCCGTAGTTATAATATTAACCTTTATGTCGTTTAAAACTCTGGCAGGAATCGTTAGGAAAACTCCCGGATCTCGTCATGATGTTTTTCTTGATTAAACCATATTTTACTTAAAATGTTGATGGTGCGTCTGTTAACTCAACAACTTGGACACGACAATATGTTTGTTTTGTGGAGCTGATGGCTCCTAGCTAAAATCCGAAAGGTGATGCTCTAGGAAAGTTATTAACAATACCGTATTTATGGACCAAAATTCCTCACGTTCACACTATAATGTTTGTTTAGTATCTATAAAAAAATCACAAATTCTGAATCTGATAGCGCTATGGTCCAGTCATTAATTCATTTTATATTTTTATTGTAAAAAAAATGGAGTGAATGCGGAGCAGAAAACATCAGACGTACTGGAAAGGACAAAGTCTGTCTAGCTAGCTAGTAATTATATATATATATATATATATATATATATATATATATATATATATATATATATATATATATAGCATTCTAGCGAGCCCGGCAGATGTTGTCTAGAAAATAAAAATAAAACCCTATAACCCAACCTATAACGCAAACTCCAACAAAACAAGTGAAATTTTTAAAAATAATTATGTATTAAAAAAATATTAAAATTCTGAGCTATTCAAAATTTCAATTCTTTAGCTCATCGGGAAGTTAGTTTAAAATCAATTACTAAATTCGACCCGAACTGAGATACACTTTCGTGTATTAGTAAAAACGTGATAAAATAAAAAAGAACAGGCAATAGTGGAATTTTCCAGACTGACGACGAAGAAGAATACAAAGCAACAAAAATTAAGAATCATGCGTTAAAGTTAATTACAGCCTATATACGTCCCACTGCTGGGCACAGGCCTCCTCTCATTTCTGAGAGGGTTTTAGAGCAAGGAAGTGTCTGCCGCGCTGCCCCAATACGTGTTGGCGAACTTCACATGTCTTCGAAATTTTTTTTTTCTTATTTCTTAGACATGCAGGTTTACTCACGATGTTTTCCTTCACCGGCGAGCACATGGTAAATGAGCACTTAAAATTGAAATTAACAATTTCTTTGGTGCCGGCGGGGATAGAACCCGGGTTGCTCGCGTACTGTGAAATTTACAGTGAACGCTAACCATATGAGCTACCATGGCCCTTCAGGCAAAATCAGGCGTTACTTTGCGAAAATTCATCACATTGAAGTTATTAGAACTTACACTATTTACAACCTTAAACCGAGAGAGTCTCTTAGAGAAAATTTTAAAGAAATAAATATATTATTAACTTTGGCCTCTCAGTATGTTTACGAAACTTTAATGTATGTTCACAAAAACAAAGGTAGTTTTAGTAAAAAAAGTGATATACACTCTGTAAACACTTGGAACAAACACAAGCTAGTGATACCAGTTTCTCGACTCCACAGAGTCAGTAATTCATTCTTGGGGCAATGTATACGCTATTACAACAAAGTCCCAGAAAATATACAAGGTCTCCCTATTACCAAGTTTAAATATTTAATTAAACAAAAACTGTATAAAAAGGGTTGTTATAATATAAATGAATACATGGTTGATAATAACCCTGGGAATGAGGTGGTCGCTTTCAAGCTGTTTCTAAAATAAATTTTGTAAATAATTTGTAACCATTTATATTGTAAAATTTATTTTAAAAAAGAAGTCCCACTGGGTTTCTTGCTGGTTCTTCCCAGGACAGAGGTTTTTTCCCAAACCAGTGGTAAAGTAAAAATAATTACTTCCAATAAGAATTACTTGTAATCAATATTGAATAAAACATATTCTATTCTATTCTATTAATTTGATTATTTCCTCGTAATGAATTAAAATGATGTGTCCTGCTCAGTTTGAAGAGCACCTCCCACCTTCCCTCAATTGCATGCATTATCCCCGTCCCCACCAATCCCAGCACCACCACACTAGGAACGACACACCACCCTCAATAATACGACACGTGTTTCACCTCTACACGAGGCATCCTCAGGTGCTTAAGGAAAGAGAGAGGTGCTCTTCAAACTGGGCAGGACACATCATTTTAATTCATTACGCAGAAATAAGTAAATTAAGTTCCAACACGTGCAACAAAAAATGTTTTTGCGTTGTAACGGATTTAGAAAGTATCGATTCGTACATATACAATAAAGCACCTACCGTCCAAGAAAATTAGATCATATTAATTATAAGTCTATGAATTGACTTTATAAACTAATTATGGAAGTTGCTTAATAAGGATCCCGATACTGTCAATTTTATAAAATGTGGTGGGCATATTACGGTTCTAAGTCTGAACTAATACTTGTACGTAGTAGAGCCATGATGCTGTTATATCATGATTACAGCACGAATGGGTCGGTTCGACGGGAAAAGCACCACGCAGTCACAGATTATCAGAGTGAAATAGTAGCTTTAATGTTGCTGTGTTATGTATGTGAGTGTAGAGAACCGGAGACCTTTTACAGGTAACGAGGCATTCTATCTTAGTACAACTACACACATTCTAGCGTGTAAAATAATTGTTAATATACATATTATATATAATAATAAACAATTATTTTACACAAACAAGTATCGTATACAATAAAAATATAAAACAAAACTTACATAGAGCACAGAGACTACTTATTCAAATTTTATTCTTATTTCCTCATATTTTACGTGGTAGAGCCATGCTGCAGCTATATTGTGGTTGCAGCACGAATGGGTCGGCTCGACCGGGGTAGGACCACGCTCTCACAGAATACCAGCGTAAAATAGCAGCTTAATGCTGCTGTGTTTCGTATGGTGAGTGTAGAGAAAACCTTTTTGCTGGAAACGAGGCATTCCATCTAAGTCTTCAGGGGTGACAACGTATCTGCATTTTGATTCTTAATTGAGGATAAATGTAGATGTGTATGGGCCACAGCATCCACTTACCATCAGGTGGACTGTATGCTCGTTTGTCACCCTTATTCTATAAAAAAAAAAACATTAAGATTACTGTGTAACATACAAATAGACATACACTACCATCTCATTTTTCTTGCATAAACATAACTTTATTTACTGGTAAAGATGACAAACGAGCTCACAGTTCACCAGATGATAAGCACCTACTGCCTACAGACACCTACATCCATCTCGTTAGAGAATAAAAATACAAATACGTCGTCACCTGTGAGTACTGAGATGTACAAAGTAAACATAATATGGATATCCTATTCTTGTACTGACACAATACGTGCTCTGCTGTAGAGGAAAACATCGTGAGGAAATCTGCGTGTAATCCTTATATATAAATAAAATTTAAGTGCCTGTCTCTGATATTGATATAACTGGCTTCCAACTCAGGGGGCCCATTTTTAAAAAAATCTCTGTCTGTCTGTCTACCTGCCTGTCTCTCTGTCTGTCTGACTGGGCTAATCTTCGGAATTTCTGAACCGATTGTGATCAAACTTTACGAACAAATAGAGAACAATGACAGGAGGGATCTAGGCTATATTTTTTACGAAAAATTTTAAGATTAAAAAGAAAACGAAAGTAAATAAAATACATGGTCTATCAGATCCTATCCAGATAGAATAACTATACCTAATAGTGAAATACATTACATTGGCTATTACCTCATATCTCCTACTAAATTTAACTTTCTAGTCGAGTAACTGACTCTTGTTTGAGTTGTTTTTGCGGTTGTTGAAAACTTACTTGTATTCAATTACTACATTGTACTTACCGCAAACCACAAAACTTGACTGAATTAACTCGGTTGTTTGTTTCCCTTGTATCAAATTATTAAATCGTCCGTTTCTTACTAGCCAATATCTACTGGTAAAGTACAAACAGCATATACCCATAGAAATCTTTGTAAACCACAAAACTGTTACACCTTTCTATTAAATGCAATATTTGTTTCTGCTTATCAGAAAGTCAAATGTGCATTTTCTAATTCGCCGACCAAGTGTGATGATTTAATCAAAACCATCCTACAATCATCATCACCATCCTCATTAAAGCCTATCGAATTTCATTGAGGCTACTACTTGAGAACCTTTCTTCCCCTCTAAGAATGGCATAAAGCACAATACCACACTCGATTTGCGTTCGAGGTGTGCAAAACTGCGGTTGCCATCACGCCTACCGAACGTGGCAACTATAGCAAATAACAATAAGGTACCTAATCTATGGGGAAGGCCAATGTTCAGCGGACATTTGGACTTTGGACTTTTTTTTTTGGAATTTGAATGCACAGTGGACTTTTAATAGGCTGTAACAGTGGCGGTAACGGTGGTCAAATTATAAATTGAACTAGAAGTTTCTTTTTTGCGATGGTACTAATAACAATCATGAAGCAAAACTCTTTCACAACCCAAATAAAATAGGTCTGTGATATACTAACTCGTTAATACTCGTCGTAAACGAGGTCGTAAACGCGGCTGCTGAGCATCAGATCATTAAGTTGAGATTTTTCACTCTCGCGCCGCCGAAAGCTAAAAGCCGTTGGTTCTGCACCTGATCTCTCTCCCTTCATGTCGGGTGTCGCCTCATCGGACTATGAGAGTGAGGGAATTGAGAGTGACTTGTGCTTACATATACACTCGGGCACTGTGATCCTGTCCTGCGCAGATGACTAGTCTCCATTATGGCTGGCCGTCGTAACCGAAATTCAATCTGGAGAACATTATTATACTCTTAAAATTAATGTTCTGTCGTCATTACAAAGAAAACACTCCTGTCCTTTATCAGTTCATAAAAAAGCAATCGCCTTTATCGTCACGCTTGTACAAGCTAAGGAAAACATAACCAAATTGAATTATAATTTACTCGGCTTGCGTGAGAAAACTTATGATACAAACTTTGAAATAAATTAAGGATATAATCAAGGTATAGGCAAAGGTATTTCAAGCTTATCAATGCAACTGTAAATTACATTTCTTGCGTTATCAACACAATGAAGATAAGTTTAAAAGTCATTACTATTACTTGTACTATTATCTATTCTACTATTATTTCCCTACTTGTATATAATATTTATCCATAACTTAGTCTAGTTTTACAGTAACAGACGACGACAATATCAATTTGCCGAGCGTTTGCAAGCAGAGGACGCCGTTTGTATAATGACGAATCATACAATCTGCCGATCACACATACATATAATAGGTATACAAAAATGATAAATTCGATAAAATAGAATGAAAATATTATCATATTTAAAATACAAATAAATAAAAACATAAACAGATAGAAGCCCTCGGCAAGGGAAACCAACCGACCGAGAGTTAGGGAGAACGGGAAAGAGAAAGGAAGTGGGCGGTATCGAGGCGTACCGCCTTCTGCATTTGAGCCCAAAGCGAACCCTAACGCAGTCCCAGTCGGTTCAGATGACTAGGCTGACCGGGATTATCCGTTCTCAGAAACGACTACAGGCATAATGTTCGTCGGCAAACTACCTCACATATCGGTCACCTCGTGAGCCAGGTCCAAATACTTTGTTCACTAATCTGTTTCGTCTTTCACAACGCTCTCGTCATACGGAATGTTAATGTCGATCAATGTCCATCAACACAATATCAGACTTATTCGCAAGCATACTACATATCTACGATCCGGTCCCAAATGGGAGGGACTCCATCAGGCCCACTCGAATTGCTGACGTCCAGGGAGAGGAGTGCTTTGCGAACCGAGCGCTGTGTAAACTGGAGCACTCACACCGCGGGACGATCGGCGGTGTGTTCCCCCCGTCATCTAGAGTCGAGTTGGACGCAAAGAGAGAGCTTAACCGATCGGCTTTCTCCTTTGCCGCATGGGCCAATGAGTCGTCCTCTCTGTGCGGAGATGGAAGAGATTTCTGACAGAAGTTCCCTTGGACAGCCTTGGCGAGAGACCAGAATGCACGGGATCCCAAGGTGAACTAGCTTCTCGCCAATTCTGCCGATGTGCTCAGACCTTCACAATAACATTTTTGAAGGACCTGGAGGCGAAATTATACTTCTTTTTAAGAGCGCTGGTGTTTTCATCCCGAGACGTTGATGCGTCAGCCCAGGCCCGATAGCAGTCCTGCTTATAGCGTGATGCTATTTTACAGGAGCGACCAAATCATGGCTGGGATCTGCCTCCGATGGGCACCACAGAGAATGGAATAAAAAGTTCCATACCCTGAAGTATCACATCAGCAACAGAATCAGCAACAACGCTGGGATCTTCCGGCGAGAACCAAACCCGCCCCCAAGGGTAGGATGGAAAAAAGACCGCATCCTATCCCAATCGGCCGACCTATGGTGCCAAACACGGCGGCAGCCTACAGAGTGCAACCGCGACGTCAGTGTGAGTGGCACCACACTCCGGACAAGACAATGGTCCGACGAGCCTAAAGGAGCGTCTACGGAAACCTGATATCCGTCCGGATGAGAGGTCAGCAGAAGGTCCAACAGGAAGGTGCATGATCCTCCACATCTGGAATCCGCGTAGGCGAAGTAACCAACTGTGTAAGACCATATGCCAAAGCAAAGTCATAAACAGATCTCCCGCATGATCGGCTGAACGTAAACAGAGCCATTCGGCGTGGTGGGCGTTAAAATCGCCAAGGATCACGATCTCTGCGGATGGGATCTGCTGTAACAAGGAATCTGTAGGCATTTGGACGTGGTCGATGAGTCGGTCTGTTTCGGAATTACCGCTATGGGACCTATAGAGGCACCCGTAGACGCGGGGATAGTCGTCGCTGTCTACGCGCAGTCATAGGATGGACAGGTCCGTACCTTCAAGACTGCCGAGGCGTCGAAAAAAGATGCCCTCTCTGACGTATACACAAACTCCAGCCCGAGGCACAAAGGAGTGTTCTAATTTGTACCCCGGGTAGGAGAGGTATGAAGAATCAGCCGGAGAAGACACCTGAGTTTCGGTTAAAAAGAGCAAGGCCGGCTTTGCCGTCTCTAGATGGAAGAGGACGGCGCTAAGGTTGGAATGAAGTCCCATGATGTTGCAAAAATTCACGGATAGCGTGACAAGGGTCGCCTTGGTCTTATTGCTCCGCTTGCCCCGAGCAGTATTAGTCGCGAGCGGAATTTTGCCCCACTCCCCCCCCCCCAGAATACGTGGGGCAACTTGAGCACCTACGCTCAGGAGTGGAGTAGCTTGGTCGTGGATGCTCAACGAGGGATTCTCCAGGGGTGCTGGTACCCTCCTGGGGTCCGTTACTATGTTGATGGGGGAATAGGGCCTCCGGCCACCTGTACTCAATAAGCGAAACGGAGAGGTAAACCTTTACTTATATACGCTGGTATACTGTGTGATCATGGTACCAACCCGGTTCGAGCCGGCCCATCCGTGCGACAGTAAAAGCTGCCGCGTGGCTCTACCACTGTTAAAATTATTATTATTGTTATTATTAATTTACAAGCTATAAATCAATTTCCTCACCCATATCACCTGAATTAAAGGTGTTGTAACATCGCCCCAATTCTTCCTTTGCGGCTCGTTGACAGTCTAGCCGGACGTAGGTGATTACTCTATTGTGTTGACTGCCGCGTGAGGTGTTTGTTACAATCGCTCTGTGGACCTTGGCCTAACCGATCTCTTGGAAAATTGTTTCCAAGGGGGGCTAACGAAAGACGAAAAATGAATATGCAATCGATATTGCACAGTGTAATAGTTTTTTTGCACTTTGCCGGCTTGGAGAGATAATAGCATCTGTCAAAGTAGCGATAAACGTCCACCACACACGTGGCTACGTATAATAGATATTTCTGTATTCTTTTATATGTGGTTAGAAGATTCATAGAAGTTCAGTGCCAAATACAGGCCTCTCCATAGATTACGTGAAACTAATTATGTGAACTAAAATTGATTCGCAAACGAGGATAGATGTAGATGTCTATGGGCCACAGCAACCACTTACCATCAGGTGTGCTCGTTTGTCACCCTATCCTATAAAAAAAATTGAACGGACATAATACATATTTTTTTTCGTGTGAGAGTCATGCTGCAGCTCTAATATAGTTGTAACACGAATGGGTCGGCCTGACCGGGGAAGGACCACACTCTCAGAGAATAGCACGTGCAATAGCAGCTTAAAGCTGCTGTGTTTCGTATGGTAAGAATAGAGAATCGGAGACCCTTTTTACTGGAAACGAGGCAATACATCTAAGTCCTCAGGAGTGACAACGCATCTGCATTTTGATTCTTAATCGAGGATAGATGTATATTGTATAATATTTCTATAGGCCACAGCAATTATTTACCATCAGGTTGACTGTATGCTCGTTTGTCACCTTTATTTAATAAAAACACATTTTTAAACAAGTGACAAACGAACTTACGGTCCACCTGTTCATGAGGGTTGACTACTGTGACCTGTAGATACCAGTAACCAACTTCAAACAAAGTAGGTTACCTATGCGTTTCTTATAAAACTGAAGTGGCTAACTGTCCACCTGATGGTAAATAGTGGATACTGCAGTCCATGAACTTCTCCAGCTAACTCCAAACAAAGAAAGCTACAGATGCGTTGTTTCATCCTAGGACTAAGATGAAATGCCTCACAACATTTTATTCTTTTGGTTCTTTATATCCAGACCGGAACACAGCACCTGCATCTAACGGAACGAACTAGTCCGAAAAGGAAAATAATTATACTTCTGCATCTACATTTATACTTATTTAAAACACTTCAGCGGTCTACGCGTCCTCCTCGCCACTATGTTCAGGATATGGATATGGGAGCGACGTGGCGTCACCGTGGTCACCAGATGGGCGGAAGTTGCCAAAATGAGACCTGACAAGAAAGCATTTGTTATGGGGGACAGATGTTTGACATTTCGTGAGGTATTGTTAATTAGTATTATAGTAGTATTAAGGTAGTCTTATAATTAGTTTTACGTGGTAGAGCCAAGCTGCAGCTATATTTATAGAATAGTTGTAGCACGAATGGGTTGGCTCGACCGGGGAAGGACCACGCTCTCACAGAATACCAGCGTAAAATAGCAGCTTAATGCTCCTGTGTTTCGTATGGTGAGTGTAGAGAACCGGAGACCCTTTTTACTGGAAAAGAGGCATTCCATCTTAGTCCTCAAGGTTGACAACGCATCTGCATTTTGATTCGCAAACGAGGATAGATGTAGATGTCTATGGGTCTCAGCAACCACTTACCATCAGGTGGCCTGTGTGTTCGTTAGTCACCCTATTTATATATTAAAAAAAACTGTTTAATATTAGTTTAAATTCTACTTATAATACCTAAAATAGTTGCTAACCAGTAACTTCTGTACGGCTTGGTTAATTGAAGTCATACTCACAAAATATATTTGTTTTGCCTAAAAGATGGTTCTTAGCTAATAATTTGTCAGCATTGGTCTTCCCATCCGATTATAATGTGTCTTCAAGGCAAGAGTAAACTAGCTGTTGCTAAGCTAAGCCAGATTGCTTTACCTGGAAGTTATTGATCAAGTGGATGTTTGTACATATTTATGTATGCAAAACGCCTCCTAAATAACGGAGAAATTCTTAGTATGTGTGGGTGTGTGAGGGGGGGGTAATTTTGTTTTAAAGACACTACTACGATTAACGAAGATTACTAATGTTTCCGTATCTAAGTAAGCTAAAAATTATTGTGTAGAAGAGCCTCACGATAGGAGTCACATGACGGATTCGATCTGACACTTTAAAGTGCCTCGGCCCGTGCACTTAGCCATTGTGTTACTGACGCTTGACTGCTGTTCATGTATTACACTAAAATACAGTAAATGCTTAGTGAATACATAAGCACTTGCTTATGTATGTATACTCTAATAATATAGCCTATATTAATTTTTGTTACATCACCACTTACCTCCAGGTGGGACTGTGATCAAGCACTGCAAAAAATCGGCTCAATTTTCAGCTGACTTCAAAAAAGGTTCAAAGGAGGTTCTCAATTGAACTGTTTTTTGTATGTACATACACGATATCTGCGCCAATATTGTCATCCAATTTTTATGATTCTCTTTTATTAAGTATACAACACCTCAGGAGTGGCCCCATTAAATTTTAAAGAAAGAATTCCATTCCTAAAAGTTGAAAATAGGCGAAAAATTGAAAAATAGGAAACATTCTAGCTATTAGCCTTTAGTTGTAATATTGCTTAGTTCATTCTAAAGAATGCTAAGACAAAGTGATCGAAGAATTAAAGTTGCGATTTTAAAAGATATTAAATTATGTGGAAATTATTAAAAGGTAACAAGCGTAGCAACTATGGTAATATCCCTCTATGAAGCAATCTTTTGGGAAATTCAGCAGTGGATTTTAATCAGCTGTAATGTAATTTAACTGAAGTTTAGATAGGTCTGTTTTTTTAAATCGCTCAATTATGTGAAAATTATTTAAAGTCAATAAGCATGGCAAGTGGCAACTATGGCAGCATCTCATATATCTCAACATCAAAGCAATATGTGGCGGGGCTATGTTCAGCAGTGGACTTTAATAGGCTGTGATGGAACTGAACTGACGACTTTTTTTTGTTGTAACTATTTAAAACTTTAAACTCTATAGTTTACTTCTGTTTATATTAATATTCAACAATATATATTTTTTTATCAGGGTGATGAATTTAGCAATCGAATTGCTTGGTACTTCAGGCGCCAAGGCTTCAAGACGGGTGAGGTGATCGCACTATTCATGGAAACTCAGCCGGAGTACGTGTTTATATGGCTTGGCTTGGCCAAGATCAGGTTACCACGGCATTGGTGAATACAAATCTCAGAGGCGCACAATTGATCCACTGCCTGAAGATTGCCGCTTGTAAGGCTGTTGTGTTTGGTGATGAAATGGCCGGTGGTAAGTAAATAACATTACCTTACCGTGTGGTGGTGGTGTAAGAATATCTACTACCCCATATCACAGGGAAACAAATCAGGAGGTGGGCAGCAGCGTCACCTAATAACGACTAAAAATAAAAAACAGTGGTTGCCAACCCGCTTGCTAAGCGTGGCAACTAGGGCAAATATCCCCTATGGGGCAATCTTCCTCACATGACCTATGTTCAGCAGTGGACTTTAATAGTGTAGTGGTAGCGGTAAGTAACATAATGTAGTTTTTGGTATTAATAAGTATTATGTTATTTTTACGAATTATGCCATTTTTGTAATACTGACGAGGCTATTCCAGTCGCACGTTCAATGTCACCTTGTCTTATGCTTGTTTGGGACTTATAGGTCTTTGCTTACGTGGACTTATAATAAGAAAGAATGCGCAAACTGAGTTACTTGCTTAGCATGTTGTAAAAAGCAACTAATATTAGGTCTGTACCTATGAAATTACCGTTTTTTATTAAATAAGTTAACGTTTTTTTCTCTGTTTCTATTTCTATTAATCAAAGTAATTACCCAAGCAATCGATGCATTTTGCCAACGCAGTGGCAGTTAAATGATGTCCTGCTTGAAAAAATCAGCTGGACGGGAGACAAATTCTTCAAAGGGATTTTGTACTGCCTCTCGGGTATTGAATTTTTTTCCCGCCAAAAAGATATCCAAACTTTGGAAAAGTAAAAGTCTGTAGGCGCAAGATCTGGTGAGTACGGAGATGACGGAGAGCGTTCAACCCCAGCTGTTTGTTATGCAGTATGAAGTCGCGCGTTGTCGTGCAGGAGCAGCGGGGACGAGCAATTGACCAAATCTGGTTGGTTGGATCAATGTCTGATTGGATTGTGTTCAATTCTTTACAGCACACAGCGGCAGTAATGCTCATCCCGTTTGGTAAGAATCTGTGATGAATCACATCGGCGCTAGACCACCAAACAGTGTACATCACTTTTCTAGGGGTGAGTTTTCGTTTAGGGCATTGTTTAAGTGCTGAACCAGGATCCAATCAACTTGCTGAGCGCTTGCGATTGTCAAACAGAATTTTCGTCGTAAGTAACAATGCGGTTCAAAATTACTTTTTGAGTGCCTGTTGAACAGCGCAAGACACGTCTCGACGCGTACTTCACGCTTTCGATCATTTAGTTCGTGGGACACCTATTTGGCAAAGTTTTTTACCTTGCCAATTTGATGCAAATGGATCAATATTCTTTTGATGCTAACGTCGAAAGCTGTTGCTAATCCAGCCGTAGATTGAGTATCATTAGCTTCCACAATCGCCTTTAATTTGTCATTGTCGATCAAAGTTTTCGGTCGCCCACGGTGTTCATTTTTCAGGTCGAAATTTCCAGAACGGAAGCGGGCAAACCAAGAACAGGTGGTGCGTTCGTTTGCTGTATTCGCTCCGTAAATGTCGTTGATGTTGCATACTGCTTGCGTCGCGTTGCTGCCACGACGGTACTGATATTCCATAATTTCTCGAATTTTTAACGTATCCATGATGATGAAAAAGATTCAGATGCGATGAAAACATAACGCTAGTCAATAATTAATTGACTAATTTTGAAAAAAGAATTCCATGTTATTAAAATAAAATTAATTTGAAATAAGAATTCTTAACCAAACTAAAGTTATTTTGATATGAAATGGCCAGTACTGCAAAACGGCAATTTCATAGGTAAAGACCTAATGATATTTAGCCTGTCAATCTGTAGGCGATGAATGGCGATGAAAGGCTAGCTGCCTATCATTTAATTTTTAGCTTAACGTGGTCCGATTGGCTCACTGCTCTTTGAACTCTGCCAACCACTTGGGTGATTATAGGCGTGATGTATAACTGTGTATATGTGTATGATACTGCAGCCTTATGGACACCTGCATCCAACTTCAAAGAAAACCTCAGGTGTGTTTTGTTCAGCCCAGAAGATTAGAATAAAATACCTAGAAGCCTATAATTATATTGGCTCTCTCAATAAAACCAAAACACAGCAGTGGAGAATTTTTAAAGAGACTCGGACAATTTGCTGTAATAATTGTTAAAGCGAGCAGCTTAATTTAAAAAAATAAGGGGACAAACGAACACACAGTTCACCTGATTGTGAGTAGATGTTGTAGCCCATAGACATCCACCTCAATCAGCGGTTGAGAATCAAAATGCAGATACGTTGTCAAACCTGAGGACTAAAATGTAATGTCTCGTTTCCTGTATAATGGTCTCCGACTCATCACACTCACCATACGAAACACAGATCATACGAGAATTAAAGAAAGCTTGTTATATTTATATCTGAATAGAATATATATTAAATAATAAATAAGAATAGGATAATAGGATTACGGTAAATATTAGATATTTGTAATGAATGATGTTAAATGAATGAAAAAATAGGAAATGGATAATAAGAATGTGATATAAAACAGGAGATGAACAGCAGCGTCGTCCTCATAACAACCGAAAATAATAAAAATTGCGGGTCCCAACCAACTGCCAAGTGTCGCAACTATGGCAAAAAATAGTAAAAAATACGAATAGTTCACTATTTGATATTGCAGAATTTGCCTCAATTACCACACGGCAAATTGATTATATCAAACGTTTTGTGCCACTAACGCTTTTTATCGGCCGTCTATTAAACCTCAAATATTAATAGTTTCTCTTTTCCTCTTTACCTTCCTTCTCTTTACCTTTTTATTGTAACCAATCCCTCTAATACAATATTTTGTAATGTTTTCAGCCATAAAGGAAATACAACATGAAATTCGGGATATACCACTGTTCCAATTCAACTCGCCAGACCGTCCTTCAGCTCCTATCCTCCAGGGCACTGCGCCCTTAGCAACAGAACTTGCAGAGATGTCAAGCGATGCTCTTACAGACGTGGACCCTGCAAAGCCGAGAGATACATTAATGTACATATACACAAGTGGCACGACTGGGTTCCCCAAAGCCGCTATAATAACTAATATAAGGTAAGTTTTACCATTAAGTTTATCACACAGAGAAACCCCGAGCATAGCCCTCTCCATAAAGCAAAGTGTAAGGCGAAGTGTAAGGCAAAATGTAGGGCGAAGTATAAGGCAAAGTGTAGGGCGACACCCCAATAGATGTGACGATCTGGTAAGATATGCAGGAAGTCGATGGATGCAGGTGGCTCAGGACCGGGTTATGTGGCATTCCTTGCGGAAGGTCTATGTTCAGCAGTGGACTTGTGATGGGCTGTACTGCTAGATAATGATGAACATTACTTGCTGAGTAGTGGTGGCTTAAAAAAACCATCGCCTCATTTGGACTGTGGGTGTCGTAAATAACGACTTTGGGAAATATGATTAAAGTACCTTCTAATAGATGACGGTATTTGCATCTCGTATTTGTACCAGTGGATATAGTGGACGCTGTGGCCCACAGACATCTATATTTATCAGAATCAAAATACATATATTTATCACCACTGAGCATCGTTTCCAGTAAAGGGATCTCCAGTTGTCTCCACTCACCATACGAACTATTTTACGCTGATATTCTGTGAGAGCGTGGTCCTACCCCGGTCTAGCCGACCCATTCGTGCTACAACCATTTGGGTGCAGCTTGGCTCTTCCACATATAATCTATGGCAACCAGTGGTCTATTACAGACTAGTGTAGTGATTTACTAATATTTGGTTGTGACTAACAATAACTGAAGACGTAGCACTCCGTGGGATAATTCTACTTTCAAGTGTAACTCGATGGTTCCTCCTCGAAAAAGGATAACTCACCCAATTCTTCTTCTCAGGAAAGAGGTGATCTTAATGTACCCTAAAGCATGAGTCTTCCTGAATCCAGCGGTGGATCTGGTCTATGTTCACGATCACTACAGACGCGTCAGACGCTATAATTTTAGTCTAACGCTGATTCGTTTGATCTGTTTGCTCGTGAACTCGTATTTCTAAAATATTATATTTCCTGTGCAGTTGATTATTACTAGTTTGTCTATAGAAATAATAGTGACAAAGGTGATAGTGAAAAGCACGCAGTCCACCTGATGGTAAGTGTATACTATGGTCCTTAAACACCTTCACCTGTGATCGATTAAATATCATTGCATTGTCACCCCTGAGGAATAATACAAAAGCCTTGTAACCGGTACAAAGTCTCTGGTTCTCTATACTCACTATAGGGAAAACAAAAGAAAAAACATTATTGTGTTTGTATTTTAAGCTGGTCAAATATGCCTTAATTGCCAAAATTGCTAGACGGGTTGGCAACCGCAGGTATTATTTTGAGTATAAATCAGAAGGATTCACCTGCTCATCTTCTGTTTTAGTTTTCCTCTGTCGCCTTTTACGACACTTACGGGAAGACATGGTGTAGTAGATATTCTTATACCGCCACTACAAGGTAACATCATAATCCTCGCAAAAGAACACCGTTTGCTACCAAGGATGATACGCGAGGCTATTGAAATTAAAAAGCATCCTAATTTCAATAGAGAAAAGGGATATAATTAACAAAATTTAATCCAAACCCAAGCATACCACTGCAAGACTTCAAGATACTGTAAGCTCGTTCTGTGTAGATCGGGCCAAAAATTAATTAATTTAATTAGCCTCACAAAAGTGACCATTCTCTAGAAAGAAACAAAGAGACTGTGCGGCCAATACCTGTCTCTTTCCTGCAAGCCTGATTGGTCCACGTCCTGCAAGTCAGTGACGTGAACCAATCAGAATTCTAGATAGAAACTACTACTGACCGCACATTCGCTTTGTCCCTCTCGCGCTTTTCGGTCTATGTCAAAAACTGAAGGTTGCTGGGCTGACTATGACATCGGAACGTCAAACATCTCAGTTCCCTTCGTGACCATGGGTGTTGTAAAGCACCCGAAACGTCGGGAATTATAAATATGTCAATTAAACGCGGTAATATCCTTAAAATAGTCTTATTCAATACATCATAATAATTTAGTATTATTATTATTAATATATTTATGGTTATTTCCAGATACCTCTTAATACCACTAGGAGTGCATAACTCGGGTCGTCTGACAGCTCGCGACGTGGTATACGATCCACTGCCTCTACATCACACGGCAGGCGGAGTACTGGGTGCTGGCCAGTGCATCATTCTTGGCTGTACTGTGGTACTGAGGAAGAAGTTTTCTGCCTCGAATTACTGGAGCGATGCTGCTAAGTACGGGTGCACGGTTGGTCAACACTGTTTTACTCCATTATTTTTGGCCTTAATAGACCTATGCTGAACTGGCATGCATTTATTGGCTGACGTTACTTGGGGTGAGTTGTCGGTGTGTTTGGAGAGGAGCGGGATTGTCGACTAACAACTAAAAATAAAATAAAAAAACATGCGTGAGTGTCGTGGAACACTCGGTTGGAACGAAGTTCCTTTCATAGTAAATTATTATTGATAAGCGTATTATATTATTGATTAACAAATACAAATAAATGAGTTACTAGCGTCTATTAAAATGAAGCGTCATTTAAAATAATATTTCTTTCATGGCAGGATAAGAAAAAGTGCGAGGGAGATGGATATTATTCCATCTCGCTCGCAATATAGCAAGGGGGTCGTAACGGAAAAATCTTACACTTTTTCTCGCCTAGCCCCCATCCGTCAAATTCGAACCGTGCGATAAGGAACTTCGTTCCAAAAACTGCAGTTGCCATCCCGCCTGCCAAGGATGGCAGCTACGTCAACTATCCCCACGATGAGGTAACCTATAGGGGAGGCCTATGTTCAACAGTAAATATTTCATCTATCAGTCCGTGAAGTTTAGGTTTGTTGTGCTTGAAAATTTGGGGTTAGGCCTTATGTGCTGCAATGGCATAAACTGCGAACGACATAATGATGATGAAAAAGTATTGTATTCATGAAGCTAAACCTTAATCATAGACGTCAATTTAAATAATACCTAAAGTTGCTCTCTCTTTTTATTAGATGACCATATAAGACGGGTATAGAAATAATTAATACTTAATTTAAGTAAGCGATAATCAACGATTATAAGTAAGGCCGCTACAATAATATTTTTAATATCTAAATAAATAATAAAAAACATATTTTGTTTCACTTAGGTTTCGCAGTACATAGGCGAGATTTGTCGGTACTTGCTGACCGTACCGAAGGGGCCGCACGACCGAGCGCATAATGTGAAAGTGATCGTCGGTAATGGCTTGCGGCCGCAGATTTGGCAAGACTTTGTTGACAGGTTCGGTGTTGAAAGAGTCCTCGAGTTTTATGGCGCGACGGAAGGCAACAGTAACCTTGGTTAGCATATTAACGCATATTCATTGCATCTTTCTTTAATATTCACACAGGTGAATATATAATTATGACTCACTGTGTATAGAAAATACAAGCCTAAATTTGTTTTACTAGAGCAGATGTAAAATACGTTACCAGGCTTATGAAAACTAAGTGGCATATGAGCATTTGCTTAAATTATAGACTATTGTAGTACTAAAAATGTAAATCCAAAAGTAATTAATCTTTTCAGTGAATCTCGACTCGAAAATGGGCGCCATTGGGTTCTTAAGTCGTTTGGTCTCGTCAATATATCCGCTAACCCTTGTTAAGTAAGTGCCAATAAATATGTTTTACGTAATATGTCTTGTTGGATAAGGCCGTGGTAGCTCAGAGTCTGAGTACTCGTCATAAATTTAATAGTACGCAAATAACCATTGCTCAATCCCCGCCGACACAGATAACATTGTTAACTGCAAATTTAATTGCTGATTATTAATACTTGCTTGGCAGTGAAATTTATAAGTTTTTTTTTAATTTAATTTTTTTTTAATTAGTGTGACAAACGAGTACACAGTCCACCTGATGGTAAATACACGCTATGGCCCATAGTCATCTAAATCCATCCTCGATTAAAAATTTAAATGCAGTTGCGTTGTCACCCATGAGCATTTCTATTGAATGCCTCATTACCATAACCTCTCCAATTCTTCGCACTATGCGACTATGTTACACTGGTATTCTGTGAGGGTGCGATCCTTCCTCGGTCAAGCTGACTCATGCGTACTGCAGCAGAAACACATAGCAGCATGTCTCTACCACGACAAAACTAGCTGAAGGAAATATCTTAAGGAAACCTGTATATCTGAGAAATAGGACATTTCCATCACATATTTTTTTCTCTATATATGGGATAACAAATAATTGTACAATATAATCTTATCACTAAACGTAAGTAAAAGTATACATACATATATGCTTAATAATCATACAATCAACACTGTTATCCACATTTTACTATATGGACAATGTACAAAATCTGAATTTAATGTTCTATTAAAACATTATTCCATCCCTTGATAAGAACAGAGGAAAAATAAACAGAGACTAAACTAATATAAAGTATCTCCGAAAAAATATATATAGCCGTGAGATCTATTATACTAAGTTTTTATTTTATTCAAAGCAGTATAAAAATAAATATTAATATACCTAATAATATATTATCAATAGAAAAACGTCACTGTACCTACTGTATATATGTACACATAAGCACGCGCATACATACATACATACATATACACATATAAACATACTATACATATACATACATACAGCAATACACATAACATGTGGAGTCGACCAAGACATAATGGAGCAATGCGACGCACTAACTACTCCATAAATCTCTCAGCAATAAAAGGCCTGTGCCGCGAAGTGGGGCGTACTTTACTAATACAAGTTGGCAAGGTTGGCAAGCGCAGTTTTCTATTTTTGTTGTTATTAGGATGACGCTGTTGCTCATCTCCTGGTTTGCTTCCCTCTGTCGCCTTATGGAATGTTCTTACACCGCTGCACGATCAGAGTTTAATGCAAAATCATCGATCATAAAAACATATTTTATTCATAAATTACATGAGTTTATTATACATGTAAATCATTTCACAGGTGCGATGAAATAACTGGAGATATATTGAGGGACGAGAATGGGAGGTGTATTACTTGTGGTCCACATGAACCAGGTATTTTTAATTAAACCAATTTGATACATTTTATCGCATTTCAATATTCTTATTAATTTCTTAAACAACATGCTGCTGGACATAGGACTACCCTTTCATTAGAATATTTGAGGTATTTCCTACTTTTGGCAAGCAGATTTTTGATACAATTCTATGCATATTTTTTATAAAAAAAAAGAGGTAAACTATAATGCGGACCTTCGCACCAGGAAGTGATCTCCTAAGAACCTAAAAATTACAACTAACTAACTCCTACCTAAAGAATTACAAGTGTGTTCTTTATTGTGATAGTAGTGATAGTAGATTCCATAAAGTAGTCGTGCGAGGAAGAAGACTTGTGGAAAATCGCACAATAATAGACCGCTAAGCTTCAGATGGTGCGCTAACCAGACATTCCGTTACTTAACGTTATCTATGGACCACAGTGTGACGGCGCATTATTGTTAATATAATAATAAATAATTAATTTCTAAATACAGTCGTAAAAATATCTTAAAAGTAATATTGTGAACAATTAAAAATGCATTAATAAGCAAGCATACAGTTAAAAACATTCACATTAAGTATTTATAGTTTTACACAGCGCATTAATGTCTTTAAAAATTTATCAAATTTACTAAAAATCTGTTTAAAGCATTCAAAAGGTATTTAATAATAGAAATACAAGTCGATTATATTTCGCGATAGGCTGTGAAGTTTGTATGTGTGAGGTGGCCGCGGCCCTTGAGACGGGTAGCGGATTGGCGGAGATCCGGGTGGGTGCTCATGCATTCCTTCATATCTTTTCTATAGCCCGAATTTGGGGGCACTTGAAGTATCGCGAGGTAGTGACTTCGCGCCCTACAGTCCATTGACTTGCGTAGAATCGTCTTTTTAATGGCTGAGTCAGCGGTTGGTCATTTGAACCAACACACTATTTTTGGCCCTTCGCCAGGATCAAAACCATAGCTGGGCCTTCTCGCCGAGCTATAATTAATTAACCAATTTTTGGGTCACTCCGGCCGGGATAATTAATTAATTCAGTCAGGTGGTGATGCCTTACACTTACATCACGTTTGCAGAAGCGTCGGTCTGGCAGGTGGTGGCGCCCACGGAGGGCTTTTTTTGGCCAGTGTGCCTAAACCGTGTGATGTACATTCACTGTGGCTGGATTTTATCGTATTCTGTAGACGTTTATAGAGTTTAGAGAGTTCTCTAGTACCCAATCTTCCGTCCATACATTCTTGGCAGAATCAACATTATGCCGTTTCCGGTTCGAAGGTGGTCACTAGTTGATATTGGGAAAACTGACAGTTTATTGCCATTAAATGCACTCAGCCGCTACCAAGGGCTCAGCAGCAGTCCTTGGTCTCACTAGTAGTAGTAGATCCAAAAATCTCCCGTGCGAAGACTGGGTGGATCGCTAGTTTATAATAAAATTAAACTATTTTATAATTTAGTTCTTGTGGCCATGATGAAAATTGCTTTTATCCTTAATATTTACTGTATCCAAATAGCTTATTTCTCACAGGTCTACTTCTTGGAAAAATTGATCCAAAGAAGGCAATCTTAACCTTCTCTGGCTACGCTGACAAGACAGCATCAGAGAAGAAAATGGTCCGCAACGTGAGGGTAGAAAATGATTGTTACTTCAATACTGGAGATATACTCGTCATGGACCATTATGGATATTTCTACTTTAAGGATCGGACTGGTGATACGTATCGGTAAGGCATTAACCTTATAGCAATTTTTAATATACACTAGCTGGTACCCGGCGCATTGCCTCCGCAGAAAAAAATATTGTCGAAATGTCGTTTTAAATTTGGAAGAGTTATATAGTTTAAGTAGGAATGATAATAAATTCATTAAAGTTGAATGATGTATAACTTTCAAAAAATTTGTTGGTACGATACGCGCGGCACCTATATAAGTTGTATTGTACTATGCCTATAACCTTCGTACAAGTGCAAGCAATAAGTTGACAAATTTTTATCCCAATCTGATGAACGGTATGGCAGCGCATAAAATACGAACAAAAAAATTAATTTTTATATATTAGATATATAAGCTCGGAAGATTTCATGGCTATTATAATTATATATATATAACTCTCGCGCTAGGCAAGGAGATTGCGAGAGAGCGAGATTTAGATTCTTCTTCGATAGAGAGATATACGGCTTCGTTTGTTTTTCCGTCCGTTGACGCTATAATTATTTATTAAATTAAGAAGTTTTTGACTGGAGATAGGAATTACCTATCCAAGTATAGTTTAAGACTGATGGTGCTATGGTGCTATCTTATTATTTATATTTTAACTCAGCCAAGGATTTGGCTACCCAGACATCGTTTTTTACTTTACATTGAATTTGGAATCAGTTCCAAGTAATTTAAATTAGAAAATGAAACAATATAGGTAATCTCTAGCAATCATAGTAACAATTCTAATTATCCAGAATGTAGCCCACAAATAGTTAATTGTATAATTTCTCATAAAAACAATCATAAAAATTTTATACACCTGATGCATCAAACTATGCAAGGCATGTTGGGCAAAGAATTAGAAATTGAACTGTTTTTAAATAGTAAAAACATATTTTTTGTATAACTGAACATTGGTTAAAAGATTATATCTATAATATGTTTAATTTCAGTAAACACCAGGTGGTCAGTTGCTTTAACAGAGGAAAAAAATTACGCGGTGGCTCCTTAATATTAGCTGATAAATTATTAATAAGTAAAGAACGTCAGGATATTGTGAGCCTCTCTGTTGAGCGAACTGTAGAAATGGCATGTGTTGAGTTCGAGCACTTCATTGTTGTCAGTGTTTACAGACCCCCACATTCTATGTATGATTGTTTTGAAAAAAAAGAAGGAAGTTTTGTTTAAACTTAATAAACAGAATAAATCTGTCGTCGTATGTGGAGACTTCAATATCAATCTCCTTGAAACTTCTTCCATGAGTATTAAGCTTAGATCACAAATCATACAACCTTGTTAATTTGTTCTTTGCGTCAACACGTATTGCAGACCCTAGTGCAACTTGTATAGATAATATTTTTACTGATTTTGAGCCCTTACATAAATTAATTATTCAAAATTTAAGTTCTGATCACTGTGAACAGTTAGTCTCGCTACCTTACATGCACCAAAAACAGAAAGTTAAGAAAGTTGTGCTTGTTCCAATAAATGAGCATCGCTTAGAGAGATTTAGAAGTAGTATAGTGAAAAAGCTGCCTTTTCTTCCATACAAAAACAATACGAACTATTTATATGGATCATTATTTAAACTAATAAGTGTTGAATTTAATAAAATATTTACTTCTAAAAGACTCTCTTTAAACAGTTTCAAATCGTTTAATGAGTGGGTGACAGTAGGAATCCATAGGATTAGACAAAAGTTATATGACTTTTTCAATGAAAAATTATATAATCATAGTGTTTCATTTAGAAAATATGTAAAAAAATATTCCAAAATATTCAAAAGAGTGTGTTGTGCAGCCAAGTCTATATTGTTAAGAAACAATATTAAGAACGCCTCTAATAAAATTTAAATGACTTGGAGTATAATCAATAGTGAAACTGGCAGGATGTAATTACACAACTCAAACTTTCAATTAAATTATAACAATAATTTGACAAAATCAGATCAAGACGTAGCAACGGCTTTTGAACAATATTATACCGATATTCCGGTCTTGACTACAAAGTCACTCAATTCCTCCCCTGCTATCGCCGAGTCATTATTCAAACAAAATGTAAATGTCTGTAAAAAAAGAATTTGCATTTCATAGAATATTATCAGGTGATATTGTAAAATATTTCAAAACTATTAAGAAAACAGCAGATCTATGGGGGATTTCTTTTAAAGGTCTTGCGTCTATAATAGATGCGATCGCACCCCAACTTGCTATTATTTTCAATGGTAGTATCGAATCTGGTGTGTTTCCTGATTTAATGAAACATAGTAACGTTATACCTTTACGAGTATTTACATCTGACAATACATTGGAGCCACTAATTTTCGACCCATTTCTGTACTACCAACGCTCAGTAAAATTTTTGAAAAAATTATTCTAGATCAAATTTTAAGTTTTTTTAATGTAAATAAATTACTCCATAACAATCAGTTTGGATTTACAAGGGGTCGCTCGACAACTGATGCCGGTCAAACATATTTTCTGTGCATGGGAAAATTCAGAAGACGCTTTGGGTATATTTTGTGATCATTCCAAGGCTTTCGAGTGTGTTCGCTCAATTGTCACTCTTATTCTATAAAAACAAAAGATACCATAGCTCTGCACTACACAGACGGCAAAATCATATAATTATATCGTTGCAGATTCCAAATATGGAAGGCAAGGCTGGAATGGCTGCTATCGCTGACCCTGATAATAAACTGAATCTCACAGAGCTTGCCAAGGGCTTGACTTCAGCACTACCAGTTTACGCAAGGCCGCTATTTCTACGGATACTTCCAAAACCGCCCCTCACGGCCACGTTCAAGTTGAAAAAGAAGGAGTTGATAGAACAGGGTTACAATCCTTCAATAAACAGTGATCCTATTTATTTTCTAGACCAAAAGACAGGAAGCTATGTACCTGTAAGTGAGAAACTGTATAATGATATAGTGCAGGGGAATGTAAAGCTGTGATCTGACTTGTTTACTAATCTAAAGAAAGGTATTATATGTATTAAATTTAAGATATAGTAGTAGGCTGCCGCGTTTCTTTGTGGTCTATTTACTCAGCCATGAGTTTGTACGTTCGTTTCCCAGTAGTAACATTATCCAAATTATTACCCAGTATTGACAAAAAAATTAGTTAAGTTAAAGATATTGAATAAAACATTTTTTTTAATTAAAAGCACGAAGTTTTTATTAAAAGTTGAATGTAGTCCGCGTTAACTATGACTACTGGGCGTCAAGCACCTCAGTCTACCCCGTGACCGTGGGGGCTGCAAACCCGAAATATCGGGAAAAGAAAATTAGTTCAAATAAGCAAAATTAAACTCGATTTAAATCTTAAAATTAAGTAAACATAAGATATAATTAATTAAAGTAATTCCAAACAAAAAAATCACATATATATTTATGCCATTGTATAAAATGTCTTAAGTGATGAGATATGAAATTAACTACGCATTTATTTATTTATTTATTTATTTATTCTTTATTGCATTCCTTAATATAAAAGAATACAAAGGGCGGACTTAATGCCTTGAGGCATTCTCTACCAGTCAACCCATGGAGTGGTGAGAATTTGACGTAGGTGTAGCAATATAGAAAAAAAAAACAAAATATAAATGATAATTAATTACGTTATATATACCTTTTACTAATATATACAATAAATAAACTATAGAAATATCTCCTAATTATACATATATACAAATATATACATACATACATAAACATACATATATACATATCAACATACATATATAAATAGTACATATAAATAACTATGAATATATACGTCTAACAATATAAATGACATGAATGATTCATGTAAGAAGTGTTGTCTTTAATAGATGATTAAATCTACGATATCTACGATAATCTACGCATCTGTACTATTGTTATAAGTTCCACTTTCGAATGTACTTTAGCTTCATGAGGCTAAGATCTTATCTTGTTTTGATCTTGACTGCATCTTTGTATCTTCTTATTCTTGTTGCTTTACTTCTGATTCTTGCCAAATTGTGAAAAGTATATAACTATTATTGGCCCTATGTGACTAGATTTATGAGATTAATGTAGGTATAAGACAAGATGAAGGCGGCTAATCACGTGGTCCTGGGTTCGAATCCAGGGCCGGACCAAAATCAGTTATTGAGTTTTCTGTCAAGAAATTGTCAACAGCAACATGGTGTAAGGAAATTGGCGGTATTTGACCTCCGTATCCCGGAAAGCTCGTAAAGCCGTTAGACTTGCGCCCGATCTCCCTCTAATCTCGTCGGACTGCTGTCCCATCACTGTGCTTGCACGTGTGCCTGTGCACATGGCTAGTCTCCGTTGAGTCAGGCCGCTGTGACCGATATACTGTCGGGACGGCATGACAATACAATGTCGTAGTGTATTTGGAGTCCAAATATTAATTCTAAAGAAACAGCAAAACTCCTTTATTTTAATAAAGACAATATTTAAGTATAGCATTATTTAAGTAGCAAGTATTGAAGTTATACTTCTTTTGGAGCATTTGGGAAAAATGACGAGATTGAAGTTTACGATGCGCGCGCACACCGACGCCTAAAAACGACACCATGAAGTTGTTAAGATGCGCGCGCACACTGACACCTAAAAGCGACAACTTCAGTGGGTAATTGTCTCTCAAGTTTTTTTTGTTTTGTTACGCTAAAGAAGTCTAACTTCCTACGTGCGTACAAAAGTACACACACACTTTTTTATTTAAAAAAATAAAATATTAATTTGAAACACAATAATATATAGTTTTTTTCCCCATATAGCATCTAATATACTTTTGCGGGTGAATTCTGTATTATTCTACTGGTGGTGCCATATGTGTACTGTATTTTCACCTGTAAATAAATAACCAACCAAATTTTTAAAGTTCGTTACTAAATTTAGCGCTCCTGTGCTTCCTAGGGTGTTAAGATGTAGATATCAATTTGTAGTATCTGTGGCTTAGGTTTGAATCCAAAGCCGCCACTATACAATTATTGATAGTTGTTACCTAGGTGTATTTTGATCGTCCCGTCTTTCTAGCTGGTAAATTACATCACTAAACATATGGACAGCAGATCATAGGCCTCCCCTATAGATTGCCTCAGGGGGGGATTTTATCATGGTTGCCACGCTTGAGGGTTAGCAACTGCAGTGTTTTTATAATTTGAGTTGTTATCAGGAAGATGCTGCTGCCCATCTCCTGTTTCAGTTTCCCTCTGTTGCCTCTTATGACATCCACGTAACGATATAGGGTAGTAGATATTCTTACACCGCCACTACACGGTTACAGTGTATAATTAATATTGTATTAAAATAAATTGTGAAGGAACTTAAGATGTTATTTTAATAAATGAAATAATTACAATACCAAGGTAGAGATAAAATTGTAAAGGTAACGTTGAGACCATTAAAGAAAGGTGGTCAGCGCCATCTGTGCATTTCAAGTGACGCCAAAACCATGCTCAATGCACTCACGCACACATATTTCTTCTTTCTTTCTTGTGTTCTTATAATAATTTGAGCATGGATTTGGCTTAGTTTCGGCCTCACTTGAAATTTACGCAGTATACCGTGGTCCTTTGTTAGTTTGAGAGGAAAGATATAAAATATCATATTAAGAACATGGTAAATTTTTATCTAGGCTGGACTACTGGAAGATACCAATTTCACTATTTAATTCTAGTGAAATTGGTATCTTCCAGTAAAGGCGTAGGTATCGTAAAAATTTTCAAGGTGGTAGGGCTCCTATTGTTCCAGGTGTCCGTGTGGATTTGAACCACTCTCTTACCTACTTCTGCTTATAAATGCTGCTTGAATATCTTTAGAGGACCAATTTAATTGCAGGCTGTAACGAATTCAACAATAGTCCTCGGAGTTACACAGTACGGAGGTGTAGTATTTTATGTTAGAACTTGATTGCATATGTCTCTCCCAGTCAACCCAGTACGTATGGAAATAATGTGATAGGTGCCAAAAATAATAAGAACATTATATATAGTAAGTGGGAATATATATGGGCGGTGCCACAGTCCCTTCAGCGGTGCCAAGTTGACTATCGGTATATCGAAGTGCTGAAGTGTTTGTTGTATAGTAGGGATACGTCAGTGCCGTTTTCGAAAAATATTATACAGACTAGCTGTGCCCCGCGTATATCACGCGTCTGACCCACGCGACATGACACGTCGCCTAAAGTTAAAGTTACAGCCTCTAAGAGGTCCAAAGTATCTGGTCTGAACTATAAAATGAAGAATAAATCTCAAACCACTATAATTATTTTTAGATATAACCTCCCTTTATTTCAATACATTTTTCACAGCGCATTACAAACTTTTCTATACCCTTAAAAATAGTCTGAGTTATTGCCCAAGTATAATAGGGGCCAAGTCGGGGCTATATGGTGGATGGTTGAGCTCAGTGAAACAGCATTCCTTAATGGAAGCCTTGGAAACATCCGATGTGTGGACCGGAGCATTGTCATGAAGCAACAACCCTCCTCGCGACTATTTCTCACGATGTTTTTCTTTAGTAAATCTCGCAATTTATGTAGCAAGTAACAATAGTATTCGCATGTTACTGTTGTGTTGCTTTCTTTAAAATCCACTAGTAAAATCCAATCCAAAATCCAAAAATATTGTAGCAATTATCTTTTACTGAGATTGAGTCACTTATGCTTTTTTGGCCGCGTTGAGCTCGGACGATGCCACCCCATCGATTCCTTTTTTGACAGAGATTCATGATAAAAAACCATGGTTTTATCATCCCTAACTAACAATTGAATCCAAAACTTTTATCTGTCGGCCTTCATAAAGGGATAAAAACTGAGTACAACACTACACTCGTTCTTGTTTTTGAATAGCGGAAAGAAGTTTCGGGACATCTACATCTATCTTCGTTTGCGAATAAAAATGCAGATGCGTTATCAGTCGTGAGGAGTAAGATGGAATGCCTCTTTTTCAGTAAAAAGGGTATCTTTATTCTCTATTTAATGACATGAAAGTTTTGTATCTTTTATTAATCTAATGTGGGTAAGCTACAAATTTTTGGACCTTACCTCATACGTCACACTGCTGGGCACAGTTGTCCTCTCTTTTCTGAGAGGGTTTTAGGGCTAAGAAGTGTCCGCTGCGCCGCCCCAATGCGTGTTGTCAGACTTCACTTATTTCTCAGACATGCAGATTTCCTCTCGATGTTTTCCTTCACCGCCGAGCACATTATGTCAAGTGGACACCTCGCTTAAACCTATATGTTATGACACCTCGCGCACCGGCGTTAACTGCTGGTTTCTCTCAGTTTTCATCGGTTGGCTAGGCTGATGCGTCCTTCGCGCACCGAACCGAGTATTGAATTATTTTAAGTTTTCATTATCTCTTAAACTACGCGTCCAAATAACATGCTAAAAGGAGCAAATTTTATCTCCATAAAATTGTCTTGATGATGTATTTACTTTTGTTTGTTTTCGTTAATAAACCATGCCTAATAACGCTCATAAATCACTTTAAATTTTCAATTTTTTTTGTCACAAAATACCTCATTGCGGCTTATGTATAAGAGATAGGCATATAGTGTTGCAGACTATTTTATAGATGCAGTAAAGGTTTTGTAGAATATTGTATTCAAATATCACTAACCATTTCGCCAGCGCAAGCGGATAAAGCAGTTCAGGGGCGCTTTGTCTTCTGACTTGCTTAGCAAAAATCAACATTTAGGGCTAGCTGTGACGTGTAGCCTAACGCTAGATAGCCTATACTATTTCTCATGAATCTGGCTATATAATATAAAAAAGCTGTTGGGAGCATTAAGCTCGAAGTTGTGGACGAGTATGTTTACCTGGGACAAATAGTCCGACTAGGTAAGTCTAACTTCGACCGAGAGGTCAATCGACCGATTCAACTCGGCTGGGCAGCGTTCAGGAGATCACGACACATCTTCTTGTCAGGCATACTTCAAAACAAGATTGTACAACTAGTACGTATTGCCAGTGGTGACCTATGGATATGAGACGTGGTCCTTCACTGCTGGCCGTATGAGTAAGCTCAAGATCGCTCAGCGAGCTATGGAAAGGGTTATGCTGAGGGTTTCTATGCATGATACACTTAAAAACGAGAATATCTGCAGCAGAACCAGAGTAACCAACACAACCCAAAATTTTAGTAAGCTGAAATGGCAAAGGGTCGGCCATATAGCTCGAAGAATCGACAACCGATGGGGAAGAAAGGCTCGAGTGGCAGCCTCATACCACTCGAAAGTGCTTTGTGGCATTCCTTGGGGAAGGCCTAGGTTCAGCAGTGGACTTGATGATGATAAATATATATTTATCATCATAGGTATGTATAAGGTATATATATATATATATATATATATATATAAAGTTAAACATTGACCATGGTAAAAGATGGCCCACAGTCCCCGGCGGCCCCGCTGTTCCTGGCTATGGTGGCGACCATGGTAACGGATAATAGGATTATCTCTGAGGTCCGAAGAGAGGGGGAGGACACGGTAATCCGTCCTCCGTGAACCTCCGTAACTTGTTGATAGAAAAAGTGCTATCGCCCTCCCGGTAATAGAATCACTTATACTCAGAATCACCAAACGGTATTCGCTGAAGGTCATACAGGTTTACGTACCAACCTCGGCACACCCCGATGAGGAGGTGAAGGAAATATATGAGGATATCTCTAGAGCCATGCATTCCTCCAAAACCCACTATACGGTGTCAATGGGAGACTTCAACGTAAAACTAGGCACAAAAGAGAACGGTGAGCTGAAGGTAGGGAAATTTTGAATAGGGCAACGGAACCCAAGGGGCCAGCAGCTGGCCGAATTCATGGAGAAAGAGGGACTATTTATGATGAACTCTTTCTTCCAGAAGCGGCCCTACAGGAATTGGACCTGGTCGAGCCCCGATGGTTCAACAAAAAACTTAATTACGATGACTAGACGGCAACTGTTCAGTGATGCCTCAGTGATCGCGAGGGTGAAAACTGGTAGCGATCACCGAATGGTTAGAGGCACACCGAATCTAAACTTTAAGTTAGAGAGGTGTTATCTAATGAAGTCAACGCTCCGTCCCCGTGACAGATCCAAAGTCCCGAAACCTTTCAGCTCGAGTTACAAGACCGTTTTCAATGCCTAGAAGATTGCAATGCAGTGGACGATATGAATGACATGCTCGTGGAAACTGTCCATGCGGTCGGAGCTAAGTTTTGTAAGACCCGCCGTAGAAGAACACAAAACCTCTCCGATCACACTCTTTATCTCATGACTGTTAGATGGGAAATGAAGCTGCAGTCTTCAGTAGATTTGACAGCATACAGGCAACTGAACAGACAGATCTCCAAATGCATGCGGCGGTACTTACGCAACCTTAATAGTGCTCGTATTGAAGAAGCAATCGAGCGGAACCAGGGTTAGCAACTGCAGTGTTTTATAATTTGAGTTGTTATCAGGAAGATGCTGCTGCCCATCTCCTGTTTCAGTTTCCCTCTGTTGCCTCTTATGACATCCACGTAACGATATAGGGTAGTAGATATTCTTACACCGCCACTACACGGTTACAGTGTATAATTAATATTGTATTAAAATAAATTGTGAAGGAACTTAAGATGTTATTTTAATAAATGAAATAATTACAATACCAAGGTAGAGATAAAATTGTAAAGGTAACGTTGAGACCATTAAAGAAAGGTGGTCAGCGCCATCTGTGCATTTCAAGTGACGCCAAAACCATGCTCAATGCACTCACGCACACATATTTCTTCTTTCTTTCTTGTGTTCTCATAATAATTTGAGTATGGATTTGGCTTAGTTTCGGCGTCACTTGAAATTTACGCAGTATACCGTGGTCCTTTGTTAGTTTGAGAGGAAAGATATGTAAATTTTATACCCTTTGGCCAATTGTACAGAAGACCGAGGAGTACAATTTGCCACTATGTCTTACGTATGTGGACTATGAGAAAGCTTTTGATTCCGTCGAAATTTGGGCGGTGCTGCAGTCCTTCAGCGGTGCCAAGTGGACTGTCGGTATATCGTGGTGCTGAAGTGTTTGTACAGTAGGGCTACGATGGCTATCCGGTACAGAATCAGAGTACGAAACCTATCATACTACAGAGAGGTGTAAGACAGGTGACATCACCGCTGCATTGGAAGACGTTTTCAAGCTATTGGACTGTAAGGATACGGTATTAACATCAATGGCGAGTACATCACTCACCTTCGATTTGCCGAAGATATAGTCCTTATGGCAAAATCGCTGGAGGACCTAAGCACTATGCTCAATGACCTCAATAGTGCCTCCCAAGGATAGGTCTTAAGATGAACATGGACAAAACAAACATCATGTACAACGTCCATGTCACACCTATGCCGATAGTTTTGGGAACATTAAACTTTAAGTTGTTGACGAGTATATTTACCTGGAACAAATAGTCCGACTAGTTAAGTCCAACTTCGAGCGAGAGGTCAATCGACAGATTCAACTCGGCTGGGCAGCGTTCGGGAAATTACGACACATCTTCTCGTCAGGTATACCTCAAAACTTAAAACGGATTGTACAACCAGTGCGTGTTGCCAGTGATGACTTATAGAACTGAGACGTTGTCCTTCACTGCTGGCGGTATGAGGAAGCTCAAGGTCGTTCAGCGAGCTATGGAGAGGCTGTGCTCCGGGTTTCTCTGCGTGATAAACTTAGAAATGAGGATATCCGCAGTAGAACTAGACTAACCGACATATCCAACGTATTATAGTCTTTGCGTTATAGCATGGTGCGGCTGACAGCTTACAGTTTGGCGTGTCTAGAGATGGAGCAATGTTAAATCGATTTAAAAAGCGATTAACGATACACAATGCAAAGCAAAAATTATCGATTAGCTATCGATATAAAATTAAAACCGAAAAGTATATTTCTTTATAAACTACAAAATATGTAAAATTAAGTTAAAGTTTAATACAAATTATGATATAATAGTTACATAATAACTGTTCCCGGTCTTCGCTCACTTGGTATTTATTACGATTGGATTTAAAGGGTTTTAATTTTTTTGCGCGGATTCCTAATTCTTTTTCTAAAATAAAAGTAGCCTGTGTTACTCCTTATAACATCAGCAATCTGCCAGTGCCAGTTATAAGCCGGAACAGAGAGACGGACAGACAAACATTTAATTTGTTTTTGCCTTTTTGTTATAAATACCGTATATACTTTCATATGTATTTAGTAAAAGGCTGTTATTTTGATATTACAAAGAGACACTTCAATGTATAGATTATACTATGTATTAATTTGAAAATAAAAATCATCTTCTATTTCATGTTGATTGCAACATTCATATTGACATTTAAACAAATAAAATGGCTGCCAGTATTTTTCAGTACGGCCTTGACTGCACCGGCAGCTTTTCAAGGTACGAGTGCTAAAGCCTTTCGCTATGTGTATTAGTATTGCCAGGTCCAACGGGCCAAATATCGGGACGGAAAGTAAAATAATCGAGAATTCGGTTTTTAAATCTAATGAAATAAAAATAAAAAATAGGTTTTTTGTAGCCATTTTTGCCACCATGAGTTATGATAAAGTCATTTTGATACAATGCGCAATTTGCTTTATAATAAATTTTTTCCCTGAGCTGACCAACGAATAATTTATCGTCCATGCATCGGAAACACTGCATATTCGTCTATGTGCGTTTTTTCGCGTAAATCAGAATTTGTTGAACGATTAGTTCCAATTCCAATACATATTTACGTGATTTTTATATATTCGATTTATTCAAAACCGATTTTTGATAGTCTGTGGTTGTTCGTTATGGCATGGCATAGTTTAGCATGGCACATCACTATCGTAATTGGGCGGTACCCATCCATGAAGTACAACAATATATGTATGACAGTTTATCTAAAAATACGAAACTTCATAGGCGTGAGCTGTCATTCGCACCATGCTACAACGCAAAGACTATAGTAAGCTGAAGTGGCAATGGGCTGGTCATATATCACGAAGAACCGACAACCGAAGGGGAGAAAAATCTCGAGTGGCAGCCTCTTATCAGTGGGCGAAGTGTAGGGCGACCCCCACTAGATGGAGTGACGACCTGGTAAAACATGCAAGAAATCGATGGATGCAGGTGGCTCAGGACTGTGCTTTGTAGCATTCCTTGGGGGAGGACTATATTCAGCAGTGGACTTGTGAAGGCCTGTAATGATGATTATGATGATGATAATAACATCATTAAAACGTATTCACGTACCAATATATTAAAGGCAGTCTTATTAGGCGATTTTCTAACGTTTTCGGGCAAGGACTTAAAGGGAAATGCAGCCTGAATGCTGAAGGAATTTCCAACGAAAGTTGAGGAATGTAGTGGGATACTTAATTTATAATTAGACGAGGAACGCAGCCATCATGCGTTGAGGAAAGATATTTGATTTTTTCCTTGAGATAAGAAGGAATGGATGGATCTTTTAAAATAGAGAAGAGAATAAGCAAAATTCTAGAGTCACACCTCTGTTTTATAGCGAGCTATTTAAGGCAAAAGCGATAGTGAGAGATATTATCCTACTTACGAATACTGAAAATGTATTTGATGCAATTGTTGAGTATTGAATCAGTAGTATAAGTAACTGTCTAGCATAAGTTTAGTCCTAAAGGGAAGAAACATTTTTAAGTGAAAAAGAGAACGTAAAGCTCCAGAGACTTTACGACATGTTTCAGAGATATGGGCTCCCAGCTTAAGGTACTATCAATATGGAGACCAAGATTAACTGAACAAGAAAACGATATCAAGCGATTATTATAATAGACGGAAGGTAGCCTCGCGGTATCAATACTTGCAAGCATCCTCGAGCTTCCTATGATCATCGTTTGGTATTTCATAGGTTTGACAGAAACTCCGAAGCGCATGTACCAATCAATGACTGACTTGAGATTGGTATTTAATTTGTCAATCGCATTATGTACGAGTATGTCACCCTGACATTGGTGTAAACATGTTACACCAATGTCAGGGTGACATAATACACTGTACATAAAATTGGCACTTTACATCTGGCGTAAACATGTTAATTATTACGCAATCTATCGGAAACCTACAATCTAGCACAACCCATAGTCACCTCCTTTTTATAGAATAAGGGTGACAAATGTGCCCACAGTCTATCAGATGGTAAGTGGATGCTGTAGCCCACAGAAATCGACAACTATCTTTGATAAAGAATCAAAATGCAGACGCGTTGTCACGTCTGAGGGCTAAGATGGAATGTCTCGTTTCTAGTTAAAAGTGTCTTTGGTTCTGTAAGCTCACACATTAGCATTTAGCTACTATTTTACGGTGGTATTCTGTGAGAGCGTTTTCCTTCCCCGGTCGTGCCGACCCATTGGTGCTATAACCATAATATAGCTGCAGCGTGGCTACGTGTACTACTTAGACCTTAAACACCTATTACCATTGAATATTATCTTAAGAATTAATATGTTTAGTCGCGATGATAAGTGTTAATTAACCTTTTGAGTACTTTAATGTACCTTGAATAGACATCCACGGAATGGAATGGGATGACGGATTCACTTCAGCCGCTGCCGCCCGGTACAATGGTATTCTATGGTGTATGCAAATAAAACGATTATGCATTAAATCAGTTCACATTTATTTTATTCCAACAATGGTTTACACTAAAAATACTTCCACGGTAATATCTATATAACCATTTCATCAAAGTTTTCAATATATAAAATATTTACTTTTGTCTATTTTCTAAACCTTATTTTTTTCTTTTACCAATTGATATTTCTATAAGTACATTTTTTATTATTTTATTTTGTCAGCGTGTAGTTTGGTCAGAAAGAAATTAATTATAACACATTAGTATAAAATGCTTTTCTTATGCTTTTTACCACTTTTTTATTAAGTCACTTTCTTATTTGTCTGTCTGTCTGTCTGTCGTTCCGAGTGGAATCTTGCAACTCAAATTTCGAGTACTTCCCGATTAGCTAGAGACTTAAAATTTTGAACATATGTAGCTCGGAATCAGATGACAATGTAGTTTTTTTAGTACAAATTTTAAAAAAACACTTGTTAAATAATAAATTTCTGGCTTGATGCTCTTCATACATTCCTGGGTACGGGTCGACAAGAGTAAAGTAATACAGTTTTAAAGATGGCATATTCACCAAATATTATAATAAGTACAGAGAAAATGTTAACTAGTAATTAATAAAAATTCGGACACATTTGGCAAAGTAGGAGCTGAGATCTTAAAAAAGAAGAGTCGTGTAGGTACTTTACTCCTATATTTGTACAAATTTTCACATGACTTGCGAAGTTTTTGCTTTAAAAATTATGTTCACGCGTGTTCACGAAACCACTATTTTGTTATGGTACTTTTGGATATATTTCATTTTATTGATTAATAATTAGAAAACAATTAGAGTGTTCAAATTATACTTGGTTAATAAATATATATAAGGCTTATTTAGATCAAGTTTCAATTACAATTAACAACCCGGACCCACAAATCCCGTTTTTTTACTGGTTTGTTTCATTTAAAATAAAACATCGTACATAAATTACATATAATTATATATATTATATTTAATTTATGTACATAAATACTATATACATAATTTAAATAAACTAAAGCGATCGTAGCGAACATAATCAGACTAACTAACTCACATCTGAATAATATCAAACTAACGTCTGAAATCAATTATGTATTTAAAAATATTATTTATATTTATAAAATTACAGCAGATTTCAACTGTCTAATATTATGTCTAGTTTTATATTTCTTGATTTTATAAATACAAGTCTTTTCTAACTTTATTTAAATATATTCAAAAACCTTTTTTTCAATTGACAACAAATTACATCAATATTTTTAGTTGTACATGAAATGATATTTTCACTTAACACTACAGTATACTCAACCTGAAGAGGACATCTGGGCGGCGAGACATTTGAAGAATAGTGTTTTATCAGATCTATTGCATTCGCATTCTGCTATGTTCGTTCAATTTGTTTGCCGGATGTCTGATAAAGGTGGTAATTTTAATAATTTTAGGTTGCTTATTTTTAAGCTAATTCAGGGATGATATGAACACGTTTGTATGGACTAAATGCCGCCCTGATATCAACTTAAGCTTAAGGTATATCTAAATTACATATTTGATATTATAATTTTTTTCATTATCAGTAATATAAAATTTATGTTTTTTTTATTTACTAACACACATCTAAGCACGATTAACATTTTATTCTAGTATTACTAATATAGATCATAATTGGCATTTTATTCATGTTATAATTCTTAATCCATTAAGATATGGGTACATTTTGTGTGTGACTGTTCAGAAAGATTTTCGCCCAATAAAACTTAATTTCTTACATAATTAAAGCCTTCAGACCTTTCCCGCTAAATTAGGAAACATAAAGGCATATTTATGTTATAAGTATTATGTATACAACAGGCAGTTAAAACAATGGAATCAACACATTCTAACCCAGTAGTAGATAGACACTGAATAAGACCCAATCAATGACAGTGATCATCGAATGATAGCCCTTAGTATCTGCTACTTTGTTCTACCTCCACATGAATGTGATAACAAGTGTAATTTATCAATCATTTGGAGAAATAGGTATGGATGCCATCAGATCCATATTATCGACTTCGCATTTCGTGACGATAGTTCAATTTTTTATTGTTAAAATAAGTACAGAATCGATTTATATAAAAACTTAACCAGATATTCATCATACTTTTAGTGTTAAATAAAATTGGTTTGGAGTTAGAAAGTAATAGAATATTTTTTTTTAGTCATACTAGCCGGTACCCGGCGCATTGCTGCCGCAGAAGAAACAATTGTGGAAATATCGTTTTAAATTTGGAAGAGTGGTATTGTTTAATTAGGAATGATAATACTATAATTTAAATTCATTGAGTTATATGTACTACGTACTAGAGAAGCTCTTCCAAACAAAAAATGTGCGCAACTCTATGTCTTCGGCGCATGCGCGGTAGATAGTAAAATATTACGATATTATTACCTATTTATTCACTTGAACAACAAAAAATTTTACTTACTTCACTACTGAGTTATTATTTACGTAAGGTTTAAACTTTAATTTGAAATCTCGTATTATTATCGCCGCTCCACACTGCATGAATATTGAAGCCACAGTAAATGACACTAAAGTAAAGTGTACGGATTGCAGTACAGTTCAGTTGAACATAGTGAATGTTTGGAATGCGAAATCTAGTGCGTAGTACATATATATCAATGTTTAAATTGAATGATCTATTAACTTTCAAACAAATTGTCGCTACGATACGCGCGCCACCTAGTGTAAGTTAATTGTACTATAGCTATAACCTTCGCGCAAGTGCAAGCTATAAGTTGACAAAGTTTTACCGCAATCTGATGAACGGTATGGCCGCGCATAAAATACAAACAAACAAACTTTTTATATATTGGATTCGAAACGAAAAGTTAACTTACATACGTATAAACGCACAAACGTGCAAACGTACACAACCAGATAGACATACTTTTTACCCGACTGCCTTAAAACAATAGAATTGGACTTCTAGCTCAAAAGTTTATTGAATAATTTGATGATATATTAACAGGCAAGCTAGTTTGTGTAGATAATACATAATGTGCGTGATGTGTAAGAAGTGAGAGAGATATGTCAGGATAATACTAAATGCAAGTCCGTATTCTCTGACTGGCCCTCTTTTGGCCCACCCGATGGGAAGTGGATGTTGTGGCCCATAGGCATCCACATCTATCCTCGAATAAGAATCAAAATGCAGATGCGTCGTCACTCCTGAGGACTACGATGGAATGCCTCGTATCCAGTAAAAAGGGTCTCCGGTTCTCTAAACTTACCATACGAAACACAGCAGCATTTGCTATTTTACGCTGTTGTTCTGTGAGACAGGCGTGAGAGTTTGAGTTATGGACAATATAAGCACTTTAACGTGAAAGTATGTTGAAATTTGAACTTCCAAATATCGTACTCAACACAACATTTAAGTAAATGGAAAATTTTGTAATGTCACACTGTGATTTTAAGCGAGCAATTCTTGTATATAATATGCTTATGAGTAATATGTAATGAAATTCTTTATTTAGATAATATTTTACTTTCCAATTTTATCTAAATATGTGTTAATTCCTGAGATTTTTTTTTCTAACGCTGATCAAAGTTCCGTGTATTAATTATTAATAACTCATAGCAAATACCAATGTTGCTTTTCTAAATCGAAACACTTACATTCATTGATATTTGATTTTTCATGTTTATTAACAGACTTAGAATATAAAAATACGCTAGTATTGTAACATTAAAATATTACCTTTCTTTCCTTTTGAATATTCTATACAAAAATATGCATATTGCTGTTCTAATACTATTAGTGAGTGGAACTATTTCAATCACGTTTTTGATAAACAAGACATATTATGTCACTGTCACATTTTTTTCTATTACAGTCTAAATTTGAACAAACAAATTACAAATTTGTGCGTAATATTAAATATTCAATTGTATATATCCAAAGACATTTAATAGTATACCTATATACGAGTATTTAAATCTCTATATATATATATATATATATATCTGACTATGACAATAAAATATACATATGTTTCTATTATAATCTTAAATTGCAATTCCCTCGTAAAAAAGAATAACATAAGACGGTTACAATCTTTACAAAAATTTTAACATTTTAAAAGTAATTATAATATATATAATATAATAAATAAAAAATATAGCGTCATAACAATATATACTCTTACATTTAAATAAAACAATTATGGACACCAAGAATAATACGAGTATTTTACCCAAGAAACTCTATTACAAGTAAATAATTAATCTTTAGATTGACATTATTTCAGTAGTTTGGAATCTAATTTTTACCCGAATACGGTGGAGCCATATTTTGTCAAATAATATCTCAATAGATTTGATATAATTATTACGGACTAGCGATCCGCCCCGGCTGCGTACGGGTGATTTCTGGATCTCGACAACAGCTCGACCTACCGGGTCCAATTGTGAATCTAAACCATACAAGGACCCACTCAGACACACACAAAAAATTTCATCAGAATCGGTCGAGCCAGTTTCGAGTTTTAGCGAGGCTAACGGGCAGCAATTGATTTTTATATATAGAGATAACACATAAATTTACATTATTATTATTTTATAGAAGAATTTAGTTTAAGCCCCCAAAGTTGTATTTTTCCTTTTTCGTAAAAGCGATTTAGTTTTTTTTTTCTTTTTAAATAAGGGGGCAAATGATAATGCTGCTAATCTAATGGTAAGTGACTACCGCTACCGATGAACAACTGCAACACAGGGGCATTTGCAGGCGCGTTGTTGGCCTTCTAAAAAGACTTGGCTGAGCCAACCCTTTTGGCTCTTATACAGGGTTATTTTTCAAAGAGTAGCCAAATTTTATACTTAAATAGAAATATATAAATAATGATAATCCATTATTGCAGTTTTTGTAAATACGAGTAAATAAGGCTTGTCATTTTTTTTGAAATTATCTTAAATTAATTGTGATTTATGGGCAACAACTACGCTACGCTACGCTTCTTTGTGTACGATTCAATTACGTTATAACCAATCGATCGGCCCTGACGAATGTGTGCGTGCGTAGTAAAATAGAAGGCGTTAGATATTATGAATGACAATCAGTTAAAGTAATGCATTACATACCACGCATTCTGAATTTAAAAGATAAAAAGGACAGATTGTTTAAGTTTTTTTTTTCAAATAATTTTTCTTCACCCTATGCAAATTTGGCCGTATATTGCAAAATAACCCTGTATACAACCCTGCATACGGTCAAACTTTCAAATCTGGAACAACTGTTATATTAAATATTTATATACCCTCTGATGTTTTTAATTATTAATTATTTATTTAATTATTACTTATTATTACCCCGCTAAATTGATATTCATGTTGTTTTTCTTTTTAATTTTAAGAGCTTGGCATTTTTCCAAAAATATAACCAAATCCTTACATTTAGAGGAAATCGAAACATTTTTTTATTAATATCATATTCGCAAAATTAATTATTTTCTATTTTCAATTTTCAAGAAATAATACCAGAACATAATTAAAATGAAATTCACGCGTAAAATATGATGTTAAATTGATTTACTGAATTGAAATATTATAAACCACGCCTAGTTGAGGTGACATAAGAAATTCATTGCCTCACCTTCCCTTGGGTAAGAGGTGACTATGGAAATTGGCAAAAAGTGCGGGCTTCCGATAGATAGTGGTATAGCAATCTTGTGTAATCATACACCAGATGACGAAGAGGAAGAGGGGCAGCGATAAATATACTAGGTAGTTGGACTTTTTTCTGCCTAGGTATCCGTCTGGGTAGGTACCAAACTTTAGAATAGACTGCTATTTGGCGGCAGAAATAGGCTTGCACTGCTGTGTTTCGGTCTGAAGTGTATAGAGAGTCAGTATTAATACAGGTGTGCGTTCCACCTTAGTCCTCAGAAGTGATAGCTCATCTGTGGCCTACTTAGTTTGAAGTTGGTTTCAAGTGTCCATGGACTGCAGTAGTCACTTACCGTCAGGTGGTCTGTAAGTTCGTTTGTCGCTTCAGTTTTATAAAAAGTGCGAGATTTTGGTATTACGATCGTCAATCCGCCTACCTTATTTATAGAATAAGGATGACAAACGAGCACAGAGTCTACCTGATAGTAAGTGGACGCGGGCCATAGTCACCTACATATTATATCCTCGATGAAGAATCAAAATAAAGATGATCAGTTACTCCTGAGGCCTAAGAGAATGCCGCGTTATCAGTAAAAAGAGTCTCCCGTTCGCTATTTTACGCTGATATACCCTTCCCATAATATAGCTAAAGCGTGGCTCTACCACGTCGAAAGTCGCTTTGCATGTCAATTTAGGCAAATCTTATGAAATATGAGAGATGCCTTACTGCTGAATAACCAGCACTAGATTGTTAGGGGCTAATAAAGGAAGAAATACATTGACACATAATCAATGAACTAATAAAGCAAGTCTTGGTGTTAGGTTATCATTATATCTGAGACAGAAAACACCTTTTCGTTCGGGTCTTGTCATCGTTCGTTCCGGTCTTTAACCTTCTTCCGATGCAAGAGCAAAGGTCCGCTCAGTTCTTCGTCGATTTGGTTCTGGGACTTGCCTTTAGTCTCCGGTATGACCAGGTAAATATATCCAGCCGCGATAAGTGTGGTTGTAGCACTAATGTAGTATATAGCGTGAAGGCCAAGATTAATCGCCATCGTGCCGAAGTAGCGGAGAAGTAAGAAGTTGCTGAGCCAAGTACAGGTGATGAGGAAACTCGAAGCTAGACTGCGGACCTGTCAATGAGAGAATTATTACTAAGTAATTTGATTTTTTTAACCGTGTAGTGGCGGTGTTAAGAGTATCCAACAACCTATATCATCCCATTGGTGACACAAGAGATGAAGAAGGCAACCAAACCAGCAAACAGGCTGCAGCGTCTTCCTAATAACAATTCCACATTCCCCAGACCCCAATTCCCACTTAGTTTCTTGCTGATTCTTCCCAGGACAGAGGTTTTTTCCGAACCAGTGGTAAACGCATAAATGACTTCAATAAGCATGCTTGTAATCTATAATTGAATAAAATTATTTTATTCCATCCTATCACATCCCATCCCATCCCATCTCATCCTATCCCGTATCATTCCATATCATTCCATTCCGTTCCATTATATTATATTCCATTTTATTCTATTTATTCCATAACTATGATGATCTACAATTTCATAAGTATTCGACATCTATCGGAAGCTATAAGATTTTTCTGGCATTTTGATTTCTTACTTAAATTCGCTTCTGAAGACTCCCTCGGAAAGGAATGGGATATTATATTTTCTTATGCTGCCACTACGAGTCAAATAATAAGATATGGAAGTACGAAGTGCTTAATTAATTAATGTCCGAATAACAAATAAATGTTCCAAGAAAATTATAATACAATTGTGGGTATCGTAAGAGGCGACAGTGGGCAACAAAACAGGAGATCGGCAGCAGCGTCTTCCTAATAACGACTAAAAATGAAAAACTACTGTTGCTAAACCGCTTGCCAAGCGTGGCAAATATGGCAAATATCTCCCCTATGAGGTAATCTATGAGGGAGGCCTATGTTTAGCAGTGAACTTTAATAGGCTGTAACGGTAACGGTATGTAAATAAAAAAGTAATAAATGATTATAATTATGCAAAATTATTTAAAATCGAATCTACAGTTATTTTCTTTATATGTAAAATTAACACTTACTAAAAAAAATAAAGTTATTAATTATAAACTTACGTTCACGCTAAACAATTCCGATATTAATACATAAGGCACAGAACCCAAACCGATGTTATATAAAAATAGCACCATCGACAATAGTACTACTGGCACCCAAATCTCTTCACCTGCATTTTCATTATGCTCGTATTTAAATGACCATGTCGTTGTAGTGGCATTTTGTTCTTCTATACCGACTCTAAATGACCCTATAGGATCAGATTCATTCAAGCTCTCCTGATATAAATCTCTAGAAAAATTTCCACTTTGTCTTGCTATATTCTCGCGTATATCGCCGATTCCCTCTCTTATATTTTTCTCTTTCATAATTTTCTTATATGGCCATAACCGGTGCGTGTACCAGGACTGCATACGTATATGAGGATCGCAGTATATGCCTAGAATAGCAAGGCAGCAAGCTATTCCAGAACAGGACCACAACAGCAAAGTCTGAAAATGAAAGTAGATACTTATACCACGTCAATTTTAAGTTCATTTCCAGAGTGAGATGTATCAAATGCGTAGGATTAGTTTTCTTTAACAAAAATATTGTTACTGTGTGTCAATCTTGTATTTGTGTATGTTCACTATATTTTCATTATATTTAGAGTTTTAATAATTTTAAAAACCTCTCTTAAAATAGTGTTATCGTGTATGTGTCATAAGAGGAGACTATGGGAAACGTCAAATTATGGCTTCCAACAGATGGCAGTATAGCCATCACGTCAACGTCAGACGCAAAATACTTAGACCGCATATACGCAGCAACTTGAATAAAGCAAGAAGCCTGGTAATGCGATTTTCCATCTGCCTGATAAGCGTGATGATTAAGATAAATCCTCTCTACAACGGGAGAGGCCCACATCCAGCTGTGGACATTACGAACCGATATTATAGAAGAAGAATACTGATATGGTCACTTCTATTTTTCACGGATAATTAGTGCGTTAGCTACAGTTCCATAGATTATTTATTTCTGGATTGAATATTTTAGTCATTATATATATGAGAGATAGACTTCGTATTCGCAGTAGAACCAGAGTAGCCGACATAGCTCAACGGATTATTGAGCCATGGGCTGGCCAATCGAAGAACCCACAACTGATCAGGAAAAAAGGGTCTCGAGTAGCAGCCTCGTACTGATAAGTGATGGAGTGAGGACTTGGTAAAAGATGCATGCAAGAAATCGATAGATGTAGTTGGCTAGGGGCCGTGCTTTGTGACGTTCCTCCGGAATGGCCAATGTTCAGCAGTGGGCTTGAGATTGGCAGTAATGATTATAATAATGATGATGATGAATATGAAGGATTTTGAGAAATCTAAGAAAAATTACAATCCATCTAAATTGTTACCTTTCTTCCAAGTTTATCTACAGTGACCATGGCCACTGCCGCCCCTAGAACTAACGCAGTTCCACACAACATTGATCCGGCATCTGATGTGCCAAGTAATGCTCGAGGTGCAGTCCTGGGAGAAAGATATAGTAATGATGTAAAGAGAAAAGATTAAATACGTATATACGTGAAAAAGAAAGTGAAAACTGAATGGGGTATAAGACTTTTTTTATAGGATAAGGGTGGATATCGAGCGCACAGTTCACTTGATTGTAAGACGATGCTGCGGCCCATAAACATCTACATCTATCCTCGATTAAGCATTAAAAAAGTAGATGCGTTATCACCTTTGACGACTAAGATTAAATGTCTCGTTTCGAGTAAAAAGGGTTTAAGTGCACTTGTCCACCGCCGCCTTTACCGGGACGTTAACGAGAACGAGATTATTTCTGGCCGAGATCAAGATGATGTGACGGTGATCGTTTGTCCACCGCGAGGATCTCGGTGGTTCAGGCAGTTTATTGTAACTGTCGTGCGTGGTAGGGCATAGAAAGAAAACGAACTAGGAAATGGCTTTTGTACGTTCGAAGGCGTAGGTGATGTAAATAATTTTGGATTCATCCGATAATTTTATCTTAAAATTTTATCTTTGGACACATCCTTGGTTTTATCCCACAAACATTTTTTTTCTTTCTACAAGGTATATTAATGAATAAATGTAGTATTTAAATTTCGTGGCCATTATTATTGCAATATATTTTTGATTTACATAATCAAAGTATATTGCTTGAAAATAAAAATCGTCGCGGTGCAATGTTATGGCGCCGACGTGGATAGACAAGTTTAAACGTGTTTTGTATCGCCGGTACGTCGACCCGTCACAATCTCGGGCCAAGTTCTAGCGGTCGCACCGATCTACTCTAAACTTCGGCGGCCGGGATGACGGCGCTCGGGCGACGGGCTTGCAGTGCACAGGCGGCTATAGTAATCGTATGTGTCGCTACCTCGGCACCGTCATCTCATTTTCGTTGATGTTCCGGTGACGGCGGCGGTGGATGATCGCCCTAACGATTCTCTAAACTCACTATACGAAACACAGTAGCATTAAGCTACTATTTGCATGGCTCTCATAGAGTACCAACGTGAAACTATTACAACGCATATATGCTCGTCGGTTAAGAGTATGCTAAATTTTGTCCACCTTCAATATATCGCCAGTTTGCTCGATAAACTTCCGTCTAGGGCGTCCCTTGCCGACTCTGTAGTAATACTTATTAGTCTTATTTACAAAACCTTTGACAGCCTCATTGGTCTATTGGTCGTAAAGGCGGTTTCTGACTATGAGGTCCCGTGTCGGTCAGTTATCAGTAGCAATCCGGACTCAGGAAGTTGGCAGTGTTAAGTCCCCGTGCCTGGGAGAGCACATTAAGCCGTTGGTCCTGCGCCTGACCTCTCTTCTGTCGTGTCAGATAATCATTCCATCGGACTATGAAAGTTAGAGGATAGAGAGTGCACTTGTGCTTGCGCATACACTCATGCACTATAATCCGTCTCCACTGAGACTGACCACCGTGACCGATATTCAGTCTGGAGGACGTTATCGATAACAAAAGTGTGTCTAATATTACCCGTTGTGAATGGTGAAGTTGTAGACGGTGAGGTTGAGTGCAGGCACGGGTGCGGCGCGCGTGGAGTGTCGCAAGACGGAAGCCGCGAAGCTGGAGACTGCGCCCGCTCCGCTGCCCGCCGCCGCACACACCAGCACGCAGCACGACACGAGCGCGCGCCGCGATCGCCGTCGCCACACTGCGGTGCGAGATGCCGGGTATCATTTTTATTTTCTTTTTAATACCATCAATGATCAACGTAATAGAATCTATATTATAGTTGCAGCACGAATGGGTCGGCTCGACTGGAGAAGGACCAAGCTGCCGGAATATCAGCGAGAATTGTTTCTCTGAATTGAATTTTTGAATAAGGTACACAAGCAGACAGTAGTTATATACAGTTCTAAAATTAAAAGTGTAATGGTGTTGATTCAAACTACAATCCAAAAAGTGTACACAACATAATAATAATAACTGCAGTAGAGACTTAGTAGTAGAAAAATAAACAAGATAAGAAATACATTTTTATCTTGTTTATTTTAGTTAAGTTAAATAGTAAACACGTAAATTGTTTAGTTTAGTTAAATATTAAACACGTAAATTAGAATAAAGGTGATTAATGAGCGCACAGTCCACCTGATGGTAACTGGATACTGTGGCCTGTAGACATCTACTTTAATCCTTGGTTTTTTTCCAAATAGTTTTCATTTAATAATATTGTTATGAGTGCTTACATATATAATACATTTACTCTCAATCTTGTCGTCCAGAGGGTTACGCAGACTTCTGACACACCTCTCTCGCTTTATCCACATCTATCACGCTCGTCATTTGAGGATAATCCAAATTTGGCCATTTTAAATAAATTGTCAATTTGGTCGACTAAATTCCGTCTATAGCGACCCTTGCTGACTTAACAACAAACTTCTGCAGTATACGTTTGCTTTGTCACTTTTTCCTCATTTGTTCTTTCCACATGTCCAAACCACCGAAACATTCATTTCTTTATCCTAGTCACAACAACTTTTAGCAAAGCACACTTCTCTTATCACAATTTCTCAACCTATTAATCTCTAACATACTTAAACTTAAACTTAAAAATGCAATCAATGGAAAGCGCTTTAAAATTAATATAGCCAGCCAGCAATTTCGACATTTTAATCAGGCACAATGTACAAGCCATTGCAAGGCATCGTTATGCATACATTTATACAAAACAGTACATACACAGTTCCCTGAGGGGCGACGTCTGCTCCTTCTTATCTGAGTTCGAATCCAGACCACTGCTCCTCTTCAACATCGGCTGAAATGTATCCGAGTCCTGTCGTCTCATGTGATGTTGCCTTCCTCCTGCGCAATCTGAGGTTCGAATTTTAACTTCCTGTTGTTCGATCACGTCAGTCAAGTCCTCCCGGAAGTCGGAGCCATCGAACCAGCACATGACTCTCGCCGCGTCCTGAAACAAGAATATGAAAAGGTAATATTTATATTTTCACATCGTCAAATTTAAAAAACTTGCCTCTTAAGCTAAGGTCTCTGGAATCTCCAAATCCCTTGCCATTTCATTTTCCGACTTATTGTTATTATCCAATGTCTCTGAAATAGCGGTGGGGTTAGTGTTAGGTTAGTTAGCTTAGTAGGGTTTCGTAAGAGGCGAAAGAGGAAACTCAAACAGGAAATCAGCAGCATTACCTGACAACAACTCAAAATTATTAAAAGTGTGGTTGCCGGTAACTATACTGTCTGCCCATCGTGGCAAATATGGCTAAATCCTTACTAAAACGCTCTTAAAAACGTACGATAAACTTAAAGCATAAATCTAATGTGTACGTTCTTATGAAGAATGAAGAAGATGTGTATTTAGCAGAGATGGTAGATATGATAAGGATATAGAACGACGAGTGAACGCAGGAAATAGAGTAAATGAAGCTCTACACTCTATTTTGGAAAGTCAGAATGTGTCCAAAAAGGCACGTATGGCAATTCACAATGCTGTGTTAGTCCCTGCTTTAATGTATGGTAGTGAAAGTTGGGTGTGGCAGAAGAAGCACGAGAGTAGAATAAATGCTGTAGAAATGCAGTCATTAGGAGTATGATAATATATTATATGAATCTAAATGACAGAGTGAGAAATGGTGTGATAAGAGAAGAGTGTGGTTTGCAAGATGATGTTGTGACCAGGATTAAGAAAGGAATGCTTCGGTGGTTTGGTCATGTAGAAAGAATGAATGAGGAAAAAGTGACAAAGCAAATTTATGTGGCAGAGGTGAACGGCAGAGTCTGGAAGGGACGCCCTAGGCGAAAATTTATCGACCAAATTGGCGATATATTGAAAATGGGCCAAATTAAGAGTACCCTTAACCGACGAGCGTGTATGCGTAGGTATATAGATGTGGAGGAGGCGAGAGAGGTGTGTCAGGATCGTGCCAAATGGAAGTCCATAGTCTCTGCCTACCCCTCTGGGTGACAGGCGTGAGTGTTTATGTATTAAGGTGCTTTGGGGTAAATCCGACATATTTTCTGATTAGTTGATACGATGTATATTTAATAATTATTTTTAAAAAATCTATCCAAGTTTACAACCAACTCATGTCACTTTTATTTATTGAAATACATATCCTAATTATTTTGTTATTCATCTTAATAAAATGTCTTTGCATTGCGTTAATACGATCATTTAAAATTTGACATATTTTTCTTGTGGATAAGGTATAATTCCGATATAACGCGGGGTAAAACCGAAAATTCGACAGGTCCTTTTTGATTTTCGACAGAAGGTTTAGATTTACTTTTCGTTCGTCTATACCCCTCTACAAAAAGCATTGCTACATACTTTATGTTTCTAATTGAACTATATTTTGCTCACTTGAATTTTCGGAATTACCCCACATAAACTCCACTGGTTCTAAACATTTAAGGCACCACCACGGCAGCGTACCTTGCGTTTCCGTAGTTAGACAGTTATTAGGCTAGTTAAAGAGATTTCTTCAAACTTTTATAACAGGTAAGCGAGAATAAAAAAAAATATTTTTTTATACATTTCTTTACATATTTTTAATGAGTCATAGTATCCGAATTCGGGATTTTTCAAACCTTTAAAAACTCATAAGTTCGTAAATATTAACTTTATCGTAAAAACGTCATAGGACCTTTTTTATTTATATTTTGCCAATAAATATAAAAAAATTGTTTATATTTTATTATTTTTCTTTATGCATTTTTAATGGGTCAAAAGTATCCGAAATTGGGATTATCGTAAAAGTCACTGGTTTTTAATTCATATTTTATCAAAAATATTTAAAAATTGTCCCGTTTAAAAATAAAAATTCCATTCAAAATTTCCAATTAAAAAATTGGTTTAAACAATACCTATGGCACCGAGTTGCCCCATGGCAATATGCATTTATATCATCAGTAGGACAATTTGAAGGAATCGCACAAAAATTTGATGTGGAATAGTTTTCGGTACTCTTGCGCCTATTCCTCCTGGACTATGTCTATATTTGGCAAAGCGGTAGGTACGACTTGCCCACTACCGTTGGTTAAATTCGCGAACGGCCAATATCCAAAATAACAATTTATGCTGACGAAAGACATTTTGACAGCCACTGGAAACTACACTGGAAAAGTATTTCGATAGTCCATTAATTCGTAACTAACCCTATGGGGTATTTCCGAAAAACACAAAAACAATAGCTGGCTAATCCTAACCTACAAAATAAAGCTTTAAAAACGATTATCTATCATAAAATCAAACAATCACTAAGAATACTTAGTAAGTTCCTAAGATAATGAACGCGGGTAATTCGAAAAACCGAAAAGAGTTGAAAAGCTGTTTCCACCGAAAGTTAAATTTGCACGCACTATTGAGACTAGCTACCTGAAACGATTGCAGCGAGGAGACAAATAAAATGTCGTCTAGAATAATTTTACCAGACCAAAAATATTGCCTAGTTAAGTCGTAATTTGTAAATATCGGAATTCCCCATTTTCGTAATAACCCCAAAGCACCTTATGTATTCTTATGAAGAAATTATGATACAAATTCGATGATTATTTAAAAGATAAGAATGCGTGGACATAATGAGCTACCTTAGATTTTTTCTTATGTTGATGGGAAGAAAAAGTCTTCTTGTGAGTTTTTTGCTGCTTCTTACAAGTTCTTCTGCAATAGAAACTTGTTGAAGCGTAAGGAATTTTGACCTTCAAAAAGTGCTTTGCAAAAGCCGATTTTGAATAAAGATATTTTGTTTTTGACTCAAAATTTGAGTGATTAACTAAAATTAAGCGGTAACCTAGATATCTGTAATATTAGAAGCACCTGTATTTTGCCTACATTGATGAGATACGAGGGAGTTTCCGGTAACCATAGTAGCGACAGGAGCAGAAGGACAGGCGCTACCGCCATAGACAGCGAGAGGGCGTGCGGTGACAGAAGACCGCCCGCTGTGTACGCGAAGAGGATCCCGCAACTGAAAATTTAGCAAACAACAGGATAAAGTAAATTTAAAACCTATATACGTGTGTTAGGTACGGGCCTCTTCTCATTTCTAAGAGATTTTTATTGCAAAGAAGTGTCCACCGCGGATTCACATTTCTTCAAAATATTTTTTGTTTTCTCAGACATGCAGGTTTCCTCACTTTGTTTGCCTTCACCGCTGAACACGTGGTTAATCATTTAAAATAATAAGGTAAAATAAAAAAAATAAAGAGAACGTAGATGTAGAATAGACGTAATAATCCCTAGTTTGTGTGAGACCGGTGCCTAATAAAGGTTTTAACAATACCTGTTCTATAGGTCACCACTTCCCACCTCTCTCTCGATTTAAATTATCTTTAAATTACACGTTTGTAAAATTTACTGAAGAGGTCACTACTTTCATTGTAATAGTTATGAGAAAAATCATAAAAATAATATCAATAACTATTAACATTAATAATATTTCCGGCAACCTCTTCAAGTGGATTTAAAATGCTTGTGTCTGAAGTGGTTCACGACAATATGGCGGATTCGAACCCACAACTACCGTTCACATAGCCATTAGGCAACAGTTGCTTATAACTTAATAATGGCTTGTCCCGTATGCTAAATGTTTTTATAGATTAAGGGTGACAAACGAGCACACAGTCCACCTGATGGTAAGTGGTTGCTGTGGCCCATAAACATCTACATCTATCTTCATTTGCGAATTTAAATGCAGATGCGTTGTCAGCCGTGAGGAGTAAGATATAATGCCTCTTTTCCAGTAAAAGGGTCTCCAGTTCTCTACACTTACCATACGAAACACAGCAGCATTAAGCTGCTATTTTACGCTGGTATTCTGTGAGAGCGTGATCCTTCACCGGTCGAAATGTAATTTCAGAGACCGGGAATTCGGAACGAAATTAATGAAGTACTGCTCTCCCCAACCTACGCAATCGATCAAGTAAATCGGATCTAGGATTCCGCCTAGATCTTTATATACATATAATTATATCATCGCAAGAAAAGACAATTGGCTGATATCGGCGGGGTTGAACTTATGTTGACAAATGAACACACAATCCACCTGATGATAAGTAGATATGGCCCATAGAGGTCTTCATCTCACCTCTGTTTAGAATAAAAAGCCGATGCGTTGTCTCACAGATCAACTAAGATGGAATGCTTCGTTTCCAGTAAAAAAAGGTCTCCGGTTCTCTACAATAGGAAATAGAGCAGCATTAAGCTATTATTTTACAACAGTATTCTGTGAGAGCGTGCTCCTTGGACAAGCGGACCCATTCGTGCTACAACCATAATATAGCTGCAGCATGGCACTACCACGTAAAAATTTAATTCGCGTACCCAGCAACTGAATTACTAACGGCTCTCTTAACAAAAAAAAAAAGAATTTGCGAATGACTTTAACTTTTTATTACTTGGTGTTAGAACTCCTCTTCTGCCTAGGAGTCCGTCTGGGTATATGCCACTCTTTTTTCTATTTCTACATCCAAACAATAGTGCGTGAACTACTTTATTCCGCGTATGTGTATACAGGATGTAAGGCATTATATCAAAATTCTCAGAGGTGTCAACGCATCTATAGCCTCGTTTTTGTTTGAGTTGGTTGTTGGTGTCCGTTGCCTGCAGTAGCCACTAACCACCAGGTGGACTCTCCACTGTTTGGACTTATACAATTAAATTTCTATGTATCTATCTCTCTACGTCTCTCTATATATTATGTCTTTGAGAATTAAATTACCTAATCCTTTAAAAATTAACCGCACTAATAACTTTGTGGATACTGAATTTCGATGTTTAAAGTTTTCAAATTTTTACATTTGTGTAATATACCTAATGATACTTAACGCCAAGATTGAAATTTCTAGTTTCAAAAACTATAACAGGCTACTACATAAAATTTGGATTTATTATATTATTTGTCACTTCAGCTCAAATAAAAACATATATTTTTCCATGGAATTCTACATCATGAAAGTCTACCTAACTACTTTAAAACATACCTGCATGCTAAAGCAGGCATCGCAGCCAATCCTCTAGTCCTCGGAGCTATTTCCGCGCAATACAACGGAGCCAAAGCTAGTGCACCAGCTCCACCTGCCCCAGCAGCAACCCTCGCTGTCCAGATACCGCGTGTTCCGCACCAAGCCGCTAAGCACCAGCTTATCTGACGATATAAAATCATTCATCATTATTACATCCCTACATAAGTACATACGTGAACATATGTAGGCCTCCAAAATCATTAAGGATCGCCACAAAACAAGGTCTTGGGCTACCTGCATCCATTAACTTCCTACGTGTTTTACCAGGTCATCACTGCATGTAATGGAGGCTGTTTTACACTTAGGTGGTACGAGTAGCTCCAAGTTTCTCTGTGTAATATAATTCGTAATGAAAATATCTACATCACAGTATCTGCGGTATGTCAGTGACGGAGAGCTCATTTGTCACCTGTCCTTCTATGAAAATGGCAAGTTGGTGATTGCAGTACATATAGTACCTTACATCGCATTATTTTTGTCTTATCTACATATCTAACTGAATGTTTCAAATCAATCGATCTTAGACGTATATAATAATAAATTCTGTAACAATAAATTTACATCAGTAATAAGTACATAGAGTTCTCCTTTAAGTATTTTTCAATACTTGTGACAGGAAAACTCACTCTTCCTTAGTTAACATTTAATACGAGGGTGGATTGAAAAGTGCTCGGCCTAACCAAGAAAATAAACACATACTAAATCAGTAATATTTTTATTTTTCTACATAATCACCATCAAGTTCAATACACTTTTGCCACCTCCTTCCAAGCATTTAGACCGTTGAAAAAATGATTCTTCCTTAGAGTCAAAATATGCGTCTACAGCTGCTTTGACCTCGTCGTTTGTCGAAAATCTTTGACCTCCCAAGTGCTTTTTAGGTTAGGGAACAGAAAGAAGTCTGATGGTGCCAGATCAGGTGAATACGGCGGATGCGGTAACAGTTCACAGCCACAGTTGTGCATTTCAGCCATTGACTGTACTGACGTGAACACGGGCGTTATCTTGATGAAACAGGACTTTTCTTCTGAGCATTCCTCGACGTTTTTCTTTTATTTCCTCTCGTAAACGACGTAGTAAGGTGCAGTAGTAATCAGAGTTTATAGTCTGACCCTTTCAAGATAATCAATCATAATCACACCTTTCGAGTCCCAGAATACTGAAGCCATCACCTTATTTGCCGACAAAATCGACTTAGCCTTTTTAGGGGGTGGTGAACCAGGTCTTCTCCACTGTTTTGATTGTTGTTTTGTTTCCGGTGTACAGTAATGAACCCATGTTTCGTCCATAGTAACAAAACGATTCAAAAATTATCTGCATCGGCTTCAATAATTCCAAACAGTCGCGTGAAATAGTCAATCGCGTCCTTTTTGTTCAACTGAAAGCAGTCGCGGAACCCACCTCGCAGACAACTTGTGGAAACCCAACTCGTTGACAATGATGTTTTGAGTTCATTCATAAGAGATGCCTATAATCTCGGCTATCTCTCTAATTTTTAATCTGCGGTCTCCCATTATTAAATCAAGTACTTTTTTAATATTTTCGTCAGTAGTTGACGTCGAAGGCCTTCCAGAGCGGGGTTCATCTTTCACACTCTCTCTACCACGCTTAAATTCTGCTATCCATTTTTTACGGATGAATATGACAGAGCACAATCGCCTAATGTACTGACCATGTCATCATGGATGGCTTTTGATGATAGCCCCTTCTTATGGAGGTACTTAATGACGGCACGCTGCTCGATTTGCTCCATTCGCGGAAATTATGTCCGATTACTTTGTTAATAAATTTATAAAATCACAACTAATTATTGCACACGTTTCGAACTTCACACAATGAACTAGTCTGAACTGAACTAAATAATGGGTAGATTTGATTTTAGAATTGAATGGATCTGTGTTAGGCCGAGTACTTTTCAATCCACCCTCGTACTTTAGTTATAAAATAACATTCCTTTCCTTTTATTATAATTATTATATACGCACGCGCACACACACACACACACACACGCACGCACGCACGCACGCACGCACGCACGCACGCACGCACGCACGCACGCACGCACGCACGCACGCACGCACGCACGCACGCACGCACGCACGCACGCACGCACGCATGTGTATAACTCTGTATGCCGTGTTATTTTAAGAAATATTTCTTTTCGTGAAAATCATTCCACTTGAGCCATTCAATGAGATGTATCTGACACTCTTTTCTAGTTTTAGGATAAATATTCAATTTTTGTTTAAGTAATTATACATAAGGGATAAATGTCCATAGGCCAGAGCATTCACTTACCATCAGGTTAACTGTTTGCTTGTCACCATTTCTTGTATTAAACGTAATTCAATTTGTAGTAGTGGAGGCGTAATAATTTATAATCCACTTTTCCATATTATCATACCGTCGTTTTCATAAGAGGCGACAGCGGGCAATTGAGACGCATTTTTCTGATATAAAATAATAAAATATAATGCGGTTGCCGAGCCTTTTGCCAAGCACGGCAACTATGTCAAATGTTCAGCAGTAGACTTTTGAGGGGTAGTGATGAAGATGGATGGAAGGATAAACTTTTCAGAAACACCATTTCGCATAAGTTATACATATCGTTGTAGAAGGATACCTACAATGAAACTCAGGCAGACACAGAAAGCTCCTGCTTTCCTTCCTCTGGTGTCAGCTAGGACTGCAAAGAAGGGAGCTGCAGGCAATGCGACAAGGCAGGGCAATGCTGCTAACCAGGCCCCACCCGCCAGAGCCTCGTTGCCCAGCACGCCTGACACCCAGCCGGTACTACAACCGTGTGTGAAGCACGATAGATTGACTGAAAAAAAAGATAATTTCACTACTAATTTCATACTAATCGCAAATTTTATGAACACCGGCTAAGGTTTATGAAGTAAAATGGCTATTATCAAGTTTTATTGCTAGCAATATCAAGAACAATATAAAGAACAAGACGACAATAATCTGTATATGCACACATGAGCGTGTACAACGGGCTTTAATCGATCTTTAGGTCTATGTTAACAAACTATTTGAAAATTGTTTAGTTTCATTTTTTTTAATTTAATTTTTTAACTTAATTTTTTATTTCAATAAACTGTATTAACAATTAATTCAAACAATGCCTTTATCTAAAATAGTCTACAATAACAGTTAACATGTAGGTGAAACTAACATTAGAACGCCTTCTTCTAATGTTAGTTTCACTTACTATTTTTACGCCTTTTATCAGTGACCTCTCTTCTGTAGGGCAATTTTAAGTGCTGTTTTAGTAACGTACTCATAACAAATAACTGGCACACCGAGAGGACATTACAGGATTTATATAAGAGATGGGACGAGAATAAGATAGGTCGGAATGTTGTGACTTTTAATACAGGTATTTGAGCGCGTTTCAGTGGTAGCAGTGTAGTTTTAGCTGTTCTTCGCCAAGAGGTTTACAATAGGTTATATAAAATCTATTGATATAATGCGAAATATACTTGATTTACTACCATAATGTCAGCAAAACAACGAATATTTTTAAATACAAACAATAGTTCACGGACTCTACTGCCCAGGTGGTCTATGTGCTTTTTAAATGTATAAGTAATTATTAGCAAAGATATTTAATAGTATTTGTATTTAAAATAACTGGTAATTAAATTCAGACTTTGCAAAGGAGAAACATCCTGGAATTATTATATGCTGGGTTGAGCTGCGTAAAGAAAAATTAATATAATTGGTTTTGTCTGTATTCAGTGTTGAAATATTTTCTTGGAGCTATTTATTAACCCTATTAAAACCTTGCTGCACATAATTAACCTACTGTATTTGCGGGAAAAAGAGGCATCATCTGCGCAAGATATTATTTTACCTGAGTTAAGTTCGAGATTGCTAAGGTCATAGATATACATCAAAAATAGGATTGGCCCTAATACAACGCATAAGCATCTTTATGAGTGACTTGAGGGTATCTCAAATATTTTTTCTATAAGATAAATATTTGAGATATGAGATAGAAGTAATGTACAGTATATCAGAGTGAACGAGAATATAGAAGCTTCATCATATAAGCGTCTCGCAACTCACGCACACAAACGCGGTGTTCACCTACAGCGTTCGGAATTTTATTATGTTGGTCGATAGAAAATGAGTGCTAAAAAATTGTGTATGGGTTTATCTAAACACATGTGAAAATAAATAATAATATAAAATAAAATAATTAATAATTTCGCAGACATGCAGTTTTTTCAAGGTCACGATGTTCAAAAATATACTCAAAAGTTGGAACTAATTTTTCCCATCATAATTCCCGTCCTTAATTGTATTTATCCTACCTATACTCAACCGTCACCATCTTGTGTGTATTTATACGTATATATATATATATATATTTTTTTACTTGATTGTCAAATTTATGTACACCTTTCCTATTTGCAAGTGGCTGTAAACAACAGTTCTTTGCTAAATAAGGGTTGTCTGGAAGAAATTGTTTCCAGAGCGATAAGACCGCCTATCGTACCTTGTATATATTTATTTCATTTTGTCTCGTTTTAATGTGTATTGGTGTACAATAAACAATATATTGATTGATTGATTGATTTATGTTTTCCTTCATAGCTTACCAAGTGTAAATCGACACTTAAAATTGTAATTAACAATCTCATTGGTGCCGGCGGGGATCAAACCCGAGTTGCTTACGTATTGTGAAATTTACAGCGAGTGCTTAGCTTCTGAGCTACCACGGTTCATTTACCACCATCATTCATACACCAATTTTACATAACATACTAATTATTATATTCGTTTAATAAATACTTATGAACTACTTAGGTCGCAAACTAACGTCTTATCAGGAGAGACTACTTAGAGTTGGAGTTTCATCACTCCGCAATAGACGTGCAATACAAGATATTATTTGCTTACATAAATTAATAAACTGCAAAATTGTTTCCCCAAATCTTTTATCCCTAATTAATTTTAATATCAAGTCGAATCCCAGGCGTCGTCTTAATACGTTTATATTAAACGTTTATAAGAACAATACTTCATTTTATAATCCTTTAACACGAATGTGTCGCTCTTATAATGATATTGTTTTGACAGAATCAGGTAGGGACATTGACGTCTTTGACAATAATATAAATAAACTTTGCACTCAACTGTTCCACTACTTCAAGTCAACTCCACATTAATTTTTTACCGTCTTTTATATTAAAAAAAAAAAACTTTCACTAAATAATCATAAAATTGTTTAACTAAATTTTTTTCATAGATATGTTTATATATGAAAAATGATATTGTTTCAATGATATGTTGCAACTGTATGTACGCGTTTTTGGTTTGTATTCCAGGTCAAAACTTTGTACATATTAGGTATTTATGTTACGTAAAAGTGAATATAAACTGTTGTGTACATCCAATAAATAAATAAATAAAAAATAAATAAATAAACTTATCTACTAGTAATTGTGTATCTTAGTAGATATATTATACAAAAATTAACACCTTTATATAAGGCGGAGAGTTACTAATTACTATATTCGTTTAATAGATAACTAGAAACTTACCTACTAGGGTCGTAGGATTAACAAATTGTAAACATAATTGTGTAGAATTATACCAGTAGATATATACAAAAAATAAATACATTTATATAGGGCTGAGTGTTACATACCTACAATGAATTTGTTTTTCATGCATAAATTACTGGCGTCTAATTCATAACGTCCTGATTTCAGACAGTCATGACCACCCGGAACTCATAAAACCCGTTTATTATGAGATCGTAAAGTACGGAGAGCGCAAGCTGTCACTTGAAAACTTTCTCATATTTCGAAATGATACCCGTCGCATTTGCAAATTTTAAGTCAGACTAAGGACTTTCGAATCAGATTCGAATCTATTTTAAATAGTGAATCGTTGTGGGAAATTTTGCAAAAGGCGCAAACAAACATTTTTACAATTTTATAAACTAATCTGTAGCCAACGGTTTAAAATCACTGTGGTGAAATTTATGGTCCGTGTACGTAGTTCCGTATTTATAAAGGCAGCGACTGACTTAGTATTTCATGAGTCTTTAAGTTATATACACATTAGTATATTATAGACATTATACTTAAATTTATTTCCATTCTATTTTGACATATTTTTTAAGTGAAAACTTCTTTAGCATCGTTGTGATTTGAAACTGGATGAAACGAAAAAGCAACAGTAAAAAGAGACAAACGTATGCATATATTGGATTTAGCCTGCGAAAGAATGAGATAGAATACAGTGTAGTAAGCTACAGTAGTCTAATGGCAAGGTGCGGACCGTGGACTCGAAAGGTTGTGGGTTCGAAACCGCCATTTTTTTTAACTCTTACCAATAGTGGTTAAAGGGAACTTTAGTAATGTCAATAGCATTGCTAGTATTTTTTTTAAATAATGTTTCCTATTATTTCGGTCTCCTCTTTGTGCTTTGTGCGGTACTTTAAAGATGGTTAATATAAATTTTAAGTGTTAAAATAAACAGTTAAAAAATTAACAAATTTATTAAATAGATTAAATTAACCATTTCGAATAAAATTATCTTAATATACCAATCCACGGTTTCATAAATTCATGCCATCTAGCGTCTATTGTACGTACCATCTTGAGAGTCAATCAAATTTTGTTCGATAAAAAGACTTTACCTGTAGAATGAAGTAGATGGCGCTATTACAAAGCAATTTTATAAGATAAAAAAATATTTTGATTTATTACAATTAAATTAAGTCTAAAAATAAGGATTGTAACTATTATTTGCTATAAAAATAAACTTTTATGTTATATTTTATGCCACACTTGTGGTGGAAAATGATCGTATTAAATAAATCATTTGCCGTGAAATATTTTAATTTTATATTTTATTTCATTTGAAGGTTTCTCTTCTACCGCGTGTGAACTACACATTTTTTATTAAATTTAAGTGACAAACGAATTAACAGTTCACATGATGGTAAGTGGCAACTGCAGCCCATGAACACCTGCAAAAGAAGGCCACAGATGTGTGTCACTTCTGAAGACCGTGATGAAATTCGTCACAGCCTGTAAATATACTGGCTCTCTATATCCTTTAGATCGGAACACAGCAGTGCAATCACAGCTATTTGTGCTTGCAGCAGAAATAGGTGGTACCTACCAGTAGCGAAGCCTGCATAGAAGCCGAGAAGCCGGGCTTGCCCTATCAAACTACTCAATCAATAATATCAACTAATAAAATAACTCTTAAACTGTTTCAAACTATTTCAAATTTCCGCGTACTACACAGGCCATAGATTACTATATATACACAGTCCTTATAACGTCAACACGCGGCAAAACTGCGCGATTAGGTTGTCATAAAATTAGTCGTCTCTCTCGCACGTGGGCTTTTACCGGGCTTTCGAGAAGACGATTGCTCTTTCTAACCTGTGGTAAAATGGTCTATAATGAAATTTAACTAAGATTGTTTATATAGCAATTTGTTCGTAGCGAAAACCCGGCTTTTAGTGTGAAGTTAGTCATTAGTCAAACGCGGGCGATACCTTTGCAAGTTCACTTCACATTTCAATGTTTACTCTGTGTGTTTACTTGAGCGAATAAATATTCCGAGTTGAAAATTTATGCTTTTTATAGATTTTTAGTGAAAATGGAAGATAATAGTGTTCCTTGTGATAAATTGAAGTGTGTTAAAGTGCTAATTGGCGAGGAAAAGGTAAGATTGAAAAGAGAAAAGGTAAATTTTTATAAAACTGCAAAAAACAAAACCATATCTTGGACTTGCCCTAGTTTGGAGCCCTAGCTTCGCCACTGGTACCTACCCAGATAGATGTCAATGCAGAAAAAGTCGTACCATCCAGTAAATAACATACTTCAATACTACTAATATTATTTTTATAAATTTTATTGACAGTTATTTTTACTAAGTTAAAAAATTATTAATAAGATAAGATGTCAAATTTGCAGAGGAATATTTCCAATTGTAAAGTGCTCTCTATTAATACTTGCCTTGCTAAAAATTCAATATCATACAAGGTAACAAATCTTCTTTCAAAACAAATGAAAAAGTTCCTAGCTATAGTTAAAAGAATTGCTATGGAATTGGCACCCGTTCAGATCTCCTTTATCAGAGAAGCTGACAACTCCTAATATCGCTTGCAGCGAAGTTGGCCTTCTTTTCACGATTTATGTGTTTTGATAGGATATCAATAATAATTGAAAAAGATTTATACTTTAATTTAATCTAATTAAATACAAAACTTTCAAGGATTTTTCTAGTGTTACCGCTTTACTGTTGTATATAGGAATTAAATTATGTAATTTAAAGTAACTGCACAATAGCTTTGTCGAATCTGAAGTTTTCAGATTTTTTTCTGTGTATATTATGCCTAATAATCTACCTTGATGTCAAATTTCAAGTTCTTACGTGTCAAGAACTATAATTTGTTTATACACAAAATTTGAAATTATTGGTACTTAAGGAGTACTTATTGGATATGCAAAATCGCAAGTATGTAGTTCTAATATTTTTTGAGTTATGGGGTAGGGATCTGAAAATGGTTCGTATAATATTTCACACTGAAATTGCGTCGCCCTTGTCTCTACTGCCGTGTGTTTACTAAATTAAACAACAAAGAAAGAAAAAATGTTAATTTACTAGCAGGCCGTATGTTACCTTCACCTTCCTTGAATGCCGAACTATAAAAAATATAAGCAATCACTATCTTATTGCATAATATTCCTTTTGAGTCTACGACAAAGGTCTGGTATTGAAAACATATTCAAACCTGGCAGTCTTAAGTATGATTTGTGGGGTGAGGGACGTATGTATAAAACTTTTTCAATATCGTCACAAATATCGCTAACAGAGCCTAATTCTTAAGAAGAATTCGAAATTGCGTACCAGCAAACACTTTTCGGAAATGACTTTTATGTGAAATTCGTTTTTATAGAAATAACAAGTACAAAGGCGATGTTAAGTGGATGTTGTGGCTAATAAACATCTATATCTATCCTCGATTAGGATTCAAAATGAAAATTAGTCGACAGGCCAAAGGACAGAGATAAGATGTCTCGTTACCACTGGATCTCCGGATCTTGTCACCATCCGAAACACTGCTGCTATTTTTCGCTAATATTTAGTGCGAGTCTAGTCTTTCCAGGCATAAGTTGCATCCATGATACGCTACAGTGTCACTCTACCACATATTAATATCAATAAAAAAAGGAGATTAAATACTCTTTGACAAACAATATAATAATAGTAAGTGGATATAATAATAATTATATAGATAATAAGTGGGAGCCCAGGGGCTAAGTGCTCGCCTAAATTTACGCGACTCTGCATTTAACATAGTTGCTACGCTTGGCAAGCGGGTTGGCAACCGCAGCTTTTTATATGTAAGAAAGATGCTAATGCCCATCTGTGATTAAGTTTTCTATTTTCGCTTCTTATGACACTCAGGGGATGATATAGGCTAGTGGATGTTTTTACACCGCCACTAAACGGTTATCATCTGCAAAGTGTTCGATATTACCGCTTGTGCAGCCAAATGTTAACGCTTTTTATAACTCTAAAAAACGAGGTATTGTACTTTTAGTACTAAAAAGAGTTAAATAGATAAGTATTTTTTTACTAATGTTTATTAAAGAATTTCTTTTCTGATAACTTTCTAACAATAAATAGTAACAAGACGACAGCCACAGATGGTCTGGGAACTCTACTAATAAAGCTTGTAATCTTACTGACAAATAGGGTTGTCAATTACGTAATTTTTTATAGCCAGAATTTGTTAAGGGGACTACAGGAGCTAAACGCAAGTTTTATATTGCTTTAAAGTATATGATCCAATGCAGTAAACTAAATTAGAAAAATATATGATATTTTTTAGTATATATGCTAGTTGGTTAGTGTGATGAAAACATGATACTACTAATTTGATACGATAGAAAAAATCATAAAAATACTCTAAAAAAATTTTAACGAGTAAAAACCTTACTAATAAACATGCAATCATTTTGATTTTTTGTCAGATTATTCTACAAGCAACATATTAACGTGATATTGTTTTAATTTTTAATAAAATTTATATTTACACTTTAAAATATTCACAAAGTGATATTCGGTGTGAAACTCATTGTGTCATCTACCGTAAAGGGCAGAACAATGCCATCTAGTCTTTAGACTGTAACAGTTGGTGCGTGTTTTTTGAACATGTAACTTCTGAGCAACTTGACGGATATTCACACAATATAATATTTATTTGTTCTGTCAAAACGACAATGGTTCACAGCTAAGCTGGGATCCGAAATAAGACGCTAAATTAATATTTATGAACCTAAATTACTCATATTCACACTATGATATGTTGATTTAATCTCCTAAGAAGAAAATAAGGTGTGTGAGACTAGCGATCTTGGTCCTCGGAAGGTACAACGCATCTGTAGCCTTTATTGTTTAGAAGTTCGCTGTAGTTGTCTATGAACTGCAGCAGCTACTTACCATCAGGTGAATTGTTAGTTCGTTTGTCACTTCGATTTCATAAAAAAATATCCTGGAATTACAGGAACGTTGGTGACACTAGTTATAGGATAAACTTTAGGATGTTTAAATACTGATAGCACAAGGTAATTAGTTTGTGCGATCAATAAAGCAGCCGAAGTCAGTACTTACCCACGGAAAAACCGGCAATTTGCATATTTTTTGTAGGATATTATTTACTAAATAATACATGTTGTTTAAAAAAAACTTAAACTTTTAATAAAAAGTAAAACCGTTTTCACAACCTGCTCTTTAAGTGTGTAGTGGCGTTGTAAGAATAACCACTACCCCATATCGTCCCATAAGCGTCGTAAAAGGCGACAGCGGAAAACCAGGAGATGGGAAACAGCGTATTTCGTACAATAACTCAAAATTAAAACAATACTGCGGTTGCAAACCCGCCTGCCAAGCTTAGGAACTATGACAAAATCACATCCTATGATGCATATGTTCAGTAGTGAATATATAAAGCCTATAAATATAGGCTGTGATGGAAGCATGGATTTTCATCAGAAAACCACGTTCAAAACTAAAAATAAATTATTTCACCTTAATAGTTTGAAGCTGAAGTTAGAGCTAAGACAACGTGTTTAGAAGAATTGCGAATAAAGCCCAGACTTTAATTTTCAGACTTATTTTACCCTTTAGATTAATAGAACCTTCGTTTTTTTAACCTCGGTTAAAAATATGAGTTACTTTTATAACTACAGATTTTCGTTTTACGACGCAAATTATTACTAACTGACTAGACTTCAATATAATATCTGAAGAATTTTTTGCAAATAGAGATTTTCATGTTGAGCGACAGAAATAAATTTTAATTCAATTTTATCGGCAATGGAATAAATTTTATTTTGAATTTTATGAAATAAATAACTTGTTCCTTATTGTCCCTACTTTGATGCTGTATAACTACCACTGTATATAAAGCACTGAAATGAATTTTGTCACGCATAATCATACACAATGGACTAATCTTTGCAAATCTGCGGTGGACGCGCTAATTTATTTTGAAATTTTCTTTTTTATTTTTTATTTTAAGTATTACATATTTAGATAAATTTATTAATTACTTTTATAAATAATAACTAAAAAACGTTTGAAATGTAATTATTTTTTACAGGAGAAAGAAAGTTGAAAATATCAACACGGAAGTTAGTATTTCCAATGTGTAAGTACCTACAACTTTTCTAAGCTATAATAACAATAAAAAAAAACTAAAATACCTAATGTTTTGTTAAAAGACCATGACTTATTGATAAATTAACAAATAGGCATGACGAAATAACAGAATCATCTGAAAATTGCGATGTTACTTATCACATGTAAGAGTTTAGGTTTATTGATTTTGTTTATAAGTAGGAATTATAATTATGTATGAATGTTAGGTATTTTACTTGTAGCTTAACAATTTTTCAAAGACAAATACAAAAAATCAACGAAATGCAAATTTTATTACCTATCTTGTGAACCATAGGACTAGAATATTTAGAATTGACATTTATCTACATAATTTGAAATATTAAATTTTTCCATAGATTGGAAACAGTACCACAGGAAAATCATCATTGTGAAGTTATTGATATAAGTAAAGAGGAAATTATTGATATAAGCATGTACTGGAAGAAGCCTATAGTACACAGGTAATATTCATAACATCAGCCGCACGTTGTAATGTAACATCACCTTTCCACAAACACGTTTAGTTTTAAAATTGATTTTGAAAATAATAATGGAATAATGGAATTTTAGGTAGCTAGTACTCCTGAAAGGCAATTTGATGTCCAACTTTTATTTCCTGGGTCTCTTTACAATAAAATAGGCGAAAATGTCCATATACGGGTTATCATTCTATAACTGCAAGAAGATTGTTTACTCATACCTTCAAAACAAATCTTATGACGAAACAGAAAAATACCTAAACTTATTGTTAAATAGCTTACTTGACTCTCTCCCACAAACACACACACGCGCACGCAAACACACACATATACACACACACACACACACACACAGACACACATACATGTGCATATATTTTCAATTTTATATTTAATAATTTGAAAACTAGATTTTGTTATCATTGTAGCACTTACAACTGTAAGTATGTACTTATTATATACCTACTATTACGGGGATTGAGACCGTTACTCCTTAACACACGTTATTCTGTAACCTAGCTAGGAGAGCAGAGCTACATCCACTAGATTGAATATAATATTTTATGGATAGTACAAACGATGTAATGTCCTACCCGCGTACTACAATCACTTTTATATAAATAAAATTTATTACTATTATTATAATATATAAATAAAATGTTTTAAGTTTCATCGAATCAGTTTTATTTCAAAATAATCCACATCCTTAAATTTTCAAGTAACATTAAATTAAAATTAAAAATAATTTCGTTGTCCCATCTATTTCTTTGTTAGATCTTTATCTTACTTGCGTTTCGTCTATTATAACACTCTGGCGTAACCTCGCTAATCCGTTAGTGTTAAACCTCACTGTCGTTAGATGGCGCTCACATTGGTTGTGTAAATGTGTGCGTGCATCATTCGAGGTCACTTAGCTCTTGTAGTCCCTTAAAATGTTTCTTTATATAAGCATTTCTACAAAAAAATAGAAAGAAAAAAAAATAAATATAAGTATAGTATTCACACTTTACAAATAGGGGAATTGATATACGTTATAATTGATATACTCTATATGTGCTGTCGAAATTATTTTTACTTTGAGTTGGCATACAAACTTACAGAACGAATTTTCATATAATTGACGCAGTACATGAACTTCCGCAGCCAATTTAAAAAAAAAAGCTACAGGTGAGTTGTCACTTCTGAGGACTAAGATGTCCTCAGAAGTGAAAAGAAACACAATGAAAATCAAAAAATCTTCTTCTATATAGCGCTGCGGTGGAGTTGATAATAAAATTTATATTTACACTTTAAAATATTCACAAAGTGATATTCGGTGTGAAACTCATTGTGTCATCTACCGTAAAGGACAGAACAATGCCATCTAGTCTTTAGATTGTAACAGTTGGTGCGCGTGTTTTTGAACATGTAACTTCTGAGCAACTTGACGGATATTCTCACAATATAATATGTATTTGTTCTGTCAAAACGACAATGGTTCACAGCTAAGCTAGGATCCGAAATAAGACGCTAAGTTAATATTTATGAAACTAAATGACTTATATTCACACTATTATATGTTGATTTAATCTCCTAAGAAGAAAATAAGGTGTGTGAGACTATCGATCTTGGTCCTCGGAGGGTACAACGCATCTGTAGCCTATTTTGTTTAGAAGTTCGCTGTAGGTGTCTATGAACTGCAGCAGCTACTTACGATCAGGTGAATTGTTAGTTCGTTTGTCACTTCGATTTCATAAAAAAATATCCTGGAATTACAGAAACGTTGGTGACACTAGTTATAGGATAAACTTTAGGATGTTTAAATACTGATATCGGATGTCGGATTTTTCCGTAGGTAAGTCAGTACTTACCTACGGAAAAATCCGGCAATTACATATTTTATAGGATATTATTTACTAAATAATACATGTTTTTTAAAAAAAAACTTAAACTTTTAATAAAAAGTAAAACCGTTTTCACAACCTGCTTTTTAAGTGTGTAGTGGCGTTGTAAGAATAACCACTACCCCATATCGTCCCATGAGCGTCGTAAAAGGCGACAGCGGAAAACCAGGAGATGGGAAACAGCGTATTTCGTACAATAACTCAAAATTAAAACAATATTGCGGTTGCAAACCCGCCTGCCAAGCTTAGGAACATCCTATGATGCTTATGTTCAGTAGTGAACATATAAAGCCTATAAAAATAGGCTGTAATGGAAGCATGGATTTTCATCAGAAAACCACCATCAAAACTAAAATAAAATTATTTCCCCTTAATAGTTTGAAGCTGAAGTTAATGCTAAGACAACGTGTTTAGAAGAATTGCGAAAATAAGCCCAGACTTTTAATTTTCAGACTTATTTTACCCTTTAGATTAATAGAACCTTCTCGTTTTTTTAACCTCGGTTAAAAATATGAGTTACTTTCTTTATAACTACAGATTTTCGTTTCTTACTTCGCAAATTATTATTAACTGACTAGATTTAATATAATATCTGAAGAATAGCTTTCTTTTGCTAAAATAGAGATTTTCATGTTGAGCGACAGAAATAAATTTTAATTCAATTTTATCGGCATTGGAATAAATGTTATTTTGAATTTTATGAAATAAAGAACTTGTTACCTTATTGTCCCTACCTTTTGATGCTGTATAACTACCACTGTATAAAGCACTGAAATGAAGTCTTGTCACGCATAATCATACACAATGTGAGACTAAAAAAAAAAAAAAAAGTCCCGCTGGGTTTCTTGCTGGTTCTTCCCAGGGCAGAGGTTTTTTTTTTCGAACCAGTGGTAAAGTAAAAAATGACTTTCAATAAGAATTACACATGTAATCTATATTGAATAAAAAAATTATTCTATTCTTATTCTATTCTAATGGACTAATCTTTGCAAATCTCTTCGGTGGACGCGCTAATTTAATTTTGAAATTTCCTTTGATACTAACGAGACTTTAATACGTTCTTGTGAATTTAAATTGTTAAAATTATTTATAGAATAAGCGAGCGCACATTCCACCTGATGTTTGATCGACTTTGCTGATAACAATTCAAAATAATCTACGGTTGCCAACCCGCTTGCCAAGCGCAGCAACTGTGGCAAAATCCCCCAACCTATGAGGGAAGCCTATGTTTAGCAGTGGACTTTTATAGGTTGTAATGGATGAATGGATGGAACTATTACTATGTTAGTGTTGTGTTATAAAGATGACATTAAAAACATTTATATTTTTAATGTCATCTTTATAACACACTAACATAGATATATCTATATCTATGTTAGTGTGCTATAAAGATGACATTATAACACACTGATATATAGATTAGATATCAGGTAAGTGAAATCAGTGTCCCATAGATATCAGGTAAGTGAAATCAGTGGCCCATAGATATCAGGTAAGTGAAATCAGTGGCCCATAGATATCAGGTAAGTGAAATCAGTGGCCCATAGATATCAGGTAAGTGAAACAGTGTCCCATAGATATCAGGTAAGTGAAATCAGTGGCCCATAGATATCAGGTAAGTGAAATCAGTGGCCCATAGATATCAGGTAAGTGAAATCAGTGGCCCATAGATATCAGGTAAGTGAAATCAGTGGCCCATAGATATCAGGTAAGTGAAATCAGTGGCCCATAGATATCAGGTAAGTGAAATCAGTGGCCCATAGATATCAGGTAAGTGAAATCAGTGTCCCATAGATATCAGGTAAGTGAAATCAGTGGCCCATAGATATCAGGTAAGTGAAATCAGTGTCCCATAGATATCAGGTAAGTGAAATCAGTGTCCCATAGATATCAGGTAAGTGAAATCAGTGGCCCATAGATATCAGGTAAGTGAAATCAGTGGCCCATAGATATCAGGTAAGTGAAATCAGTGGCCCATAGATATCAGGTAAGTGAAATCAGTGGCCCATAGATATCAGGTAAGTGAAATCAGTGGCCCATAGATATCAGGTAAGTGAAATCATTGGCCCATCAATCCTCGATTAAGAATCAAAATAAAAATGCGTTGTCACACCTGAGGACTAAGATGAAATGCCTATTTTTTTGTAAAAAGTTTCAAAACACAGCAGCATTAAGCTGCTATCTTATGCCGGATGCTCAGGAGTGATAACGCATCTGCATTTTGATTCTTAATCGAGGATAGATGTAATGTCTATGGGTCACAGCATCCACTTACCATCAGGTGGGCTGTGTGCTCGCTTACTGTATAAAAACAGCCCTTCACAAGTTCACTGCAGAACGTAGGGCTCCTCTAAGGAATGCCACAAAACATAATCATCATGCATTCATCGATCTCCTGCATCTCTTAGGTCATCACTCCATGTAGTGGAGGCCGTCCTACACTTCGCATACCAGTACGATGCTGCAACTCGAGAACCTTTCGTCCCCATCGGTTGTCAGTTCCTGGAGCTATGTGGCTAACCCATTGCCATTACCGATCCATTGGTCTATTGTTCGTTTTTTATTTAATTATAACTCAAAGAGTATACACGGATCTATTAATTTATGTTATATATAGCGATCCGCCCAGGCTTTGCACGGATGATTTCTGGATCTCGAATACAATACAATACCGGGTCCAATTGAGTTTTTAAACCATCGAAGGACCCACTCAAAAACACACAAAAGGGCTCCTTTTAGCGGTGAAAAGACACGCTTTTGTTATGGAGGCGTTGAATCTCACGAGATTGGTATCGCCCCAATCGGAGACTGCCTGTAGTGAGAGATTCGCACGCTTTAACCATAGCTTATCTTTCGGACTGGAGTTGATCCCGACTGGTCCGAGTATTTGGCTGGTACCTCTCTACAACTGTGCTGTTGTCTGCATACCCATAGATACCAGGAACAAGCAGGTCATGAATATGCAGCAGGAAGAGAGTTGCGAAGAGAACGGATGCCTGAGAAACTTCGGCGTTTGTCGCGATAGGACTGGACGAGCAGCCATCGATGACGACACGGAGAGAACGTTCACTAAGTAAGTCCGTTACTTAGTCAATTAGGCCAGGGGATAAGCTGTACGCTGAAAGTTTGCCCAAAAGGCTAGCGTGCCAAATCCTGTCAAAGGCCTTCGAGACATCAAGGGAAACAGCAAGTGCTTCCCCGCTGTTCGAGGGCTTCGCCCTATATGTAAGTGGCATACGCTTGAAGGCCCCCGGTTGATTGATTTCGGCGAAACCCATACTGGCGGTCACTGAGAGGCAATCATTCTGCTCCAGTTATGCAATGAGGTGGGCGTTCAATATACGCTCCATAATCTTGCAGAGTATGGAGGTAATTGAAATTGGCCGATAGTTGGCAGTGTCGGCACGGCTGCACTTTTTAGGCACAGGCTGCACATTGGCTAGCTACGCTAGAATGTGAGACGGAACAAGCGCGTCAACACAGGAGACATCCCAGACACACAGACCTTTAGAATTATAGCTACCCATCAGTTCCACTAGCATTGTTCACGTCTAGACTTCGCAAGGTTTTAAGGACCTCCTTTTTTTGATACGGCCCTCTGACATTGAGCTACCGCAATGAGGTAATTGAGGTGGTGCGCTTTTGCTACAGTCCAGACGCGAATTGCAAGCAAAAAAAGAAGCAAATAAGTCCGCTTTCTCCTTAGCCGCATGCGCCAGTGAGCCATCTGGTTTTACCAGCGTAGGCAGTGTAAACCAGTAGAAGTTAATCTCGACCGCTTTGGCGAGAGACTAAAAAGCTCTACTGCCAGATGGTTTGACAGAGAGCTTTGCACCGATGCGTTTAATGCGGTCAAAAATGGCTTGCCGTAATGCCTTTCTGCAGGACTTGGCGACTTGGTTAAAGGCTCTCTTCTTATGGCTAACATCCAGAGCTATGCGGACTTGAGCATCGACCCAGAATAAATACGCCATATGTTTGAGCTTTTCAGCACGAGCGCACCCAGCGTTGAACAATTGGCTAGCAAAATTATTTCTGCCGCCAAAAATGAGTGCTTGCATTACTGTATTCCTGTCTGAAAGTTATAGAGAGCCATTATTATTACAGGCTGTAAGACCAGCAAGGTAGCTTTCTTTGTTTCAAGTTGGCTGCAGGTGCACATTAACTGCAGTAGCCAATAATCTTCAGGTGGACTGTACGTTCGCTTGTAACTTCAGTTTTATAAAAAAAACACAAACCATACAACATAAATAATGACGGTTATTAACGTTAGATAAAAGCAATGCGAATGTCGTAAATTTTCTTTCGCTATTGTTGTGGACGACGTCTTTTTTCTTTTCATTTTTTCTCCTTATTTTTTCAGTATTTTCTTTTTTCAAATTCCATCTAAATAAATGTCATTTGAATTAAGAGTATATTAATATTGAGATAGCACAATTCTATTTGAAGTCAAGATTACTGTAATCTATACATCTATACCATCTATACACATAAATAAAATTAAAGTATCTGACGGTCATATCGAAATAAATCGCTTCAATTTAACTTAGGGGGTAATTTGTAAACCATTTCTAAAAAAAATTCAATCAGTCTGTCTGGACTAAACTTTGGGATGGCTAAACCGATTGTGATGAACCTTGTAACTACTTATAAAAAAGTTTTGAACAACACTTCTTTGGTGTGTAATTTTACACAAAAAGGTCTTCTATATCTTAAAAATTGATGCAATAACACATTGTGTAAGACCTTTTTTACAGTAAATTAAAAGATTTTACCTGTACCTGTAATCTACACCCACCTTACGCTGGCGTTCTGTGAGAGCGTGATCCTTCCCGGGTCGAGCCACGCATTCGTGCTAACCCTAAAATATAGCTGCAGTATGACTCTACCAAGTACATTCTTTGTCATCCTTATTCAATAAAAAAGAATTAACAATTGCATTGATGCCGTCGGAAATTTTTTACTTATTCACTTATTTGATTACTTATTTATAAGTTTAAAAAACGTTACCTCCACACTAGGATTTTCTCCTGTATCGCGGGGGATCAGTTTACATACATAGATTTTACAAGGACAAACATCCAGACCCAAAACAATTATTTGTAGGCCATACAAATACTTTTTCCGTGCGGAATTCGAACCCGCGGCCCTTAGCGCTGCTACTCATTGCCAAGCTACTGCGCCACGGAGCCGTAAATTGAGCTCTGCTTGTTATAGTGCCTGTTTTTTTATTAGATGTAACTTACTTTACTTAGTGTTAACTATCGAACGAGCTGTCATACTACGCTCAGTTTTATATATTCATTATCAGTACACCGCTGTGTGACAAAGGGCGACGTAGACAAAGGGGACTATTGAAAAATACAGAAAAACGTTTACGACACGCATAAAATATCCAAAGCAGAAGCGGCGACGGACAGTAGCGTAGTAATTTCGAGGCATTTACTACAGTGGTTGTCAATTTACCACCTAAATACGAGGATTAAGATAAAACCTCCTTACAACTGGTGAGATCCATGCTCAGCAGTGGGCTTCCACGGGCTGATGTTGAAGATACTGGACATCATTCTGGTTTTCCCATACTCGTTGACGTCACCGACACAATATGATGAATAGATTTCTTTTTGCCGCCACCTTTCTGCACGTCATAGCTTTAACGTTTTTGACTAAAACTATTTTTACGGATTTTACATAACATAAAAACATAAACACTCACGCCTGTCACCCAGAGGGGTAGGCAGAGACTACGGACTTCCACTTGGCACGATCCTGGCACACCTTTCTCGCCTCCTTTACATCCATATATCTACGCATACACGCTCGTCGGTTGAGGGTACTCCTAATCTGGCCCATTTTCAATATATCGCCAATTTGGTCGATAAACCTTCGTCTAGGGCGTCCCTTTCCGACTCTGCCGTTCACTTCTGCAGCATAAATTTGCTTTGTCACTCTTTCTTCGTTCATTCTTTCTACATGACCAAACCACCGAAGCATTCCTTTCTTAATCCTGGTCACAACGTCATGTTGCAAATCACACTTTTCTCTTATCACACTATTTCTCACCCTGTCATTCAGATTCAGCCCTAACGCTCTATGACCCGCATTTCTACAGCATTTATTCTACTCTCATGCTTCTTCTGCCAGACCCAACTTTCACTACCATACATTAAAGTAGGGACTAACACAGCATTGTGAATTGCCAAACGTGCCTTTTTTGACACATTCGGACTCTTCACAATAGCGTGTAGAGCCCCATTCACTCTATTTCCTGCGTTCACTCGTCGTTCTATATCCTTATCATATCTACCATCCCTGCTAAATAAACATCCCAAATATACAAACTCATCCACTTGCTCAATCAACTCCCCTTCTATTCTTATTTCACATAACGTTTTACTTTCTTCTCTTTCAAAAACCACCACTTTCGTCTTACTTGCGTTCACTTTCATACCTCTTTCTTTTAATGATCGGTTCATTAAAGTAACCATCATTTGCAACTCGGCCGCCGACGATGCAAATATGACTTGATCATCGGCGTACAAAAGGCATTTGACGGTTAACTCACCCATTCTCAACCCACATTCTTCAACTTTCAAAGTTTGCAAACAACTGTCCATAAATAGGTTAAACAGCCAGGGGAAAGCTACACAGCCCTGTCTGACACGTTTTTGGATGCCAAACTAGTCCGAGTAGACCCCGTTGATCCTGACACAAGCACTAGAGTCCCTATGAAGAGACTTCAATGCCTGTATCAAACCAGCGCTCAAACCAAATGAGTTAAGTGTTTGCCATAACACATTCCTGTCCACTCTGTCATAAATCTTTTCCAAGTCCATGAAAGCGCAAAAAACTTTCTGGTTTTTGGCCTAAAACTTCTCCGCAATCATGCGCATGGAAAATAATTGATCCGTACACCCCATTCCCTTTCTAAATCTAGCTTGCACATCCCAAATTTTTCCATCAGTTTCTTCCATAACTTTTTCAATTAACACCTTAGCATACAGTTTACCCACAATGCTAAGCAAGCTGATACCACGGTAGTTTTTACAGTCCTGCTGCGATCGTTTTCCTTTATATATTTGGACTATTACGGCGTGTCACCAGTCTTCCGGTACCCGCTTCAGTTCCCAACATAAATTAAGCAAGGTGTACAGCAGGCCTGCCACCACTACCTCTCCAGCCCTTAGCATTTCAGTGATACTCTATCATATCCGGCTGCCTTACCTGCTTTAATGCTTGTCATTGCTTTCATTATTTCATCTACACTTATCTCCCTACCTCTCTCCACTTCTTTCGGAATTTCTTTCTCACTTAATTCAGACGACCCTTCACTCATAAACACGCTTTCAAAGTATTCCTTCCATCTCTTTAAATTAGAAACTTCATCATTCAGTATACGTATAGCATTCATTCTAGGCTGTTTTGAATTTCCCCTAGCAGTTCTTACGAGTTTCCAGAACATTTTAATATTTGCCTGAAAGTTATCAGATATCTTTCTATCATTCTTATCCGTTCTTTCTTGCTTTTTCCTTTCAACAACTTCTTTTACTCTCTTATTTATAAGTCTAAAGTCTGCCTTTTTTCTTTCAATCTCATCATTCATACCGCCAGAATTACCAGCTTTGGTTGCCAATAAATCTAGCCATGCTCTCTTCTTTGCTTCAACTTCCATCCGAATCTCATCATCCCACCACAACGTATTATTTTTCCTTTCATTCGTTCTCTTACTTACACCATACTTCGGTGGCTGCATCCACCAAAACTTTCTTAACATTATTCCATACAGTCTTCAGGTCTAAATCATTCATACATATTTCATTCAAACCATTTATATTCTCCTCAGTCTACATTTATACTTCTCTCACACCTTCATCTTGTAACCTCTCTGTTTTATACGCTGTAACGCAGTGGTAGACACAGATGTCCGATGCCGCCAACGCCTGAATAGACCATTATTTTGGCATAAGACCAAGTAATGATCCGTCCCTACGTTGGACCCCCGGTAAACTCTTGTATCTACCACTGCGCTCCGCATTCTTTCATCCACAATTATGAAGTCTATCATGCTTCTATCATCACCTCTTTCCCATGTATACATGTGAATCCTCTTATGGCGAAAGAAAGTATTCGTCACAAAAAGATTCTTTTCCTTACATACGGCGAGGAGGTCTTCACCATTCTCATTTACACTTTCATCGCCAAACATTCCTAATATCCTTTCATAACCCCAACCCTTCCATTAAAATCTCCTAACATAATTTTACGGATTTTATTGCGTTTAATTTAATTATTTTAAATTATCGACGTTTCGGATGCTTTGTAGCACCCATGGTCACGGGGGACTAAGTATCTTTTAACCCGGAGTACCTTCAGCTTTTATTGCTGTTTTTATGATGATTCTAGACAAGGTTACTAGATGATTTCCCTTTTTTTCTTCTTGATCTTCTTGATCTAATTGTTTCCCTCACGGCACGTAAACCGCTTGAACGTACACATAGAACGAAAAACTACTTACAAACTGAAGCGGCGACAATCCTTCGCACCGACCCTCTCCATCTTTTTGAGGCAGTTCTCTCGATACGGTTCCTGTAAACAAAAGAATTTCGGTTATCTAGTTTATTATATCCCGTACATTTTTTATTTAGCGGTCATTTTAATTTGACATACCAAAGAATTATAAGTGAAAAACGAGCACACAGTCTACCTGATTGTAAATAGATGCTATGGTATACACCTACACCTTTTCTCAATTTAGAATCATCAAGATTCAAATGCGTTGTCAACCCTGAGGACTATGAAGGAATGCTTAGTTACCAGTAGAAAGGGTCTTCGGTTTCCTACATTACAGCACGAAATATGTACAGCAGCATTATGCTGCTGTTTCACGCTGATATTTTGTTGTTATGGATTTTGTGTAAAATAATAATGAAATCTATATATATATATATATCCTTAATATTATAAAAAGCCTTTTTATACAAATTTAGTTTCAATAAGTTTTTGAACCTTGAGCAGGTCAATTTTTTATATTTTCTGGGATTTTGTTGTAAAAACGTATACATCGCCCCAAGAATGAATTACTGACTCGGCGGAATCGAGTAACTGATACTTCTAGCTTGTGTCTGTTCCTAGTATTTATAGAATGAATATCACTTATATTTTCAAAACTACTTTTATTTTCGCGTACGTATATTACATTTTCATAAATTTATGGAGAGGACAAAGTTAATATATTGATTTCCTTAATTTTTTGTCGCAGCGACTCTTTTGGTTTTGTTTTAAATCATAGATTGCTCTTATGGCCCTCTTCTGTAAAACAAATATAACTTCAGTGTTAGTCGCGTGTCCCCATAGCAAAATACCGTACGACATTATGCTATGGAAATAGCTAAATTAAACTAGTCTAGCTAAAGAAGTCTAGCTGTTTCAACACTGGTAAGATTTCTAATCTTTTTATAGCAAATGCTGCAGAACTAAAGTCTGCTTGCTAGTTTTGATATATGGAGGCTCCATTGAAGCTTCGCGTTTAGTACGATTCCAAGAAAAGGTTGTATCGACAAGACTCAGTTCGTCTCTATTTAAAATTACATTAGTATTTAAATGTTTGACATTTGAAGTCATGATTTCAAACATTTCGTGTTAGTGCCATTTAAATGTAAATCATTAACTTTAAACCAATTTACTAATTTAGATATAGCATTATTTACTTCGTCATATTTTAGTATTTGTCGTTTTAATTTGAAAATTAAAGAAGTATCATCAGCAAATAATACTATATCATGTTTATCCCCTACTATGTGAGGTAAGTCTTAAATATATAAAAGAAACAGAAAGTGGCTGAGAATTGATCCCTGAGGCACGCCCATTTATATCATGGCCCGGAACAGCGTAGGTTCGGCCTCACGTGGAATACTGTTCCGATCTCTGGGCTGGGGCTCCCCAGTGCCAGCTCCTTCCACTCGACCGCATCTAGCTCAGAGCGGCTCGAATCATCGTCGACCGAATCCTTTCCGATCGGCTCGATTCACTGGCGCTGCGAAGAAATGTTGCATCCCTTTGCATTTTCTTTCGCATCAACCACGGGGAGTGCCTTGAAGAATTGTTCGGATTAATCCCAGCCGCCAAATTTCACGAACGCACATCGCGGCAAAACTCCCGATACCATCCATTCCATCTGGATGCTTGGCGCTCCAAAACTGTATGTTTTACTAGGAGTTTTCTTCCGCGTACGACCTATCTGTGGAATAGTTTACCACCGGCGATTTTTTCAGACCGATACGACTAAAGGACCTTCAAGAAAAGAGCTTACTCCTTTATAAAAGGTTGGCAACGGACCTGCAATTCCCCTGGTGTTGCAGTTGTTCATGGGCGGCGGTAGTCACTTACCATCAGGTGAGTCTCATGCTCGTTTGCCCCCTCTCATTTAAAAAAAAAGATATTAAATCTGCATTATTTTGGTTTGAAAGTAACGGAAGTTTTTTTACAATGTTACTTCTAAGCTTCTCCAAGCGACGTGAATTTACTGGAACAAACACAACTTTCTCATCTACTTGCTTTTTGTGAACATAAGGTAACGAAACTAATTGTCCACAGTGATCAGAACTCAATTTTTGAATTATACATTTATGCAACGGCTTAACATTTGTAAAAATGTTATCTATACATGATGCACTAGATTCAGCAATATGCGTTGGCTCTATAAATAAATTAAAAAGACCATATGATTTAAACAGTGATCTAAATTTAATATTGGTGGAGGAAGCTTCTAGTAGATTGATATTAAAGTCTCCACATATTACAACATATTTATTCTGTTTATTAAGCTTAACAAAAACTTCCTCCATAATTTTTTTCAAAAGTATCATATATAGAACATGGGGGTCTGTAGACGCTCACAACAATGAGGTGCTCAAACTGAACGTATGCCATTTCTACAGTTCGCTCAATGGAGAGGCTCACAATATCTGTACGTTCTTTACATGATAATAATTTACTAGCTAATATTAAGGAGCCACCTCTTAAAACCGTTTCTCTATTGAAAGAACTGGCCACCTAGTGATTACTGAAGTTAAACATTAATTTATAAGCTTTTAACCAATGTTCAGTAATACATAAAATATGAATATTGTCGCTATTTAAGAACAATTCAATTTCTAGCTCTTTGCATATCATGCCTTGTATATTTTGATGTACCAGGTGTAAACAATTTTCATTATGAATTTGTGGAGTCATACAATTAAATATTTGTAAGCTACATTCTAAATTATTTAAATTATTATAACTGCTAGAGACTACCTATATTTTCTCATTTCCTAATTTAAATTGCTTGGAACTGATTTCAAATTGCATATTAAGTCATTATGCTACTCTATAGAAGCAGATGTCTGGGTAGCCAGGTCCTTGGCTGAGTTAATATATAAACAATAAGATAGCACATTTGCTATCTGCCTTAAATTATATTTGGATAGGTTTTACTTATCCCTAGTAAAAAATTTCATATTTAAATTAGTTTTGTCTATAAAATTAATTCTATTATTATAATTATTACGATTAAATGTCAAATTTAAATTATTATTACATGAAAAAGTATTCATTAATAAATTTCAATCGTATCTTATTTTATTTTGCTGGAACATAGGCCTCCTCCATCTAGTATGGGGCCGACCTTTTTTTTTACATGGGGAAATGCCTGCGAAGATCCGCCTTGCGTTAGTTTTCGTCGATGGATGCAGATGGCTTAGTACGGTGCTTTGTGGCGTTCCTTGAGGGAGACCTATGTTCAGCAGTGGATTTGTAACAGGCTGTAATGATAGTGGTAATGTTGATGACGAAAATTTTTGTTAACAATATAAATGACATTCTAGTAGTCATTTTGAGCTTGCTTTATTTTTTTAGTCCACTTAAAAGAATCTTATAAATAAACTTTAAAAAAATAAAACCAACTTCAAAAAACACTCGTTTCTGAGAGAGTTATGGAGCAGTCCCTCACTCTGCTCCAGTGCTTGTTAAAGGCCTTCACATGCCCATTTTTGAACATGCCGGTTTCCTTACGATGACCTTCTTCACCTCCGAGCATGTGATAAATCAGCACTAAAATTCATTTAAATTAAATAAAAATAATTAAATTTCATTGGTGCTGGCGGAGATCGAGCTCGGGATTATCGCCTAATGCTTACAAGAAGCGCTTAGTTCCTGAGCTACTGCGGCTCATAATATTTAATTGTAACAAACATTATTCCGATCAAATATTACATAAGAGATTCAGCCCCAAGTAATTACAGACTCTGTGGCATTTGTATAAGTCCTTAGGGATGACAACGCATCTGTGGCCTTCTTTGATTAAAGTTAGTTGCGGTTAGTTGCGGTTAGTGAGGCTCGAGAGACTGCCGACCACGTCATACACGAAAATGATATCTCTCTAACATCCTCTGTTTTTATATAGCTGGAAGGTTCAGTAGATTACAACAATTATTTTTCTTCTCTAGGGTTGAAATATATTTGTAAGTTACAGCTTATATATGACCCACTGCTGAAACTAGGCCTCCCCTATACATTGCCTCATAATGGATATATTTCCAAAGTTGTCACGTTTTTTTTTTTGTAGAAAAGGGTAACAAAACGAGTACATAGTCCACCTGATGTTAGGAGGGTGCGGAAACCTATAGACATCTACATCTTTCCTCGATTAAAAATTAAACTGCAGATGCGTTGTCACCCCTGGAGTCTGAGAGAGAATGCATCGTTTTCAGTGAAAAGAGCTCTGGTTCTGTTTAGTCATCATACGAAACACAGCAGCATTTTATGTTGACATTATGTGAGAGCGTGGTCCTTCCCCGGTCGAGCCGACCCATTCATACTGCAACCATAATATGCCTGCAACATGGCTCTATCACGAACAACCTTGGCAGGGACAAGCGCAGTTTCTATTATTACCCGACTGCCAAGGGAGGGTTATGTTTTTCGCGCGTATCTTGTATGTTTGTAAATTTCCTTATTACCTCGTATCTTCGGAACGGCTAGATGGCTTTCGGCAATTAAGGTATCGTTTTATTCGTCTTAGAAACCCAAGTGTTCTTAGATAGCTGTTTGAAAGAAATAAACAAAATGGGGGATTTTCGGCGCAAAATAGTAATAAGTTAATTAAAAAAAATTACCAATATATAATATAATATCTATCGAGTGGGGTACCAAAATAACGGAAATTAAAAGGGAATTGCAAAAATATATATAAGGTATATGTTTAAATTAATCAATTGGTTTAGAAAGTTTTTGAAAAAATGGTAAAAACGTAAACTGGGCCATGTTTGTGTCAGACCTCGTGCCATCATATGAAATTTAGTTCATAAGAGTGTGTCGGGACACTAAAAAGTCTAAAATAAAATAAATAATTTAAAAAATCAAAAACCCGACTGCAAAATAGGCAATTTAATTGTAATGCACTAAAACGACCGAAAAAAGATTGAGAATAGAAAACAAAATTAAAATAAAGTATTAACAAAGTAAACTCTACTTCGGTTTAACATACTATACTATGAGCTGAAAACCTAAGTTAAATACCCATATTAAGCTACTTTGTTAATAAGGCAAGAGTGAATAGGTTTTTGTTACTCTAAGACAATATGTTACATTGTTTGTTCACGGTGAACTCCGAAACCACTCAACCGATTTTAATGAAATTTTGTAAATGTGAATTGCTTGCTCCTACTTGAGTTTTTATCCCGAAAAGTGACTTCAATATTTTTATTGCGAATTTAAAAAAAACTTTATACTACAAAAAATATATATATAAATTTAAAGGATAAAGAATATAAACTATGAAAGAAAAAATGAAACATTAATTGCAAAGACCCCACATAATAAAATTACTACGCCGCCGTACAATAAATTTGCCAAGAAATAAATTGTTTGTAAATATATTAATAGTTTTTTTTTTATAAAACTGAAGTGGCAAACGAACTTGCAGCCCACCTAATAGTAAGTGGCTATTGGAGCTCATGGACATGAAACTAAATTTATAAATTGTGTTTAATTTATTTTACTATTATTGAGCTTTACATTTAATTAAATTTAAAAATAATGTTTTCAACATACAAAAGAAACTAATTGAAAATTAACGACCCTTGTGAATCCTAAGAAAGTTAAGCCTTCAAAGCTCCAATAACCTTAAACTTGATTGGGTTTCACATTCTAATTACCAATTTCGCTGGCCTTTCATGAGGCAGGTGTTTAATGTTTCATTCACAATCGGTTTAAAGGGCGGTCTCGAGTGGGAGCGATTTGAATAACCTACGGGATATTAAGGTGTAACACGGCAACTATTAATAAACTATTTATAGGCCATACAAATACTTGTCCCGTGCTTCAATTGAACCTGCAGTCTATATTACAGCGTAGGCCGCCGAGCCGCCGCCTATGATAGTGTTGAATGACAATATATGTGCTTCTAAGGTTAGTATTCCTACACTAAAGAAGCCGTTGAAAAGTTCATAGTATAGAAAGAAAAAGCAATACATTTTCTTTTCTTAAAAGTTTTTCTTTCCTTGTTGCATGCACGCACGCACACACGCACTCACACGCTCACCTGCAAAACAAAAATGGTAATTACTAATGGTTCGGTTACAATTCATGTTTTTCAAAAAAATATAGATAATATAAAATGGTTTAAAAAGTTTGCAAAGGGCTGTGCTTTTTATTAAAGAAATATGGTAGAAGCTCGAATAAATCGGCTCGACCGAGGTGGGTGTCCTCACACAATATCATCGTATAACACTTTTTATCGTTAACGAGGCATTGAATCTCATACTTGACAACTCTTCTTCATCTTGATCCTTAATCGAGGATAGATGTAGATGTCTATGGGTCACAGCACCCACTTACCTTCAGGTGGACTGTGTGTTCGTTTGTCACCCTTATTCCTGACCTTGCGCTTTGTTTACACTCGCTACGTACCCAACATAGCATGTTCTCCGTATATTTTTGAATTGACTACAAAGGTGAAGTTTAATAGTTGTTACCTTAAAGCCCTATTTATTATTATTCTGTAAAATATACGACGCAGCTACATTTTTGATAAGCAAAACAACCTTTTTTAAAATAAGCGCTGTTTTAACATTTTATTTTTCAGTTTATATTTGTACGAGCAGAGATTGTTTTTATAAAGTTGAAGTGACAAACAAACTTACTCGTACAACCCATTTGATGGTACGTATCTACTGCCCACTGTCACCTGCGACCAACATCAAACAAAGAAGGCTACAGATGGTAATAGAATGTCCCACAATCTGTAATTATCCTTAGATTTCATGTAATTATACCGCCTCTTTTCAGACCGGAATATAGCAGTGCAGCAGTGCTGCTTGGAGGCAGAAATGGACAAGAGGTACCTACTCGGACGTACTACTAAGCAGAAAAGGACACTTACCGCCTAGAGTTCCTAAAGTAGGACCTACGTACATTTGTATATTAAATTGTTGATTGTAACAGGACTATGTGTGCACATTAGAACATGGGAACACATTAGCACATGGGAACTAACTTTATTAAAGTCATCATCATCATTACAGCATTTATTTTTTTAACAAGTCCACTACTGAACATAGTCCTCCCACAAGGAATATCACAAAGCACTGTCCCAAGCCACCTGCATCCATTGACTTCCTGCATGTCTTACCATGTCGTCACTCCATCTAGTGGGGGGTATTTATTACAGTGAAATGAAATGAAAAATGAAAAAAAATTATTACAGCTGAGGTGGTACAGATTATAATATACAATATAAGATAATAAAATGAGAGTACAGTAGTCTTAATTCTCTAGTATATAATTATAAACTATGATCTTATCACACCAACTAAGCTGGAGTGTATAAACAAGGGTGTATAGGTCTGTGGTCCTCACACTAGGCATGCCTGTGTCGTGAGGGCCTCATACGATTTTCTTATCACGCGTTCCTTTCATAAATTGACACTGGGTCGACGTACGATTATTATATTACGTAAGCTTTTTTTTAAATAAAATAAAATTTAAAATGAAATAAATATTTGTATTAAGTGCTGAGAATGTACTACTCAAACAATGACATGTACATCGTACAAAGTTAATTAATTAATTTATTTATTTATTGTTTACTGAACATACGTAGTATAGGATCAAAAGGCGGACTTAATGAAAAGCATTCTCTGCCAGTCAACTTTAAGGCATTGACAACAATTCGAAGGCGGTTGCAGAGAACAAGAAAAAAGGTTTATATTTTTTTTATATATAGTATAAGGGTGACAAGCGAGCACACAGTCCACCTGATGGTAAGTGGTTGCTGTGGCCCATAGACATCTACATCTATCTTCGTATGCGAATCAAAATGCAGATGCGTTGTCAGCCGTGAGGACTAAGATGGAATGCCTCTTTTCCAGTAAAAAGGGTCTCCGGTTCTCTACACTCACCATACGAAACACAGCAGCATTAAGCCGCTATTTTACGCTGGTATTCTGTGAGAGCGTGGTCTTTCCCCGGTCGAGCCGACCCATTCGTGCTACTACTATACGATTAATATAGCTGCAGCATGGCTCTACCACGTAATTTTTTTATTATCTATAGGTGGTAAAGGCAAGCTGTAGCTATATTATGGTTGTAACACAAATGGGTCGGCGATGGGAAGGACCTTGCTCTCACAGAATATCAAGCATGATATAGCAGATTAATACTGCTATGTTTTGTTTTGTTAGTGTAGAAAACCGGAGAACCTTTTAACTGGAAACGAGGCATTGAATCTTAATCCTTAGGGGTAACATCTGCATTTTGTTTAACTTGTGGCGGCGCTGTCGTCGCGCCAGAAGCGAAATACATCGCAGCCTAAATCGCGCTATCAAAGTTCCGAATTAAAAACAGTATATATACAATAACTCCGAACTACAACTCGGAGCGTTGGCAGCTCCCCGGGCAGAACACCTTGCCCGGCGGGATATCTCCCCTTTTCCTTCCACCCGCCACAAACTTAATTGAGAATAGATGTATCTAAGACTCATTTCCCCGGTCGAGACCTATTCCTGTTGCAGCTATAAACTATTTTTTCCCAAAATAATCTCAGCAATACTTCAGGGAAATGTGTATAGTAACAAGGCAATAAAATATCAGAAATACTCGGACTGTGTCAATAGCCTAATATCTCCTCACAATTCGAACCGAAAACAATTTTTCTTCCATACATTTTCGATGATTCGTAAAAATTTTCTTTATTGATATTTCATGCGGTCAGCAATGTTTTATCTAGGTCCCCTCATATTGCCTCACAGAGGGTTGCTATACATGCTACATTCCTTAATTTTGAGTTATTTTCATTTTATTTGTTTTTAAAAACCTTTCCCCATACTAGGATTTTCTCCTGTATCGTGGAGGCGTTTATTTGAAGGCTATAGAAATGTTTATTCCGTGCGGAATTTGAACCCTCGTCCCTCAGCGCTGCAACTCATTGCTAAGTCACTGCACCACGGAGCTATCAGTTGTTATCAGAAAGAGCTGCCCAGTTTTTCTCCGTCACCTTTTACACCACCCACAGGCCACAGGACGTAATAGGGTGGTGGATACATATACATATTTTTTATAGAATAGGGTGACAAACGAGCACACACCTTACTTCTTAGTCACACATCTTAGTCCTCAGGGGTGACAACGCATCTGCATTTTGGTTCTTAATTGAGGATAAATGTAGATGTCTATGGGCGGCAGCAACCACTTACCATCAGGTGGACTGTGTGCTCGTTTGTCACCCTTATCCTATGAAAAAAAGCCTTAGATGGTAAATCGCACTGTCTTCAGTGCGATTTACCATCTAAGGCCGCATCACCATTTACCACCAGGTTGGATTGTGGTCAAGCACTGGCTTATAATAAGTAAAAAAATAATACAAATAAAATTAAAACAAATTTTACGGATTTTATCGCGTTCAATTTGAAGTTGTTTTGGATGCTGCAAAACATGGTCCCGGCTGACAAAATGATAAGAATCCCTCGTGTGTGCTCTTGAATGTCCTCTCAGTAGTTGTAAGAATATTTTTGCTAAGTGTTGAGTGAATTACGGTGTTGAATCTGGCTCACTATTGGACTTAGTGCCGTTCGGTTTAGTGTATTTAAAGTATCATTCGTCAAGTGTGATCCCTCTACAAGATTGTGAATATGCTCTAAACTAAACGATAAATAAAACTCGTGAAAAAGAACACATAGTTGATGTAAAACAGTGAAGCTCCGGGAAATCCGCAGTCTGTGAATAGTTCAGGATCGTCCATACAGTCGTCATCAGATTTGATAAACCATAACTCCTCGCAAGTGAACCCTGATTCTCCTGCAAAGGATTCGTGAGGCTATTATCTAAAAGTTCCAAGCTGTCGTATTCAGTTATTTCGGGGTAGCTTTAGATACGCAGCCTCAAAATGCTGGAACGATTTGCCGTCCCTACTGCATAGTCTGACATCATTATTGGGTTTTAGAAAAAAATACAAAATTCATGTTGTCAATCGACAAAATATCATATAAATATTTTAATTATTATTTACAGCTGCCCCCAAACCGACATAATAATAGTAAATAAGTAGTAAATTTTAATAGTATTTAGTAGTAGTAGTAGATTTTAAAATTATTACATTGCTAGTAATAAATAGTATTGCTAGTAATAATATGTAGTTGTGCATCTTTTGACAGTTACGGACCAAAATTTCAGCCATTTTGGACGCGTAATTGTAACTTGACAGTCTTATGAGTGATACTACTATCGATATGAGTGTTTTTGTGATAATGGAAAAATTTAAGTATCGATCTGTCATTAAATTTTTGTTTTTGAAAGGCAATACGCCTACGCAAATCAAAAATAAGTTGGACTTTGTGTATGGGAACTCTGCACCATCCTTTACCACAGTGAAATTTTGGGCAGCTGAATTTAAACGTGGCCATGAGAGCTTGGGAGACGATGAACGTTCGGGACGTCCAAAAACTACAACTACTGACTATAACATCGCTTAAGTTCACCAAATGGTGCTAGACGACCGCCGAAGTAAATTGAGAGAGATATCAAAGGCTATGAAAATGTCCAAAGAACTTGTTTGTCACATATTAAATCAAGATTTAGGCATGAGAAAGCTGTCATCGCGTTGGGTGCCGCGTTTGCTCACGCTAGACCAAAAAGGTGTTCGAATGAATATTTCCAACACTCTGTTGGCGCAGTTTAGGCGCAATAAATCCAAGTTTTGGCGCCTATTAATAACTATAAATGAAACTTGAATACACCATTATACGCCCGAAACAAAAATACAGTCCAAAAAGTGAACTGCAAAGGGGGAACCGGCTCTAAAAAAAGCAAAAACTGTTTTTTCGGCTGGGAAAGTGATGGTGACTGTTTTTTGGGATAGTCATGGAGTTATCTTAATAGATTATCTTCGAAAAGAAAAAACCACTACAGGAGCATACTACGCATCATTACTTGACAAACTGAAGGCAGAAATTATGGAAAAACGGCCACATTTGCAGAAAAAGACAATCCTGTTTCACCATGACAACGCGCCGACTCACACCTCAGCGGTTGCCATGGCGAAAATCCACGAATTACGGATTGAACTGCTTGACCAGCCTTACTCTCCAGATCTAGCCCCAAGCGACTTCTTTTTGTTCCCTCATCTAAATATTGCGCTCGGGGGACAGAGATTTTCGTCAAATGAGGAGGCAATCAACTTCTTGAACAATTATTTTGCAGCGCAAAACGCCGAGTACTATTTGGACGGGTTAGAGAGATGGGAGCATCGCTGGGAGAAGTATGTAGAGTTACAAGGAGACTATGTAGAAAAATAAAAATAATTTTTAAAGAAAAAATGTCTTGAATCTTTGTTAGGTCAGAAACTTTTCAGACCACCCACGTACTTGTTGTTGCATATTTGTCCGTACGTTACTCACTAGAGGGCGCACTGAAAACCAGCTCCGTAGATAATACCACTAAATTATGCTGAGTGTAGTCCTTTTATACCAAACCCGCACACATAATAAAGCTTTGATTGATTTGCTTCGATTTTATTTAGGATTTAGTTTCATTTTAGTCTGTAGTTATAATTTTTAGTGTATAATATCCTTTGTATCATGTGTGTCAGTGTTTGCTGTAATAAATATTTTTTTCTTTCTTTCTTTCTATTAAAATTAAAAAATCATCCTTATTTCAATAGTGAAAAAGGCTGAGTGCTACTATCTGCTTTAGGATTCCATGCTTAATAAAATTATAATAAAATCCCAATCATACCACTGCAAGACTTTAAGACCACAGTATGCTCACTCAGCATAGATCGAACAAAAATTTTAAAGTATTTAGATGGTGAAAGTAACTAGAAGTAACTATGACATCAGGACGTAAAACACCTCAGTCACGATAAGTAGCAAATATTAACAGTTATAGATATAGGCGGATCGCTAGTGGTATAGTATATATATATATATATATCACTAGCGATCCGCCTCTGCTTTGCACGAGTGATTTCTGAATCTCAACAACGGCACCACTTACCGGGTCCAATCTTTAATCTAAGCCAGAGACACACTCAAACACACACAAAACATTTCATCAAAGAATAGAATAGAATAGAATAGAACTACATAACGAAATGACATAAACATGTAATAAAAATATAAATTGGTAATAAAGATTCATCAGATTCATTTATTGCCGACCGATGAGGAATTTGAGAAATTATTTGGATTAATTCCAGTCACCAAATTCCACCAACGTACATCGTGACAAAACTCACGATACCATCCACACTATCTGGATTCCACACTGTGCAATTTACTAGGAGTTTTCTACAAAAGTTACAAGTTTGTGCAATTGTTTACCACCGGCGATTTTTCCGGACCGATATGACTTAGGGACTTTCAAGAAACGAACTTAAACCTCTTTAAAAGGCCAGTATTCAATTACCCTGCTGTTGCGGATGCTCGCGGGCTCGCGCTTTTTTTTTTATAAAACCGAAGATCTCCGACGATATTTGTAACTTGTGGGGGTACTTTAAATTTTAAGTTGGAAGGCTTTTTTGTTTCGTGAACGGGATTTTGAATCACGAAATTGAATTTTCTTAATAAAAAAATAGATGTTTAATAAACAAATACTAGTGTTTTTCTTTGTTAAATCTAAAATCCTCATTGAATTATTAGGGGCAAGATCTTATTTGAATTATTATAATAAAAGCTACGTCATCTTCGTTATTTTTCGAATACTAAGGTAATGCTCGAACACTGGGGAAAAAGGCAAAATGCCTCACAGCCTGTTATAAAATCATTTAAAAAGGAAGTAATAATGTGTTGATGTATTTGGAGACTAGGTAGTAGTATGTATACATAATATGCAGCCATATTGTAAGTCCTTAAGGAGTAATTAAATAAATTGTAAGTGATCCCATGTGAAACAAGCGTATTCAGTAAACCGTCCCAATTTCGTGTTTTTCCGAGAAATATCTCGGTGTGTGACGGATTTGGGAATTGCATGCTAGCGGTAGCGTCGTTTTTATGTTTTTTTTTTAAACGTTACTCCTACACTAAGATTTTCTCCTGTTTCGTGGAGGCAGTTTACAAACATAAATTTCATAAGGACAAACATCCAGACCCAAAACAATTATTTGTAGGCCACAGAAATACTTGATCCGTGCGGGATTCGAACTTAGCGCCGCAACTCATTGCTAAGCCACTGCGCCACGAACCCGTCGTTGCAGATCATCCACTTCTTTTTATGGTCGAGAAGGGCGATGGCTTTCACATACGTCATAATTGTAAACAGGTGCTGCTACTGGGGTTTGTTCAGTTTCGTTTCGCTATACACTGATAAGCTTCAAATATTTAATATGCAGATGCGTTGTCACCCCTGAGGACTTAGATGGAATGCCTCGTTTCCAGTAAAAAGGGGTATCCGGTTCTCTACACTCACCATACGAAACACAGCAGCATTGAGGTGTTATTTTACGGTGATATTCTGTCAGAGCGTGGTCCTTCTGCTGTTGTGCTGACCCATTCGTGCAACAAGTACAATATAGCTGCAGCATGGCTCCACCACATAAAACTTCAAAGCTTCAGTTACCGATGGATCTGTTATTGTTTTCCATTCATTTAATAATACTTTTCTATTTTTATATTAACTTTCTAAATAAATAACAAAAAAGAGGACACCTGCGGAGTTTCTTTCGCCGTTTTCTCTCCAGTCACAAGAACCTCATTTCAAAATAGCACAGATTTGAAGACAAATTACATTTCTCCATGAAGAAATTTTTTTCGTTGAGACTCTCCGCCGTGCCCGAAATTCGGTCTGGAGGATATTACGTTAAACTTAGCTTTTGTTAGTTTACAGGGTTCTGAAAAATTATTTTACATGTTTTTACAGATTTTATTGCATTTAATTTTAATAATCCGATCGCGATAAAATCCATAAAAATAGTTTTATTTAATTTAGTGTTCGTATAAATATAAGAAATCATTATTTTACAAGTTACTAGTTATTTTATTTATTACTTTTATCACGATTACGTGGCTAAAGAGAAATTGTGAAAATTTATTTGCTTCCACACGTAATCGTACGAATCTCTTTCTATAGCGTAATCAAACGTGTGATGTAATGCATACCCAGTACTTTCTCTTTCCCCGAGGGCATCCCCTATCATACTTCTTTGTCCTATAACTATATAACTGAAAAATAAAGAATAGGTCAAGGACGTTTCATCTTATATATAATTTAATCCTTTTTTTAGGGTCCCGTAACTCAAAATGAAAAACCTGAGCTTTTATAGGATCACTTTGTTGTCCGACCTGAAATTTAATGTCAAGTACTACGTCCAAGGGTTCTCTAAAGGTCTACGGTCCCTTGGAGGTATTAAAAATTCAAGCTTCTAAATCAACGCAATCAAAATATACATAATGTAAAAAAATTGATTCTCGCAAACTGACTCCTCCAACCCTATAGGGTACTTATTCCCTGTAGACCTAAAGTAAAAAAATAATTGCAAGAAACTATGTCTCATAGCGCAAGTACAGGGAAAAACCCAAAATGATTAATTTTTTAGATTCAGCCTTAGAAAACTTTTAATTTAGATCGACATAATAGAGTAGATGTAGCCCGACATAATAGAGAATATTTTATCCACTGAAGAGTTAAGATTGTCCTTCGATCGGTCTTACCTCTTCTTTGTGTTAAGTGTTTACTGTAAGGTAAGTACATTTTTTTTATTTCAGCAACTTGATTGTTTTGATAACTACTATCAGTTACTTACCTAAGATTAAATGGAACCCTCAGGATGCTCGTCTTGCTCGAACTTGTCCGGTTTTTGTTGTTGCTTGTAGTGAATTATATATGACGGCACCAGCACCATTGCACGTGCGGCGGCGTCGGTGTAGCTAGACAGAATTCTTGTAAACAACACGTGCACCGCACACCTGCGCCAATGCACCTGCGGTGGCGCCCGTTCTGGTTGTATAAAACGGACGAAGCGGCCACAATTAGGGCAGTCTTGGCTCTGGCGTGGAACGGTGCGCTTGTCGTATTCCGTTACTAGCTTATCCTTGACTCGTTGGATAATTAATTCGTGCAGATTAATTATTATTCTAAACTAAAATTAGTCTCGGTACAATTTATAGTTTGTATTAAGTAATCTATTGTAAATTAACCTTATTTAAAAGATAAGTCCCGCTGGGTTTCTTGCTGGTTCTTCCCAGGACAGAGGTTTTATCCGAACCGGTGGTAGTAGTACTATATTGGATAAAAGTGATTCTATTCTATTCTAAAAGCCTTTTCATGTGACTCTATACATCATAATAACATCCTTCATAAGAAGTGGGAATAAAGCTTTCCATTTAAGTTCTCTATATTATTAACATCCTTTCTACATATACAACAAGATAGAATTCGTTGTTATCGTCAATTATGTTCATTGCGGGGGCCGTCTAAGATATGATCGCAAACTGCAGACTTCCCGAAACATTGGTTTTCACGTCAGCTATGTATTCGAAACGTCGGGAATTAAAGATAAGTGTAATTAAACGCGATAAAATCCGTAAAGTGGTTTTATTTATTAAATGTGTAGTATAATATAAGAAAATCATTAGCAGTTTTATTATTTTAGCTTGTTATTAGGAAGATGCTGATAAACATGTGTTATTTTATTTTCCCTAGCAGTGGTAGTGGTACTGGATATACTTACACACTTACACCACCCCTACATGGTTATTATGTATCATAATACAGTGATCGAATTTAACAACTACAGAAATCTTTATAAATATACAATTGATGTGTTATCGCTTTTACAATTAGCACTTAAAATTTTTCATAACAATGTTAGTCTTCCTTTATATATACGACGTGCTCAGTACCTTTTTTCCTTCAAAAATCTACTCAAAACTTATTACTTGGAACACTAATATTTCCCATCATTAATTGTATCTATCCTACCTATCCTCAACCGTCATCATCTTGTGTGTATTTACATATTTATATATATTTTTTAACTTAACTGTCAAATTTATGTACACCTTCCCTATTTGCAATTCGCTGTAAACAACAGTTCTTTGCTAAACAAGGGTTGTCTGCAAGAAATCGCTCCCAGAGCGATAAGACCGTCTATTGTAATTTCTATATATTTATTTCATTTTGTCTCGTTCTAATGTGTAGTACAATAAAGAATATATTGATTTATATTGATTGATTGATTAATTAGTTGTGCTCGTGGGAATCATCTCGATTTGCTCGCATAATATAAAATTTACGGCAAGTGCTTAGCCCCTATGCTGCCAAGGTAATTTGAGCTACCTTACCATTACCGTCCGTTAGTGTACATACCATAACGTTCGCATTCGTATGTTCAATGCTGAAGATAGGCCTCCCCATAGATTGCCTCAAGTGTTGGCAACCGCAGTTTACTTCATACTTAATGGTTATCAAGAAGATGCTACTGCCCATCTTATTGTGTGCTCCCCTTTTTACGCACCAGATATAAATATTTCGACAGCGGGAACCAAAGTCTAAAAAGCGATTTTAACTAGATCTCGCAGCTGCGATCGTCAATATTTCTGTTACGCGTGACGAGACGACGAATTCCTTATTCCCACTTTTATCTAAGAGACATATATCTAGCAGTGATTTTTACGGATTTACAAGTAAATTCTGTCTCATAATCTGCAGGAGTGTGAGAGGCTATTATAATGTAAAATCTGATTAACGACGCCTACCAGAGAAATATTTTTGTTTATAAGTCCATCACTTATAAACAAAAGCACTTTTGTTTATAAATCATTTATATAATAATTCATTCATCATCATCATTACCTCATAACAAGTCTACCACCTCATATCATCCCCTGGGTGCCGTAAGAGGCGACAGAGGGAAACAAATCAGGAGATGGGCAGCAGCGTTTTCCTAATAACGTTTAAAAAAATAAATAAACTGCGGTTGCGAACCCGCTTGCCAAGCGTGGCAACTATGGGAAACATCCCCCCTATGAGTTTTAATAGGCTTCATTAAAATATCTGAAAAAGCATCTGAAAGCCCATCCGAAGTGGATGGGCTTTCAGATGATGCCCTCTTTAACCGTAAATACATTGAAACGTAAGGTGATGGGACATATTATATATATTATAAACATCATCATCATATATGTATATATAATATAATACAAATATATATATATATATATATATATATATATATATATATATATATATATATATATATATATATAAGGTCAATGGAGGCTATTGCAACTATGGGGCTAAAGCAACCAACAGCGATATCTTCCATTCTTATATTTTTTAAATAAATTGCCATCTATGGGCCTGGAGAAAAGTCATAATTTAACCTATTATAAACAGATGGCGTCAGAGGGATGAATACTGTTTGACTTATAGAGCTTTTTTGTTAGTCGCCATTTTTACCAGGTGTTTGGTGACGAGCGTGTTATCAAGTTTAAACAAAAAAAAATACTTTTCGTGCATTTTACGCAAGTTTTTATGCAGAAACGAAGAAAAAGTAAAGGTAAGTACTCTATACACTTATGTTTTTAATGTTATATCTTATATTTCGTAAGATAATGTAATAGTTACATTAGCATCAAATTATGTCGTTGCGGGGTTATTATGGACTAGTTTTTTTGGTTACAATAGCCCCTTCGTGTTTGTATCAAAAATTAAAAACCAGTGATGTCGAATATCGATAATTGTAAATCGATATACTTACAGCAGTTTAAAAATTCTCGAACTGAATCAATTTCGGGCCTGGGATAAATTGCGTAAATAAATGTTACAATTTGTTTTATTACAATTTCAACCAAGATTTAAATCTATTTTCTTTTCAAGATGGAAATACTATGGTTAAATAGGGACCGAACGAATGCATTTAGTTCACGACTTCACGTGTGCTATACCTACCCATACTACATATCTTAGATACTTTGATCTAATTTGATATTTGACTTGTTTTAGATGGTCCGAAATTATATTAAGAAAAAAGAAAAGAGCTATTCAAAAGAAAAGCTTCTAGAGGCACTGGAGTTGGTTAAAAGCAAAACGTTAAATAGTTATGAGGCAGCAAAAACGTTTAATATTCCGAAATCTACTATAATTGCACATTCATATGGCACACATGGTCAAAACAGGTAAACCCTGGAATGAAGACTGTATTTTCAATTGATATAGAGCAAAAATGGTTTGTATTTGCATACTTTAGAAAAGTATGGCTTTTGTGACTAAAAAGAAGTCAAAATACTAGTATCGGAATACGTCGTAAGAAACGGTTGGATAACTCCATTGAAGAATAATATTCCTAGAGATGATTGGTTTCGTCAGAGCGCTTAGATGGAGAATTATTTAAGTTTCTTAATAATATTGATGTGTATGAAGTGTAATTTTGTTGTGTATCTATCTGTATTTAGAATTAAGCAAAAGTCATTTTGTTAGAATCTCATAAGAAAATGTGATAACTATGTGCCATTGATTTAGTTTAAGTAAAGTGAAGTTAATTTTAATAATATTATTTTAGAATTGAAGCATTACAATTAAGATAAAATACCAAATGAAGTTAAACCAAAGTATAGGTTCCTATCATTTTGTATTTGTCTTAGAATTAATTACTCTACTTATTTTAGGATCTCTCAAGTATAATTCAAAGTAAAACAAACTTAATATTGCAATTTAGAAAAATGTTTTATAGATTTTGAAAAATTTTAGATAATTTTTTGTTATGTTCTTAGAAATTTTGTATTATGTTTTGAGAAGTATCTGAAACTTTTATTTTAAATGTGATGATTAGCCAATAAAAAATAAAAAACGAAGCATGGTTTTATATTACTTAGGTACCTACCAGTATCGATTGCCTACACATTTTACAATTTATCGATATTTTTTACGTCAACACAACACTATTTCTATAGAAAATAGTCACATTAGCCCCAAACATTACGAAATATACTTTTAGTTTGATCGGGACTCTACTGGTTCAACTCAGAGAATATGCCTGCGTAAATTTCACACTGGGTGTCATGTGCTTCGATTGTGATCATATATGCTACAAAAACCAATGAGTTAGTTTAGATAGTCGCATTTACCCCAACATGGGGCTAATGTAACTTTTCCTGTCCGCATGGATCTTTTAATAAGATTTTAACCAAATCCTACGGCTTTTTGACATTATATTAGGTCGAAAGTAATCTCAGATATATGCTCAATCATATAGATATAATAGATTATCCCATAAAGTCAAGTGGTCGTTTTTGGTGAAGGTTCAAGTTTCAACATATTTTTTTTAGTTGCAATAGCCTCCATCGACCTTATATATATATATATATATATGTATTAATAACATAATATATTTATTATACATTTTAAATAATAGTATGTTCGCCTTTGTACCAAATTGTTTTTAAGTGCAATAATGAATTTTACAATAAAATCTATATACACAAGTTGCGTAAAATATACTACCCCCTGAAGTTAGTAATTAAACAGAGACTTCCAGCTAGGTTAACGATTCTTCACGCGGTCATCAACATAACTATAATGTGTTTAACTTAAACGTAACGTTCCAGTAAACATTATCATTCTGCTGTGTAGTAAATCCGCAAAGCTTTTAAGGGAATCACTTTAACAGCCCTTGTTCAACACTTAAGCTAGAAACGAAGTGATCTATACATCTTGACCTATTTGAAGGTCTTATACTCTCCTTGTAAACATTTACAACTAATAAAACGTCTATTATAGTCATCTAATGGGTATATGATAGTTATGTTGACGACCGCGTGAATAATCGTTAACCTAGCCGAAAGGGTCTGTTAACGATTTTTCAGAGGATAGTTAAATATACAGAACTTGGGTATTTAAATAGAAATAGATACTCGTATATAGAAAAATTATTTAATGCACTCATATATGACACACACACACACATATTATATTGTATATATGTAATGTATGTTAGTGTAGAGGACCGAAGACCATTTTTACTGGAAATAAGGTATTCCAGCCAGGGGTGAAAACGCATCTGCATTTTGATTCTTAATCGTGGATAGATGTAGATTTCTATGAACCACAGCATCCACGTACCATCAGGTGGACTGTGTGCCAGTTTGTCAGCCTTATTCTATAAAAAAATGCTTTAAAATGTTGTGCCGAGTATTATCTGTAATGTCGAGGTTAATTTGTTTAAAAACAATATCAGTCAAGAAGATTCAGAGTCCACGTGTCATGATATCGTCTATCGTACTTCGATTTTCAGTGCAGAATATAAATTTCCATATTGCCGAATTTAGAGTATTGAATAAACATAACATAACATAAATATTCACGCCTGTCACCCAGAGGGGTAGGCAGAGACTACGGACATCCACTTGGCACGATCCTGGCACACCTCTCTCGCCTCCTTTACATCGATATATCTACGCATACACGCTCGTCGGTTAAGGGTACTCCTAATCTGGCCCATTTTCAATATATCGCCAATTTGGTCGATAAACCTTCGTCTAGGGCGTCCCTTTCCGACTCTGCCGTTCACTTCTGCAGCATAAATTTGCTTTGTCACTCTTTCTTCGTTCATTCTTTCCACATGACCAAACCACCGAAGCATTCCTTTCTTAATCCTGGTCACAACGTCATCTTGCAAACCACACTTTTCTCTTATCACACTATTTATCACCCTGTCATTCAGATTCAGCCCTAGCATACTCCTTAATGACCGCATTTCTACAGCATTTATTCTACTCTCATGCTTCTTCTGCCAGACCCAACTTTCACTACCATACATTAAAGTAGGGACTAACACAGCATTGTGAATTGCCATACGTGCCTTTTTTGACACATTCTGACTTTCCATAATAGCGTGTAAAGCCACATTCACTCTATTTCCTGCGTTCACTCGTCGTTCTATATCGTTATCATATCTACCATCCCTGCTAAATAAACATCCCAAATATACATACTCATCTACTTGCTCAATCAACGCCCCGTCTATTCTTATTTCACATAACGTTTTACTTTCTTCTCTTTCAAAAACCATCACTTTCGTCTTACTTGCGTTCACTTTCATACCTCTTTCTTTTAATGACCGGTGAATTAAAGTAACCATCATTTGCAACTCGGCCGCCGACGATGCAAATATGACTTGATCATCGGCGTACAAAAGGCATTTGACGGTTAACTCACCCATTCTCAAGCCACATTCTTCAACCTTCAAAGTTTGCAAACAACTGTCCATAAATAGGTTAAACAGCCAGGGGGAAGCTACACAGCCCTGTCTGACACCTTTTTGGATGCCAAACCAGTCCGAGTAGACCCCGTTGATCCTGACACAAGCACTAGAGTCCCTATAAAGAGACTTCAATGCCTGTATCAAACCAGTGCTCAAACCAAATGAGTTAAGGTTTGCCATAAGACATTCCTGTCCACTCTGTCATAAGCCTTTTCCAAGTCCATGAAAGCACAAAACTTTCTGGTTTTTGGCCAAAACTTCTCCGCAATCATGCGCATGGAAAATACTTGATCCGTACACCCATTCCTTTCTAAATCCAGCTTGCACATCCCAAATTTTCCATCAGTTTCTTCCATAACTCTTTCAATTAACACCTTAGCATACAGTTCACCCACAATGCTAAGCAAGCTGATACCACGGTAGTTTTACAGTCCTGCTGTGACCCTTTTCCTTTATATATTGGGACTATAACGGCTTTGCACCAGTCTTCCGGTACCCGCTTCAGTTCCCAACATAAATTAAACAAGGTGTACAGCAGGCCTGCCTACTCCCTCTCCAGCCCTTAGCATTTGAGTGATACTCTATCATATCCGGCTGCCTTACCTGCTTTCATGCTTTTCATTGCTTTCATTATTTCATCTACACTTATCTCCCTACCTCTCTCCACTTCTTTCGGAATTTCTTTTTCACTTAATTCAGACGACCCTTCACTCATAAACACGCTTTCAAAGTAGTCCTTCCATCTCTTTAAATTCGAAACTTCATCATTCAGCATACAGCCATTCTCGTCTCGTATAGCATTCATTCTAGGCTGTTTTGAATTTCCCCTAGCAGTTCTTACGAGTTTCCAGAACATTTTAATTGGATAAATAACGTAATAAGCCAGAGCTCATGACTATCTGGCGAAATGAAGAAAATGTTAAGGTAAAAAGGTCAAATAATTCTTACAACCAATACGCTTAGACCCTACTAACCATCTACTAAAATTGAATCAGGACGTTTAACGCTTAACAATTTCAATAGCGCCAAATTTACATAATAACGACTTCAACAGAAAACCCTTTGTCTTTACCCAGCTTGAGTAAATAGAGGGAATAAGTATTGTAGATTAGAACTTTCCTTCTACCCGTTTTATTGAATACTAGCTATAAGATCTATTAATATGGCGTAATTTATATTTAAGATGATCAAAGACGTTTATTTTTAACTTTTTTTGTCTATGTATCGGTCTGTCTGTCCGATGTAATCTTCAGAATGGCTGAAGCGATTCTAATGAAACTTTACGAACAGATAGAGAGCAATGCCTGGAGTAATCTAGGCTATTAGAACAAGATCCCAGGGCCACCAGACGTCACTTATTTTCTGACGAACGAAATGTGTAAGAATGTGTAGTGTTAGTATGTACTATGATCACATGCCTACCTGCTAGTTTGGCCAGTGGGCCATTTTCCAGGTATCAGGTAATCAAGGTACGTAAGAATATTGCTCACCTCACGTTTATTCTCCCAGCTGATTTTTACATATATGTTAGATAATATCGTTAAAAATCAGTAATCAATACTCCCAGACTCTTTCCGTTGGCAGAATAGCTTTGCAGACGCATTAAAGCTCGAATAGTTTTAGCCATCCTACTCTCCCCTTTCTAAGTGAAGCCATTAATTCCATTACCCACGAGCTATTACTAAACAAAATATTCTTTAAAATTCAACCCACTTCTCAAAAAAGTACGCCATAACATGTGTGTAACAAAATATTATACATCCACACATAGCTTTAGTGCAATTCAATCACTGATTTTAATCTGATACGGGATTCAAACTCAGAACCACTTGATCAGCAGTAGCGCTTACGACCACTAGACCTACGAGGCATTGAGGCAGCAGAACAGGCTGCAGAAAATCGAAGCAGGCTTTTTATATTAATATCACATTTAAGAAAACCACGTTCTATTCATAACAAAAATGGTAACGCAGTTGCGAAGTGATTCCCATCGGTAACGATTCCCATCAAAGTTAGATAATTGCACTGCCGGTTGTGTTGTAATTATTCCTACAAGTATCACATCTAGTCTAAATTCGACCACTTAATTGGTTAACGCGTTTTGTATTGAAAAATCGTGCGCCAGAATACACATGATTTTTTTCTGTATTAAAATCTATGACAATTTTCGTCGTTCACGTATCAATATAATAATATGTAACGTCATCCTAAATTTCCTCCTCTTACCTGTTTATCATTTATAAAGAGCCGTAGTCGCTCAGATGGTTAGCGCTCGCTGTAAATTTCACAGTACGTGAGCAACACGGGTTCGATCCCCGCCGGCACCAATGAAATTGTTAATTGCAATTTTAAGTGCTGATTTACCACATGCCCGGTGGTAATGGAAAACATCGTGAGGAAATGCATGTCTGAGAAATAACAAAAAAAATTTCGAAGACATGCGAAGTTCGCCAACACGCATTGGATAAGCGCGGCGGACATTTCCTTGCCCTAAAAACCCTCTCAGAAATGAGAGGAGGCCTGTGGCCAGCAGTGGGACGCTTATAGGCTGTAACTTTAACTTTACCTGTTTATCTATCTTTCTCTTATATAAGATAAGAGAAAGACAGATAAACAGGTAAACGCTTAAGCTTATCAGACACGTGCTGGTTTGGACGAATGAGTGTCTTTGTATTTGCACGTACATTCTTGAGATACTTTGATATTTCTTGTTTTCTTGATAACTTTCAATAATTAAAAGCGATTATTGCCTTGTATAATACATTGCTACGGAGTCAACTTGAATGTAATGCAGTCATCTGGGCTCCCCATGAAGATCTCTCATGCTAGAGCGAGTACAGAATAAATTTATTTGATATTTATATATGCGTTATTATAGTGTATAGCCATTTTATCCTTTAATGTACCCAACTTTGTTTATCTTAGGTATGGTAGGATATTATGAACTAAGAGTTAGAAGGGAACTTGCGCTCACCTCGTATATTTTTAAAATACTCAGAGGAAAATTGCATAACGCTGAAATGTTAGGGCAATTAAACCTATGTGTTCCTGAGAGGTATGTGTGGCGCCGACGGCAGCCGCGACTGTTGGTGGAGCCCCGCGGTCGGACCAACCTTCTGGGTAAGGCGCCTCTGACGCGCGCACTCCATACGCTCAACTTAATAGCTTGTAACACGGACCTGTTCTGTTGTACTCTGAGTGAATTCACAAAGACAGCATTGTTTGTAATTTGTTACAAAAATTAAAGCATGAATACAAATCAGTTAGACAGCTACACTATCGCATTAGGTAATACTGTAATGATAGTTGTAAGTTTAAAAAAAAAAATTAATTTTTTTTTAAAAATGTTCCCCGTCGTCGAAATAGAGCAGAAGATTATCAACAATAAATATTTTGCTATATCAATACTAACAAATAGCTGGTAGAACTATTTTTCTGCCTGGTAGTCCGTCTAGATAAGTACCAGACTCTTACCTATTGCTGACTCCAAGCAACTGTGAGGCATCTAAGTCCTCAGAAGTGACAACACATCATTAGTTATTTTTTGCTTGAACCTGTGTGCAGGTATTCATGAGCTGTACACATTTAAAAAAAACACATCATTAAAAAATCAACATCATTTGAAATTGACTAATAAAGATTATTTATGTCTGCTGTTACAGTTAGGGTAACACGATAGATTACTAGACCATTACAAAATCTCTAAGCTATGAGAAAGCAGGGAGTATATTGAACGCGTAGTTTGTATAAAATAGCTCTAAATATAGTTTAACAACGTCACTAAATTGCTAAAGTTTAATGAGTAATGACATTCTGCTAACTCTTACAATGTGCCCGCCGCGAAAATGTATGCTTTATAAAATCTCTAGTAGCTTTATGTAACAACCACAGTCTTTGCGTTGTAGCATGGTGCGGATGACAGGTCACTTGAACGTAACTTGCGTGCGTTTGCAAGATACGACAAAATTTTAACTATGAGAAAATAACATCAAATTTGTTTTTATTAATATTCTCTATTCTGTTATGACTATTAGATTAACATTAACTTTAAAAATCACACCTAATGTATTTTTTTTATTATTAAAATTATAAAAGTTTAATTTATTTCACTCGCATGCGCAGTTACGTAATTGCTAGAAATGTGCCTCATAATCGGACGTAAAAACTTTCAAGCTAATACAATCGCATAAAATAAGTAAGATAATTAATAGAATTAGACGTAACTCTGCGGAAATCCATTATATTAAAGTTGGTTAAAATTATTTCGCCTACATCGCTCAATTAAAAAAATGATGTGTTTTACCTAGTTTGAAGAGCACCTCCTGCCTCCCTCAATTGCGTGCACTATATCTGTCACCACTCATCCCAGCACCACTTCACTAGGAATGGCACACCACCGACGACAATACTACACGTGTTTCGCCTCTACACGAGACATCCTCAGGTGAAGTAGACTCTGAGGTGGCTGACCGTTAAGTGAACGGCGAGCCAAAACAGCCGCTATTTATATAACTCGCTGATGCAACTGCTCCCCTCTTAAGTAGCTAGCGACTGTGTCATGCGACAAAACATGCGACCAATCACCACCTGAAGTACGTAGCCGCTTGTAAAATTAATAATAAATCTCTGCGAAACGCCCACCTACCCTCCAACCGCGCAACCAATCGCCGATCACCGTGAAGGTGACAAACGACCATATTTCGAGGTTGTCTGTTATTAGAGAGCAGACAAAGATTTGCTTGTTCATTCAGCATTGCAACGTTACTTTTATTATTTTTAATATCTTTAACAGCTTCAGCACACACAGTCGCAGCCCTTTATTACACGTACGTAAGACCTTAAAGATGTGGCCGTTGGCTAGGTTGTGTCCAGTGTCCAAGAGATGTTTAGCAAAATGGGATTTATCGGGATTGCAATTCCTGTACGCGGCTAAATACACTTTATAACGTGTCTCAAAGTTGCGACCAGTAAGACCCACGTAAACGTAGTTGGTGGTGTAAGAGCCAGTGAGCGGCTGACTTACGGTATTTCAATAAGCTTCACGTTTTTTCAGTTAATCCCCTATACCTGAGCTACATGAAGTGGGGACTCTTTAGTTTGACCGGCGGTTGATATAGAGACACACAGGTGTGAAAAGTATAAAAAATGACCTACAAACGTGAAAGTAATAAGTCTACCGCTTTGACATCTTGAAATATTCAATAAAAGTTACTGAATAATAACATTGGCAGACACCTATGGCTGTTCCAAGGTCATGGCAGATAGATTGACAAGTACAATTTTTTCTTTATAACTTACGTTATTTCAATAAAGCTGCAATTTATACAACATGTAACATAATTAACGCACATCCTGATAGTAGTTTGTTCAGAATCGTTTACTGAATCGATTTCTATCATTTTTAACAAAGGTAATTTTTTATCCCAAAAATAATTAAAGCTACGTAAATTACAGTCACGCTAAACCTGTACAGACAAAACAAACTGAAATGGACCGTAACTCAAGGCAATAAGACTTTTAAAAGTGCAGTTTTATTTGTATTACTACAAATAAAAAAAAATCTACCGCTCACTGGCTCTTAGAATATGGTATACGTCAGAAACAAGTTTGTGAACACCCGATTTTTGACTAATATCCAACTTATCTTTATTATTACAGATATTCCTTAGAGAATTGTTTGTTTTGAACGCCACGTAAACGCCGCTCTGTCGAAGAGTATTAGCTACTTTTTGAGATATGGAGCCTAAGTAGGTCAAACTGTCACACTTACTAAATTTTACACAAATAGGGCCATAATTTATCTGGTATCTCTTGAAGTATTGATGCAAAATTGATTTTGAACATTTTTCATATCAACGTCTTTGTACAACAAAACGATAATTGCATTAGTAGTCCAACGCTTGAATAGACCACTAATTCGGCATAAGACCAAGTAATGATCCGTCCCTACGTTGGACCCCCGGTAAACCCTTGTATCTACCACTGCGCTTCTCATTCTTTCATCCACAATTATGAAATCTGTCATGCTTCTATCATCACCTCTTTCCCATGTATACATGTGAATCCTCTTATGGCGAAAGAAAGTGTTCGTCACAAAAATATTCTTTTCCACACATACGGTGAGGAGATCTTCACCATTCTCATTTATACTTTCATCGCCAAACGTTCCTAATATCCTTTCATAACCAGACCTCTTCACCCCAACCCTTCCATTAAAATCTCCTAACATAATAATATTTTCATTTACCTTACATTTCATCAACACCATCCTTACCATGTCCCAAAACTGTTCTCGGATATAAGTGGGCTTAGACTTATCTGGGGCGTACACCCCTAGCACAAACAACTTCTTTAAGCCCACTTTGATTCGTATTCATAGCAGCCTTGGGCTTACACATTCATACTCTTTCACACATTGACCCATTCTTTCAGAAAGGATGACACCAAATGTGCGGGTGACAACTTGCAGTTTAGCGGGTCTAGAGATGGAAAATTGTTAAATCGATTTAAAATAGCCGATTAACGATACACAAAGCAAAGCAAAAATTATCGACTAGCTATCGATAGCAAAATTAAAACAGGAACATATATTTCTTTATAAATAAATTACAATACATATAAATTTTAGTTACAATTTAATACAAATTATGACATAATAGTTACATATGATACTTTGTATTAATTTGAAAATAAAAATCATCTTCCATTTTATGTTAATTGCAACATTTATCTTGACATTAAAACAAATAAAATGACTGCCAGCACCTGTGATTATTAGTACGGCGTTGACTACACTTGCAGCTTTTCAAAATACGAGTGCTATTGCTTTTCGCTATATAAAATGTATTAGTGTTGCCATGTTTAGTGTGTCAAATTTCGGGAAGGAAGGTAAAATAATCGGGAACTTGGTTTACAAATCAAATAAAAAAAAGTAAAAAAACAGGTTTTTTGTAGCCATTTTGGTGCGTTATAATTATTTTTTGGGACTGAGGTAATGAACGAATAATTTATCATCCAAACATCGGAGAAACTGCATATTCGTCTATGTGCATTTTTCTTTTTCAGCAAATCAGAACTTGTTGAGCGAATAGTTATCGTTGCAGACTCTGAGTTTTCTGAATGACTCATTTTAATGTTATTCTGAAAAAATAATAAATTTTATGAACTCAAAACGCGTGCACTTCAAAAACCCCATCATACAATTAAAAAACACACATTCATACATAATCTAGTTATGACCTCAAATGCCCAGATAAAATCCTTGCATCGCACGCATAATGTCACTTTATTTACTGAAAACAACAGTACCTACAACCGTTTGAAGAAATTGCCTTGTGGAAGAACTAACTCACAAGACTTGCATTTTACTAAATGTACTTATCTAACCGCAGCATGTAAGTTAGGTACTGTACTTATTACTAGTAAAATAATTAAATAATAAATATTGGTCGAATTGACGACGTCGATGCATAGCGTGGCGGGGCGGGAGGCATCATTCGGCGAGAGAAAAAACGAAACAGAATGAATGATATCTGTATCTTGCCAACACAATACGCGTAAAGTTTAAAACTTTGATGTTGACTATTTACTGAGAAGCCAGTTATCAATTTTATTTATATACTACAATGTTTAGACCATTGGATGATAATGTATTAATTCTTGGACTGCCTCGTCGTTGATCTTGTAATCAAAAACGCGTTTGCTAATTATGATTTTTCGAGGACCCCGCTTTTACAAAATATAAGCTTAAAATAATAGCTTAATGCTGCTGTGTATCGTATGGTGAGTGTAGAGAACCGGAGACCCTTTTTACTGGAAATGAAGCATCCCGTCTTGGCCCTCAGATATGACAACGAATTTGCATTTTGATTCGTAATCGGGGATAAATGTGGATGTCTATGGGCCACAACAATCACTTACCATCAGGTGAACTGTGTGCTCTATAAAATCCCATAGTCGCCTATACCTATTATCGAATTCTCTTAAGTCCCATAGTAGGATTTCCTTACGCCGTCACCACACGGCATATAATATATCTTTAAGTAATAAATTACATACAATAATAAAGTATCGACCACCCCATAAATTACACTGGAATTTAGCCAGCTAGCGTGTGAACTGCCAGATATGGCATCGCTACTTGAGACTGACTGCAACGATACAGTTAAAAAGGTTCCCTGTGCGATAGAAATTTCATGACGCGTGATATATGACAATTAAAGCACATTTCTAAATGCTTTCGTTCGCAGATTCTTTACAATATTTTTTAGAGGTGGCGATGTGGCCTCTGGGTGAATTAACATACTTTTATGTAATACTTGTATGTGTATTGTATTTTGTACCATTGTATTATATCACCCCATGAGCAAGAAGAACCGAAAGTAGATGAGGTAAAAAGGTTCTTGAGTAGTAGTATCGGTAAGCAATATGTAGAATTTGTAGGGCGGCCTGCGAGAGTAACGATAGGCGGCTCAGGGTCGTGCTTTGTGACATTCCTTATGAGAGGCCTATGTTCAGCAATGGACTTTTATGGGCTGCTATCTCCATATGGGCTCTTATCTGATGGATATTAATTATATCCCGGGGGAGACGATCCATACGTGTAACAACTCTAATGTTAACCTAATGCCTTCAGGAGACAAGTTTTACAACGCATTTTGATTTTATATCGAGTATTGTAGTGTGTATCTATAAAAACAGTATCCACTTAACATCAAGTAAAGAAGGCGCACGTTTATCACCGTTAATTGTATAAAAAAATTACTTTTAATAAAAATTAAAAGAAATATTTCAAAGAACTAAAATAAAAGTAAAATAATTCACATTCTAAAATTATGTCAGAATTGACTTCAGAATTTGAAGGTTAATTTTATTTAGTTCCCTGATGACAACTTTTACCTTATAATAAAATTTATTTTAGTTAGTAGTTAAGTTTTTTACCTATATTTTGCCACCCTTATAAATTGAAGTATAACCTATTGAATAAAAAAAAGAATCATCAAAGTCGGTTCACAATTGACGAAATATCGCGTAAAATATATACAAAAAAAGAAAAAGAGAACACAGTGGAATTGTAAGCCTTCTCCTTTTTGAAGTTGGCTAAAAATGATGATTGTTGATTTTTTTGTGCCAGCACTTCATAATAGGCTTACTTAACCATGGTAACTAAGCGCTCGCTTTAAGTGTCACAGTATGAGAGCAACCTGGGTTTGATTCCCGCCGGTACCATTAATATTGTTAATTGCAATTTTAATTACCGATTCAACTCGGCAATGAAGAAAAACATCGTGAGGAAAACTGCATGTCTGAGAAATAAAATAATTTTAAGACATTTGAAGGCCGCAAACACATATTGGAGTACGGCGGGCTGATTGCTCCTTACCCTTTTAGAAATCTAAGAGTATATATTAATACGTGAAGGAAAATCTTTTATGTACCCCTTTTTAACATATTGCGCGCACTGAGTAGCATTAGCTTTGTTATAGTTAAAGATTACATGGAGAAGGAGTACAGAAAGCTAAAATTTATATATAATTTGTGTTACAAATACATTAAATAAAATTAAATAAAACATTCATTGTTTACGTTCATACTGCCCATAGAGAGTAATTGTGTTCTGTGACACTGTCAAACACATAATCACAGAGCACTAATATTTTTTACTAAGATTTTTGGTTTGGATGCTTGTCTTTTAAGCCATGTCTTCATTTTTCTCAGTATCAAGTGATAATAATCCTTTATAGTACATTGCTTCACAATATATTGATTCTTAAAAACTACGCAATGTGACGCACATTGCGTAGTTTTTGAGAAATTTTAACGGCAACTTGAACCAGCAGACAGTTGGCGATATGAGATACTATCGCCTAAGCAGACACCTTATCTTCGAGACACCTTATCTTCGAGATTCATATCACCATCTGAGCACTTGTTTCAGCTTTTCCACTAATAGCTCACATGCGCAGATATTTAATACACAAAATCGCACCACTTTTAAATATCAAAATCCACTTCAAACCATTATTTAAATAATAATACAGGAGCAGCAATCCGCCGCCGGTCAAGTTCACGCCACAACTCCCAGAATAGTATTACTCTCGCACAGAGCACAGATTAAAAATTGTCGCCATAGATATAGTATTAATGTGCACTTAAAAGCATAGACAATGTGTATACTGAGATTATTATACTATTATTACATTAAATTATATTTTTGTATTATCAGATACACTTACAGTTGAAAGTGTGAAATACAGCTTGCTTAATGTACAAACTTAAAAATTTGATTAATTACGGTCGAATTTAGACCTCTCGGTGAACACTAGATCCGTGCCTAGCTGTGGGATGAATATAGGTAACTTTCTTAACGTATATTTTCTTGTAACATTTATAACGATATAAAAGCAATAAATAATAACTCAATCCAAAGCAATTCAATGTTCAGTGTCGCTAAAAACATCAAAAGAGATACATGAGCAAATATTTAAACCAATCGGAGCATAATCAATAAATTCAGAATAATGTGACCTTTCTGAATATCGGAGCACTGCTGTTACTATGAGGCATAAAATTTTCGAGTTATTATTGACAAAACAAAGATCATGTGTAACGTCCATATCACACCTATTTCGGTAGTTGTTGGGAGCACTAAGCTCGAAGTTGTTGACGAGTATGTTTACCTAGGACAAATAGTCCGACTAGGTTAGTCCAACTTCGACCGAGAGGTCAATCGACGGATTCAACTCGGCTGGGCAGCGTTCGGGAAATTACGACACATCTTCTCGTCAGGTTTACCTCAAAACGTGGTAGAGCCATGCTGCAGCTATATTAGTAGTATAGTTGTAGCACGAATGGGTCGGCTCGACCGGGGAAGGACCACGCTCTCACAGAATACCAGCGTAAAATGGCAGCTTGACACTGCTGTGTTTCGTATGGTGAGTGTAGAGAACCGGAGACCCATTTTACTGGAAAAGAGGCATTCCATCTTAGTCCTCACGGGTGACAACGCATCTGCATTTTGATTCTTTATTGAGGATAAATGTAGATGTCTATGGGTCACAGCAACCACTTACCATCAGGTGGACTGTGTGCTCGTTTGTCACACGATCCTATAAAAAAAAAAAACTTTAAAACGAGATTGTACAACCAGTGCGTGTTGTGTTGCCAGTGATAACTTATAGATCTGAGACAAGGTTCTTCACTGCTGTTCAAGGTCGCTAAGCAAACTATGGAGAGGGATATGCTCGGGGTTTCTCTGCGTGATAAACATAGAAATGAGGATATCCGTAGTAAAACCAGAGTGACCGACATAGCCCAACGGATTAGTAAGCTGAAGTGGCAAAGGGTGGGCCATATAGCTCAAAAACCGACAACCGATGGGGAGAAATGTTCTCGAGTGGCAGCCTCGTAGAGTTAGGTGAAGTGTAGGGCGACCCCCAATAGATGGAGTGACGACCTGGTAAGACATGCATGAAGTCGATGGATGCAGGTGGCTCAGGGCCGTGATTTGTGGCATTCCTTGGGGGAGGCCTATATTCAGCAGTGGACTTTGAAGGGCTGTAATGATGATGAATGATGATGATGAGACCCACTCAAACACACACAAAAAATTCATCAAAATTGGTCCAGCCTTTCGGAAGAAGTTCAGTGACAAACACACGCACAGAATAATTATTATATAAAGAAGAAGATAATAATATTAAGAAATATTTAAACAAATACATAATTTTCCTGACAGAAACAAGTAATAAATATATAAATAGGTAATAAAGAGTCATGAGATTCGTTTATTGCCGACTGTATCAGATGAGGAAATGAATCATTCTAATAAAAGCTACGACATATTAATAATTTTTCGAATACTGAGGTCACAGCCTGTAATAAAATAATTTGAAAAGGAAGTAATAAATGTGTTGAAAAGACTAGGTAGTATGTATACTATGCAGCAATATCGTAAGTTCTTTAGGAGAAAATTGTAAGTGATCCCATGCGAAATTACAAGTGTATTTAGTAAACCGTCCTAATTATGTGTTTTTCCAAGAAATATCTCATTGTGTGACGGATTCGGGTATGTCAAGCTCGCGACGGCGTCGTTTTTTCTAAAAACGATACGTTATTAGGATTTTTCGTGTATCGTGGAGGCAGTTTAAAAACATAAACTTCAGAAGGACAAACATCCAGACCGGAACAATCATTTGTAGGCCATACAAATACTTGATCCGTGCGGGATCGAACCCGCATCAAATATTCAAAGTCCTGTATTAAAGTGCATCATAGAACAAGCTTTTTTTTCTTATAGAATAAAGGTGACAAACGAGCACACAGTCCACCTGATGAGAAGTGGATAATATGGCCCATTGAGGTGTTATTTTACGGTGGTATTCTGTAAGAGCGTGGTCCTTCCCCTGTTGTGCTGACCCATTCGTGCAAGAACTATAATATAGCTGCAGCATGGCTTTACCACATACATATTTTTATAGGAGAGGGGGCAAATGAGCATACGGCCCACCTGATATTAAGTGACTACCGCCGTTCATGAACAACTGCAACACCAGGGGAATTGGCGTTACCGGCCTTTTAGAAAGAAATAAGCTCTTTTCTTGAAGGTCCTTTAGTCGTATCGGTCCGATAAATCGCCGGTGGTAAGCTATTCCACAGAGAGGTCGTACGAGGAAGAAAACTCCTAGTGAAACTTACAGTGATGGACCGCCAAGCATCCAGATGGTGTGGATGGTGTCGGAAATTTTACCGCGATGTTCGTTCGTAAAATTTGGCGGCTGGAATTAATCCGAACAATTCCTCAGAGCACTCCCCGTGGCAGATGCGAAAGAAAATGCAAAGGGATGCAACATCTCTTCGCAGCGCCAGTGAATCCAGCCGATCGAAAAGGACTTGGTCGTCGACAATTCGAGCCGCTTTGCGGTGGATGCGGTCAAGTGGAAGGAGCTGGCACTGGGGAGCTCCAGCCCAGTGCTGTCATTCGCATAGCAATGAATGTTACCAGTTTGCAACATATCATTGATATGCAGAAGAAACAGCGTTGGTTGGATAGCACGTAGCCTTGTGCATCGCCAGAGTTAATAGCCTTGTAATCGGAGCATGCACCGTCTACTACGATCTTGATGCTCCGATCAGCCAAAAAACTGGTAATCCAATTGCACAATTTCTCGGGAAGCCCATAGGAAGGAAGCTTCGGAAGAAGCGCTTTGTGCCAGACACGATTGAAGGCCTTCGCTATGTCCAAACTTACCGCCAAAGCCTCCCCCTTGGACTCGATCGCCTGCGCCCATCTGTGTATTAGGTAAACAAGAAGATTACCAGCTGAGCGACCCCGACGGAAACCGTACTGGCGGTCACTAATCCACTGGGTCTCCTCAAGGTACCGCATGAGCTGGCAGTTAATAATGGACTCCATTATTTTTGTGAAGCGAATATAGCTTCAAAGCTTCAGTTACCGATGGATCTGTTATTGTTTTCCATTCATTATATAAGTACTTTGCTATTAATGTATTAACTTTCTAAATAAATAACAAAAAAGAGGACACCTGCGGAGTTTCTTTCGCCGTTTTCTATTCAGTTACAAGAACCTCATTTCTAAATAGCACAGATTTGAAGAAAAATTACATTTCTCTATAAAGAACTTTTTTTCGTTAAGACTGTCCGCCGCGCCCGAAATTCGGTCTGGAGGATTTTACGCTAAACTTTACTTTTGTTAGTTTACCGTGTTCTGAATAAGTATTTTACAAGTTTTTTTACAGATTTTATCGCGTTTAATTTTAATAATCCGGTCGCGATAAAATCCATAAAAATAGTTTTATTCAATTTGTAGTGTTCGTGTAAATATAAGAAATCATTATTTTAGAAGTTACTAGTTATTTTATTTATTATTTTTATCACGATTACGTGACTAAAGAGAAATTGAGAAAATTTATTTGCTTTCACACGCAATTGTATGTATCTCTTTCTATAGCGTAATCAAACGTATGATGTAATGCATACCCAGTACTTTATTTTTCCCCGAGGGAACATCCCACGCTATGGCCACTACTGTCCTGTGTAACATAGCAATAACTGAAAAATTAAAATAGGTCAAGGACGTTTCATCTTATATATAATTTAATCCGTTTTTTAGGGTTCCATATCTCAAAATGAAAAACCCGAGCTTTTATAGGATCACTTTGTTATCCGACCTGAAAATTATGTGACTTACTACGTCCAAGGGTTCTCCAAGGGTCTACGTTCCCTTGGAGGTATTAAAAATTCAATCTTCTAAATCAACGCAATCAAAAGATACGAACATTTATGTCAAAAAATTGATTCTCCCAAACTCACTCCTCCAAACCTATAGGATACTTACATCCTGTATATCTAAAATAAAAAACAATTGCAAGAAGCTATGTATCATTTGTACAGCAAAAACTTAAAATTGTTAATTTTTTGATTCAGCTTTAGCAGACTTTTAATTTAGATCATTCACCGTAATGATCTGCTGGCCGTATGAGGAAGCTCAAGGTCGCTCAGCGAGCTATGGAGAGGGCTATGCTCGGGGTTTCTCTGCGTGATAAACTTAGAAATGAGGATATCCGCAGTAGAACCAGAGTAACCGACATAGCCCAAAGGATTAGTAAGCTGAAGTGGCAATGGGCCGGCCATATAGCTCGAAGAACCGACAACCGATGGGGAAGAAAGGTTCTCGAGTGGCAGCCTGTACCGGCAGGCGAAGTGTAGGGCGTCCCCACTAGATGGAGTGACGACCTGGTAAGACATGCAGGAAGTCAATGGATGCAGGTGGCTCGGGACGGTGCTTTGTGGCATTCCTTGAGGGAGGCCTATGTTCAGCAGTGGACTTGTGAAGGGCTGTAATGATGACCGTAATGAAGCCCGATATATTAGATAATTTTTTATCCACTGAAGAGTTGAGTTTGTCCTTCGACCGGTCTTACCTTTTCGTTGTGTTAAGTGCTTCTGTAAGGTAAGTAATTTTTTTTATATCAGCAACTTAATTATTTTGATAATTTCTAAGTGGAACCCTCAGAGCGCTCGTCTTGCTCGAAATTGTCCGGTTTTTGTTGTTGCTTGTAGTGAATTATATTCAACAAGAAAGATTTCGTTGTCAAGTCAATTAATTGCATCTTATGTTTCTTATTCGTTTTTTTCGTTGTTTGCAGTGAAACAACAAGAAATATATCAGTGTCATTATTCTACCCTTTATTATTTTACAGCGTAAATACCTCAACCGAGTTATAAGTATTCAGAGTGATTGCTAAATTTGGTAGACGGTCTTCGTATTGGGTTGGATTAGTCAGTTCAAACTTTTTATGTAATCCTACTCGCAATATCTGATCACGTCAAAACATGTATCGACGAAAAAAAATCGTCAAAGCGGAATATGTGTAATAATCTTTCCATCCATCCATCCATTAGAGCCTATAAAAGTACACTGGTGAACATAGGCCTCCCCCCTAGATTGTCTCATAGGTGGGATTTTCTATAGTACCTTCGCTTGGTTGGCGGATTGGCAACCGCAGTTTTATTATTTTACGTTGTTATTAGAAAGATTCTGATAAACATGTTTTATTTTATTTTCGCTAGCAGTGGTAGTGGTACTGGATATACGTACACACTTACACCACCCCTACACGGTTATTATGTGTCATAATACAGTGATCGAAATCAAGAACCACAGAAGTCTTAATAAATATACAATTGATGTGATACCGCTTTGATAATTAGCACTTAAAATTTTTAAAAACAATGTTAGTCGTGCTCGTGGGAATCATCTCGATTTGCTCGCATAATATGAAACTTACGGCAGGTGCTTAGCCCCTAAGCTGCCACGATAATTTGAGCTACCTTTTCATTACCGTCCGTTAGTATAAATACCGTAACGTTCGCGTTTGCACGTTCAATGCAGAACATAGGCCTCCCCTACATTGCCTCAAGTGGGGATATTTACCATAGCTGCCATGCTTTGCAAACGTGTTGGCAACTGCAGTTTATTTAATACTTAATGATTATCAAGAAGATCCATCTTATTGTATGCTCCTCTTTTTACGCACCAGATATAAACATTTCGACAGCGGGAACCAAAGTCTAAAAAGCGATTTTATGTACATCTCGCAGCTGCGATCGTCAATCTTTCTGTTACGCGTGACGAGACGACAAATTCCCAATTCTTACATTTATCTAAGTGACATATATCTAGCAGTGATTTTTACGGATTTACAAGGAAATTCTGTCTCATAAGCTGCAGGAGTATGAAACCTTGTATTAGGCTATTAATAAGTCAGGAAAAAAAATTTCTTCGTATTTTGTTCGTATAAAATTGAAGAAAAATCTAAAATCTCTTTGGTTGTACTTTTTTTATCTGGATGGTTTTAATATCAATACATATAGGACATTAAGAAAAATAAAAATAAAAAGTAAAAAACACTTTTCCGCCTTTTTACAATTGTTTTTCTATCCACCGGGCCGGGCAAAACCATCGATTCGGATCTCTACTGCCAACAACTAATGAGACTCAAGCAAAAATTTGAGAAAAACGTCCAGAATTGATCAACATAAAAGGAGATGGTCTTTCAACATGTTTACGCCAGACCACACATATGTTTGGCCACTCAGCAAAAATTGAGAGAGCTTGATCGGGAAGTGTTAATGTATCCACCATATAGTCCTAACCTTGCACCCTCAGAGTTTCACCTGTTTCGGTCTCTTCAGGATTGGTAGCGTTGGGTTATCATCAAGAAAGCACTGTCAAAACTACTTTTCTCAACAATCTTAATTATGTCACGACCTTCAAGATGGCAAGAAGTTATCGAACAAAATGGCACATATATATTTTAATTAAATGTAACTAAGCTTTGAAAAAAAAATGTCTTGAATTTGTATATAAAATAGGAAAAAACCTATTATACGTTTAAAATATTATGTTCGCTTTTACACAAAATTGTTTTGTGTAAAAGCGAAGCGGAGTGCAATAAAGAATTTTCTATCTAACTATATACCAAGTTCAATATAGGGTATTTACCCTCTGAAGATATAACACAGACCCTTTCAGCTTGGTTAACGATTGTTCACGCAGTCGTCAATATAACTATAATATGCCCATTAGATGTCTATAATACGAGTAGACGTATTCTCTGTTGTAAATGTTTACAAGGAGACCTTCAAATAGGTCAAGATGGATAGATCACTTAGTTTCTAACTTAAGTGTTGAACAGGGCTGCTAAGGCCATTCCCTTAAAAGCTTTGCAGATTTGCTACACAGCAGAATGAGAATGTTTACTTTGATGTTATGTTTAAGAAAAACATTGTCGTTAACTACAAAAATTAATGAAGTTCAAAAACATTGAAAAACATTACCTAATGGGAACGAAGCAGTTAATGAATGAATGAATGAATGAATGAATGAAATATACTTTATAGTACAGCGACAAATAAGAGAAAAAATACAACAAAAATATAAATTTGTTGTAGTTTTCTCTTGGTGGTGCAATTGGCGGCCTTATCACATAGAAACGATCTCTACAAGGCAACTACATAGCAGAGGATATAATGACCTGTGAGAAAGGGTAAGGGTGTACGCAAGTTATTAGAAAATACACACGACATACATATAATTATATACTCAATAAATACATACATAATTTAATAAATAATTACACTTCATTTTGAGAAACATAGAAAAACATATACAAGAGCTTAAAAGAGTAAACAAGTGAAATAATAGCCTTAAAGTAGGGAAAAATAGGTAGCATTTTTTTTCAATAAAGGACGTGCGTTCAAGGAAAAATAAAGGAATGACTATTGAAGAAAGAAAGAAATGCGTCTTGACAAGTTTTTTTTTTATTTTTCAAGAAATCGCTCACGTCTAATATACGTAAGTTCTATCATGGGTGACAAGCATCTGCATTTTGATTCTTAAACAAGGGTAGGTGTATATGTCAATGAGCCACCATTCACTTACGTTTGTCACCCTTTGCTTGGATATTGATGAATGTTTAATAACAATTTAAAAAAATTATGTTAAGGCAGTTTATTGAAATGTATAACTCATAATTATATATATCATACTATGTTAAATGTTATATTAAGGTTAATACGTGAATAGCATAATTTTTATCATTGTCAAACTATAGTACACTTTTAACACAAGCAGAAATTTACGGTTGGACCGTACACCCTTAGGTATTCTATAAAAAAACATTGTGGTTTATGATGACAATATTAACAATTAACTATTTGTAAAACTATATCGTTGTTAAAATATAAAAACTTCTCTCTGCTTACTGAATATAATTTCCTCCCATTTCTGAGTAGAGCTGTATGGTCGGGCTATTGAATAATTTCTTACATTTTTTTTTATAGAATAATTGAGACAAACTAGCACACATTTAACCTGATGCTGTGGTCCACCTTTATCTATCCTCGATTATGAATCAAAATGCAGATGCGTTGTCACCCCAGAGGACTGTACTGGCGGTCACTAATCAGCTGGTGATCCTCAAGATACCGCATGAGCTGGCAATTAATAATGGACTCCATTATTTTCGAGAACAAGGAAGTGATGGCGATAGGCCTGTAGTTGGACAGATCAGAGCGGTTTCCTTTTTTAGGGATCGGGTGCACGAAAGCTGTCTTCCATGAATTCGGGACAACGCCTCGGGATTCGGGAAAGACACGTTAGAACCGGTGCCAATTCTGGAGCGCACGTCCGTCACGTAAGATTTAATGTTTCGTTTCCAGTAAAAAAGGTCTCCGGTTCTTTACACTTATCATACGAAATAAAATAAAAACACGTTTCTCTACACGTATTTTACGAACATAGATTGTAAAATTTGTCCAGTGAATAAAAGGCAGATTTAAACGGAAAGCAAATAAACATTATCAATACAAAAATATTTATAGTTATAATATAGGAGTAGTAGTTCTGATCAACTTGATTTGATTAGTTTTGTTGAGACGATGTTTCATAGCTATGTAAGGTTCCAATAGGTGGCGCTGTTGTCAAGTTATTAAGTTTATTTTTTGTTGTCAAGTTATTAATTAAATATTAAAATATAGAATTTGTTAATAACTTGACAACAGCGCTACCTATCGGATCCTAACATAGCTATGTGTATTATATTGCAAATATGAGTTCTATAGGATAGTAGAGTATAGTAGAGTAACATTCGCAATATAATATGGTGGTTTAGTGCAAAAAAGAAAATCACAAAATTCTTTTATATATTTTACATTTACACCGTGAAAAGTCCGAAGTGAATGCGGAGTTAAACTTATCGCGCCACCTACCGGAAAAATTGGAACAGCGTCTGCCGGACCAGCTAGTAAATATATAACTTACCGCAATTAAATGTCAACCGCAAGTATTGAGGAAGAGGAATAAACTAATAAGAAAAGCTGAAGTACCACAAAAGCTGATAAAATATAATAATTTGTGGTAACACTGAATGAAGCGAATGAAACTATTATCGAAAAACATACATTTGGTACACGTGGTAGGGCCACGCTACAGCTGTTTAATGGTTGCAGCACGAATGGGCTGGCTCAACCTAAAATAGCAGCTTAATGCTGCTGCTGTGGTTCGTATGGTGAGTGTATAGGAGCGGAGACCGTTTTTACTGGCAATGGGACATTCCAACAATTGGTGAAAACGCATCTGCATTTTGTTTCTTAATGGAGGGTAGATGTAGGTGTCTATGGGCCGTACCCACTTACCATCAGGTAGACTGTGTGCTCGTTTGTCACCCTTATTGTATAAAAAAAACCCGGAAAAATATTGTACCAAATAATGTCTGTATTGAAGAGGTTTATTTGTTTAAAAACAATGTCGGTAAAGAAGATTTAGAGCCCACATGTCAAATATATCGCTTACGTTACTTCGAAGTTAGGTACAGAATATAAATTTCCACATTTCCCAATTTCAAGTATTGGATAAATAACGCAATAGCCCAGAGCTCATAACTCTCTGGGGAGATGAAGAAAATGTTGAGGTAAAAAGGTCAAATAATTCTTACAACCAATATGCTTAGATCCTACTAGCCATCTACTAAAGAAACACTCTGAAAAATTGAATCAGGGCGTTTAACGCTTAACAATTTCAATAGTGTCAAATTTACAAAGTAACGACTACAACAGAAAACACTTTGCCTTTACCCGGCTTGAGTAAATAGAGGAAGTATGTATTGTACATTAGAAGTGTCCTTCTACCTGTTTTATTGAATACCCGCCTTTAGCTTCGCCTGGATTGGTTCTATTAATTTGGGTTTATTTATATTTAAGGAAATCAAAGACGTTAAGTTTTTTCAAAAACAAGATCTCAAGCTTTTCTAAATAAAATCTGTTCAAAAATTTTCATCATAATCTATTCAGCTATCTGTTCAAAAATTTTCATCATAATCTGTTCAGCTATTCCGGAGATTACTCCGGACAAACAGATAGACAGACAAAAACCTTAATTGAATGCAAATAATCCCCTTAGCTTAATAGAAACCAGTTATCTCAGTTTTACAGACAAATACTTCAAGTTTTATTTATATGTATAGAATAGATTTAAGCGCAGCAATATAGGATAGAAGAGTGATGACAAAACTATGACCCACGGACTCTGACCCACGCAGTCTTTTTAAGTGACCCATGTGTTTATTTTTATAGGCCTGAACTCCTCCTACGCTGACGTCGGTTGCGTACGGTCGGTCGCGTACGTCAGCGAGAAATAAAATACCATACTGCGATACCGAGCTCTATACGGTACAGTCATCTGCTAAGTGGATTTCGGAAAGGAGATCGGTAAGTAAAATACAATGTTAATAATTATGATTATTAACATTGTCTTTTACTTACCGATCTCCTTTTTTTACTATCGTCCTCATTATTGTAATCCGGAAATAAAGCCTCGAAAACTTCTACCCAGTATTTTGCTCTCGCATCTTTGTACAAATCATTAGATAAATAAGACGTTCTGTATCGATATTCATTGCAACTGTACGTGCACGCGTGGATCGTCGGTAATAGAGTGAGGGCGCTCGTACTATTCCACGCTCGTCAGTCCACCGACGTACGCGACGCTGACGAGCGAGACCGACGCGCGTGGTACGCGGCGCGTAGCAACCTACGCGCCGCTGTCGTCAGCGTCGTAGTGTGGCGCTATATAGAACACAATGTACATTAGTGCGCGCGACCGACGTACACTACCGACGTCAACGTAGGAGGAATTCAGACCATAAACTTATTTATATTGTGTATATGTTACCGGAAATGTATGTAATCCGTTATTGTATACAATTCCTAGGAAATGTATGTAATTCCTAAAATGGCACGGAAATGTGTAAAATAAATTATATTAGACACATTTCTAGAAATCTATACATTGTCTAAATAGCAGTCGGAAATGTAAATATTTGAGATATCAATGGGTATGCGGGGATAGCGGGGCGAGGGAGGTATTGTTTTGTCTGATCAGGCGATCTCGCTAGTGCCGCGTTAACTGTCAGTGTGTACGCACGTCGCTGTTGTTCAAAATGGCTACCGAATCACGCATCGCGCTTATGAAAGAGCGATTTTATAGTACTTTAGCGTCATTAAGAACGTTAACAAACGCTAAGAACACTGCTTATATTGAAGATGAACGTTATAAAGGGTTAATTGAAGAAGTTTCCACGGCAAAATAACAGCCAGAAAGACTTCTCGTGATTATTGGTTATTGCGGCGATACGATGTGCTTACCATTGACCAGAAAAGTAAGCTTATTTTTCCTGTTAAAGACACTACAAGCACTATTATTTACTACGCATGTGATAGCGAGTTATTCGACATATTACACGAGGCACATATTCAAATTGGTCACGGCGGAAGAGATCGTATGATGAAAGAGGTAGGAGTCACTACAAAACATAACACGTAAGGATATAGAAACTTATCTTGAACTTTGTGAACCCTGTCAACAAAAGCAAAAAAACATCAAAAAAGGCATTGTTGTAAAGCCTATTATATCGTCAGAGTTTAACTCTAGATGCCAAGTGGATCTGATAGATTTTCAGTCCCAGCCCGACGGTGATAACAAATTTATAATGGTGTATCAAGATCATTTAATAAAATTTGTTGTTTTAAAACCACTTAAAACAAAACGAGCTGAGGAAGTGGCTCACACTTTATTGGACATATTTACTCTACTTGGTGCTCCTGCAATACTTCAGTCTGATAACGGCAGAGAATTTTCCAACCGAATTATTGAGAATTTAAAACATATTGGCCTACTTTAAAAATTATTCATGGTAAACCCAGGCATTCGCAAAGTCAGGGGAGTGGAAAGAGCAAATCAGGATATTGAAAATATGTTGACCACGTGGATGCAAGACAATAATAATTCACATTGGAGTGAGGGTTTGAGATTTGTGCAACTCATGAAAAACAGAGCTTTTCACGCTGGTATTAAGCAATCTCCTTATGAGGCACTTTTGGGTGTAAAGTAAAAGTTGGTTTACAGTTACCCAATGATTTCACGCAAATGTAGAAACTGAAGAAGATTTGAGAAAATTATACAGGACCTTACCAAAAAGAAGAAGATCCCGAAGTCACTGCATGAATTCTCTAAGGTGAACAAGGAGGCAAGTCAAGTTTCTAACAACGATTCAGATCAACGCGAAACAAATACGCAACCTCCAGCTTGCACCTCCAATGCAGCGTCTGTTCACAAGAAACTACAGAGGCTCATACATGTAGAGAATGTGGATGTGCAATCCACGCTATTTGCGCTGTTGCTGAAGAATCATCTGATGAAGGATTTGGATCTAAAGTTTTGTGTCTATTATGTTCAAAAAATATAAAGTACAAGATAATCGTCAAAGTGCTAAGAAAACCTACAACATCAGGCTGAAAAAATGCTGAAATCGAGTGAAAAAAAGTTTGCTCCTGTACCTATTGGCACTTCTGTACGAATTGCAGTTCCAGAGGTTGACAGAGGACGTGGTGATGCCCGAAATATTATAGGTGTAGTTTTGGCTAAAACCGATGATGAGCTTTATCAAATTGGTACCAAGAACGGAATTTTAAAACAATTATATTCTCGATCTCAGATTAATGTGTGTCCAAGAGTTCTTCTTGATGCAGAGGATGTACCGAGTACGGAGATAGCACTACGGTCAGTTGCTAACCTACAATCCACTGGAACCGGCCAGGGATTTAAAAAGTGCCATTGCAAGAAAAACTGTACTACAGCAAGATGTCTGTGCTATAAAAATAAATTATTATGTACTTCCAAGTGCCATTCCGGCTTACCTGCAAAAATAAATAGCCATATGGACTGACTCTTTATATAATATAAAGTATTAATTTTATATATTGTGACATTTATAATTACTTAAATAACAGACTAATTACTTACCCAACGAAAGTTTGACTTTATGAGAATAATATAAGTCGATTTTATGATAAATACATTTTAAAAGTTCCTAGATACTTGATTTTCGAAGCTTTAATTAGTAAGATAATATGAAGATTATTATATTTTACGAAATGACTGTTACCTGAACGCTGTTGTCTCAACGAGTACTTTAATAAAAATTATTATTCTCATTTTAACAACGTGTTTTATTACAGAAATCATTATTTTTATACATTTCTAATACGATATTGAATTATATACAATTCCTAGGAATTGTGCACATTTCTAGACATTTATGTATTAAATAGTTTTGAAACAATATTTTATACATTTCCTAAATAACTTCGGAATTATATAAATTTCTAGGATTTGTATACAATTCCTAGATTTCATACATTTCCGGTAACATATACAAAGGCAAATTTATGCACAATAAAAAATGTTTCTTGTTCATTAAAATATTCAGCGCAGGGGCGACTGCCGACTAGGCATGATATCACCTGGTGGGGTAATTTATTGAATCACCACATCCATTCCATTACAGCCTATAAAATTCCACTGCTAAACGTAGGCCTCCCCCTTAGTTTGCTTCATAGGGGGGATGTTTTCGTAGCTGCTACGCTGGCAGGCGGGTTGGCAACCGCAGTTTTTTTTTATTATTTAGAGTTGTTATCAGAAAGATGCTGCTGCCCATCTACTGTTTCAGTTTCCCTTTCCCGCCGCTTCCGACACACACCGGATGATATGGGGTAGTGGATATTCTAATACCACCATTACAGGGTTTACTGAATCATCCCTTATAACAATTTTTGGTCTCAGCCTTTATTTTTTGCTCTTCACTTATAAACCAAAAACTTGTAAATGTCAAAATATTGATCAAAATACGACGCACTTCTCAAAAAGGCTCACGATAGCTGACATAGAACATCATATTATATATCAATGCGTAGCTTTTGTGCAAAAACACAAATACTTATTTTCTGGTTACTAATCTAATTATGTTACTCTGATGTCGCGTTCGGCTTGGTTTTGACGATTAAGGATTTAAGTTTATTGTATTGTGTAATTGTATCGGTGTCAATCATATGTCGATGATTTTACAATAAAATATTAAATAAATAATGTCCTCCAGATCGAATTTCGGCCACGGCGGCTAGTCTCAACGAAGACTAGACATCTGGCCAGGATAGGATTATAGTCCACAGGTGTGTGCAATCACTCTGTATTCCCTCATCCTCAAAGTCCGGTAGGACAGCAATCTAAAAGGCCAGAGACAGATCAAGCGCAGGGTCATCAGCTTTACGTGCTTTTCGAGTTACGGGTATAAAACAACGCCAAATTCTTGGCTCAAGGCTGCTACTGAAAATTTCTTAACGGAAAATTTAATCACTGATTTTCATCCGACCCGGGATTCAAACTCAAAACCACTTGATCAGCAGTATCACTAACGACCACTAGCCCTAAGAGGCAGTAAGGCAGCAGGGTAAACTTCGGAGAGTCGAGGCAGGCTTTTAATATTATTATCTTAAGTAAGAAAACCATGTATTATTCATAACAAAAAAACGATAACACAGTTACGGAGTGATTCCTATCGGCAACGATTCCCATCAATGTTACACAATTGTACTGCTGATTGTGTTGTAATTATTCCTACTAGTATCGCGTATGGTCCGTATTCGACCATATTTGTTAAGACGTTTAGTATTTAACAATCATACGGCACAATAGAAGCATAATTTTTCTCGGAGCATCTAAGCATACCTTTCGAATTTTATAACAATCATTCAATTCCCTTTATAATAAATTCTAAAATATGTACTGCAATTGTCGACGTTCACGTATTAATAATATTTAAAATAATATCTAATGGCATCCTAATCTTCCTGCTATCTCTCTTAACTTATCGATTAAGCTCATCGGACACGTATAGGTTAGAACGATTGAGTGTCTTTGTAATTGCACGTACATTCTTGAGGTAATTACTTTGATATTTCTTGTTTGTTAACATCTTCTGTTTATCTAGGAGTCCGTCTAAATAAGTACCACGCTCTTACCTATTCGTTGATCGGTGGGATTTGCCACTTCTACAAGCGTGGGTGCGGGTCTACACAGAAGCATAACAGAGTTTATGTTGTTGTGTGGATCTATCCCACAATGAGGGCATCCACGACTTTTTCTGCCACCAGGGCGGCTCCACTAGAAAGTGAGGTATAATATTTGACAGATTTCATAGCAGGGAAGTTAATTTGTTTGGAAAATATAAAAGTTATTGTTTCTTTCTGTACTATTAGCTATATTTTATATTAATAACATTAAAAATAAATATACCAAACCACAAATATTCATAAAATTAGAAAAATTAAAAAAAGTTTAAAATGTGCAAAAAATTAAAGAGCAAACCAGGCATGAGGCAGTGTTTTGTGTATTAATATAATACTCTAGAAACTGATAAACTTTTATTTAAAACTAACTTCTCAATTAAATGACATTTTGTAACAAAAAAACTTTACCTCATTGTAAATAGCAATTAAATTTGCTATAAAAAAAAACGAAAACTAATCGAATAATCTTTTAAAACTTAGTTTTTCCCGTTTTATGCTAAGGTCACTTTTTTCTCTCCTTCGATTACTAATGCACTCATAGCTTTGTTGTAAAAAGAAAAAAAATTGCATCAATAATGCAAGAAAGAGCAGATATAGTATTAGGTCCTTATTTGTGTAAAATTTATCTGTTTTTGTTTATATCTCTTATAGTTTATTTTGAGAAAAATCATCAGAGCCATATCACCATACCATGAGAATCATATTATATAATTTTTCGATTTAAGAAGAAGTCCTCCATGTTTTTGGATAAAATATACCTAGGTTAGACACTCCTGTCATTACTCTCTATCTGTTCGTGAAGTTTCATCACAATCGGTTTAGCTACTCCTAACATTAGCACTGACGGACAGACAAACACACAATTTATAAATAGTTATTCATGTCTAAATAGCATGTCAATAACCCCCTGAACTTAATAAAAGCCAGTTATTTCAATAATAAACAAAAATACTTAAATTTTATTTATATATTACAATGCTTAGACCATTAGACGGTAGGATATTAGTTCTCTTCTTCCCCAAACAGCAAAAGCATGTACTACAGCAATCAAGAGCACGTTTTCAGAAACACCAATGAATGTTTCATAAAAGTCCTTTAACGATGATGTAAACGTTTATTCATGGGGTTACGAAGCAGTTACATCGCAATTCAGTGATATAGTAATGTTATTGTAACTCCAATTTAGTACTATAGTTGTACTATAGTTGTACTATAACCGTATCATGTAACTTTTAACTTGACTGCGCGACGAAATGATGGGTAATGTATTTATCAGCATATACTAATTTTGGGAAACAAAAAATCGCTTAGCATGGCGCGTTAGCGATCGCTATTCACTGTAACGGCGTGTCCTTGCTTATTTTCGAAGAAAATTGGCCTAATAATGCCGCTAGACCAAAATCTGTACCAGACAGTCACTCGTTGTGGATGCATTGGTTTCTACACGATGACGTGTGAATTTTCTGAGCCCGAGATATGACAATTTTGCTTATTGACTTATCCTCCGAGGTGGAAATGAGCTTCATCTGAAAAGATGATTTTTCGGTGAAAATGTTCATCTTCGATCAAGCGATCTTCGGCCCATTCAGTAAACCGAAAACGTATCGGATGGTCATGCGGCTTCAGTTCTTGCAATAATTGAATTTTCATTCATTGCATCATGACATTCACACCGAGATCTTTATGCATAATTTAAAATTAAAAATTTGGTACAACCGACTTCAATATAAATTATTAAGAATAACTCAAAAACTTTTGGTCAGACCTTGATCAAATTTATACGGGACCACATGAGAAGCACCAGATTTCAAATAAAAAAAATCATCGAAGTCGATTCACCCAGAAAAAATTTATGAGGTAACACACATAAAAAAAACATAAACAATCAAAAATATACATCATAAAATTACATCATACAATCAAAATAACACATCAACAGAATCTAAGGATATTTTATATTTCATCAAATATCTAAAAATATGGGTTTGGGTTTCATCCGGATTCACGAAGAACACGCGTTTGAAGAACTCCAGGAGAGTTAGCCGTCTACGGCCTCCTCAGGAGGTCCACTCATACCAAGGCAGCATGACTGCACAAAAATACCACGAGGAGGTAGTAGAGCCTGTTATTGTCCCACACAGAATCCAAATGGGCCAGGACTTTCTACTCATGCACGATAATCCTCCTTACCATACGGCGCGGCTGGTGTCGGCCGCTCTCCGAGACCACGATATTCAAGTTTTGGATTGGCCTGCACAGTCGCCCGACGAAAAGCTTTAAGAGATTTCCCGTGAAATTTGACGACAGAATAACAACTTTACGAACACTTGCAAGCAACATGGGACCTTTTACCACAGCAAGACATTGACAATTTCATTTTCTACCGACTTTAAAAAGGAGACGTTACTCAATTCGACTGTATATTCTTTTTTTTTATGTGTTTTACCTCATAACTTTTTTCTGGGTAAACCGAATTCCCCATATAAAATTGATGAAAGTCTGACTTATATTTTTTGAGTTATTCTTAATAATTTATATTGAAGTCGGTTGTACAAAATTTTAATTTTTAATTATACGTATGAACAATCGATGTCGATTTGTAATTAATGTAAGAGGTGGAAAATGAAAAAAAATAAAAAATGTTTTATTATCAGAAAAAAATATACAGGTAATATGTGTTCGTTTTCTCACTAGGCAAGCCTGTATCGAGGAAACCTGAGACCAAAATTCATTAAACGTTATTTTGTACATCTTATCAGACAGATTGTATTAACATAAACACAAAATAGCAATAACAGAACTGCTTATTGCTTTAAATCTTTGAACATAAAAAGAAAGAAAACTATAACAACAAAGCCAAATTATATAAATCTGAAATGTATTAACTATGTGCATTTAAAAAAGAAAATTAAAATTAAAACAATAAAATTTACCTAATAATTTTAAAAATACCATCAATTAGCAAAAGCCAGTTTTTACCTATTCTTCTGTTTCCTCATATGATAGGGACCAACCGTTTCAATATAATTAATTTCGCAGATATGTAATTTAAAGAGCTGGCAACACTGATTATTAATAATTAGATTTTATAATAGTTTATAAATTTTATAAGAAGAAGTGAAGTTTTTTTATCATACTAATTTTCTACGGCGATTAAAAAAGTTATAATTTTTATTTCAAACAAAAAAATACCTTAAAATAACCTATCATATTTCCATTTACTATATCAGAATATTCTTCATGAAACGAAACATCTGCATTTTGATTCATCTGTATTTTTATTTTTAATCAAGGATAAATGTACCTTTCGGCTAAAGCATCCACTTACCATGAGGTGGACTGTGTGCTCGTTTGTCACACTTATTATACAAAAAAATCAGTAAACTTTACTTGCGACTTAAATTTCATTAATAAAGTAAGATAAAGTTTTTAACAAAATTTTAATGCCCCCTTTAATGCCCCCCTTATTTTTTTATATTTAATAAAATAAAGTCTATTAAAATAAATAACGTCTTGAGAGTTGCTATTAACTGATAAAAAGGTGCCTACAAGCTTGCCATCCAACTGCAGAGAGGTGAAAGACAGGGTGACGTTATATCCCCGAAAATATTCACCGACGTTTTCAAACTACTGAACTGGAAAGGATACGGTATTAACTTCAATGGCGATTACATACAGACCTCAATAGTGCCTCTCTACGGATAGGTCTTAAGATGAACAGGGACAAAACAAATATCATGTACATATAACATCCAGATCTCACCTATGCCGGTAGTTATTGGGAGCACTAAGCTCAAAGTTGATGACGAGTATGTTTACCTGGGACAAATAGTCCGACTAGGTAAATCCAACTTCGACCGAGAGGTCAATCGACGGATTCAACTCGGCTGGGCAGCGTTCAGGGGATTACGACACATCTTCTCGTCAGGTTTACCACAAAACTTGAAAACGAGATCGTACAACCAGTGCGTGTTGTCAGTGATGACTTATGAATCTGAGACGTGATCCTTTACTTCTGGCCGTATGAGGAAGCTCAAGGTCTGCATGGTAAACTTATAAATGAGGATATCCGCAGTAGAACCAGAGTAAACGACATAGCCCAAAGGATTAGTAAGCTGAAGTGGCAATGGGCCGGCCATATAGCTCGAAGAACCGACAATCGATGGGGAAGAAAGGTTCTCGAGTGGCAGGCGAAGTGTAGGGCGTCCCCTCACTAGATGGATTGATGACCTGGTAATACATCCAGGTAGTCGATGAATGCGGGTGGCTCAGGACCGTGCTTCGTGGCATTATTTGGGGGAGGCCTATGTTCAGCAGTGGACTTGAGAAGGGCTGTAATGATGTTGATGATGATGATGCTTGCTATAGGCTAAGCTAAGCTACACATCTACATGAAAGCAGCAAGCAGCTGTCTGCAGCCATGGCAATACATAGGGTTCCATAGGGTAAACTAAATAAAACATAAGTATATATTTTTTTCTTAAATCGATTTTTCCATATTTAACAAATAGCACACACAGCTGACAGTTTCCCAACAAAATATTGAACCTACGTTACAAAAACAATATTAAATTTCTTTTATAGAGTAATTATTTTGATTTTAAGCAATAATAGGTTACTTTAATGTACCGTAAAGGCACAATAAAGTGATAAAAGTTTCTTTAAATTCGTTATGACACAAAACAGTTACGAAAAATGAAAAGTTTAAAGTGTCCTTATGACAGTTATGGTATTTGCAATTTAATAGCTATTTGATAGCTTTTATTGACCAAATTCGATAAATAACGGTGAAACTAGGCATTCCATCATAGTTCTTAGGGGTACAATGTATCTGCATTTTAATCCTAATCGTGGATAAATGTAGATGTCTAAAGTCCACAGCATCCACTTTTCATCTGGTAGACAGTGTGCTCGTTTATCACACTCATTCTATAAAAAAATCCCATCGCCCATGCCTATTATCAGATTCGCTTACGTCCTTTAGTCGGATTTTCTTACACCAGCACCACTCGGCATGTAATATATCGTTAAGTAATAAATTACATACAATAATAACTTATCGATCACCACCATAAATTACACTGGAGTCTAGCCAACAGCTAGCGTGTGAACTGCCGGGTATGGCATCGCTATTTGAGACTGTTTAACTGCAACGATACAGTTAAATAGGTCCCCAGTGCAATAGAATTTGCATGACTCGTGATACGAGTATACGACAATTAAAGCACGGTTCTAAATGGTTTCTTTCGCTGATTCTTTAAAATATTTTGTTAGAGGTAGCAATGTAGTATCCAGGTTGAATTAACATACTTTTAAAATGTTTGTATGTATATTGAATTTTGCACCATTTCATTACATCCCCCCAATAGCTAGAACAAACGAAAACCGATGGGGAAGAAAGGTTCTTGAGCAGTAGTGTAGGCGCGAAGTGTAGGCTTTGTAGGGCGTCCTAATAGATGTAGTGACGATCTAATACGTAACGACGTAACTCAAGATCGTGCGATGTGTCATTCCTTGGTGAAGAACTATGTTCAGCAGTGGACTTGCGAGTAGATGTCAATTGTTTTGTTATTTTTGTCACCTCTGCTCTGTTAACACAAAATTTACCTGCCGGAGTTGTTGCATACGCTGTATTCACCATACACAATTTTCACTAGTAGCAAGGCTTTCCATTTTAGTCCTGTGATGACAACGGATGTAAAATTTTGATTTTTAATCGAGGATAGATGTAGATGTCTATGGGCATTCACTTAAGATCACGTAGACAGTATGCTTGTTTGTCACCATTACTACTATTAATATCATTTTGCAGATATTTTATTCAGTAAATATGTACGATTATTTTTGAAGATATACTTCTTTTGGGGCGTTTGGGGAAAATGATGAGAGTGAATTTTTTACGATGCGCGCGCACACCAACACCTAAAAACGACACCATGAAGTTGTTACGATGCGCGCGCACACTGACACCTCAAAGCGACAACTTCAGTTGGTAATTGTCTCTCAAGTTTTCGTGGGAACTGATAACTATATTAAACGTAGTTATTTTTAGTTATTTTTGTTTTTTACGCTAAAGAAGTATAACTCCCTACGTTCGTACATAAGTACACACACACGTTTTTTATTATACATATGTTTTGCGTGAAAAAACCACACTGTCCTAATAGATCTCATGGCCGTAGCAGTAATGGATTGGGACAGGGTCACGCTAGGAGCATCAAATAGCAAGATAATGCTGCTGCGTCTTAGGTGGAGAGTGACGAGAATCGGATACAATTTAATTGGTAATAAGGCATTGTATTTTAGTCTTTTTTTAAACAAACGAGAACACAGTCCACCTGGTAGTGAGTGGATGCTGTGGCCCATACCTATCCTGGATTAAAAATCAAAATGTAGATGCGTTATCTTCTCTGAATACTAAGATGGAATGCCTCGTTTTCAGTATAAAGGGTATCCTATTCTCTCCACACTCACTATATGAACTACGGTTCTGTGAGAGCGTGGTCCATCCCCGGCCGAGCCGGCCCAAAGACTCTACCATGTATAAAACGTAAACCTAAAATTCTCAGGAGATTAGTGTTACAGCGCATCAGCATTTTAATTTTTAATCAAGTATTATATTTTGGAGTTTTTGCGTCTATAGAAACAGTACCTACTTACCATCAGGTAAAGGAAGCGCTCGTTTATCACCTTTAATTGTATAAAAAACTTTAATTAAAAAGAAAAAGAAAGACTTCACAGAATAAAATAAATTAATTTCACAATGAAAAATTTTATTTATTTTAGTTCGATGAAGACAACATTTATCTAATGATTTCTTATATTTACGCGAACACTACACATTTAAATAAAACTAGTTTTACGGATTTTATCGCGTATATTAACTTATTTTATATTCCCGATGTTTCGAGTACTTTACAGCACCAATGGTCACGGGGGGTTATTTAAACAAAATTTTTTTTAAGTTATTTTAGTTAGTAGATTAGATATTTATCACATTTTTTCACTTTAGCAAATGGAGTTTTCTATAAATTTATTGGGACCACCCTTGAAGTATAACCTATTTAATAAAAAAAAGAATCATCAAAGTCGGTTCACAAATGACGAATATATCGCGTAACGTACATACAAAAAAAAGAAAAAGAGAACAAACATACAGTCTAATTGTATGCTTCATTTTTTGAAGTCGGCTAATATGATGATTGTCGATTTTTTTATTCCAGCACTTCATAATATCCGTGCTTAACCGGGATAACTAATCGCTCGCATTAAGTTTCACAGTATAAGAGCAACCTGGTTCGATTCCCGCCGGTACCATTGATATTGTTAATTGCGATTTTTTATTACTGAACCTACATGTCTGAGGAAGAAAAACATTTCTAAGCCATCTGAAGTCCTCCAGCATGCACTGGAGCAAGACGAGCTAATTGCTTCATAGCTCACTCACAAATAAGAGGAGATCTTATATTTCATTCTAACATTTAGAACGATATAGAAGCAATAAATAATAACTCAATCCAAACCAATTGAATGTTCAGTATCGCTATAAACATCAAAAGAAGTACTTGAGCAAATATTTAAAGCAATCGGAGCAGAATCAATAAATTCAGAATAACGCGACCCTTAAAGATATCGGAGCACTGCTGTTATATATCAGGCTTTACATATCCAAGTTATTATTTGCCGATATGTAAATTATAAATTGATATTTATTTCCTTAGCATAATGTAACACGATTTCGTAAACATACATTTATTCGACATGCTTCAAAATTTGACAGCTTTTTGTAAAATGGAGTTCATCATCATTAAAACCTATCACAAGTCCACTATCACAGTCCTGAGATCAGTCCCTGAAGCCTGAGGATCACCAAACGTTACATTTTCCCACTTAAGGGCTGCCTGTCAAGAACAATTCTTCCCCAGTAAATTTAATGATTGACAAGTGAAATTTTATCGCCATGCGTATGTAAGCAAGAGTTTACTACTTAGTAAAAAAAACAAACGCAAAATATTTCGTTTCGGTGATGATGATCTCTAGATCAAATTTGACCATAGTGATAAGTAATGATGATTACCATACTGTTATAAAGTCTAATGTTTACAAGTTACGATAAAGAGAATTCCATCATACAAGTCGACGAATGCTTGCAAATTAAGTGGCAATGTCGGCAAGGGACACCTTTGATGAAAGTTTATTGGCTAAATTGGCAATTCATTAAAGATGGGCCAGATTAATGTACCCTTAAGTGAACCCTTAGCATGTATAGATCCTTAGATATATATATTTTTTTATAGAATAAGGGTGGCAAACGAGCACACAGTCCACCTGATGGTAAATGGTTGCTGTGGCCCATAGACATCTACATCTATCTTCGTATGCGAATTAAAATGCAGATGCGTTGTCAGCCGTGAGGACTAAGATGGAATGCATCTTTTCCTGTAAAAAGGGTCTCCGGTTCTCTACACTCACCATACGAAACACAGCAGCATTATGCTGCTATTTTACGCTGGTATTCTGTGAGAGCGTGGTCCTTCCCCAGTCGAGCCGACCCATTCGTGCTTCAACTATACTACAGCATGGTTCTACCACGTATAGAAAATATGGATGTAAAATAAGCGAGAGAGGTGTGTTAGGATCATGTCAAACGAAAGTCCGTAGTATTTGTCTACCGCTATGTGAGAGAGGCATGTATGTACTATGTAAGTTGGCGAATTATATAATCGTCAAGATAAATTGTCCTATCCAAGTTTTTTCATAGTTTTCCTTCAAATTGGACCGTGTTGTGCAGAAATGATCCAACCCATAAATTAACCAAAATAATTATCAAGATGCTCATTTTTACTTTACTTCCAAGGATAAAAGACTTCTGAAAAATAACTAGTAATCGCAAAATCTACATATAATTTTCTTTCAAATGATGTACTTAATATTATACAGGGTTATTTTGCATTATACGTTCATATTTGCACAAAAGGTTCAGATAGTGGAATATAGGCGAATGGTCAAGAAAAATTAATTGAAAAAATCTCAAACATTCCGTCCTTTTTATCCTTTAAATTCAGAATGCGTGGAAATGCACTATTTTAACTGGTTATCATTCATTAATATCTAACGCCTACTATTTTACTACGCACGCACACATTCGTAAGGCTCGCTTGAAATATCTTGAAACATTCCTGCATATCATGGTCCAATTAATTCGAAAAACAAAAGTAGCATTCCAGGGGTTCCAGCAACGGAAACTGCACCTAGGGTGATGCTCGACACCCTATAGCTTTTTTGTTATATTACGTGTTATAAACAATAAAGTAGTAGTTCAAAATTAAGAAGTACCTTGACACCTTTGAGATTAAAATGAAATGCCTCGTTACCAGTAGAAGCGGTTCCCTGTTCAAAACCCATACGAAACACAGCAGCATAGTTCTGCTATTTTACTGGTGTTTTGTGAGAGCGTGGTCCTAGATCTAAAATACCCAGAAGTTCTGGAGCCATAATACAGGTACAGTGTACCTAAATGTCATTTTGCCTGGTCATGTCATGATGATACATACTTAATAAGATGTCGACGAGTAATTTATTACTAGATACGGAGAGACATTTGCTCCAAATTGCCCATTTATCGTGACAAGGAGATTAATTACAAGTTAATTATTCCTGACCAAAGATGTTTGAGTGACAACGTCGTATCCGTAATTTCAAAAGCCTCTTGGGTAATAGCGAAAACATCGCTGAAACAAAATTAAAACTCGATGTAGGGTGATCCGTTGTTAAATGATAACGAGGCTATAAGTCGATTAATGCTTGGTGGTAGAGAATAATACGAAAGAGGATAATCGGTAACTTGAAAAGACAAACTCCTACGTAGAAGTGTGCTATATAAGACACCATTTCTGCGTAGTATACGTGGTAGCGACATGCTGCAGCTATAATATGGTAGTTGCACAAATTGGTCGGCACAACCGGAAAAAGACCACGCTCTCACAGAATACCAGCGTAAAATAACAGCTCAAAGCTGCTGTGTTTCGTATGTTGAGTGTAGAGAATCGGAAACCTTTTTTACTGGAAACGAAGCATTCCATCTTAGTCCTCACGAGTGACAACGCATCTGCATTTTGATTTTTAATCGACGACAGATGTAGATGCCTATGGGGTACAGCATCCACTTACCATCAGGTGAGCTGTTTGCTCGCTTGTCACCCTTATTCTATAATAAAAAATATCACGTAGAACTTATATTATGTGAAGCTCACCAACACACATTTGGACAGCACGTCGAATTCTTCCTTGCCCTAAAACTCTCTGCAAATGCGAGTAAGTATTGACCTACTGTTTGACGTCTTGTCGACTATTTTCAATTACTCTACTTTTTTCATTTTTGCCAATATCAATGAAAAGAGACAGTCGAACTGACTGACAATTGCAGTACTTGACGTCTTGCATCTTTGACGCTGCTGCTCGTCACCGATACTTTTATATAATTTATATCAGGTGAAAGTGATATACGAGGGTGATCCAAAAGTAATGATAATGAAAATAAAACACGGTAATTAAAGTTAAAATAATAATTTATTTTTCTACATAGTCTCCTAACAAATCAATACATTTAGTCCATCTTTTTTCTAAACCCAGGATTCCTTTGAAAAAATTCTTTGTTTTGACCCTCCCAAAACTCTTCAACAGCGGCCATTACTTCGCTATCGTCTTCGAATTTCTTGCCTCAGGCGTTCCTTGAGCCGAGGAAAGAGGTAGAAATCACTAGGAGCTAGATCTGGCGAATAGGGAGGGTGTTCGAGCAGTTCGAATCCCGTTTCTTGAATGGCAGCCATCGCAACTGCGGCTTTGTGAGCCGGTGCGTTGTCTTGGTGAAACAGCACTCCAGCTCGTAGTTTGTCGCGTCTTTTTCCTTAATGGCCTCCCGTAATCTTCTTATTTGGTCTGCGTAGTAAGAGCCCGTAATAGTGGCTCCCTTTCCAAATGTTCCACCATAATTATGCCTTGAGCATCCCAAAAACAGATGCCATAACCTTTCCCGCCGAACTTGAAACTTTGAATTTCTTTGGCGTCGGTAAGGAGGCTCGCTTCAAGTCATCGATTGTTGTTTCGTTTCAGGATCAAAATGGTGGATCCAGGTCTCGTCCATAGTTACAAAACGGAACAAAAATTTTCTTGATCTGCTTGGAACTTTTCGAGATTGACCTCGAAATGTCAAATCGATTTTCTTTTGCTCGTCGGTTAACATTCTGGTTACCCAACGCGCAGAGACCTTTTCATATGCAACTCGTTCGCAAGGATTTTTGAACGCTGCCATATGAGATCCCTGTGACCTCAGCTACATGCCTGATGGTCACTCTTCGATCTGCCAACACAACATCTTCGACTTTTTCACGTTGCCTTCAGTGAGGGACGTTTTCTCCATGTTGATGTTATCTCTTTGACAGTTCGTATTCAAATGAATGTATCTCCCGAAATCGTGATCTATTTATATGATTTTTAGGCTGACGTAGTGAGTATATAAGCAAGCAAAAATATTTTTTGGATTTTTATGCGGACCTGAAGTAACCGATTATCATTACTTTTGGATCACCCTCGTATTTACATATATCAGATTTTCTAGCATATCCCATAGTCGTCTCTTACGATACATATGAGACGAAATGGTGTGTTAGATTATCTTACGCCGCTATCACAGGGCTACGAGACGAGAGTCCTCAACAAATTCTCTGACTATCATAATTTAGAATGTCTTTATACTGCCTTATTTTAACGCATCACCCGTATATTGGAACGAAGTTCCTTATCAAACAGTACGAATTTGGTGGATGGGGCTAGGCATCGATCACTAATAAAAACTAGATACACAATCAGTGACAAAAATGTCCTTACCGAATGAGCGCCCACTCGAACATTTGGGTGCGCTTTAATTTGTACGTAGCTTTGTGAATACAATAGCACAAATGCATAAGGTTAAATTTACATTAATGTATATTTATTTCAACTAAAATTACGTCAAAACAATTGGACCTACTTATGCAATAAGGAACCAACCCACAAACCTACTAAATTTGAACTAAGTATGTAGGATGCTTCAAAATGCACCTTCTATCATGTCTGTAAAAATCAAGTGATATGACAATTATTTCTCGAGTTATCACTACCTACTCAAGGAACCAACTCTAAAACTACAGTTTATTATTAAGCAAAAGCGATCCATGTTCCATGGTTACGTAGTAAAAATTCGAATTCACAATTCTTTGTTTTTGTTAAAAAAATCCACGTGGCATGGTTCTAGTTTGCAAAATAAACTTAGAGTATTTTAAAGCGACTAAGTCGCGTGGTTCTGGTTTGCAAAATAAGCTTTGATTATTTTAAAGGAATCATGTCGCATGGTTTTAGTTAGCAAAACAAACTAAACGTTAGCTGTGTTTTTTGTGCAGCACCATGGAACATGGCTCTGTTTTAATTAATTGCGTCTGCAACTAGGTAGAAACTAATCTAACGTGGTTCTTTTTGTAAAAATAGAAATATCAAGAAATTGAATTTAAAAACGTTTGATTATGTGAGATTTATGAAAAAACATTACGGAATTTTTACTGTATTTGAAATAATTTAATTTATTAAACCTACCTGCTGTTCAGTACAAACTAAACATATAACATAATCTAATAATTTATTACTAAATTAATATTTTGTATGGCAACATTAAAGTGTAACATTTTGTATTGAGGAGTTTTGGCGGGAACTTGATCGGCGGCGGTTTGCTGCTCCTGTATTATTGTTTGAATAATGGTTTGTAGTGGATTTTGATATGTAAAAGTGGTGCGATTTTGTGTATTAAGTGTCTGCGCATGTAAACTATTAGTGGAAACGGTAAAACAAGTGCTCTGATGGTGATGTGATTCTCAAGATAAGGTGTATAGATACCATCGCCAACTGTCAGCTGTCTGCTGATTCAAGTTGCCGTCAAAATCTCCAAAGTGCTGCACAATGTGACGCATCAACATATTGTGAAGCAGTGTACTAGGAAGGATGAATAAACATTTGGGGAAATTATAATAAACCGAATAAAAATACCTAAGACTTGGCCTAAAGGTCTAGATACCAGGCCATAAACTCCAAAAAAAAATTTTTGTATTGATTTTCTCTGACAACTTTTTCCTTCTTCTGTCAACCTAGCCAGCGTGTGGTTGCTCTGTCCACTAAATTAAATGAAAAAACCAGAAATAAACAGTTTTCAAATGTTTTTGCACGTTTTTCTTATAAACCTGCCTCAAATTCACCCATTAATATTAGAGCTATTGTCACTATGCCTGATAACTTAAAGGTGACGGAGCTACTAAAACTATTCTAAAAGAACCCGTATTAGCTGCGACATCAATGATAATAAATCATGATATACTTACCGAGACAACGGCCGAAAAAAGTATAGAACCCCCTCCATATTCCCCACTTACTTCACGCCCACTTGACACTAACAATATCAATGAAGGTGTGTGTAATAAATTAGAGGCACATTTTTCTAGTGAAATAAAAAAGCAAATGTTAACAGAAAGAAGACATTTTAAAGAGTACACACTAGAAGGTGTATCCGTTTGCAGGGACATGTTCGTCAAGACAAGAATAAATACATCTCTTCAAAAAATGCGTTCTACAAACTAAATAACTGACAGAAGAGATGCTGGACACAATAAATCCTCTCCTGAAAGTGTACAATTTGTGATTGAGTTGATAAAAAACTTGCCAACTTACATTTCTCATTATGAACGTGAGAAATGCAAAGGTGCTAAGTACTTAAGACCAGATATGACATTATCCAAAATATACGATCTTTACTGCGAAGAAGCAGAAAATTCAGGTGTTAAGATACTTTCTCGTTCGAAAGTAAACCGTATTTTATTCACAAAATTTAATTTGCGTACTGCTCCCTTGATAAAAGATACCTGTAATAAGTGCGAGTTTTTTGAAAATAAAAAGCTTTTATTTTCAAAAAGAAGAAAAATTGGAAATCGAAGAAAACCAAAAGGCGCACCATGAAAAAGCAGCTCTTCTACAAGAACAACTTAAAAGTGACATGAAGCTTGCCTCGGAAGACCCTATGGTAAAAACACTTACTTTTGACAGACCCTGCCGTTGCCTCGCATACCTACAAACATAATTTTAGGCACCCATACTGGCAGTAAAAATTTATGTCATTGCAATGTGTGGGTATAAGGCAAGGCTGGGCCCGTAGCACAAGAAGTAGGCTCCTGTCTTATACATCATATTTTACAAAGGATGGGAAACAACGTGAGCGCTAAATCTTATGGTGCGACTTTTGTGGCGGGCAAAACCGCAACATAAAACTAATTTTAATGTTAAAGGCTTCCTAAAAGTTTGCATTAAATGAAAATCCAATATCTATCCTATAGAAGAAATCAACATTCGATTTCTTGAATCAGGACATAGCTTTCTACCTAATGATTCTGACTTTGCGAAAATATAATGGTTTTGAAAAGGCAAAACAGGGTTTATACACCCAATGATTATATTCAAATAATGAAAAATTGCAAAAGAAACAATCCCTTAAAAGTACACAGAATGAAAACTTCAGATTTTTTATCTACCTCAATATTAGAAAAAAAAACACAACAAATAGAAAAAAGACCGTCGACGGAAAAAAGGTTTCATAAAGAAATAATGCTATGGAAAAATTAAATGAACTACATAAACATGAGAAGCAGCTTTGCCGAAGATTTTAATAAGATCAACATAAAAAAGAGTGTTCGAGGCAGGACAAGTTTTGAGATATCTAAGGAGGTGATGGAACATCTTTGGCCGAATGGAAAACCCATTTCAGACGCAAAGTTAAAGGACCTTAAAAGTATTTTGCATCTCATACCTCAAGACGCCCACGAATTTTATGTTAATCTTGTCGGAGATGACCAATTTGAGCACCTGGAAGGCTTTTCAGGCCATATATATTTCGAGCTTGAAGAAGAAGTTGAAGAAGTTCATTAAAATAACTAAATGCTGAAAGGAACCAACCCACATAAGTGCATTTTTGCAGAAAGGAACCACGTATATTTTTAAATAAAAAATAACACTTTTTTTCAGAAATGACGAAACTTTTTAAATAAACACATATAGGACGGCTTCATTCATGACACTGCAAAGTTCAGAGTTATTATGATAAATAGTTCGTTTTCTTTACACGATTTTATTTAAAACCTTATTTTCTCAAAACTATCATTGTGTGGGTTGGTTCCTTGTTGCATAAGTAGGTCCAATTGGCGACAGTTTTAGAGAACTTTTGCATGGGATTGTGTATCTAGTTTTTATTAGTGATCGATGGGGTTAGGCGAGAAAAAGTGTGAGATTTTACCGTCACGACCCTTCTGACGTAGTGTAGACGGCCTTGGCGGCTGTAAGGAAGCGAGATGGAATAATATCCATCTCACTTTTACCTCGCACTTTTTCTTATCTTGCCATTAAAGAAATATTAATTTATTTTAAATGACGCTTCATTTTAATAGACGCTAGTAATTCACTTATTGTATTTGTTAATCAATAATACGAGGGTGGATTGAAAAGTACTCGGCCTAACCAAGAAAATAAACACATACTAAATCAGTAATATTTTTATTTTTCTACATAATCACCATCAAGTTCAATACACTTTGCCACCTCCTTCCAAGCATTTAGACCGTTGAAAAAAATGATTCTTTCTTAGAGTCAAAATATGCGTCTACAGCTGCTTTGACCTCGTCGTTTGTCGAAAATCTTTGACCTCCCAAGTGCTTTTTAGGTTAGGAACAGAAAGAAGTCTGATGGTGCCAGATCAGGTGAATACGGCGGATGCGGTAACAGTTCAAAGCCACAGTTGTGAATTTCAGCCATTGACTGTACTGACGTGTGAACACGGGCGTTGTCTTGGTGAAACAGCACTCCAGCTCGTAGTTTGTCGCGTCTTTTTCCTTAATGGCCTCCCGTAATCTTCTTATTTGGTCTGCGTAGTAAGAGCCCGTAATAGTGGCTCCTTTTCCAAATGTTCCACCATAATTATGCCTTGAGCATCCCAAAAACAGATGCCATAACCTTTCCCGCCGAACTTGAAACTTTGAATTTCTTTGGCGTCGGTAAGGAGGCTCGCTTCAAGTCATCGATTGTTGTTTCGTTTCAGGATCAAAATGGTGGATCCAGGTCTCGTCCATAGTCACAAAACGGAACAAAAATTTTCTTGATCTGCTTGGAACTTTTCGAGATTGACCTCGAAATGTCAACTCGATTTTTCTTTTGCTCGTCGGTTAACATTCTGGGTACCCAACGCGCAGAGACCTTTTCATATGCAACTCGTTCGCAAGGATTTTTGAACGCTGCCATATGAGATCCCTGTGACCTCAGCTACATGCCTGATGGTCACTCTTCGATCCGCCAACACAACATCTTCGACTTTTTCACGTTGTCTTCAGTGAGGGACGTTTTCTCCATGTTGATGTTATCTCTTTGACAATTCGTATTCAAATGAATGTATCTCCGGAAATCGTGATCTATTTATATGATTTTTTAGGCTGACGTAGTGAGTATATAAGCAAGCAAAAATATTTTTTGGATTTTATGCGGACCTGAAGTAACCGATTATCATTACTTTTGGATCACCCTCGTATTTACATATATCAGATTTTTCTAGCATATCCCATAGTCGTCTCTTACGATACACATGAGATGAAATGGTGTGTTAGATTATCTATCACAGGACTACGAGACGAGAGTCCTTAACAAATTTCTCTGACTATCATAATTTAGAATGTCTTTATACTGCCTTATTTTAACGCATCACCCGTATATTGGAACGAAGTTCCTTATCGAACGGTACGAATTTGGTGGATGGGGGCTAGGCATCGATCACTAATAAAAAAACTAGATACACAATCAGTGGCAAAAATGTCCTCACCGAATGAGCGCCCACTCGAACATTTGGATGCGCTTCTAATTTGTACGTAGCTTTGTGAATACAACTTTAGGCAATGCACTTAAGGTTGAATTTACATTAATGTATATTTATTTAAACTAAAATTACGTCAAAACAATTGGCGACAGTTTTTAGAGAACTTTTGCATGGTATTGTGTATCTAGTTTTTTATTAGTGATCGATGGGGCTAGGCGAGAAAAAGTGTGAGATTTTACCGTCACGACCCCTTCGGACGTAGTGTAGACGGCCTTGGCGGCTGTGAAGGAAGCGAGATGGAATAATATCCATCTCCCTCGCACTTTTTCTTATCTTGCCATTAAAGAAATATTAATTTATTTTAAATGACGCTTCATTTTAATAGACGCTAGTAATTCACTTATTGTATTTGTTAATCAATAATATAATACGTTTATCAATAGAACTTCGTTCCAACCGAGTATTCCATGACACGCACGCATGTTTTTTTTTTTGTATCAGCGAGAATACAATGCCAGTTTCTTGGCACCATAGTGCAAGTAGGGTTAAATGATTTATTATTTTTTTTGGATTGAGCCATGGTAACTCTAGGGTTAAGCTTGCGCCGCGAATGTTACGATCCCCCCGGCACCAAAGAAATTGTTAAGTGTAATTTTAAGCACCGATTTACCACGTAATCAGTGGTGATAGATATTAGGAATAAATTATTTCGAGAACCTGTGTTTGAAACCAACACTCATTGGAGTAGCGCAGCTGATTAAGCGCTGCATAATGCTCCCAGACCCAAAAGAAAGGTGAGACGTATATAAGTTGTAACTTTGGTGGTTGTAAATAATTAACGTTGTAGTGGCAGTGTTATTAAGGCGACACATCGAAATCCGTTGAAGCGGGCTATCGCCGGACTGACCGGAGTGAAACATAATTTCTATAAAAACTTCAAAAACGCCGTCATAAGGTCTAAAATTGCTTAGCGCCCGCGACGATTAAGACCGCTTAGACATCGCTTAGAATCTTAAAATATTTAAAAAATTATTGATTTAAGTAATCAAAATAATGAGCAAGTAAATTACGAATATTGATGTTATGAATGTATTTGAGTGATTCCCAAGCATATAGATTAAGTAATTTCGTTGTAATTTCAACTATAGTGATTTTTAGAGGTGTTTTCGCAAATAATTATGATCGAGTCAAAATTACACAATCGTGTTTTTGAACAAGCAAGTTCAAGATAAAGACATGAATTTACCTATATCAAAATTCCAGTTTCGTTAGTCGTGTCATACTCCTATACTATTCGATGAAAGGAGGTGCATTTTTTCGCGGTGTCGCCTTAACCATGTAGTGGCGGTGTAAGAATATCAACTACCCCATATCGTCCCGTGGGTGTCATAAGAGGTGACAGAGGAAACAAACCAGGAGATGATCAGCAGCGTCTTCCTAATAATAACAAAAAAAAAGTACTGTTGCCAACTCGCCTACCAAGCGTGGCAACTATGCAAATAATCTTTTACGGCTCCGTGACGCAGTGGCTATGGCGTATTTGTATGGCCTACAAATAATTGTTCCGGGTCTGGATGTTTGTCCCCGTGCAATTTATGTTTGTAAACTGCCCCCACGACATAGGAGAAAATCCTAGTGTGGGGGTAACGTTTTTTTTTTTAAAAAAAAAAATCTTCATTTGAGGCAACCTATAAAGGAGATCTGTGTTCAGAAGTAGACTTATAAAAAACTCAGCAGTAGCGGTAATGGATGGAAAATACAATACGTGGAATATGTTACTAAAACGTCAAATAATAATGCTGTATATTTGTCATAATTGTTATAAGTCGTATATTGGAATTTCAAAGGCCACTTCTATGATTGATTGCTTACTCAGAAGCTATATTGACTCAGAAACTTTTATTTCTTCAGACTTCAGTAAATATAACTCATTTTACACAGAGGTCTTTTCATTATTAAGTAATTTTGTAGAAACAAACATAGAAATAATAATAGAGAAAAATAAAAAGAACAATACGATGCCATTGAGCGTAGTTATCGTGGTTGTTCCACATCGGGCATATTAAAAAAAACAATGCTCGTTTCCATTATTCTCTTGTTTAGTACATGTTGAAATAAGTTTATTCGAAATATGCTCTGTCTCATTGGTTGTAATTATCCTACTAATATTATAAACGTGAAAGTTTGTGAGGATGTATGGATGTATGGATGTTTGTTACTCTTCCACGCAAAAACTACTGAATGTATTTGAATGAAACTTTACAATAATATAGCTCATACATCAGAACAACACATAGGCTATAATTAATAAAGATGTTTTGTAAATTGGTCAAATTATAACGATATGTATTAAGTAAGTCGGAAAAAATCTGTCATCTTCGAGCTATTTTGGCGTGCGGTGCAAAAACTGTAAGAGTTACTCAAATATAATGTATGGTTGAATTATTTCTCCTAAATAGTTCTACAAAAAAGTCCGCGACAGTATATATCTATATTTTATGTGTAAGCCAATATTACCAATCTACGCGGACAAAGTCGCGGGCAAAAGCTAGTTTAGATATAATTCTTCATTTTTGGGATATTGCCGCGTAAAAAAATCAATACCCCCCTATTATCCGGTGGGTGTCGTAAAAGGTAATAGAGGAAAACGAAACGGAGATGGTCAGCAGTATCTTCCTACTAACAACTCAAAATATTAAGAAGATGAGGTTGCCAAACCACCTGCCAAGCGTGGCAATTATGGAAATTACTCCCCCCCCCCCCCTCTTCCTACTATGAGGCAATCTATGGGGCCTATGATCAGCAATGGATTTTTAATAGGCTGAATTGAATAAATGAACGGGAATGTGCTTACGTATTCTCCAAGTACCAATCTCAAACATCTTACTACTACCAACCTAATACCAAAATAATGTAAAGTTGCGTACGCCAAACCACCTGTCAAGCGTGGAAACTATCCCCACTATGAGGCAATCTATGAGTAATGTATGTAAGTATGAATCAATAGATGAATGGAAATAAGCCAACGTACTCTCCAAGTAACAAATTTAGATGGAATTGGCGCCCTTTTTGACTGACTAACGATACCGGCAACAGGTGACAAAGAACAGTTGAACCAACTTCAAATAAAGAAGGTTACAAATGCATGTAAATATGAATGGTAAGAGAGTCAGTGAATTACACTGACTCTCTTACCATTTGTGTGGCATTTGGTGTATTTTTTTTTAGAATAGGGTGACAAGCGAGCACACAGTGCGCCTGATGGTAAGTGATGCAGTGGCCCATAGACATCTACATTTATCTTCGATTAAGAATCAAAATGCAAATGCGTTGTCACCCCTGAGGACTACGATGGGATACCACGTTTCCAGTAAAAAGGGTCTCTGGTTCTCTACACTCACCATACGAAACACAGCAGCATTAAGCTGCTATTTTACGCTGCTATTCTGTGAGAGCGTGGTCCTTCCCCGGTCGAGCCGACCCATTCGTGCTACGACCATAATATAGCTGCAGCGTGACTTTACCACGTAAAATAAAAGCATATAGTATACCAATGTTATCATACCTGACGGATTAATAGATAGGGCCTCCCGAATACACTATCCTTCTGCTTCTTCATTGGTCATAAAAGTATCCTGCTGGACATGGATCTCTACTATTGCATGATGATTTTTATTAATTGACACGTTTGGCATGTAAATAGACGATGGCAGTACCAGACAAGTGGCATCATCGTCACTGCTTCCCGTCGCCGGTCTGGACATTTTACGTCTGACGCCGACGATGTGGTTATAACGCTTTCATATTTCATACGCCATAACATCTATTATTTTAACTTTATTATAACCTTCAATAAAACTGTTTTACGGATTTTATCGCATTTAATTTTTTTTTAATTTCCGACGTTTCGGGCACTATTAAATGTATATGATTCGCGTAAATAGAATTAATATTTACATAACATAATTAATATTTAAATACACAAAGATAATTAATATTTAGATACAAAAATTAATATTTAGATACACAAACTCTTTATTTTAATTAAATATTTAAAAAAAATTATTTAAATAAAATAAAGAGTTTATGAATCTGAGTTCAAAGTTTACAAGAGATGGAAAGTGTGAGAGTGATATCGAAAGAAGAGTGAATGCAGGAAACATGGTGAATGGAGCTTTGCACTCCTTTATGAGCAGTCGGAAGTTGTCTAACAAGGCTCGTTTGGCTGTGCATGAGGGGGTGTTGGTTCCGACACTCATGTACGGAAGTGAAAGTTGGGTATGGCAGAAGAAACATGAAAGCAGAATAAATGCAGTTGAGATGAGAGCGTTAAGAAGTATGATAGGAGTTAAATTGAGTGACAGGATAAGAAATAGTGATATAAGGAAACGTGGTCTGAAAGAAGATGTAGTGACAAAAATTAAGAAAGGTATGCTGAGATGGTTTGGCCATGTCGAGAGAATGAATGAAGAACGATTGACGAAAAAAGTGTATAAGGCGAGTGTGAATGAAAGTGTTGGAAGGGGTAGACCTAGGCGGACGTTTCTAGAACAAATCAGGGACGTCTTGAAAAAAGGCCAGGTCAAGAGTACCCTAAACCGAAGAGCATGTATGAAGGGAATAATGAAAGTGGACGAAGCAAAACAAGTATGTAAGGATCGTAGCAAGTGGAAAGAAGTGGTATCTGCCTACCCCTACGGGAAAGAGGCGTGATTATATGTATGTATGTATGTATAACATAATATTACATAAACTTTCATGCTTGTTACCCGGACTTTTATTTGGATCTTGACACGCCTCTAATCTTTATATATTTTTACTCATTTTAAATTTTGACATTTCGGGTGCTTTGCGGTCACTATCATGTAGAACTGATATGTTTAAAGTCCTTATGTCATAGTAAAGCCGGGCTACTTCAGCATTATTTATTAATTGTAAAATACCAAATGTGCGGGCTTCTATAGACTAACGCTGAAATATACGTAATAGAATGAAATGTAAAATTAAAAAAAATTATAAGAAAATAAGCTCAATAAAATGCTATAGGTGGTAAAGCCATGCTGCAGCTATATTAGTTGTAGCACGAATAGGTCAGCTCGACCGGGGTAAGACCACGCTCTGACAGAATACCAGCGTAAAATAGCGTAATTTTTAATCGAGGATAGATATAGGTTATCAGGAGTTATAGATATATCAGCAGGTGGACTGTGTGCTCGTTTGTCCTCCTAATCTATAAAAAAATGTTATATTATTTTTCCAATTTTAACAAGCAGTTTACTCCTTTATTAAAAGACGTCTTATAAATGTACTTTGTTTCTATCACAGAGAAGTCAAGCTTTCGTAGTTTGCTTCTTGAGACACAATTGTCTCTTTCGCGGGATTTTATTTTATTCACTGAAGCGTTATAGTCGTAGCGGGTTCTTTTGCCTTCACTGCAACGATATGAATAAAAGCAATAACGAAACTTCTAAGATATTTACGTTTTTAAACAAATAATGTATGCTGATACCCACGATTTTTCGAGCTTGCAGTTTTCTGCTAGGGAAACATTTAAAAGTGGAGTGCTGTAACGAACTCTTTGACGACGTCGTCTTCGTGTGGGATATTTCCTCTCGCGATCCTGCTCAGCAGCATTCTTCTGTACCATTACTTACGAACTAACAGAAAACGGTTACGGCTCTTTACGAATCCCCATTCAGCATTGCCGTCGCAACTGCTAACGGAAAAGGTTTACAGGTTAACTATCTGCATAAATCTGTAGGTGGGATTTTATCTTGCCTATTTCAACATTTATCTGCTTCAGTCTGTCATTAGATATGAACAGATAAATATGGCGGATGCTTGTAAATTTCCATAAACATTGAAAATAGTCGCAAATGAAATCAGTCACCTTTAGCTTGGAAGTTTACATGTAAAACTAATTTCGATGAACAAATATATATTTGATAAAATATAAAGCAGATTAATTAAATATATTTACACAAACTCAAGTGAATTTCTGTTTAGTAGACATTTTATTTTTAAATAATTATTTTGCTTTCTAAGCCTAACTTGCCGAACTTATTATTTTGTGTATAGTAAAATTTCTCATTTGTAGTTCGAAATCATGTAATTATGTACGTGGTAGAAGAACACAACAGCTTTTGCTGTTGTTGCATGAATGGGACGACTTGACTGGCGTAGTACCACGGCCTCACAGAATACCAGCGTGAAGTAGAAATACTTATACTTCTGCGTTTTTCCTGGTGATTGGAGGTATCCGCAGCCCAGTACCAGGGTCCGGGCCGTTATCGGCGTTCCGGAATGTAAACAAGCGCACTCAAAACGAAGTACAACTCTGCTTCCAGGTCTTTCAAAAGAGTTATCGTTAGAGCAAAGTCAGAGAACGCTTGGAGAATTAGCGAGAAACTAATTCGCCTTTCTTCGAAGTCGTGCATTCTACTCTCTCGCCAAGATTGAACATAGAGGATAACTCGCTGGCCCAATCCGCAAAGGAGAAAGACGATATTTTAGGTTCTGTTTTTGCGTCCAACTCAATAAAATCGCGTAAATGCTTCATGAAGGAAGTTAGGCTTACACAATGCTCAGTGCGCAAAGCACTACTCTCCATGAACGTCTATAAATCCAGTGGGTGGGATGGATTCCCTCAATTTTGCTGAACAAGTGTCCTCCAGAGTTGGCACCGTTTCTTACACCTTTTCCGGTATAAAGAAAGAAAAAATTAAAACTTCTAAAATATTTACGTTTTCATACAAGTAAGGTTGGTTGTCGAAACCACAGAGATAAATGGATGCTTTTAGACGCTTTATGTAAGCTTTTTCATTATGAAATAAGGGTGACAAACGAACACACATTCCACCTAATGGTAAGTGGACTGTGGCCTCGCCATACGAAACACAGCAGAATTAAGCTCCTCTTTTACGCTGGTATCCCGTGAAAGGTGGTCTTTCCTCGATCGAGTCGAGTCGACCCATTCGTGCTCTGGCTCTACTACGTAAAAGGACAGTACGCTCTTCCATTGTATTTCTGAAATATTTTACCACTTTTATCATATTAAATATTTAAAAAATACTAAAATCCGCTAAAGCGCACGGCAAAGGGCGCGCAGATTTCGATTTGATGATAATTAATACGGTAAATGTGACAAAATCTAAAATATTATATAAACGAGAATCACATGTAGTTTTAAATAAGACAATCTCTATTTTGTGCACACAGTCCATCTGATGGTTAATGGATGCTGTAACCCATAGACATCTACATTTATCCTCGATTAAGAATCAAAATGCAGATGCGTTATTACCCTTGAGGACTAAGATGGAATGCCTCGTTTCCAGTAAAAAAGGTCTCTGGTTCTCTACACTCACCATACGAAACACAGCAGCATTAAGCTGCTGTTATATATTACGCTGGTATTCTGTGAGAGCGTGTTCTTACCCCGGTCGAGCCGACCCATTAATGCAACAACCATAATATAGCTGCAGCATTGCTCTGCCACGTAAAAAATGATGTACGTATGAAAACTTTGCTGTCATTTGTCACGGATATTCTATTGGAGTCTCTACCAATTTTGTACAGACAAAAATATAATTGTATTTTTACGACAACAGCCAAAACATGAGTCACTTATCAAAGTAAAAAATCACGTGCCGTAGTAACGTAGTAAATTTCAGTAGAAATTTATGTTCTCTAATTATTCAACGTAATTTTGGACCTCAGCTAATTAAAATCGAACTGTGTATGAATTTTAAATAGGTAGAGCGGAAGTGTACTGAGCATTACATAAAACTCTTCCAAAATAATATTTTACGTGTTAGTATCAAAAATTCTAATTAACTTATGCAAATAAGTGTCCTAATGTCCCTAAAACAAGGTTATATATAATTTTATATTTAAATATGTCTTACTTTTAAATAAAACTAGTTTTACGGATTCTATCGCACACGTCGACGTTTTAAGCACTTTACAGCACCCATGGTCACGGATAGGACTGAGGTGTTCGACGTCCCAATGTCATAGTTAACCATGGCTACCTACAAAATAAAATTATAAATTTTTGTTCCAATCTACGCAGTATGAACTTATAGTATTGTTGGGAATGAGGGTAAAAAAATAAAAGTAAATACGAACAAATGAAGGTAGAATGGTAATCTCACACTTGTTTTAACAGTACAAAGTATCGCACAGGTGACTCCAGCACAGGCATTAGTCTGTAATTCTAAGAGTCCCACTGTCGTTACTATGCCCGTTGGGGTATTCTACTAGTGTAGGCAAGGCAGGTCGTGTTGCTGAGAGGCTGCCCTGTGTTACATTGAGATGGGTAGTGATACTACGTTAGCTATTTCTGACACTGAACACATGTTTTTACGTGGTAGAGCCATGCTGCAGCTATATTAATAGTATAGTTGTAGCACGAATGGGTCGGCTCGACCGGGGAAGGACCTCGCTCTCACAGAATACCAGCGTAAAATAGCAGCTTAATGCTGTGTTTCGTATGGTGAGTGTAGAGAACCGGAGACCCTTTTTACTGGAAAAGAGGCATTCTATCTTAGTCCTCACGGCTGACAACGCATCTGCATTTAAATTCGCAAACGAAGATAGATGTAGATGTCTATGGGCCACTGCAACTACTTACCATCAGGTGGACTGTGTGCTCGTTTGTCACCCTTATTCTATTAAAAAAAAATGTGTCTGAAATAGCTGACGTAGTGCTTCCCTTCTGACAGAGTAATATTGAGATACGCTAACGTTGTGCCTCTTTCTCAAAAGTAGAAGGCGGACAAGCTAACTTCGTGCCTCTGTCGCGTCTAGCTTAAATTATGCTAACGTCGTGCCTATGACATAAGTAGATGTTAAATTATGCTAATGTTGTGCCTATGACTTAATCAGGTATTTTAAGCGACTTCAAAAAAGGAGGAGGTTCTCAATTCGAGTGAGTTTTTATGTGTGTTACCTCAGAACTTTTTCTTGGTGAGCCGATTTTGATAATTCTTTTTTTTTATCTGAAAGCTGGTGCTTTTCATGTGGTCTCATATAAGTTTGATTTGATCAAGATCTGACCAGTATTTTTTGAGCTATTCTTAATAATACGTATTTAATTTACTTTTAATTCTCATTTTATTTATATTGAAGTCGGTTGTACAAAATTTTTAACTTTACAACTTGTGTTAAGTTATGCGAACGTAGTGCCTCTGACTTTACTCTGACGACACGCTGTGCTAACGTAGAGCCATTGCCAAGCGCTTCGCCTGTGACCTACGTGGTACCTGCATCCCCCATGCCGTTTATGGAGACTAAAATTTAAAGCTAAAGGGAGCCCGAGGACGGACTCCTGTCAGGAAAGGTCGTGTTGGGAATGATGGTAAAAAAATAAAAGGATATACGAACTAATGAAGGTAGAATGGTAATCTCCACTTGTTTTAAGAGTATAAAGTATCGCACAGGTGACTAAGAGGCATTAGTCTGTAATTCTAAGAGTCCCACTGTCGTTACTATGCCCGTTTAGGTATTCTACTAGTGTAGGCAAGGAAGGTCGTGTTGCCTACACTAGTAAAATAAGCCTCTCAAGGCTGCTCTGTGTTACATTGAGATGGGTAGTGATGCTGTTGGTTTGCATAATTTGGTGTTATCATGTAATTGGGGTCCTGATAGTAAGCAGGGTTTGTTACCGAGTAGTGTTCTTTTATTTAAATACTTTTGAGAATAATTTCTAACATCAGAAGTGGGAATAGTTTCTTACAGTATCTATAAGTATATCTTATATCTTATAGTATCTAGAAGTCTTGTAGTTGGATGCTTGGGTTGGGAATTAATTTTATTAATTATAGGATCCCAAGCAGATGATAGCACCCAGCCATCTTCTCTATTGAAATTAGGATGTTTTTTGATTTCAATAGCCTCGCGAATCATCCTACGTATGTGTTCGCAGACTGCAGACTTCCCGGAGCGTCGATTCTTCACATCAACTATGTGCTCTTTAACGCGGGTTTTTATTTGTCTTTTTTTACTAAAACTACCACTAAAAGTTGTTCGATATTACCAAAATCACGATGTTTTATTTCTAAATGCAAAATTCGTGGTAAATCAGCAATTTACATTTGATCTTAGTGTCGCTTAGCCCCTGAACTAGCACGACTCCCCGTGACATTACTATAATTTCCGTTAAACACTCCAAGTGAGACCGTCTAGATGTAGAAGTAGTAGAAGGTAAGAATATCCACTATCCCATATCGTCCGCTGGGTGTCGTAAGAGGTAACAGGTAAACTGAGACAGAAGATGGTAAATTTTTTCCTGGTAACAACTCAAAATAATAAAAAACTGCGATTGCCAACCCGCCTGCCAAACGTGGCAACTATGGCAAAATCCTTTCGATGAGGCCATTGATGAGGACTTTTATAGCCTGTAATGGATGGATGGACTCCAGCTGAGCTGTAAATACTACTGCGGTTTATGATAGTAGTAGAAAAGCAAATTTAAATGCACTTTTTAATGCCTTGCTCTGAACTCCTAACCAATAAGCTAATATTATATGTAGCTGTGAGTCGCACATTGCTTGCAACTATTATGTATGGTAAAATAATATCTTACGCAGATGATACCGTGCTCCTTTTTTCCGCAAATACAGTAGACAAGGTTTATTTATGTGCACAGCAAGGTTTTGACAGGGTTAATAAATGGCTCCAACAAAACATATTAACACTGAATACGGACAAAACCAAATATATTCATTTTTCTATGCGCAGCTCAACACAGCATATAACCATTCCAGAAATTTATGCACATCAATGTTGCTCAGTCGCAGAGTCTAAATGTAACTGCCCAGTTATTTTTAATACAAAAACTATTAAATACCTTGGAATAATTATAGATTCTACTCTTACATTTAAAAACCACATAGACCACCTCTGCAATAGAGTCCGTAAGATTCGTTCTTTTGCTGATACGAGGTGGATTGAAAAGTACTCGGCCTAACACAGATCCATTCAATTCTAAAAATCAAATCTACCCACATTATTTAGTTCAGTTCAGACTAGTTCATTGTGTGAAGTTCGAAACGTGTGCGATAATTAGTTGTGATTTTATAAATTTATTAACAAAGTAATCGGACATAATTTCCGCGAATGGAGCAAATCGAGCAGCGTGCCGTCATTAAGTACTTACCTCCATAAGAAGGGCTATCATCAAAAGCCATCCATGATGACATGGTCAGTACATTAGGCGATTGTGCTCTGTCATATTCATCCGTCAAAAATGGATAGCAGAATTTAAGCGTGGTAGAGAGAGTATGAAAGATGAACCCCGCTCTGAAGGCCTTCGACGTCAACTACTGACGAAAATATTAAAAAAGTACTTGATTTAATAATGGGAGACCGCAGATTAAAAATTAGAGAGATAGCCGAGATTATAGGCATCTCTTATGAATGAACTCAAAACATCATTGTCAACGAGTTGGGTTTCCACAAGGTGTCTGCGAGGTGGGTTCCGCGACTGCTTTCAGTTGAACAAAAAAGGACGCGATTGACTATTTCACGCGACTGTTTGGAGTTATTTGAAGCCGATGCAGATGATTTTTTGAATCGTTTTGTTACTATGGACGAAACATGGGTTCATTACTGTACACCGGAAACAAAACAACAATCAAAACAGTGGAGAAGACCTGGTTCACCACCCCCTAAAAAGGCTAAGTCGATTTTGTCGGCAAATAAGGTGATGGCTTCAGTATTCTGGGACTCGAAAGGTGTGATTATGATTGATTATCTTGAAAGGGGTCAGACTATAAACTCTGATTACTACTGCACCTTACTACGTCGTTTACGAGAGGAGATAAAAGAAAACGTCGAGGAATGCTCAGAAGAAAAGTCCTGTTTCATCAAGATAACGCCCGTGTTCACACGTCAGTACAGTCAATGGCTGAAATTCACAACTGTGGCTTTGAACTGTTACCGCATCCGCCGTATTCACCTGATCTGGCACCATCAGACTTCTTTCTGTTCCCTAACCTAAAAAGCACTTGGGAGGTCAAAGATTTTCGACAAACGACGAGGTCAAAGCAGTTGTAGACGCATATTTTGACTCTAAGGAAGAATCATTTTTTCAACGGTCTAAATGCTTGGAAGGAGGTGGCAAAAGTGTATTGAACTTGATGGTGATTATGTAGAAAAATAAAAATATTACTGATTTAGTATGTGTTTATTTTCTTGGTTAGGCTGAGTACTTTTCAATCCACCCTCGTATTAAGGTAGTAAAGCAAGTATATTTCGCATTATGTCAATCAATTCTCACCTATTGTATAACCTCATGGGGAAGAGCAGCTAAAACTACACTGCTACCTCTGGAATGCGCTCAAAGAGTTGTATTAAAAGTCGCAACATTCCGGCCTATCCTATTCCCGTCCCATCTCTTATATAAATCCTATAATGTCCTCTCAGTGCGTCAGTTATTCCTTATGAGTACGTTACTAAAACAGCGCTTTAAATTGCCCTACAGAAGAGACGTCACTGATAAAAAACGCAAAGATAAAGTCATTGAAACTAACATTAGAATAAGGCATTCTTTCATGCATTATGCATTATTTCTTACATTCCTTGGCCCTTTTCTGTATAATCAAGTCAATGCAATTTTGTATATGTATCCATTAAAAATGGCAGATTGTAAAAATGTAATTCGGACATGGTTACAAAATTATTCATACGATGATATGGAAAAGTTGCTGATTGTTTTAAGTTAATTAATATCATAAGTAAATTAATGATAAAATATTTTACCGAAAAAACCCTAATTAGTTAGTATGTTATTCATTTTATATAAGAAACAGAATATATTTGTAAATGTATCTATTAGAACATACACCTGAGATACAGGTTTATCCTAGTTCAGGTGCCTGTTATTGTAGACTATTTTAAATTAAGACATTATTTGAATTAATTGTACAGTTTCTTGAAATAAATTATTATTATTATGTACAATACAATTTAAGACTCTACCCTAAAGTTTAACCCTCAAAACTCAAAGCTCTAGCTGCCTTTTACTTACATGGAGTGGTCTTGCTTGACCTAGTTTTTCACTGCATTTCGTTGCATTCTCATTTATGAAAGTGATGAGTGACGCTACATTAACTCAAGACTAAGCGAAATGATTAACAATGGACACTTAATCTCGGCGTTGAATATTCGACAGCGGAATTGCAAAACAGTTTGTGATTATGTTTTTTTTTCTTTATTCATTCTCTTCATCCATCCATTCATTCCACTACAGCCTATGAAACTTAGACCTCCTCTATAGATTACTTCATAGGAGGGACTTTGCCATTGTTGCACACTTGGCAGTTACCACGTTTGGCGGGCAGGGTGGCGATCGCAGCTCTGTGATGTTTGGAAGATGCTGCTATCCATCAAACACCCACGGGACGATATGGGGTAGTGGATGTTCCTACACCACCACTTCATGGTTTCTTCATTCTTTACCAGCTTGAAGTCCACTGGTAGACCTGAAGTTTCCATACCTTTAGCTCTGCTTCCCGCAGCCGGATATACCTTAGAGTTATTTACGTCTGGAGTAAACGAGATGATATGCCGCCATCTATCGGAAGCCGTAAGATCATTCTGGAATATCCTTCACTCACGAAAAAATATAAAAATACCCCCATAATATTTTTTTTATTTATTGAACCCAAAATATATTTTAAAGAAAAAAACTTATAAAAATTATACTGACAAAGACTTTATGCAACTCTACTATGTACACATTATATCTCTTCTCTATATATAAAAATCATTTGCTGTCCGTTAGCCTTGCTAAAACTCGAAAATGGCTCGACTGATTTTGATGAAAGGAGAAGGAGATGTCTCCATACATTCTTGGGCCCAGATGTTAACAAGATGAAAGCTTATATATAAACAATTCATAGCTGAAAATCTGGCAAGAATTGTCTATCTAGGAGCGGAGTTATTGTAGAATAAGTAAAAGTGATTTTATGTATTACCTACTCGTACATTGTAACAGGTGATTTTTCACTGTAATTACACTGTAACAGGTTATTTTTCACTATTATTACTTAAAGGTATAAAAGCAGGGTCAGTATAAAATCACGAAAGAAAAGCTGTGGTTATTTAGGAAACAAAATGGTGAAACGATTAACGAAAGTTAAAACAACAAAAACTAAATGAAGTGAATATTAGGCATATCGATCTGAGATCAATTACTTGAATTGTTGCTGTTACTGTTATTTGTTGGCATATTGGCATGTTGATATTTTGTATTTTTTATTATTATTTTGTAGATATGCTCTCAATTTTTTTTTATCGCCCTAGTTAACACAGAAAAATAATCTAAAATAGATATTGAAATGCCGAATTTAATCGACAATCGATTATATTGTGCTCGTTTCAAATCGAATCGAAAATCGGTATTTTTCTTTTAAGTGAATAGTTTTGAAGTTTGAACTGTCAAGTCACGTTTCAAAATGAGAAGTCCTTTATTGAACTGCTCATTTTGAAACGTGACTGCTAGTACTTCTTATTAGCACAATCTAATTAGAAGTACTAGCAGCTTGCGTTCAGAAACAAGAATTTTACTAGTGTATTCTTTATGGTAATCGATTTATTGCCATAAAATGTTTATTTATTTGGTTATTTCCAAATGAATATATCATTCAAATTAAATAGTAGAATTTTAATGAAACCTTGGAAATCGATTATATAAAATCGATTGTGTAATTCGTTTTTCTAACTTATTTCTTATTTTATTGTTTTTTCGAAATCTAGATTGTAAAAAGAGCTAGTTTTTTATATTTAACTTTAGAAAAACATAGCCAATTTTTGAAGTACAAACCAATTAATTAACTTCAGGCCCAAAAATCCCACTCTCCTTTTTTGTGTGTGTTTGAGTGGGTCCCTGGATGGTTTAGATAAAATCTGGTAGGTGGCGGTGTTGTCAAGATCCAGATATCCCCGTGTGAAACCAGGGCGGATATCAAGTAATTAATTAACAATAAATAATTAAGTAATAATGTAACGATTTTCTTTTTTGTCATTTTAAATCAAATAGGTATATTATTATATTATTTCAATTTACCAATAAAATAATAAGCTTTTTATGCATTTTCATAAGCTATTAATGTAATATCTACTACAACTTAAGAATAACGAACCTCAATTAAATGATTTCCTGGATTTAACAAATTATTAGAAATCCCCTACAACTGGCCGTAAGAGTTAAAACAAAATATACCTTTACATTACGAATAACTTTTGTAAAAACCTTTTTATAACGTTTTTTTAATCATTGTGTGACGGCGCATTATTATTATCAATAAATAATAAATAATTTCAATATTTATAATTATAATATAATTTCAAAGACATTTAAAAATATCATAAATATAATATTTTGAACAATTGAAATGCATTAATAAGCATAAAGTTAAAATACATTCATTTCGAACATTAAGTATTGTAATAAAATAAAGGCTTAATATTGTCGTTAAAAATTCATTAGTTATACTAAAAATCTGCTTAAAATATTCAAAAGGTATCAAATAATAGAAATAATTATAAATAATATGTTGTAGTGATAAAATAATCGCGAAATCACCTTTAATAACCTGTGTTTATAAGTATTAAAGTTTTTCATAGTTCTAACAAAGTTTGGTTTGATGTGGGTGTGTTGTGAGGAGGTGACATTCGTATGACAGTTGCATTGATGCTTATTGCGTCTTGTGATGAATCTGCAGGTGTGCTGCGCCTGATTCGATGCATTTTTTGGTTCTGGTCGATGGAGGTATGCGGGTGGTGATGTCTTCTGGGACCATATAAGGGACCTTGGGATGGTGTAAGCCCGCCGATAGACGTATTGATACTTGTCGCGTTTTGCTGCATTTCGTCTCTGCGATGGTTGTTTGGCAGGTCGCTATTCTCAATGGCGCTCTTTGCGTCTTGGTTTGAGTCACGCCTATGTAGCTTTGCCGAAGTCGGGTCTCTTCATGACGGGGCTGCAGACTGTCTTACTTCCATGATGTTTTATATAACAACAATAAAGTATATCTGTAAATTTCCCACCTTTGAATGATTGAAGGCAACTTGTTGGTCAAACATGATCGAGAAATGTATATACCCAACTTCAGTTACACAAACCCAATCTGATAGCGAATTATTATTATTATTTTATAACTGCCTTTTGACTATATCTGCCGTTGTATTGGTTGGTGGAGCATATGTATCGACCTCATGCAGGTGGTAGCTGGAGGGAGGTGACGGTCTGGCAGGTGGTGGTGCTCACGGAAGGCTTTTTATGGCCAGTGAGCGTATTATATGACGTGTTGCCTAAACCGTGTGACGTTCATTCATTTTGGCTGGATTTGATCGTATTATGTATGGCGTTACCTGATAAGACATGCAGGAAGTCAATGGATGCAAGTGGCTCAGGACCGTGCTTTGTGGCATTCCTTGGGAGAGGCCTATATTCAGCAGTGGACTTGTGAAGGGCTGTAAAGATGATGATTGTCGATGTTTGTGCTTACGTACTACCAAGAGGCCAAGCCCTCTTTTACTGGTTCGCCAGTTATTTTGCTGTGGACTACGGTCCAAACCCCAACGTCTCTCTTCGGGGGGAGAGCGTTGGTTGGTTGGCGCTCACCGCACACGGCGTGTGTGGAGCCGTGTGCCTCCCCCACATTTTTTAAAAATGAGGGAGAGCGAAGCCCTTGTATCGGGTACATTTATATAAATATTGTGAGCATTTTCCAAGTGGGAGGGGATTAATTATAAGAAATTGATTGATGTAAACCTGATACAAATGGAATAGGAACGTTTAAAGTTGACCTTAAACTTTTTGAGCCCCTTCTTCGTGAACGGGTTTCTTTAGCATAAATTAATTATAAAGCACTACCAACGGCTTTCGGTTGCTCTCGTGAATATTCATTCTTCCAAGAGACTCATAAAATAAACTAAATTGCTAAACAAACACAACGTAAATAAGGATAATAAATAAGGCGATCACGCCATAAATATGACTAATGGCCTATTTAACGGAATATTTTATTTGGTCACGTAAATTTTTATATTTTAAGAATCGGCCATAATATATATAATAGGTGTTTCCTTACCTTTGAAATTGCCGTTTTTTATGAAATAAGTTAACGTAAATTTGTATTTATAATTTTTATTTCTAAAAATCATGATATCGATGCATCTTTGCCAATATTTTGCAATATATGTAAAATAGCAAAACATACAAAGAAAGTAAAATTAGCCTCTGCATAACGTATTCTACCAAACCATCTAACAAGTTTCAGACACTTTCAATTTCTCGTAAGACAATCCAGGAATTCAAACAGCTATAATAAATTATTGTTTTGTGTTGTAAGGCATTCATTACAATGTGTTTTACTTTTTTCAAGTTTGCTTATCTTGCTGAAACGAATCTTAGACCAACCTTACCTGTATATAACAAACCTCATTGTAAAAAATAATCTGGTATAACGAATATTTTCTAATACGCTTCAGATTTGTTATATCAAAGTTGTACTGTATTTCAATAATTTTAAGGCTGGGTCAAATTATTTCAGCAACGTGTTGATTTGGGTTTCTGTAATTCTTACACTCGAGAAGTTTTCTTTAATTTAAACTTAACCCATAAAATTTTACGCGCAATAGATTGTTTTTATAACTTTTGCGAAAAGTTTTGTATATTATTAGGAAAGTTAATAATTTATTGTTTTAAAAAGTCATTAACGAAAAAATCTTTTTTTTTTAATTTATACTATCAGAGCTTTTGTGACTTGTAGAATACGACTTTATTCAAGATTTTTTTTAATGGACATAAAATAATATTTATGTCCTCCAAACCGAATTTCAGTCACAGCGGCCACTCTCTACGGAGACTAGTGTATGCAAGCACAAGTACACTTTCTATCCCCTTACTCTCATAGTCCGACGAGACGGCTATCCAACACGCCCGGGGTGATATCACACGCAGGCGCATGCGGAAAGCACGCAAAGGTTTTACGTGCTTTCCCAGGAACGGGGTGAAACACCACCTTACGAGAAACTTATGAGAGTTTCTTGACAGAAAAACCCAATAACTACTTTTAGCCTGGCCTGGGATTAGAACCCGGGACCTCACTAGTCAACGAGGCAGTCAAGAAAGTGGACATAAATTATAACAGTCGTCAACATCATAAATACAGCCCAAAAGAAATCCACTGCTAATCATAGGCATTTCCCGTATTACCTATTAGGAATATTTATTTGTTTTTCAGATTTTTCTTGACTTGATCAGATGGGGTCTAACAATTTTGAAGCAATTGTTCGAAAAAATACCAAGATGAATGATTTTTACGTGGTAGAGCCATGCTGCAGCTATATTAATAGTATAGTTGTAGCACGAATGGGTCGGCTCGACCGGGAAGGACCACGCTCTCACAGAATACCAGCGTAAAATAGCAGCTTAATGCTGCTGTGTTTCGTATGGCGAGTGTAGAGAACCGGAGACCCTTTTACTGGAAAAGAGGCATTCTATCTTAGTCCTCACGGCTGACAACGCATCTGCATTTAAATTCGCAAACGAAGATAGATGTAGATGTCTATGGGCCACTACAACCACTTACCATCAGGTAGACTTTGTGCTCGTTTGTCACCCTTATTCTATAAAAAAAAACAAGAAAAATTTAATAAATACGAAATAAAGAGATTTTAATTAATGACCCCGCATGATGATCTCATTTCCTTTAATAATATCCCCGTTGATGATCCAAATATAGTCTCTAAACGAAGTCAAAAATCCGATTGTTTTAGTACATACATACATAACATACATAAACACTCACGCTTGTCACCCAGAGGGTAGGCAGAGACTACGGACTTCCATTTGGCACGATCCTGGCACACCTCTCGCCTCCTTTACATCCATATATCTACGCATACACGCTCGTCGGTTAAGGGTACTCTAATCTGGCCCATTTTCAATATATCGCCAATTTGGTCGATAAACCTTCGTCTAGGGCGTCCCTTTCCGACTCTGCCGTTCACTTCTGCAGCATAAATTTGCTTTGTCACTCTCTCTTCGTTCATTCTTTCTACATGACCAAACCACCGAAGCATTCCTTTCTTAATCCTGGTCACAACGTCATCTTGCAAACCACACTTTTCTCTTATCACACTATTTCTCACCCTGTCATTCAGATTCAGCCCTAGCATACTCCTTAATGACCGCATTTCTACAGCATTTATTCTACTCTCATGCTTCTTCTGCCAGACCCAACTTTCACTACCATACATTAAAGTAGGGACTAACACAGCATTGTGAATTGCCAAACGTGCCTTTTTTGACACATTCTGACTCTTCACAATAGCGTGTAGAGCCCCATTCACTCTATTTCCTGCGTTCACTCGTCGTTCTATAACCTTATCATATCTACCATCCCTGCTAAATAAACATACCAAATATACAAACTCATCCACTTGCTCAATCAACTCCTTCTATTCTTATTTCACATAACGTTTTACTTTCTTCTCTTTCAAAACCATCACTTTCGTCTTACCTGCGTTCACTTTTATACCTCTTTCTTTTAATGACCGGTTCATTAAAGTAACCATCATTGCAACTCGGCCGCCGACGATGCAAATATGACTTGATCATCGGCGTACAAAAGGCATTTGACGGTTAACTCACCCATTCTCAACCCACATTCTTCGACTTTCAAAGTTTGCAAACAACTGTCCATAAATAGGTTAAACAGCCAGGGAAGCTACACAGCCCTGTCTGACACCTTTTGAATGGAAACCAGTCCGAGTAGACCCCGTTGATCCTGACACAAGCACTAGAGTCCCTATAAAGAGACTTCAATGCCTGTATCAAACCAGCGCTCAAACCAAATGAGTTAAGTGTTTGCCATAACACATTCCTATCCACTCTGTCATAAGCCTTTTCCAAGTCCATGAAAGCACAAAAACTTTCTGGTTTTTCGCCAAAACTTCTCCGCAATCATGCGCATGGAAAATACTTGATCCGTACACCCCATCCCTTTCTAAATCCAGCTTGCATCCCAAATTTAACATAAATTAAACAAGGTGTACAGCAGGCCTGCCACCACTCCTCTCAGCCCTTAGCATTTCGAGTGATACTCTATCATATCCGGCTGCCTTACCTGCTTTCATGCTTTTCATTGCTTTCATTATTTCATCTACACTTATCTCCCTACCTCTCTCCACTTCTTTCGGAATTTCTTTTTCACTTAATTCAGACGACCCTTCACTCATAAACACGCTTTCAAAGTATTCCTTCCATCTCTTTAAATTCGAAACTTCATCATTCATCATTCATCATACAGCCATTCTCGTCTCGTATAGCATTCAATCTAGGCTGTTTTGAATTTCCCCTAGCAGTTCTTACGAGTTTCCAGAACATTTTAATATTTGCTTGGAAGTTATCAGATATCCTTCTATCATTCTTATCCGTTCTTTCTTGCTTTTCCTTTCAACAACTTCTTTTACTCTCTTATTTATAAGTCTAAAGTCTGCCTTTTTCTTTCAATCTCATTATTCATACCGCCAGAATTACCAGCTTTGGTTGCCAGTAAATCTAGCCATGCTCTCTTCTTTGCTTCACTTCCATCCGAATCTCATCATCCCACCACAACGTATTATTTTTCCTTTCATTCGTTCTCTTACTTACACCACGTAAATCGGTGGCTGCATCCACCAAAACTTTCTTAACATTATTCCATACAGTCTTCAGGTCTAAATCATTCATACATATTTCATTCAAACCATTTATATTCTCCCTCAGTCTACATTTATACTTCTCTTTCACCTTCATCTTGTAACCTCTCTGTTCTTATACGCTGTAACGCAGTGGTAGACACAGATGTCCGATGCCGCCAACGCCTGAATAGACCATTAATTCGGCATAAGACCAAGTAATGATCCGTCCCTACGTTGGACCCCGGTAAACTCTTGTATCTACCACTGCGCTTCGCATTCTTTCATGCATTGTTATTAGTCTCTTTTTTTATACAATAAGGGTAACAGACAAACACATGCACATTTACGTGTCGCTATTTTACGTTGGTATTCAGTAAAAGCGTGGTTCTTGCCCGAACCAGCCGACGTATTTGTACTGCAGCTATGTGATAGCTGCTGATAATTTCCAATCATCTACGTCAGGCTTTTTCAAACTTATAGCCCAACGTCACCCTTTTAAATTTCCCAGACAATGGCGACACCCTGACTGTCTGAAGATGAAAATAAGGTTTTTATTGAAGATATACAATTGCAAAGTTTTTAATTGGTGTGGTGATAAAATAATATACGCGCAACTTCTTCGCCCCGCGACCTACGCAGCCGCAAAAAACGCGAGGATTGGTCACGGGTGCCCCATAAAGTAAAGTAACACAACTGGTATGCACCTTCACGAGTTTAGCACGCGTAAGTCAACCAGTAAGACGCCATAACGTAGATCTTGTTTCAAACCCCCAACGATCAACTGGCGAATCCCTAGGGGTTCGCGTACCCCACTTTGAAAAACTACTCAACGTTAAACACTTGTAGAGCATAACCCTTGTATCAGACACACTGAAGTCTCTTTTCATAAAATTGGTGACGAATGAGAGAGATTCTACCTAATGATATGTAGCTACTGCAGCCTATGTTAAATGCAACCGACTTCCAACAAAATAGGCTACAGATGCGTTGTCACCTCTAAGGACTAAGATGGAGTGCCTCACAGCCTGTAATCATAGTGGCTGTCTATATCCTTAAGACAGGTACACAGCAGTGCAGGCACGTTACTGTCTGGCAGCAGAAATAGATAAGAAGGTCGGACACCAGATGGACCCCAAGGCAAAAAGTACACACATACACACTAGAATAGAATGGAATAGAATCATTTTTATTCAATATAGATTACAATACATAATACTTATTGAAAGTCATTTTTACTTTTACCACTGGTTCGCAAAAACCTCTGTCCTGGGAAGAACCAGCAAGATACCCAGCAGGACTTTTTTTAAAAGCACAATTTACAATATAATATTTTATACAATTGTTATGAAAACATTTAGAAACAGCATGGTAGCGATCACCTCATTCCCAGGGTTATTATCAGTCATGTACTTTTTAGTGGCATAATAACCCTTACTAGACAATTTTACACTCTCATACAATATCAACATACTACCTTTGTGGCAAACAGACGGTTCCTCTGTCCGAAGTTACATGAGCGTATCGTTTTGTCGAATTTAGATAGATAGATAGACAATACTTTATTGTATGCTAAAAATATAAAAGGCAAACCTGACTGACTCATCTATCAACGCAGCAGAAACTACTGAACGGATTTCGCTGAAATTTGGCATACAAACAGTTGGTAGGACAGTTGGCGTAAGCATCCGCTAAGAAAGGATTTTGAAAATTCGCTCCCTAAGAGGGTGAAAAATGGGTTAAAGTTTGTATGAAAGTCCGTCATTTGTAGAGCTACAAGCCTGAAACTTTGTTTTAGGTTAACAATTACGTGTCCTAGAGTTTTTGAAAATTCAACCCTAAGGGTTGAAAGTTTGTATGGGAAACAAGATTAGTTAAACTATTTTATTCGGAACTTCACAGGAGTACTCCTATCAATAAATGAGTCAGGAAATGTTTCAGGCTCTTTCAGAATTCAACACCTAAAAGGTGAAAAAGGTGACAAATTCTGAAAATCAACATGGGTATCGTTTTATGGTTTATCGTGTTATTACGAAAACAATAACTATTTCAAAATCCAACGTAGCAGATGGAAATACCCACCATCATCCCCTGTGGGGTGCGATGTGGTTGAAATGTCAATATGGGTGTCGTTTTATGGTTTTTGGGACGTTAATTACGAAAATGGCATCGATTACGGTTTGAAACCAACATGGATGGAAGGATGGATGGATGTATGTTTGTATGTAAAATCATCATGGGTTGGGTGACTTGGGTGTCATTTTAAGGTTTTGGGTCGTAAATAACGTAAATGATATTGATAAATATTTTAAACTTAATTTATTAGAATAGAATAGATTATACTTTTATTGCACAAAACATAAAACAAAATAGACAAGAAGATTTGTACAAAAATTTGCACAAAATTACACCTACACAAAAATACTAATTTAAAATTAAAAACAATGAAAATAAACAACCAAACCAAATATATTTTTACAAATTAATAAATGGCAAAACCAAAAGAAATACTTGGGTACCTACCTATTTTGTATTGATCTTCAAGTTCCAATCCCTACCAATAGATGGCGTTGGTATCTTTTAGAACGCGGTAATTTTGTGTTTTTCGAACTAATATAAAGTGAATGGTGAATGAGCGCTTCAACCTGTACCACATACGGTACCTATTCACTGTTAACGAATATTTGACTAGACTTCGACTTTGTTTGCTTGCTTACGGTTTAAGATTTGCTTCGTGTTTCGAATTAGTTGCTTGATTTTGTCTCTTACAACCACTGTTCAAACTTGGAATTCGATTTGCTTTGTGATTAGGTATTGTGGATACAAGTATTTTTCTCACTGAAAAATTTCTACAGAAACTCTTAATATTAAAGGAAAATGGAAGAACATACTGTCATCCCCATTATAGGTGACAGAGCCTGTTTGTTTCGTATTCTTTCATTTTAATGTACGGAACCCAAGAAAATGCGATGGTGGTGCGTTCACAAATTGTTGGATTTGTAGTGAAACATTGGCCTAGGATTTCAGTTATGACCCACGACAGAAATGGCGATAGTTATTCAACAGCAAATGAATATTAACCGGTATGTTAAAAATGAAACTTACGGTGGACTTTGTGAATTGGTAGCTGCAGGATTAATATTTCCGTTTCCGTTTGAAGTATATCGAAACGGTAAACTGCTATACACAGAGTCCGGAACAGATATCTGTCCAGAATTACGATTTAGCCATGATTTATCTAATGGACATTTTGACGCCTATCTGCCTATTGTTGCGAAGAAAATTACACAGCGTCGCATCGGGTACCTGTCGAAGAGCGTGATCCTTTTCAGAGCTTGACCATTTAACTGTTACACCTTTTGTAAACAGTGAAATATCATCTCTAACCAGCGGAACAGATCAATCTGTATTGTCGACATTAAAATATGAAAAAAAGAAAAATAAACCAGGTTCGAGATTTACTAATTAAACAAGAAAAAGTCAATTAAAAAGTGCACAAGAAAGATATAGGCAGAACAAGCCAAATTGTAAAGCTGTCAGAAAAAAGTCCAGATGTACACAGGCAAGCTGTTGCAAATTACAAACTGCGAATCCATAAGTGCATAGAGCAATTAAGTCACGGTATGAAAAAGCATTACACTGCGTTTATGGACAAACAAGGTCCATTCCGCTATGAGTATGACACTGATATTGCTTATAGAACTGACAGCAGTGTAGCCTTGAGTTCTATGACATACAAGTGTCAGTGGTGCAATGCGCTGAAATGGAAGGATGAGACACCTGGTATGTGTTGTAGCGCTGGAAAAGTGCAACTTGACCGGTTGGAACAACTGCCTTAACCACTCTTTAGTTTGATTAATGATCTACACCCAGATCATGATCATTTTATGGGTGATATTCGTAAATATAATTCCTGTTTCCAGATGACTTCCTTTGGTGGTAAACAGGTAACAGCAGAGATGGTTTTCACCGACTTTAAAGTACAAGGCCAGGTCTATCTTTTAATTGAAATATATTACCAGAAGCCAAACATGACGCTCAGTACCTTCAAATATATTTTGTAGGTGAAAATGATCGAGAAGCAAAGATTCGATGTTCTAAATTTTCTAACTTGAAGCCAAATTTAATCAAACAATTGCAGAATATGCTGCATCAAGTGAACCCATATATAAAAGATCTGAAAATGCCATTGATAAAGCCCTCCTTCAGAGTCATACAAAGTTGTCATACATGCTTATAAAAACAACCAAAAGAACATAGAGGTAGGTACAATGCACCAACACATGAAGTGGCTTTAGTGTTAGTAGATTAACAATTTGATCGAAGGGACATCTCGAGAGCCAGTAATTCACTTCAGCGTATTAGTGAGATACATTGAGCATATGATGCGCGCACAGTATTGATGTTTTGCTGACGGATGATGCGTATTCAATCAACATACCACAACGCGATCCCACAACTAAGTTGCATTAATAAAACTGTCTCTTCTGCAAGTTTCTATTGTATAGAATAATGATTAAAGAAGGAGAAGATAACTATTTAGTCAACTATCGTGCCCTTAGTCAATATTTGGTGGATGAATACGCCAAAACAGAAACAGAGAGATTCAATTATATCAAAAATAATCAAGCCAAATTACGATCAAACTGACAATATAATGTCTAATACTGACCCTACCCAGGAGTACTTTTTGCGGATGAAAATCATCTAATGACGCCTTCGCTGCGGGTGGAGTGAAGGAGGCGATTTTTACTGACTAAAACCATCCGTGTTCCTTCAGTGCCCGATCCGGAGCCGCGTATCTCTTCGAACAGCCCGCAGCCCTGGCAGGCGTCGGCCTCACGGGCCCCCTTCACGCTGCTGACAGCTTTGAGGCGCGCGAACGCCGCCGTCGACACGGCCTGTCGTCGTTATTGGACGGACGGCGAGCTACCCATTGCTCGCCGTCCACAGGTCCGCGCTTACGGTAGTACACGACGGCCCCGACGCCCGCGTCTCGCGGCGGCCGCCGCTCTCTCCTGCTCCGCCACCTCCTTCATAGCATCACTTCGCAGAAGGTGGTGACGGTATCCCATTCCGTCTCGCCCGACCATGGTTTCGACCAGGCTGACGCGAGGTCGCCGCCGCCTATCGCCGCTACGAGTACACGGCGTTCGCCCAAGCAAGGCACACCTTACGGTGTGCTCCACCGTGTCCTCCGGTCGATCTTGGGAGCACCCGGGCGTTTCCTCCGCCCGATTCGCAGGAAATCCCGAACACCAAAACGGTGAGGACCGATGTCGGAAGGTGAGATACCGCGTCTCCGCCACCAAAGAGGGTCTTATTCATAGTGGCGTGCCCAGCACGGGCTGCGACAGTCGTTTCCATGTCGCCATGAGATCATGCCGGAAGTCTGTTCGCTGCGCGACAACTTGCCGCGGCAGCGGGTTTCCCCGGCATAGTGCCTCCGCGCGCCATTCGTGCAGGCGCGCGAGGACTATCGCCTCCAGATCCCAGGCGGCAATCCAGCAGGAGGCCGCCCTCGCGAGATCGGTAGTTATGAACCATCTTTACGGCAACCACCTTTGGGGCGCGGTGGTGGACGGCAAGCCGCGCCAAACCACGCGCCCACCGGGGCCTAAAGGGCCATACCTACCGATCCCGCGTGAGCCTGGCAGGAGGCGTTGGCCCCCAGGTTCGGCAGGAGCCGCTGAAGGCAGCCCGGTCCGTTCCAGTTTGAGCCAAACGTCAGCTCAACGAAGTTCCATCGGCCGTCGAGGACGAGTCCTAGGGCTTCAACGTCGACTCGACGCCGACGGATAACCTAGAGGCCTGCATACTACGTTTGGGATAAAAGAAAGTTCAAAGGAGAAAGAGGAGCATACGTTGAAGGTCAAGAGAGCACGTCCTGGGTAGGGTTTATACTGTGCATCCGAACAATACAGAATGCTATCACCTTCGCATGCTTCTTCATGAGATCCAGCCCAATTTCGTTTGAAGCGTTAAAACTGTAGACGTTTATGTATATTCCACGTTCCAATCAGCAGTAAAGCTCTCGGCTTGCTTGAAGATGATCAGCATTTGTTCGCAGCAATGGAGGAGGCAGCACTTTGCCAATCACCAAATGATTCGGGATCTTACGATTTTACTGTCTGCCAAGTATCAAACCCTTAAGGCTTTGGAGAAATTCAAAGAATACGTATCTGAAGATTTTAAAAGGCATTTAGAAAGACAGGTAGATGTAAATGTAGAACACATAACAGATGTTGTATTTAACAAATGCCTTTCGGTAATAGAAGATGCTGTATTAGCATTGGGTGGTCGGCTACTAAAAGAGTATGGGTTACCTCAGCCAAGCAAAGAACAACAATTTGAAAATAGAGAGTTTCTTAAAGAGACAAGTTACGACTTAGTATCAATAGAAAACACAGTTAAAAATAATGTAGGATCACTGAATAACGAACAAAAGCAGTTTAAAATCAAATTAACACAAAAATTGAATCAAATGAGGGTGGAATATTCTTTTAGATGCTCCCGGTGGAACAGGCAAAACATTCCTCATAAAGTTGCTGTTAGCGAAAGAAGTACTGCGGAATTGCCTTAGCTGTGGCTTCTTCTGGGATTGCAGCTACACTGCTTGAGGGTGGACGAACTGCTCATGCTACCTTCAAATTTCCACTCAATGTAACAACAGCTGATACTCCCATTTGTAATATATCGAAACAAAGTAATTTTGCTGAAGTATTAAAACATACGAAAATGATAGTGTGGGATGAAATAACCATGGCTCATAAGGGTGGCGTAGAGGCTTTAAACAGAACTCTACAAGATATAAGAGGAAATAAGAAGTTAATGGGTGGTGTAACGGTTTTGCTGGCTGGAGATTTTAGACAGACTCTACTAGTAGTGCCAAAAGGAACTAGAGCAGATGAAGTTAAGGCGTGTCTTAAGAGATCCACTTTATGGCCTCTAATTAAAATCCTCAAGCTCTCGAAAAATATGCGGTACACTTAGGAGAAAAAGAGTCTGCTGGTGAATTTGCGAATTTCTTACTTGAAATCGGCAACGGTGATTACCCGATAAATGAAGGAATGATAACCATGTGATAATTTGTACACAGTTGTATTTACGTTACAGGAGTTAATATCCAAAATTTACCCAGATATTGCTCATCTCCACGATAAGCTAATGGAATGATTGTGTGAACGTGCCATTCTAACCCCGAAAACGACCAATCAGCGGTAATTAACGATATACTGTTAACGTCTTTTGAGGGGAAGAAATGGTGTACACGTCAATAGACTCTGTGGTCAACACAGATGACGCAATTAACTACCCTGTCGAATTTCTTAATTCATTGAAACCATCGGGTATTCCACATCATAAGCTTATTCTGTGCGTGAGCACTCCTGTTATGTTGTTGCGAAATTTAAAACCTCCTCAACTGTGCAACGGAACCAGACTAAAAGTAAAAGCGTTACATCGTAATATAGTGGAAACTACAATTATAACTGGATGTGCGCAAGGGAAACTGTATTTGTACCAAGAACCAAGAATTCCCTTGATCCCGAATGATCTTCCTTTGAATTCAAACGAATACAGTTTTCAAAGTCTGCTTTGCAATGACCATAAACAAATCACAAGGGCAGACATTAAAATTTGCGGGTATAGACTTGAGAGAAAATTGTTTTTCACACGGGCAATTCTATGTGGCTTGCTCACGCGTAAGCTCAGCCAGTAGACTGATAATTTTGGCACACAGTAATAGATTAGCAAAAAATGTGGTGTATAAAGAAGTTTTGTAGTTTCCTAGCTTTTGCCCGCGACATCCAGTTATAATTGTGGCTTGTACCAGCAGACTCTTTTTCACTCATGGGCATGATATAACTGAAGTCCACGTGGACGAAGTCGCGGGCAAAAGCTAGTATATGAATATGAACAAAAAGAAGAAATGAGAAATGTGGTACTGTGGCGGCGCTGTCATCGCGCCGTAAGCAAAACGCACCGAAGCCTAAGTCGCGCTATCAAAGTTCTAAAGTTAACGCGCTATATATGTAACAGCTCCGAAATAACACATGGAGCGATTACCGCTCCCCGGGCAGTACACCTTGCCCGGCGGGAGACGACGTCATGTGAACACGACACAACCAACAACCTTCGGAAACTTCAACTTAAAGCTTTCGCCATTGTCTTCAAGTACCCCATCCATTCGCTCCGAGCAGATATTGTCTTCAGTCTTCAGATTCTGCAAGCCATCTAGCTTTACAAGGTTCATCGCAGCACTGGAATAATGCTTCCTGTTCCTTCATGGTATTCTCTGCGCTACAGTGTTTGGCACAGCTCTGAGTCTTACTGCTCGTCTCTGCTTCACGGCACTCTCGCAGATTACTTGCCTTCTTCTCGACTCACCGCAGACTACAAGGCAATTCCTGTCACTTGCACATTTGTCGACATCTAGACTGCACTATCGACCTTCGGTCTGAGCAGGAGGTGATGTGATGGCGCTGTCGCCAAACCGTAAGCAAAACGCGCCGAAGCCTAAATCGCGCTATCAAAGTTCTGAAGTTAACGCGCTATATATAGAACAGCTCCGAAATAACACACGGAACGTTGGCCGCTCTCCGGGCAGAACACCTTGCCCAGCGGTAGACGGCCAAAGTACAATTGGCGGTTTTATCACTAAAAGCGATTTCTTCCAGACAACCTTTGGATGAACAGTATTACAAGAAAAACAATAAAAACATGTGCGTGGTTTGGTGACAACAATAACATTATTTCTCTTTAGCGCGGAATACAAAGAAGACAGTATAGAGAGAAGAATATGCAGCCTTACCTCTATCTATGGTAAAAGATTTACTGTTATTGTTGCAGGCGAAATTTCAAATAACATGTTGCCACAGTTTTATTGCTTCCGTGCATATTACGTATCACCTAGGTCATAGAATATTGAACGGTAATAAATGGTTGACCTTTGCCACGGAGGCCAGGAAAGTAAGCGTAATAAAATATTGTTCTATAAATTTTATCAACCGCCATATTTTTTAGTTTGACGCCGCGTAAGCTTATTGGTTAAACGTTTGATTGCGGCATCCCGGGCTATGAGTTTGAAACCCGCATGGAACGACTATTGGTATGGTCCACACATTAATATTGTTCTGGGTCTGGATGTTTGTTCATGTGCAATTGATGTATTTTTTTAAATAAAATATGGGTGAAAGAGCGGGACCAACACAATAAAAGTAATGACAATACGAAACCGTATAGTGGAAGTATAAAAACATCCACTATCCCGTATCGTCCCGTGGCTGTCGTAAGAGGCGACAGAGGGAAACCAACCAGGAAATAGGCAGCAACGTCTTCCTAAAAACAACTTTAAAATTCAAAAAAAACTGCGATTGGTATCCCGCCTGCCAAGCGTGGTAACTATAGCAAATATCGCCCTTAACTTTTATATTATCTGTATTATAGTACATTGTATTTACCATTTCTCGCGTGACATATATGTAGACATATCAAACACAAACGTTATTTCACATAATAAATATGTATCACGAACCAAATAAAAGCAATACCAGAGGCAATACTGTTTAACGATCTATAACATAAAATGCTATTTAATCTTCGACATTGTATTGATTTTAATATAAGTTGTAAATTACATTGAAGCATGGCATGAAAATAATTGAACTTTGAAAAAAAATAAAAATTTACTTTATTACAAAGATAGCTTTGAGTTAGATAATATGGCCTTATACGTAGTATACAGTAAAAGATCAAGGGCGTCAAAAGCATCCGTGGCCCTTTTGTTAGAATTCAGCTGCAGATTTTTTTATAGCAATAAAAGTGAAAGAACAGCACACAGTCCCTCTGGTGGTAAGTGGATAATGTGGCCCATAGACACTTACATATATTATCGACTAAAATCAAATGCGTTGACAGTTGCCAGTTAGAACTAAGGTAGAATGCCTCTTTACCAATAAAACGGGATCCAGTTCTCTATTTACCATACAAAACACAGCAATATTATACTGCTATGTCACGTTGGTATTCTGTGAGAACTTGGTCTAGCCCCGGTTGAGCCACCTTTCTTGCTACAACCATAATATTACTGCGGCATGTCTCTATCACGTGAAAATATTATTTTACCTGAAATACCTTTTTAACTTTACATTTTAACTTTAATTTTAACAACATTACACTTAAATTTTTAACATCGGGAATCAAATTCAAGTAAAATAAAATAAGTTAAACGAGAGCTGGTTTTATTCAATGTCTAATATTCACGTATATATTCATTGTGTCGAGACTTTCAATTTATGTGAATTGATATAAAATAGCCCAAAACAGCGGCTTTGGTACAAATTTATAAGTTGAGTATTCAAGTCCATGTAATAGTGATCTATTGGAAAATTTGTCTTTGTAGTTAGTGGTGGAAAATAAAAATTATATAATAACCGGCCAAGTGCGAGTAGGACTCGCGCATGAAGGGTTCCGTGCCATCGTAATACACGTTTCTAGTAGGGAGCGCCTTTTAATTTTTAATTTATTTTTATTTTTATTATTTGTTGTTATAGCGGCAACATAAATACACATTTTGTGAAAATTTCCTATTACGGATCATGAGATACAGCTAACAGATGGACGGACGGACGGAGGGACAGCGGAGGCTTAGTAATAGGGTCCTGTTGGTTACTCTTTGGGTACGGAACCTTAAAAACGATAGCTTTGACCTAGAAAAGATAGTCTTATACTTAGTAAAAGTTCAAGGAGTCAGCCAACGCGTCCGTAGCCTTTTTGTTGGCAGACTTATTGCTAATTTGGCTGCAGACTTTTAAATAAATAAAGGTAAAACACACACACACACAGCACACAGTCCCTCTGATGATATGTGGATGATGTGGCCTATAGACACCTACATCTATGTTCGATTAAACATCAAAATGCAGATGTGTTTACCACCCTTTAGGACTAAGATGTCTCTTTAACAATGAAATGGGATCCAGTTCTCTACTTACCATACAAAACACAGCAATAGTATACTGCTATATCACGTTGGTATTCTGTGAGAACTTGGTCTAGCCCCGGTCGAGCCACCTTTCTTGCTACAACCATAATATTGCTGCGGCATGTCTCTATCACGTGAAAATACTATTTTACCTGAAATACCTTTTTAACTTTACATTTTAACTTTAATTTTTAATTTAACATTACATTTAAATTTTTAACATCGGGTTTTAAATTTAAGTAAAATAAAATAAGTTAAACGAGAGTTGGTTTTATTCAATGTCTAATATTCACCTATATATTCATTGTGTCGAGATTTTCAATGTATGTGAATTGATATAAAAATAGCCCAAAAACAGCGGCTTTGGTACAAATTTATAAGTTGAGTATTCAAGTCCATGTAATAGTGATCTATTGGAAAATTTGTCTTTGTAGTTAGTGGTGGAAAATAAAAATTATATAATAACCGGCCAAGTGCGAGTAGGACTCGCGCATGAAGGGTTCCGTGCCATCGTAATACGCGTTTCTAGTAGTGGAGCGCCTTTTAATTTTTAATTTATTTCTATTTTATATCGGCATATGTGTGTGTGTATTTTATATCTATGTTATAGCGGCAACATAAATACACATTTTGTGAAAATTTCCTATTACGGATCATGAGATACAGCTAACAGATGGACGGACGGACGGAGGGACAGCGGAGGCTTAGTAATAGGGTCCTGTTGGTTACTCTTTGGGTACGGAACCCTAAAAACGATAGCTTTGACCTAGAAAAGATAGTCTTATACTTAGTAAAAGTTCAAGGGTGTTTTGTTAGAATTCAACTGCAGATTTTTTATAGCAATAAAATTGAAAAAGCAGCACACAGTCCCTCTGATGGTAAGTGGATACTGTGGCCCATAAACACTTACATATATTATCGACTAAAATCAGAAGCGTTGACAGTTGCCAGTTAGAACTAAGGTACAATGCCCCTTTACCAATAAAACGGGATCCAGTTCTCTATTTATGTTGGTATTCTGTGAGAACTTGGTCTAGCCCCGGTCGAGCCACCCCTTTCTTGCTACAACCATAATATAGCTGCAGCATGGCTCTATCACGTAAAAATACTTTTTTAGCTTTTTAACTTTACTAGTAAAATAAGTTCTCTACTTATCACGATTAACAGCAGTGTTATACTGCTATTTTATGCTGGTATTCTTTGAGAGCTACTAGTTCCCACGCTCGTGCTGAACTATTCCAGCTGTAGCCATAACTCGGCTCTACCACGTACGTAAAATAGACGCTAGATGGCTTAAGCACGACTAATTTAATATAATATTCTATCTTATCTTCTAAATCCTATTGATGTATATGTTTATCTCTTTTTAGAGTTGCTTTTTCGTTTCATTGAGTTTCAAATCACAACTGTACTGGCTTGCCTTCCCTACTTTTCTATCGAATTTCATCCTTCCTTCCAATTGTCGCGATGTGTCGTGATTACTACAAAAACGGAGTTCAATCAGCGCATTTTCTATTCTAGCCTTTTTCAACAACAATTCTAAAGAAGCTTCCACTTATAAAAGTTTGATTTCCCTTATGAACCGTTACAGAATACAGAAAGTGGATGGAGTTATAATCCTAGTGTAGCTATAATTCTCGTTAGTTCCTAAACTGTGTGATATTTTTTTATATGCCGAAATGTTAAAAGAAATTACTTTAATACGCAAAGTATTATTGAGTAAGTACTTATAGCATCACTAAAATGGTGTCGCTACATTAATTATTCATCGACTGAAATGTCGATATTGTCCTCAAATAGGAAGTATTCTAGTCCTTGCTTATTACTTTTTGTTATATACCCGACAGGCGAAGTGTAGGGCGTCCCCCCACTAGATGGAGTGACGACCTGGTACGACATGCAGGACGTCAATGGATACAGGGGACTCGGGACCGTGCTTTGTGGCATTCCTTGAGGGAGGCCTATGTTCAGCAGTGGACTTTTGGATAGGCTGAAATGATGATGATGATATCCCCGATTGTAAATGGCTACTGCATTCCATGTTCACTTGCGACCAACTTCAAACAAATTAGGAGGTTACAGATACCTTTTCATCTCTGAGAACTAAGATGGAATGCTTCACAGCCTGGAAATATACTGGTGCTCTATACTCTTCCAAACTCTACTAATCTTTTAAAGAGGGTGGTACTTACTTAGACGGACAGCTAGGCAGAAAAAGAGTCCTATTTCTTTACCATACGTTTAGCACGTATGGTAAGGTAAAGATTAATGTCAATAATTAAACACTAAGAAATTTCGAATGTATGTAATGGAATTTACGAATGTTCCAATTTAAAATTTCCTCCACATTTTTACCCGCTAAATTGAGTTATGGTGTTTCATTGAAATGTGGATTTGTGTCGGAAATATTTGTTGTACGATTTTATATCTTTAAATGGCATTTATGGATAAAGGCACTTCTAAGGCAACCGTGTGCCGCTGGTACAACGAATTTTAGTACGGTCGATTTACTTTGGGAGATTAAGAACGAAGTCACTTTGACGAAATGAATCATACTAGTAGTAAATAATCACGAGATTTTACACGAACATCTTCGCGTGAGTATAGTAGTTTTGCGTTAGATGTCGCACAAACCCGATGCTCTGAAGCAGGCCCGTGGGTACTGTGACATGATTACTACATTTGAAGTATTTTTTATAGAATAAGGGTGACAAACGAGCACACAGTCCACCTGATGGTAAGTGGATGCTGAGACCCATAGACATCTACATTTATCCTCGATTAAGATAAAAAATGCGTTGTCACGCCTGAGGACTTATGCCCATCCAGTAAAAAGGGTCTCCGGTTCTCTACAGTCACCATACAAAACACAGCAGCATTAAGCTGCTATTTTACGCTGGTATTTTGTGAGAGCGTGGTCCTACCACAGTCGAGCCGACCCATTCGTACTACAACCAAAATATAGCTGCAGCTTGGCTATACCACGTTCAGTAATGCGTGTTTATGGCATTACTTCAGGTTATGAATCTTGGATTTATCAAAACGTTCCTGTCAACAGTTTGGCTGTTTCAAAATAAACCAATGCTTACCAAAGTCATCACTTTTATTGTTCATTCTTAATATGAGATAGTGTCATCGATATGCTGTAATACCAATTTATCTGTAGCTACAAATACTATGTACGAGTATATATAATATAAATATATATGAATGTTAGTTAAGTTGTATTTATGTTTTGTACTGAGCTTGAGCAGCCCGTCATATTATGTTTTGATTAAAATATAAATGCACGGAATTCCGATAGATGTGAAAACCAGACTAATATTAATGATTTTTATTTACAAACGATGAGTGAATTTAAAATGATGATTTTATACGTCGTAGAGCCATGTAGAGTCATTGTGTTCAAAATGAGTGACTTCCTGGCCATTACCTACACCGGTTAAGCTTTTGGTTCATTCACTTTACAGCCCTCATGTCAGGGTTGTAAAGTGGGTGTGACTTCTTTTTACGAAAATTGGTTCAAACGCTTGAAACTTAATATAGGCGCTGTGAAGAGTTCTTTCAAAAGATTTAAAAACAAACACCTTAATCATAGAACTTGTCTTAAAGTATCGCAAAACCTTCTGAGTGGCCCACGTATACTACTAATCGTTCCACCCTCTACCTTCCACCATTGGACAACAAATCGCTTGGCCAATCTCAAACCATTTGTTGTAGAGATAACTCCCATTCTAGCTAAACGTTTTGTTCCTTCATACGAAGTGATTTGTCAGTGTCTATCTTTTGTCTGTCGATTATAATTTGGGTATCTCTAAGTGGAGAGAGAAAAGGTTTTTATTAAGATAAATCAGTGTGATTACACTCCATCATCTTCGGTTATTTCGCGTACCATCAGGCGGAATAATCAAGGATAGAAAGGATAGGATAACTGTGGTAGAGCCACGCGGCAGCTTGTGCTGTCGCACGGATGGGCCGGCTCGAACCGGGTTGGTACCACGACCTCACAGAATACCAGCGTGAAGTAGAGGTTTACCTCTGCGTTTCGCTTGGTGAGTGCAGGTGGCCGGAGGCCCAATTCCCCATCAACATGGTAGCGGAATTAAACGAAAGACTACCCCAGGAGGGTACCAGCACCCTGGAGAATCCCTCGCTGAGCATCCACGACCAAGCTACTCCACTCCTGAGCGTGGGTGCTCAGGCTGCCCCGCGTATTCTGGGGGCAAAATTCCGCTCGCGACTAATACTGCTCGGGGCAAGCGGAGCAATAAGACCAAGGCGACCCCTGTCACGCTATCCGTGAATTTTTGCAACATCAGGGGACTTCATTCCAACCTTAACGCTGTCCACTTCCATCTAGAGACGGCGAAGCCGGCCTTGCTCTTTTTAACCGAGACCCAGGTGTCCTCTCTGACTGATACTTCATATCTCCTACCCGGGTATAAATTAGAACACCTTTGTGCCCCGGGCTGGAGTTTCTTATACGTCAAAGAGGACATCTGTTTTCGACGCCTCGGCAGTCTTGAAGGTACGGACCTGTCCATCCTATGGCTGCGCGTAGACAGCGACGACCATCCCCGCGTCTACGGGTGCCTCTATAGGTCCCATAGAAACAGACCGACCGACTCATCGACCACGTCCAAATGGCTACAAATTCCTTGTTACAGCAGATCCCATCCGCAGAGATCGTGATCCTGGCGATTTTAACGCCCACCACGCCGAATGGCTCGGTTCACGTTCAACCGCTCATGCGGGAGATCTTTATGACTTTTATTTGGCATGTGGTCTTACACAGCTGGTTACTTCGCCTACGCGGATTCCAGATGTGGAAGATCATGAACCTTCCTGATGGACCTTCTGCTGACCTCTCATCCGGACGGATATCAGATTTTCGTCGACGCTCCTTTAGGCTCGTCGGACCATTGTCTTGTCCGGGTGTGGTGCCACTCACACTAATGTCGCGGTTGCATTCTGCAGGCTGCCACCGTGTTTGGCACTATAGGTCGGCCGATTGGGATAGGATGCGGTCTTTTTGCATCTTACCCTTGGGGGCGGGTTTGCTTCTCGCCGGAAGATCCCAGCGTTGTTGATGATTCTGTTGCTGATGTGGTACTTCAGGTTATGGAACTTTTATTCCATCCTCTGTGGTGCCCATCGGAGGCAGATCCCAGTCATGGTTTGGTCGCTCCTGTAAAATAGCATCACGCTATAAGCAGGAGTGCTACCTGGCCTGGGCTGACGCATCAACGTCTCGGGATGTAAACACCAGCGCTCTTAAAAGAAGTATAATTCTGCCTCCAGGTCCTTCAAAGAGTCATTGCCAAGGCAAGGTCTGAGCATCGGCTGAATTGGCGAAGCTAGTTCACCTTCCTTCGGGAACCCGTGCATTCTGGTCTCTCGCCAAGGCTGTCCAAGGGAACTTCTGCCAGCCATCTCTACCATCTCTGCACAGAGGACGACTCACTGGCCCATGCTGCAAAGGAGAAAGCCGATCTGTTACCCCGTGCCGCTCGTTTGCCCCTCTCCTATTAAAAAACGTGGCAGAGTCAAGCTGCAGCTATATTATGGTTGTAGCATGAATGGGTCGGCTCGACCGGGGTAGGACCACGCTCTCACAGAATACCTGCGTAAAATAGCAGCTTCACGCTGCTGTGTTTCGTAGTGTGAGTACAGAGAACCAGATACCCTTCCTACTGGAAACGAGGCATTCCATCTTAGTCCTCAGGGGTGACAACGCATCTGCATTTTGATGCCTAGTCGAGGATAAATGTGGACTGTGTGCTCGTTTGTCACCCTTATTCTATAAAAAAAAATTATCAGGTGGAATAGCTCTTGCTTCCATAACACCATTCATTACAGCCTATCAAAAGTTCTATGCTGACAAGCTTCCCTATGGAATGCCTAATAGGTAAAAATGTGCCATAGTTGCCACGTTAGGCAGGCGTGTTGGCAACCGTAGTTTTATATTATTTAAGCTCCTGCCCATATCCTGTTTCAGTTTCCCTCTGTGAACCTCTTACGACACCCATGGGATGATATGGGGATCTCTTACGTCGCTACGACACAGCATTACTTATAATATAACTGGCTTAAAATAATTACAAAAAACATGCGTGAGTGTCGTGGAACACTCGGTTGGAACAAAGTTCCTTTTGTAGTATATTATTATTGATAAACGTATTATATTATTGATTAACAAATACAAATAAAAGAATGATATAGATAGATAATAGAAAATAGTGCGAGGAAGATGGATATTATTCCATCTCGCTCGCACTATAAAAAGGGGGTCGTGACGGAAAATCTTACACTTTTCTCGCCTAGCCCCCATCCATCAAATTCGTACCGTTCGATAAGGAACTTCGTTCCAAAAGTTGATGGTACTCGTACGTTTCCATGGGTAACAGTAGCCACTTCATTTAGAAGGACAAGTAATTAGCTAACTCGTTTGTCACTAATATTATTAAAAAGAAATGTCAGTTGTCACCATAAATGAAATATTCTATCGTCCTTTTTCATTACACGTAAAGGTCATTTGTCAATTATTAAGCACTTCGTTTACGAAAATACAATGCGTTCACATTAAGTAATTATTAGTAACTAGTGGTCGCCTAGTGGTCGAAATTAGACCGTAATTCATTAAATTTTTAGGTTAGCGTATTAAGGAAGCTGTATTTCACTTTCAACTGTACATTAAAATATTGACATCTTTTAAACAAAATAAACGCTTTTTTGCTTTGACATACACTCCACAGACTGTTGAAAAAGGAAAATTTGAAATCACTCAAAATTAAGAAGTAATTATTTATTGGCAACATTTAAATACAAACAAACACAGTTATTTAGCTACAAACTCTACTGTACTGTACTGTGCGAATGTTTGACCACAGACTATTATGTGTTTGACATTGGCAGTATGAACGTAATCAATGAATATTTTATTGATTCAATGAATTAAAATAATTCTTAAAACTTTACTGCTTTTGCATTTAAGCGCAAATACAAATACTACGGAATCTAATCGTCATAGTACCCTCAGAATGAAGTCCGTATCTTAGCAAGTCTGTGCCTTATATTAGAATAGAAGAATTATACAGATAAATATACGTTAATTTAAAAAAATTACCAAACCTATCGTGTAGGGTATCGAAATAAAGGAAACTAAAAGGGGATTACAAAAATATATATAAGTTATATGTTTAAATTTAATGAGGAATAACAAATTGGCCTAAAAAGTTTTTGATAGCGTAAAAATGGGCCACGTTTGTGTCGGACCTCGTGCTATCATATGAAATTTAGTTCTTAAGAGTGTCAGGACACAATAAAATAAATAATTAAGAAAATCAAAAAAACCGAACTGCTAAAAAGACAATTTAAAAGTAATGCACTAAAAGACCGAAACAAGATTGACAATAGAAAACAAAATTAAAATAAACTATAAACAAAGTAAACTTTATTCCGGTTTAACAGACTATATTATGAGCTGAACCTAATTGCTAATTATAAATCGAAAGAAAATTAATGGGTTCCGCTTGCTACTAAACTTAATGCGCGTATTTTACTTAGGCTTTCACTACTTTGTCTATAGTTTATTTTAATTTTATTTTCTATTCTCAATCTTATAACTTACTAGACGTAATCGTATCAAACGGACTAGTAAGCTGAAGTAGCAATGGGCCGGCCATGTAACTAAAAAATCGACAACCGATGAAAAGAAAAGGTTTTCGAGTGGCAGCTTCGTATTGGTATACGAAGTGTAGGGTGGCCCCTCACTAGATGAAGTCACGACCTAGTAAGATATGCAGGAAGCCAACGGATGCAGGTGATTCAGGACCGTGATTTGTGGTATTGTGGAAAGGCCTACGTTAAGCAGTGGACTTTAGAAGCAATGGGCTGAAGAAGAAAATAAGAGTTGCCCTTCATGCGTTGCATTGAATATTTTGTCAGAAACATTTGCGGGTGCGTCACAAAATCATACCAAAGTTTCATCGTAATTGGATGAATAGTATAGAAATGTATATGGGAACAACAAAGCAACCTAAATTTTTATCCGCGGCCTCTGGGAGAAACCAGAAAGTTTTCTGGATTTTCCCAGAAGCCGCAGTATCTTGTCTTACTCTAACGATATCCAAGGAACGAAATGGGCTAATAAATTCTCTTCTAATAAATTCTTCGCAGCCAATACACGAGGAATTGACATTTACATGTAACTGTATTAAATGGATGTTATAAATAAGTCGGCAGCGTGTTACGCATTATTTACTTAACCTAGAACACATCAGACGCAAAGGAATTCTACGGCCTTTATTTATTATAGAAGAGGTCATCGCTTCATTATTATTCACATGGTATCACATCAGATAGATGAACTTGTTCATATATAATCAAAGGTGATAAACTAGCACATTACCGTGTAGTGGCGGTGTAAGAATATCCACTACCCCATATCATCCCATGGGTGTCGTAAGAGGCCACATAGGGAAAGAAATGAGGAGATGGGCAGCAGCGTCTTCCTAATAACGACTAATAATAAAAAACTGTGGTTACCAAGCCGCTTGCAAAGTGTGGCAACTATGGTAACTATCCCCCATGAGGCAATCAATGGGGGAGGGATATGTTCAGCAGTGCACTTTAATAGGCTGCTGTAACGGTAACGGTAACTAGCACATAGTCCATCTGATGTCAAATGATTGCTGTAGCCTATAGATACCTTCTTCTATCCTTGATTAAGAATCGAACTGCAGATCCATTTTGTCCTGAGGACTAGGATGAAATGCCTCGTTACCAGTAAATAGTTTTTTCAGTTCTTGTCACTTTTAACACAACAGCAAAACAAACTGCGGCAATATGACATAAGAAATAAAAATTGCGTTTGTCATGTTTTCCCAATTCTACTGATGTTTCTAAATGAGAATCCTCGGATCAGAGAAGAATCGGCAAAAGGAACTCCGAAGGTGTCCTCTTTTTTGTCATTTTCTAAGAAAACACAGAGGAGCAGGGTACAGAGGAAAGTTTATGAAGTTACCATATAGTGGCGGTGTCTGGCGACAGACGGAAATAAACCAGGAGATAGGCAGTAGTGTCTTCTCAATAATAGCTAAAAATTAGAAAAATACGATTGCCACCCGGCCTGCCAAGCATGACAGCTCTATCAGGCATTCTATGGGGGAGGCCTATTTTCAGCAGTGAACTTTGATAGGCTGTAACGGATGGGAATGTGTGAAAAATGATGAACCCATCGGTAACTCAAGTATTTTCTAAAAAAAAAAAAAAGGAAAGGACTTTAATATATGGAGCTTATCAGTGCATAGCAAACCCGAGCAAACCAGCCCCCAAGAGCAGCACATGTTCACGAGTATGACACTTGTCGCAGCCATCGCACTTCTCGACCATATTAAATTGAAGTGGCGGTGGTGTAGGTAGAGTGCTTTTAAGATCAAAAGCGGTAAAGTGAACGGCATTATCAACGTAAAGGACGACTACAAAGGCACCAGAAGTTTAATGTTGCAATTAAAATTGGCCCTCTAAATAGAACCTTTTTCTCAAATCTTTCCTCTCAAGAATGAGATCTTAGTCATTCATTACAGCCCGTCATATAATCACTGCTGAAATTAAATCTCGCCCATAGGTTGCCTCAAATTTGCTATAGTTGCCACGCTTGGTAGGCCTGTTGATAACCATTATTTTATATTTTTTTGAGTTGTAATTAGGTTGATGCTGCCCATCTCCTGTTTCATTTTCTTCTATCGCCTCTTAAAACACCTGTGGCAATGTTTACCGACTGATAAATAAATGAAATAATTTATACCTTTATTCTAAGAAATTATAATTACATTTAGTAGACTAAAAACACAATAAAAGCAATGGAGAGTAATGTTGTGAAAGAAAATACAACGATATTTGGAATGTCTTGTAATAACACGAATGTTTCCTTTGGGATCTACTAACAACATTGTCGTTCTTTATGTGGCGCTTCAGACTTAAGATTTAATGAAGGTCAAAGGTGGCTGAATAGTGGTTTAAGAATATCTACCACCCCATTTTGTCACTTAGACGTCGTAAGAAACTACTACCGAGAACACAAGGAAGGTTTAATAACCTCCGATAAATGCTGGCACAATTTCAGATGTCAGACTGTCAGATGTAAAATAGACAGACTGGCACAACGGCAGCAGTAACAAAACTATGAAACTTATTTTGATTACATATTACTTCTTAGTTATTAGGACAAATATTACCTTAATGGCCTCCCATTGATTTTATTTTCAACAGTGGACTGTTGACAGTGTGGCAATCTAGTGGAGGCTGCCCGATCTCTTAGCAAAATTCTTATTGTTACCTCTCGGCGAAATGGGAGTGATGATGGGCGGCGCTCTCACCGCGACACAATAATTACAATAACATTCAGAAAATATATAGATAGGGACAATTAAATTATCCCTGTATACTTAACTGCTGTAAAATGCATATGCCCGGCAGTTAATGGATAGTTAAATTTATATCATACTAGCTGGTACCAGGCGCGTTGCTGCCGCAGAAGAAATAATTGTGGAAAATATCATTTTAACTTTGGAAGAGTTAAATGATATATAACTTCCAAATAAATTCATCGTTACGATACGACTGTAATTTAATTGTACTATGCCTATAACCTTCGTGCAAGTGCCAGCAACAAGTTGACAAAGTTTTAACGCAATCTGATGAACGGTATGGCGGCGCATAAAATACGAACAAACAAAAATTAATTTTTATTTAATAGATTATGTTTATTTCTTTAATTGCTACTAACACCTCTTCACTAACCAAAAATGTGTCTTTGTAACTTTAAATTTAATAACAATAATATATAAAAATAATGCAAACGGACCGAAAAACACAGAAACCTTAACCACACTATAGTTTCTGAATGATTCTGCTATAAAAAGATTCCCTCTAATATTAATGATTCGCCTTTGCATAAATTCAAAGCTCATCTAAAAACATTGTTACGAAAGAAGGATATTACAAATTAGATTACTATTTAAAAGATAAGAATGCCTGAACATAATGAGCTCTTAGAGTTTCTTTTAATAAAAAAAAACTAGTAATTTAATTATCAAACAGTCCTACTCCACGCGGTATCGTGCCTAGAACGCTGGCTGCGTTTCCCCGCTGAATGGCTATACTTGCTTTTTTCTCGCTCAAAGGCTTTGAGCGAGAAAAAGCCAGCCCTCTTATCACCAGCAGCAACGACCAGCCGCGGATGGAGTTCCTTTAAGAACTTCACCGCACGTGGACCCCACGGACCGATAATCTCTACAGCAAATGACACAAATATGTAGTCATCTCTCAGAGACTCAGAGTTCAGCTGCCTCTGATGCCGCCCCGGCTCTAAACGAGGTACCCCTGAGATGAGAGGCCGCCAAAGTATCTACGCAAGTAGCATCCCACACTAGGGCTTTACCTCTCTCCAAGGGACCAATGTCATACCGTCGGGTCTCCTGCCATCGTCTCTAAATATTCCACAAGGCTCTAAAACCGAGGGACATTTATAGAGATAAGACCCTTCGGATGACATCGTTCAAAGAACCGTGCCGTGAAAACCTACCAGTATTTTTCTTACAAGAAAGTCCGTGGAGCCCAAACTTGTCGACGCTGCTACTACAGGGCACTGATGGGGTTGACAAATCGCCGCTCCTAGTCGGATTCCTACAGCGATGCGCAAGCTTTCCCCATCAAGTAATGTGCCGAGATTACTTGATGGTAAAGCGTGTAACCAGTGACTAGATTCCTTAGTCGAAACAGTTAGAAGGCGTGCCTTATCTTGGTCACTATGGAAATTATGAAACAAATCTTTCTGCATCCTCTGTACCAACGGAATATCCCACTGTTTTTGTTGGTTAACTTCCAGTGGAACTTTTTCGCCGGGACAGAGCGTTCGCCATATCTGCCCTGCCTCCGTAGCAAAGCACAGGTCTACTTTATTATTTAAAATTATGTTACATAAATTACTGACACTATACACGGAAGCAAGGAAAGCAGGCAATGTAACGCTAGAAAGATTTCTCACACCAATACCACCAAATTTTATAGGTAAAGTAGCTTGAGTCCAGGCTGTTTTATTTAAAGTTAAATTTAGAATTTTTCTATAGCTATTTTAAGATTATTACCAATATCTTTTAAAATATCCCAACATTTCCAGACTCGAGCGGAGTAAGTATGTAAATCTAGGCACAAGGAGACAATATTTTAAAATAGTAAGCGCAATGTGGGGCTTAATTTATACAATTTATCAACGTGGTTTAAAACTGATCAAATTTTGTTTTAAAACAGGTTTAATACTATCGATAAACAACGGGGCACCTAGCAGGTGTAGTGATTCCGTACTACAGTTTTTATTCCTGAAGTAGATAAAATATTGTAAAAATATTTCAAATTTATTGCTATTTGGTTCAAGACCAATATTTTTAAAATTTCGAAAAATATGAGTAAGATCACTGAGGACGTCATCTGCTCTACCTCCCAGTGTATCGTCTTCTAGGTACATTGGATTGTACATTGGATTTCAAATTTGAAATAATGGGTTGAATTCCCAAACTGAAAAGTGCTGGACCTAGTGGGTCACCCTGCTGAACACCGACTGCAGAATCGATAACATGGTTTAGTTGCTTTAGTTGCCGATCCGCCAACTAAGCGTGGCAAGTGGCAACTATAGCAAATATCCCCGCTATGAGAAAAAAATTAAGGGGGAAGTCTATGTTCAGCTGTGGACTTTTAAAGGCTGTAATGGATGAATGGATGGAAAGATATATTATTATTGTAACTAATTAAATTGTAGAGAGGTATGCCAGGATCGTGCCAAATGGAAGTCTCTGCCTACCCCTCTGGGTGACAGGCGTGAGTGTTTATTTATGTAATTAAATTGTAACTGTTGTTGGGAGAAAAATTATCTACTTGTGATTTGCCGCTGCTTCTTCTTACAAGTTCTCCCCATAGGAGTGTGTTATAAAGTGTTTTATAAAGCCCAAATTTGAAAATATTTGCCTTTGATTTTGAGTTATAAATACAGAAGCTCTGCACTACCACGCAGAGCGTTGGCTGCTTCTTGGCTAACCTTGCGGTAAATGATCCTATTCTTTCGACGACCACCTCTTCGCAAATTAATATTTTATTAAAAAATAAATAAACTAATATTTTCTTATGAGATAATTGTATTTGTACAAATGCAATTATCTTAAAGTTTTAAAATAGTGTTAGTTATAAGTAGAAAATTATTTATACAAACTGCATCCATAACATTTCCCTTGTCAGAGGTGTCATTGCATGTGACGTCACGTCATCGCTACTTTATATTAGAACAATGCAACTAGAAGGTACTGAACAAGAAAGCGAATTGAATATAAAATATAGATATTTTTTATAGAAAAAGAGTGACAATCGAGCACAAAGTCCACCTTAAGATCCACCAGAATATAAATGGATGCCGTGGCCAATAGACATTTTCATCTATCCTCGATTAACAATTAAAATACTGACGCGTTGTCACCCCTGAGGAATAAGATGAAATACCTCGTTTCCAATAAAAAGGATCTTAGGTTCTCTACACTCACCATATAAAACACAGCAGCATTAGTTTGCTATTTTACGCTGGTATTCTATGAGAGCATGGTTCTTCGACACATTCGTGCTACAACCACAATATATATACAGTGTGGCTCTACCACGCATTAAAAATTAACTACAAAACTATCGATTAAAATTCAAATGATTTAGAGTAAGAAAATTCTTCAAACTTTCTAGGCAGTTCTTTTATATTGTAGTTCTTTGAAATCAGCTTTTACTTTTTTTTAAGTTATTTTTTAACCTCTTGAACGAGAAATATTAGGGGTGAAATTTTGTCAATTTTGTCATTAATGGGACCACCTCTAAGGTACATCTATGTATATTCTATTTGATAAAAAGGTCAAACGGTTCACAATTGACGAAGATATTGCGTAACATAAAACCAAAAAAACACGCGTGAGTGTCGTGGAACACTCGGTTGGAACGAAGTTCCTTTCGTAATATATTATTATTGATAAACGTATTATATTATTGATTAACAAATACAAATAAATGAATTACTAGCGTCTCTTAAAATGAGGCGTCATTTAAAATAATATTTCTTTCATGGCAAGATAAGAAAAAGTGCGAGGGAGATGGATATTATTCCATCTCGCCTCCTTATAGCCGCCAAGGCCGTCTACACTACGTCGGAAGGGATCGTGACGGAAAAATCTTACACCTTTTCTCGCCTAGCTTCCATCCGCCAAATTCGTACCGTCCGTTAAGGAACTTCGTTCCAAAAAAAAGGTACACTTTAATTGAGAACCTGCTCCTTTTTTTGAAGTCAAAAGTGACTTAATGTGCTAAATCGGTGATCGTTTTGTTGCTACAGCACAATAAAAATTTAAAGGATTTTTTTTCCTTATGTTAATATTGTATTGTGGCTACGAATAAATATTTTCTTTCTTCTTTCCTTCTTTAAAAACAACTTTTATATAATGTAATTATCGGCGTCGATTTCATAGATCTTATGGTCAGTAGAATCATGTTTTTGTAGTTTAATAATCAATTTTTAGCACTGTACCGCGGGTGTTGGTTACGAATAAATCGCGAAGTCAATAAGATGTATATTAAAGCAATTTATTTAGGTTCCCGCATTTCTGAAATTGTCAATTACGCTTTAATTTAGCACGAGCGAAGCGGTGTATGAAAATTTGTTTCTCGCTCTAATACTCTCTTAGAGTTGAGATTGGTTTTACACTCGTACATACAAAATAGTAACATGTATATTGTCTGCCTTTATACTTTTTAAGTTTTGAGCACATTTATCAATCGTTAAATAAAAGTTATTCAAAAAAACTAAAAAGAAACAAATTTAAATCTATATGTATGTTATGAGTCAAATATTTCGATTGTTACTACTTTACATTTAGACAGCTTATAATATATTTGATAGATAAGGTGCTTTGGGGTTATTACGAAAATGGGGGAATTCCGATATTTACAAATTACGACTTAGCTAGGCAATATTTTTTGGTCTGGTAACATTATTCTAGACGACATTTTATTTGTCTCCCTCGCTGCAGTCGTTTCAAGTAGCTAGTCTCAATAGTGCGCGTGCAAATTTAACTTTTCGGTGGAAACAGCTTTTTTCAACTCTTTTCGGTTTTCAAGGTTACCCGCGTTCATTATCTTGGGAACTTGCTAAGTAATCTTAGTGATTGTTTGATTTTCTGATAGATAATCGTTTTAAAGCTTTATTTTATAGGTTAGGATTAGCCAGCTATTGTTTTTGTGTTTTTCGGAATGCCCATAGGGTTAATTACGAATTAATGGACTATCGAACTACTTTTCCATTGTTTCCAGTGGCTGTCAAAATGTCTTTCGTCAGCATAAATTGTTATTTTGGATAAGTTTAACATGTTTGCAATTTAACCAACGGTAGTAAGAGTACCTCCTTTGCCAACATATACATAGTCCAGGAGGAATAGGCGCAGAGTACAAAAACTATTCCACATCAATTTTTGTGCGATTCCTTCAAATTGTTCTACTGATGATATAAATGCATGTTGCCGTAAACAACTCATTCCAGGTATTGTTTAAACCAATTTTTTTCAATTGAAAAAAGTGTTATTTTCAAACGGGACAATTTTTTATATTCTTTGATAAAATACGAATAAAAAGTCCGTGACTTTTTGATAATCCAATTTCGGATAATTTTGACCATTATTAAAATGCATAAAGAAAAATAATAAAGTATAAACAATATCTTTTTAAATTTCTTGGCAAAATATAAATAAAAAAGGTCTTATGACGTTTTACGAGAAAGTTAATATTTTCGAAGTTATGAGTTTTTAAAGGTTTGAAAAATCCCGAATTCGGATACTATGACTAAATAAAAATATGTACAGAAATGTATAAAGAAATATTTTTTTTATTCTCGCCTGTTATAAAGTTTGAAGAAACCTCTTTAACTAGCCTAATAACTGTCCAACTACAGAAAAGCAAGGTACGCTGCCGTGGTGGTGCTTAAATGTTTAGAACCACTGGACTTTAGTGGTAATTCCGAAAATTCAAGTGAGCAAAACATAGTTCAATTAGAAACATAAAGTATGTAGAAATGCTTTTTGTAGAGGTATAGACGAACGAAAAGTAAATCCAAACCTTCTGTCGAAAGTCAAAAAGGACCACTTTACCGAATTTTCGGTTTTACCCCGCGTTATATCGGATTTATACCTTATCCACAAGAAAAATATGTCAAATTTTAAATGATCGTATTTACGCAATGTAAGGACATTTTATTAAGATGAATAACAAAATAATTAGGATATGTATTTCAATAAATAAAAGTGACATAAGTTGGTTGTAAACTTGGATAGATTTTTTTTAAATAATTATTAAATATACATCGTGTCAACTAATCAGAAAATATGTCGGATTTACCCCAAAGCACCTTAACCTTTATCTGAGTTTTGAAAAATTAGGCTTTTAATCATTTATCAATATACCTTATAATTAAGTTTCTTTTTTATCGTAAATTTCACAGTATGCGAGCAACCCGGGTTCGATCCCTGCCGGCATTTTTCATTGCAATTCTAAGTGCTGATTTACCACTTACTCTGCTGTGGAGGAAATTATCATAAAGAGACCACATCTGGGAAATAAAAATTATACATAAGTATTTCGTCCAGTACTTGATTTTACTTGGAAAATTTGTTATGACTCTGTAGTCACTCTCTGTATAAAAACCGACAGTCTACGCTTAAATATTAAAGTTAAATTAACTTTTAAAATACAAAAGTCGGCTAAAGTGGAGTATTTTATTTTGTTTGCCTTAAGTGAAAAACTTAGGAAAGGACTTATCTAAGCTGCTATGTTGTTCATCTTCTTCTTGAACTAATAATAGTCCAGTCTGAAGTTTTCAATACTCTTACCCTTACTGTTGGAATGTCTCATTTCCAGTAGAAAGGGTCTTTGTCAGTAAAAAGGGTCTTTTAATCAGCATAAAGACCCTTTTTAATGTAAATTAGGCATTCCAGCTTAGTCCTCAGAGGTGACAATGCATCTGCATTTTGATTATTAATCGAGGACAGATGTAGATGTCTATGGGCGCCAGCATCCACTTACCATCAAGAGTACTGTGTACTCGTTTGTCAAATACGCATGGCACCATAAAATATACGTTATTCCGCAAACAAAACATATATATATATATATATATATATATATATAGTCTATAGTAACTTATTATTGGCCAGCTGTTGGGCCGTGTGGGATAGAATACTTAAGAAAATAATTAAAACTAAAAATAACCAGACCACATTGCAGGATCCCACCTTAAGTACTCCGTCATGGTAGGCCTAGCCTAGTATTATATATTATGTGGCCCTACGTTTTAGTCATTCTGTGCCATTAGGCTGTTGGGAAGATAGTCTCAGCGGAGAACTTAACAGCCATATTGCGCGAGCAGTAATGCTTGTTGCTTTGTGCGTGAAAACAAAACTATTTTTTCCGGAAATAATACCTATCTAGATCGATTTATTGGCCCCGTAAACCCCTACACTATTACACGTGGCTAGTATCAATGAATTTGTAACGCCCTTGACCTTGAACCAGCAGCTAGGTAAAAAGTTTATTTCAATTTTGTAGTACTATTGATAGATAAATTTCATTAAATATTAATGAAAAACAAGACAAATATCTACATGCCATATATATATTTTTTTTTTTTTTTTCTTGCTTGGCTTCTGCTTCGTTCACCTATTACTTACGAGTATATACTTTTCACCTGTTTTTTCCTCGTGGCTTACGGTGAAAATGTCAGGCAGTATAGTATGAGTATAGTTGGAACAATAGTGTAGTTTTACTGTGTAGTGGCACTGTAACAATATCTACTATCCTATATCGTCCTGTGGTTGTCGTAAGAGGCTACAGAGGAAATAAACCAGGAGATGGGCAGCAGCGTCTCTCTAATAACAACTAAAAAATAAAAAATAAATTGCTGTTGTCAACCCACCTGCCAGGCGTGGCAACTATGGCAAATATGGGGGATATTTATGATGTAATCTATTGGTGAATGTTGCCTATGTTTAATAGTGGACTTTTGATAGGCTGTAACGGTAACAGTATGATGCAGTTTAAAAATAAAATTAAGACAATAATAAAACTTCAAACCAACCGCAAAAAATAACAAATTTTAACGGACTAAAAACCTAAAAAGATTTTATGCTAACGAAGTTGCGGGCACAGCTAGTAAATAAATAAACAAACAAATATTTGAAGTGTACATACTCATTAATAACTTTCGTATGATACTGTAGCGAGGCTCATGTGTATTGTGTACGTAAGCTAATTGCTGACTGACGCCGCGGTTATTACTTATTTAAAAGCGCCAGTCACCACTCAACCAGCAATTTGGTAAATGTGGTCTATTGTAATCAGATGTCTAGATATTTAGATCGCTATAAGAAGTAAAGTTACAGCCTATATACGTCCCACTCCTGGGCACAGGTGTTTTAGGGCGAGGAAGTGTCCACCGCCCTACCCCGATGCATGTTGACGGACTTCACGTCTTCGAAATATTTATTTTTAATTTCTCAGAAACTAATGAAATTACTTCACTATGTTTTCCTCCACCGCCGAGCACGTGGTAAATCGCAATACAACTCGGTATTCAAGTAATGTAATAACTTTATTCGAGTGTTGTTACTGGGTGACTGAGTAAACAATAAAATTAAGTACATATTGTGAACCGTTGTTATTTTATCGTCCCACTACCCCGAGAAAGCTGAATTATTTAATGGTTTGAAGCACCATACACGATGTAGGTTTTCAAGTATTTTTAGGTCAATTTTTTTACAGTTTATGTAAGTCATATTTACTTTATGTTGACGTCAAATTATTTATGTTAACCGTGCAATTATGGCAAATCGCTTTATAAATTATTTGTTAAGTTCACGGTTATGGCTGATTTACACAGGGACAGTAACTGGCTCCAAATTCGAGGCAAGTCAGTGCTGACCCGCTACTGGCATAATGTAAATTGATTTGAAGTCAGTACAGCACTGTCTGCGCGACTACTGACTGCGTGTAAACGGTGCAAGTCAGTCCTCGGCGCCAGCACTGGCGCCTGTTACTGACCCCGTGTAAATCAGCCTTTACATATGAAGTTACGAGCAAACATACTGATGACGCTGTTTCACGTCGACTGTGTGAATATTTTACGCCTGGCGTAAACGAGATAACATACTACAGCGCGATCTATATGAAGCCTTATGATATGTCTTACATTTTCCCGTAGTTGCCTATGGGACCCTCCCGTAGACGAAATAGTGTGATGGATTCCCAACGCCACCACACCGCATACACACACACACAAACGCGCGCACGCACGTGCACACGCATGCACAAATATTTAGGCCAGGAACAAAATACACATACTACATTCTTCCGTGTCGTAAAAGGCGCCTGGGGGATATGCCAAAAAGATCTTACGTCTTCTAATAAATGGCGGCATTGGCATCCCGCTTACTTCAGACGTAAATTACCCAGACCGCTTCCTGCATTGTCGAAGGTTGGAAACGTTTGGTGACGGATAAGGCAAATCCTTCTTACAAAGGGAGAGGTCCATGTCAAGCCGTGGACTTTTACGAGCTGGTAAAGGAGAAGCATATTTTAGCCGACAGTCAATAGAACGAACAACTAATTTAAATTGAACGGAATAATAAAAACCGAAATGCGTGCGAATAAAATAGAAGTCATAGTTATTAGCCTACTGTCGTTGATATTAATTGATGGGTGCTTTGGTATTTTAAACAAAATTAAACGTGGTAGAGCCATGCTGCAGCTATATTATGGATGTGGCACGAATAGGTCGGCTCGACTAGGGTAGGACCACGCTCTCAAAGAACACCAGCGTAAAATAGCAGTTGTTTCTGTGTTTCGTATGGTGAGTGTAGAGAACCGGAGACTCTTTTTACTGAAAACGAGGCATTCCATCTCAGTCTTCAGGGGTGACAACGCATCTGCATTTTATTACGTAATTGAGGATAAATGTAGATGTCCATGGGCCACAGCATCCACTTACCATCAGGTGGACTGTGTGCTCATTTGTCACCCTTATTGTATTAAAAATAAACTTGGATTAACAAGATCAGATTTTATTAAATTAGACAATGAAGTGTTCTTGTCTGCTCGGTACAAATTTTGCAATTGATTTTAAACAAACTTCCCGATGAGCTAAAGACTTTAAACTATAAATATAGCTCAGAGCTGGATGACAATGCAATATAAGCTCACTTTCTTGTCTGTCTGTTAGTTTGTTTGCCTGTTCGGTATAAATTTAAGAATCGGTTTTAACTAACTTCCCGAGGAGTTAGAGATATGAAACTTTAAATATAGCTCAGGATTAGAAACCTGGTAAAAATGATTGCCATTTTGAATTATAATTATTACAAAATTTTGCCAGTATTGTAATATTTTTACTGGTACGAGGTATTCCATCTTAGTTCTCAGGGGTGCAATCACATCTTAACTTTGATTTTCAATGAAGTATGAAGTTGTGTATAGGCCAGAGCATTCACTTATCTTAAGGTCTGCGCTTATTTGTCACCCTTACACCTATAAAAACGTCAATAAGAATATATCTTGGTAGTTTCTTTTGCAGTTTCATCTAGTAGTAGATATTCATTTCAAAAAAATAATAATTGTATCAATTAAATATAGATTTATTTATTCGTACTTTCATAGTACATTAGGGACCGATTTTTGAATAATCAGATAAAAGTTATCTATCGAATAAATTATAACTTGACTGTATATAAAAGTGAAGCATTTAAACTATTTTATTCATAGATACAACCGTCGTTTTTAATTTGTTTTTGTTACAGTTTATCCCATGAATAATTTTTATGTGACAATTGAAAATACAGGCCTTAATCCCAGCATTTAAGCATTTAGTTAAATTGAACGCATATAATTTTAGAGCAATCTGGCATTGCGGCGTATCGTATCATTAGAACCAAACTCAGGGAACAAAGAGGTTTACAATAATTGGGACGCGTTATGTTACGTCATTAATTTAGTCTTAATACAGAGAATAGCGTTAGCTGTATCGTTCATTATTTAAATACTTGGTCTAAGACTACGTTCGCCTTAATTAATAATTAAATCTTTGTTTAATTACTATCATACGAAATAGAGCCAAGCTATATTATGGTTGTAGTATGAATGGGTTGGCTCAACCGGGGAAGGACCACGCTCTCACAGAATACCAGCGTAAAATAGCAGCTTAATGTTGCTGTGTTTCGTATGGTAAGTGTTGAGAACCGGAGACCTTTTTTACTGAATACAAGCACAGAATAATTATAATAACTACTACGTAATACAAGGCATTTCATTTTATTCTCAGGGGTGACAACGCATCTGCATTTTGATTCTTAATCGAGGATAAATATACGTGTCTATGGGTCACAGTATCCACTTACCATCACGTGTACTTTGTGCTCGTTTGTCACTCTTATTCCATAAAAAAAAAGATTTAATTAGATTTAATAAGGATATTATCATACATCACTATACCCTGTAAATTATCTGTCATTATTTGAAAATTTCATTGCGTTTTATTTTCTTTTAAATACAATTTTAACCCATTGGTAACAATACCCAATACATTGAGGTGGTGTTTTGAGGTATCTTTCTAGTCGAGATTAATTCCAGCAGAAGTTTAGTGTGGTATAGTGTGGAGTGTGGTAAGAGAATACATCGCACTGAACTGAAGTGGACTGGACACACTACTTTCAATAAAGTGGTCTGCAAAATTTACAACATTTAGAGGACATGCGAAATCCGCGACACATTGGTCTCGTTTCTACTCCGAAATCCTCTTAGAAATGAGAGGAGGTCTGTGGACAGGACGTTTATAGATTATTACCTTACTTATTTGGTTGAATATGAAGTAATTCGAGCAGTTCCAAATTTGAAGCGAAATACAAAGCGAGATATTGTATAAATTATTATAACATTCACAAAAAAGTAACTATATAGTCTAGTCCCTGAGGAACACCTCCTTTCTAATCAGAAGTCCGGTTCTCGCCACTCACCACACGAGACATAGCAGCGTTAGGTTGCTATTTTACGTCGGTTTTCTGTGAGCACATAGTCCTTCCCTGGTACCGATCCATGCGTAGCACAAGGGTGCAACGTGGTTCTACCATTTTTTTTAATCTTCCCCTTATAACCCATGTATTACCTACGGTCATAGTGATTACCTTACTATTGATTTAAAAAATAAAAGATGACTTCACATTCTGAATTCTGTCGAGGCTACGACGTATAGAAGAATTAGAGCGCCGTCTTTAATATGTGATTTTGATAATTCTTTTTTAATAAATAAGCTTTACTTCAGGGGTGGTCCTATTAACTTTAAATATATAAATTTGGAGAAAAAGTTCCACCTCTACGGGTAGGAAAATAAGGGATAAAGTTTTTGATGTAACTATAATGACATTCCAGTTGCAGTTTTGAGCTTGTGATATTCTTTCGTCTACTCAAAAGGGTCAAAAAAATAAACTTTTGATAATAAACAAAAGTTGACTTGAAAGAACTAAAAATAATTAAATAATTTCAACAATTAATTTCATTCGCTCAAGGCTAAAACTAGAATTTCGTCTGGAGACTTAAATTAAAAACTTCATCACCTAATTTTTCTATAGATGTATATGGGACCTCCCCTGAAGTAGTCCTTCTAGTCCAGTCCTCAGGTAGTGCTACTACACGGGGCTTAGTCAATAGGTGAACATAGGCCTCACCCCTACAGTAAGATATGTTTGGCGTAACTGAAAAGTAAATTTACACTGAATAAAATAATTTTTTTACGGATTTTATCGCGTTTAATTTAATTATTTTTAATTCCCCCCGTGACCATCATGACCGTGTAAAAATAACTAAATTAAACGCGATAATATCCGTAAAAAAAATATTGTTTTATTCAATGTGTAGTGTTCGCGTAAATATAAGATATAACTAAGTAAATTCACAATAATTAATTCAGCCTCTATAACCTTACAATGCCGTTTGGACGGCTGTTTTACGATATCCATCCATCCATCCATTACATCCCATAAAATTCCACTGCTGAACATAGGCCTCCAACATAGATTGCTTCATAGGAGGAATTTTACCATACTTGCTGCGCTTGGTAGGCGTGTTGGCAACCGCACTTTTCAAATTTAGAGTTTTTTATCGGAAAGATACTTCTGCTTATCTCCTGTTTCATTTTCCTCTGTCGCCTCTTACGAAACTCACGGTACGATATGGGGTAGTAGATATTCTAACACCGACTTTACACGGCTGTGTTTTATACTGAAAATATTCAGATTCAGATTCTTTATTTGCCACAATGTAGGTACAGGTATAAGATGGTACATCACTAAGTGTTTCCGCTACATTTTACCTTGAGTCATTCATATATAAAGTAAATTCTCGTTTATGTCATTTCAATCTATTTTTTAAATATATTTTAAGGTGAAGAGGCTCAGGAGCGTCTTCTGGTCGAGAGCCTATTGAAACTGTCGGGCGAGTACAGCGTGACACACCACAAACCCTTCAGCCAGTAGTGTTGCAGCCCGTCGAGTCCCTGACTTTTTCAGTTCGTGCCCTACGGACCGCCTTAGCTACGTCTTCCGGCTTTATGATGACGGGGTCCATGGGCGTAACACTCGCACACTGACTCGCCACAACTTCTTTCCAAGGCCCCTCGCTGTGGTTTACGGGTTCTGACCATAGGCTGCGCCAGAATGCGACAGTGTGACGGCCTGATTCGGTACTGGGCCCGTTCCACATACCATTGGTCGCTTTCATGACTTATAGAGCCTCTTCTTATCACTCTGAAAGAGACGATACTGGTTGAACCGCCTTGATCTCTCGGTATACATCCGAGCCCGACACGCTATCCCTCCAGTTTCTTCCCCTTTTGCCCTATAGTACGCCCGCAATGCGTTTGTGTTCATATTTTTGTCCAACGCATGCGGCGTACTCCACCAGCGGCGTATGCTACTTGCCGAGCCCGAGAGGACCCCGCCGACACCAAGCCATCTGGTGGGGATGATGGATGCGAGGGGCTGCTAGTTAGTCGTGCAGCCCCTCACGTTCGGCTGGCAGCTCGCATACTGTCGCGTCCAGCGGTAGCTCCAGACGCGCCTCGGCTACCCCCAGGCAGCGGCCTTTGCTCGTACTATTTTTCTCCATCATCCATAAAATGGGCGTTAATTAACGGGAGACGCCCAGGCCCGGCACCGTTTCATGCGCCGACGTAGCAGTTTTGTCACTTAACTGTTACGTCAGCGGGCAATGGGGTCGTCACTTCCATACGCCTTTTTTAATTTTTATTATTATTATTTTAATTTATAATTATTATTTTATATTTTAATTATTATTATTTAAATTATTTAAAATATTTACGATGTAGTCACGATGCAGCTATTTTATGGCTGTAGCACGAATGGGACGACCGAGGAAAAACCACGCTCTCACAGAATATCAACGGTGAGTGTAGAGAATCAGAGACCCATTTCACTGGAAGCGAGGCGTTTTATTTAATTCTTTAGCGGAAACGCATCTGGATTTTGATTCTTAATCGATGATAGATGTAGATATCTATGGGCCCCAGCATCCACTGTATTATATATATATATATATATATATATATATATATATATATATATATATATATATATATATATATATATATATATATATATATATATATATATATACATATATAATATAATACAGTGGATGCTGGGGCCGTGTAAGATAGAATTTATAGTAGTACTATTATACCTATATTCTGTGCCATTAGGCTGTAGGGAAGATAATCTCAGTGGCGAACTTAACAGTCATATTGCGCGAGCAGTAATGCTTGTTGCTTAGAGCGTGAAAACACGGAGAAAACTATTTTTTCCGGAAATAAGACCTAGCTAGATCGATTTTTCGCCTCCGTAAACCGCTACAATATTACCCAACTTTACACGTGGCAAGTATCAATGAATTTGTAACGCCCTTGACCTTGAACCAGCCGCTAGGTAAAAAGTTTATTTCAAATTAGTATAATCTATTGATATATCAATTTTATAAAAAAATAATGAAAACAAAAAAAAATATCTACATGCCATAGGCTTCTACTTCGTTCACCTACTACAGCCAAATTTTCCTCGCGGTTTACGGTGATAATGTCAGTTGGTATTTACTATTTAAGTTGGAACAATAGAGTAGTTTTACCGAGTAGTGGCGCGCTAAGCGACAAGTCCTGTGGTTGTCGAAAGAGGCGACAGGGGAAATAAACCAGGAGGATTTGCAGCAGCGTCTCTCTTATAACAACTAAAAATAAAAAATAAATTGCTGTTGTGAACCCACTAGCCAGGCATGGCAACTATGGTGAATATGGGGGATATTTATGGTGCAATCTATGGGGAAGCCTATGTTTAGCAGTGGACTTTTGATAGGCTGAACCTGTAACAGTATGATGCAGTTTAAAAATAAAATTAAGACAATAATAAAACTTCCAACGGAAAAAATAACAAATTTTAACGGACTAAAAAAACTAAAAAAAAGATTTTATGCGAACGAAGTTGCGGGCACATACTCATTAATAACTTTCGTATGATACTGTAGCGAGGCTCATGTGTATTGTGTACGTAAGCTATTTGCTGACGGCGTGATTATTATTTATTTAAAGGCGTCAGTCATCATCCAACCGGCACTTTGGTTAATGACCACATTATTGTAATCAGATGTCTAGATATTTAGATCGCTATAAAAAGTAAAGTTACAGCCTATATACGTCCCACGTTTTTGTTAAGTTCACAGTTATGGCTGATTTACAGGACAGTAACTAGCTCTAAATTCGAGGCAAGTCAGTGCTGACCCGCTACTGGCATAATGTAAATTGATTTGAAGTCAGTACAGCACTGTCTGCACGACTACTGACTGTGTAAACGGTGCAAGTCAGTTCTCGGCGCCAGCACTGGCGCCTGTTACTGACCCCGTGTAAATCAGCCTTTACAAATGAAGTTACGAGCAAACATACTGATGACGCTGTTTCACGTCGACTGTGTGAATATTTTACGCCTGGCGTAAACGAGATAACATAAGTTAGTTGCCTATGGGACCCTCCGTAGACGACATAGTATGATGGATTCCCAACGCCACCACACCGCATACACACACACACAAACGCGCGCACGCACGTGCACACGCATGCACAAATATTTAGGCCAGGAACATAATACACATACTACATTCTTCCGTGTCGTAAAGGACGCCTGCGGGATATGCCAAAAAGATCTTACGTCTTCTAATAAATGGCGGCATTGGCACCCGCTTACTTCAGACGTAAATTACCCAGACTGCTCCCAGCATTGTTGAAGGCTGGAAACCTTTGGTGACGGGTAAGGCAAATCCTTCTTACAAAGGGAGAGGTCCATGTCAAGCCGTGGACTTTTACGAGCTGGTAAAGGAGAAGCATATTTTAGCCGACAGTCAATAGAACGAACAACTAATTTAAATTGAACGGAATAATAAAAACTGAAATGCGTGCGAATAAAATAGAAGTCATAGTTATTAGCCTACTGTCGTTGATATTAATTGATGGGTGCTTTGGTATTTCAAACAAAATTATACGTGGTAGAGCCATGCTGCAGCTATATTATGGATGTGGCACGAATAGGTCGGCTCGACTAGGGTAGGACCACGCTCTAAAAGAACACCAGGGTAAAATAGCAGTTGTTTCTGTGTTTCGTATGGTGAGTGTAGAGAACCGGAGGCCCTTTTTACTGAAAACGAGGCATTCCATCTCAGTCTTCAGGGGTGACAACGCATCTGCATTTTATTACGTAATTGAGGATAAATGTAGATGTCCATGGGCCACAGCATCCACTTACCATCATTTGTCACCCTTATTGTACTAAAAATAAACTTGGATTAACAAGATAAGATTTTATTAAATTAGACAATGAAGTGTTCTTGTCTGCTAGGTACAAATTTTGCAATTGATTTTAAACTAACTTCCTGATGAGCTAAAGACTTTAAACTATAAATATAGCTCAGAGCTGATGACAATGAAATATATTGATTTCTTATATTTACATGAACACTACACATTTAAATAAAAATAAAACTATTTTATTTTATTTAAATGCAATGTAAGTTCACTTTCTTGTCTGTCTGTTAGTTTTTTGCCTGTTCGGTATAAATTTAAGAATCGGTTTTTAACTAACTTCCCGAGGAGTTAGAGATATGAAACTTTAAATATAGCTCAGGATTAGAAACCTGGTAAAAATGATTGCCATTTTGAATTATAATTATTACAAAATTTAGCCAGTATTGTAATATTTTTACTGGTACGAGGTATTCCTATTGAGGATCCTAATGTCCTAAAATATAATTTTATCAATTAAAGTGTGATTAATTTATTCGTTTTTTCATAAAAATAATCAGATAAAAATTATAACCTGACTAAATATAAAAGTGAAGCAATTAAATTCTTTTATTCATACAACCGTCGTTTTTAATTTGTTTATCACATGAATATTTTTATCAGACGATTGAAAATTCAGTCCTTAATCTCAGCATTTAAGCATTTAGTTAAATTGAACGTATATAATTTTAGGGTAATTTGGCATTGCGGCGTATCGGATCATTAGGACCAAACTCAGGGAACAAAGAGATTTACAATAATTGCGACGCGTTACGTTACGTCATTAATTTAGTCTAAATATAGAGAATAGAGTTATTATTTAAATACTTGGTCTAGGACTACGTCCGACTTAATTAATAATTATTTTTTAATTACTATCAAACGAAATAGAGTCAAGCTATATTATATGTAAATTAATTTAATTACTAACACTACAATTTAATTTATGTATATCACTTCAATTTTACTAACATTCTTGTATGGGTTCTCTATTGCCTGAAATAAAGATATTTTATTTATTTATTTATTTATATTATGGTTGAAGTATAAATGGGCCGGCTAAACCGGGGAAGGACGACGCTCTCACAGAACCCCAACGTAAGTGTTTCCTCTGGTGAGTGTTGAGAACCGGACACCCTTTTTACTGAATACAAGCACAGAATAAATATAAGTAAAATAAAATATAAGTAAATTTTGCCATAGAGCCGTGGTAGCTCAGATGGTTAGCGCTCGCTGTAAGTTTCACAGTACGCGAGCAACCCGGGTGCGATTTCCGCCGGTACAAATGAAATGGTTAATTGCAATTTTAAGTGCTGATTTACCACGTGCTCAGCGGTGAAGGAAAACATCGAGGAAACCTGCATGTCTGAGAAATCAAAAAAAAACATATTACGAAGACATGTGAAGTTCGCCAACACGCATTGGGGCAGCGCGGCGGATATTTCCTGCCCTAAAACCTCCCAGAAATGAGAGAAGACCTGTGCCCAGCAGTGGGACGTATATAGGCTGTAACTTTACTTTACTTTTTACTTAAATTTTGGCAAAGTTGCTACGCTTAGTAGGCGGGTTGGCAACCGCAGTTATTTAAATTTAGAGTTGTTATCAGGAAGATGCTGCTGCTGTTTCATTTTCCCTATGTCGCCTCTTAAGACACCCACGGAAAGATATGGGGTAGTAGATATTCTTACACCGACTTTACACTGCAAGTAGTTAAAAATACAATAAACAATTAAAACTAATTAATTAAAAAGATTCATCAAGATCAGTTGACGAAGATAACGCGTAATATACACAAAAAAATACATGCGTGAGTGTCGTGGAACACTCGGTTGGAACGAAGTTCCCTTTGTAGTATATTATTATTGATAAACGTATAATATTATTGATTAACAAATACAAATAAATGAATTACTAGCGTCTATTAAAATGAAGCGTCATTTAAAATAATATTTCTTTCATGGCAAGATAAGAAAAAGTGTGAGGGACATGGATATTGTTCCATCTCGCTCGCACTATAGAAAGGGGGTCGTGACGGAAAAATCTTACACTTTTTCTCGCCTATCCCCATCCGTCAAATTCGTACCGTGCGATAAGGAACTTCGTTCCAATAAATATACTGTCGAATTGAGAACCTCCTTCATTTTTAAAGGCGGCTAAAATACCGTAATAATTACAATTTCTTTATAGACCGTCAGTAAAGTCTAGCTCTATATCAAATGTACCGTATAAGTAAGCAGAAGCATGTGCGTCCATAGATAATGATAGAAGTTCATTTCAAATGATAAATAGCACTATAAATCATTTTAAATCGAATAGCTAAGCTTTCATAAATACCACCTTTGAGCAAAATTTCAAGATATAATGTCATGTATTTATTAAAATGTGGCAACGAATAAAACTACTCTCATATATGGTAGAGCCACGTTGCAGATACACTGTGGTTGTAGCACGAATGGGTCGGCTCGACCGGGGAAGGACCACGCTCTCACAGAATACTAGCGTTGAATAGCAGTTTAATGCTGCTGTGTTTTGTATGGTGAGTGTAGAGAACCGGAGACCTTTTTTACTGAAAACGAGGCATTCCATCTCAGTCTTCAGGGGTGACAAGGCATCTGCATTTTGATTCGTAATCGAGGATAGATGTAGATATCTATGGGACACAGCAATCACTTAACTTTTAGGTGGACTGTGTGCTCGTTTGTCACCCTTATTCTACAAGAAAACCTGATTTTTTGTCCATTTCAAAATAAGAAAGAGATTCTAAGTTTAACTGTATGTTTTTATACATGTTACTGTAATTGTGAACCGATATTAATTCTCCTTTTTTTATAAAATAAGTTATACTTTAGGGATAGTCCCATATGAATTTGAGGAAAAAATTCGACCCCTAGAGATGAAAGATAGGGGATGAATTTTTTTATCTAACTACATAGACGACATTCGAGCTTGTGATGTACATTAGTCTACTCAAAAGGTATTTTTATTTATACATAATGTGTAAAAAAAAACTGAAGAAGCTATTATTTGAATTTCTTTGTAGTCGGCCTTTACTTGTTTTTAAATGTCTTATTTTACAATTTTAATGGCGTTTCATTTTAACTAGTCATTCCAAAATCTGCCTATTTAGATAATATCCAACAAACAAAGCTAAGTACGCTTTGTAATCTCACATGAAATACCTTACAACCTGTTACCATACGAGCTCTCCATACGCTTCAGAACGGAACACAATAATGCTGGCACTGGCATTTAGCGGAAACAGGTGAGAGTCATGTGTAAAAGGCTCTCATTTCTAAGTGGCTAAGTCCAAGGGAAACTCAAGTCATTTTAGATTTCAAAAAGAACTTTTCTGAAGTAATTTAGTTTAAGAATTATATCCCAAGTTTTAATGATGACAGAGTATTAAGTAACACTACTACTAAATGAACACTTAAATCCGCATTCAGTTTTATACATGAGTCTTAATCTCGAAAATTACTAAATTTACAAAGGTTTAATGATGTTTTTTTTATTCGTGGTTCATATTGCGTACAGCAAATAATTGGAATAATTTACCAGCATCTGTCTTTCCACCCGATTAAAAAGTAGATGTCTTCAAGGCAAGAGTGAATAGGCTTTTGTTACGCTAAATCGGTGTGCTTTTCCATGATCTTCTGCATCACCACTTACATCATCAGGTGAGATAGTAGTCAGACACTGGCTTATACTAGTTAAAAGAAGTTCTTTTATGAGAAACAGTAGGTCACTGCTCCTAAAGTAAAGTAACAGCCTATTTACGTTCCACCTTTGGGCACAAGTCTCTTTTTTTAATTCTCAAGACGTTTTATAGAACAAAGAGGAGTCCGCTGTGCTGTACCGAAACGTGTTAACAGACTTCACATGTCCTTCAATTATTTATAATATCTTAGACATGCAGGTTTCGTCACATAATATTCCTTCACCACCGAGCAAGTAGTAAATCAGCACTTACGATTGCAATTGACAATTTCAGTGGTGCCGGCGGAGATCGTATTTGGTTTTTTCGCGTACCACGGAATTTTAAGGCGATGAAGCCGTGTAGTGGCGGCGTATGAGAATTCACTACCTATATCATCCCTTTGGTGTCTTAAGACGCGGCAGAGGGAAACGAAACAGGAGATGAGCCGCAGTATCTTCCTGACAACAACTCGAAATAATAAAAAAACTGCGGTTGCCAACCCGCCTGCCAAGCATAGCAACTATGGCAAATATCCCTCCAATAAGGCATCAATGGAAGAGACCTATGTGGTTATAAGCAGTGGACTTTTTGACAGTGAAAGAACGAATGGTTCAAAACTAGCCCATGAATAATTCTATATTTTATAAAAAAAATCAACTAGCCAATTCTGTAGGACGTAAACAAAAAGTTTGTCCTGCACTTGACAGTGGCCCAAAATTTGATAAAGCGGGTGAGTTAGTTAGCTCGTTAAATGGACTAGGTTTAAAGAAAACATTTTATAAATAAATAATAAATAGGGATTAAAGAATGTTGTTACCGTTTTAATAGAGTAAGCACTTTTAAATAAAGTTAAACCTGCATGGTCGTAGTTTCGTGTTTTAATTTTTATTACAAAAAAACTGTAATATTCTAAATTCAAAAATTTTATGACATTCTATTGTTTGACTTTCAATTATTTTCACATTCAGTATTTGAGTTAAACATGGACACCTCAATAATTGTGCATTGTGACTAAATGTGCAACAGAGACAACTTGCAATGACAAAGCTGCGTTTGGAGAGTTAGACTTACGAACGCACTGTGCATTTTTGGTTTAATCGTTTTCTTAGTGCAAGCTTCGACTTAAAGAATAAACCACAAAAAAAAACTGAACACTAAGGTTAATAACAATGAATTAAACGTTACGGTGGACGCTGACTCTTCTTAAACAACCAAGCATATAGTGCCATGGTTTGACGTTACCCACAATTTAAAATTTTTCGCACGAAATTAATAAAATAAAAATCATTTAAGTTCGAAGTTAAAAGTTAATTTAACTAGACTTAATTTAAATTCATGCCAAAAATAATAATTTCTCGCTGTTTAAACGTAAGAAAATAATTGTTTGGTTATAGCAATATTATTGAATTGAAAATATTTTAATTAAATATTTTTTTCTGCCAATTCTGAAAAAGAAAATTCTAAAAGTTAGTCACCAAACGGAAATTTCATATTGTACATAGCTGATGTACCATACTGAATTTCCGATGACCCGATTCCAAACTCGAGCTTAATTTCAATTTTAAAAAGATTTTGTTAATTGACATGCGACTAAAGTTTCCTCATTAATCTTTGTAAGCGGCTAAAGCGTCTCACGATAATTATTCTTTAACTAGCTTTTACCCGCATCTCAGCTCGTGTTTAATTAAGCCAACGAATTTTTTGTCTAAAATTATTATAACTAGAAATTGCAAAACACTCTACTGCAATACACTTCTATAGACCACATTAAATGACTTGTTTTGCTTAGCGCAAATATCGATTTGAAAATGCAGATTTGGACCCTAGAAACATGTGAGCAAGCTACGTAAAGCTAACCACGGGAAAATAATTTTCCATAACGTAATCCCACTACTTTCAAATTTTGATCCTGGGATTTGTGAATTGTCGTTTAAAATTAAACAGAAGGTTGTTTGGTGTGGTAGGAGCTCTGCCTCTCCCTCGGCTTCTCCTTTTATATATAAGACTGTAGTGAAAAACAAACTTACAGTCTAACTGATCTTAAGTGGCTACTGCAATCCATGGACACGTGCAGCCAACTTCAAACCATGCCATCTCCAAACCAACCAACCACCCATGAGGTGGTCGCTTCCAAGCTGTTTCAAAAATAAAATTTGTAAATAGTTTGTACAACCATTCATGTAAAATTTACTTGTAAAAAAAATCGAGCTACAGCTTTTATAGTTTTTAACTGACTTCAAAAAGGACGAGGTTAACCTCTCAATGTAATTGATGTTATTTTTTACTTAAATAGTGTGAGTTATGATGTAAAATTAGTGGAGTGAATAAACAAATATTTATTATTATTATTTCGATTTATTTGGAAATTTTATTTCTGAAGAGTAAATCTAACAGCATTAAAGTTCAGGCCACAAAAAGGTGGTATAGTAGGGAAAACGATTCAGAAGGGGACCTACAGGGAACGAATGCTTTCCGGTGCGTGCCACATAAAAGTCCCGCTCGGAATCCGCGGCGAAAGAGGCGGGGTCGGTTGGTGTGACAGCAGAAACGGTCACGTTTTGTTTTAAATTTCAAACCAAGCAACTTCATGGTGTATCAAGCAATATGCTGCTGCCGGATAGTGATAAAGCATTAGAACATAAGACGCACCTAAATATGGGTATATGAGTCTATAGCAGAGTGTTCCTGATTAGGTGTTAAAATTAAAGACTTCGTATATATACGACGCTGCCCTTTTATTTAAAAAATAGTATTATTTATATTTATTCACAACTATTTTATAAAAACTTTGACTACTGAAACTAATTTAAGTTTTATTTAATTTTCACAGTGAAACTTAGAAAATGCACTCAAAACTTGTAAAAAGAAATACAACGTGCAAGCCCGGTTAAGGCCCGCCCGGACCGCATCGCACTGCTCCTGCTCTATGTGGTCAGTTGCATTGACAAAGGAAGACAGAACCCCGGCCCGGCCCACGTGGCATCCACCTATTTTTCATAACGTTTGCACCGGTACCTGTGGTATTTCCGGCCGGTCTTTGTGTCATAGGATATATTAAAGCTCTAATTGCAAAAATTCCTGCTCGCGAAATGCTTCCTTTACTGTTTCTGTGTGACCTGTGCTTTAAACATTTACATTTAAAAACTTATGTACGACTAGCAACCCGCCCCGGCTTCTGCGTAGTATAGTCTATAAATGTACCGTTATATGTATATACAGATTTAAGATAATCAAAGACCATTTATGTTACCAATTTCTTTTAAAAAATCTGTTAAGTATTTCGGATAAAATATAGCCTAGATCCCTTCTGGCATTGCTGTCTATCTGTATGTAAAATTTCATCACATTTTTTATAGGATAGGGTGACAAACGAGCACACAGTCCACCTGATGGTAAGTGGTTGCTGTGACCCATAGACATCTACATTTATCCTCAATAAAGAATCAAAATGCAGATGCGTCGTCGTCCCATTCGTGCTACAACTATACTACTAATATAGCTGCAGCATGACTCTACTACGTACAAAGTAGTAAAATATTTGATCTTTAAATAATTGGAATCAGACATTTAGTTAAGACAAAATGTCTCATTCCAATTATTTCACAACATCATGAAAGGAAAAAAAAATTACACAAGAAATCGCGGCTTCCCGTGTTTTACGAACCTCGTTTCAAATTTATTTGATTGATTATGAATCTATACATTTAAATCATGTTGAAGTGCTCAGGAGGTTTTATTTTTTTGGCTGTATGTCCGGGCTAGTCTCCGGAATGGCTGAATCATTTATACGTAGTAGAGCCATGCTGCAGCTATATTAGTAGTATAGTTGTAGCACGAATGGGTCGGCTCGACCGGGGAAGGACCACGCTCTCATAGAATACCAGCGTTAAATAGCAGCTTAATGCTGCTGTGTGTCATATGGTGAGTGTAGAGACCCGGAGACCCTTTTTACTGCAAAAGAGGTATTCCATCTTAGTCCTCACGGGTGACAACGCATCCGCATTTTGATTCTTTATTGAGGGTAGATGTAGATGTCTATGGGCAACAGCAACCACTTACCATCAGGTGGACTGTGTGCTCGTTTGTCACCCTATCCTATAAAAAAAATTAACTAAATAAAATACTTGTTATCATAAAGAGATACATTTGATGAGGAGTTATATGATAGTATCATAAAATACGTTCAAATTACTCGCAAGAGTATAATAGAAGGAAGAGGAAGTTATTGTGAGTAATCTATGGTAGCTAGGTATAGTTTATCGCGGACTTTTTGAATATATCGTATAGAAGTCCTATTTGTTACTATATTTTCTAGTTCTATCTATTATATAGTTAACACATCGCACGGCAATAAACGAATATTTATTTGTGAATTTGTAAACAGCGTGGAGTTACTGTAATTTGGGCTATACTCAAACGTTTTTACAAATCCTATCTTATTCTGGTTTATATATATATATATATATATATATATATATATATATATATATATATATAATATCGCCGTGTTTACAAACAAATATACAAACTTTCACATTTATAATATTATATAGTAGTTAGGATTGTTAGAAAACACACGATTAACTTATTTTATTTTCCTTGGCCAATGCCTTTTTGACATCTATATATAAAAAAAAACAATTGTGGCAAACGAGCTCTCAGTCCACCAAAATGTAACGCCCTCCCCCCATCGAAGACTAAGATGGAATACCTCGTTATTAGTAAAAAGGATCTTTGCCTATGCTGCTATTTCACACTGGTATTCTATGCACACACATTGGCTGGGATCAAAACCAAAAGCAAACATTCACAAAACATTCAAACCAAAATCATTTCACGTTTATTACCCATAGTAGCTGTTTTGTCAGTGTTTCGACCATTTTCCTGATTTCACGTAATGAACATCACAAACCGCCAACCACGTACAAATTGCAGTGGTTATAATTGGTCGTTGAAACTGCGATAATCTTATAGTTCGATATACTTAATAATTTATAAATAAAACGAGCGTGTATGCGTAGATATATGGATGTAAAGGAGGCGAGAGAGGTGTGCCAGGATCGTGCCAAATGGAAGTCCGTAGTCTCTGCCTACCCCTCTGGGTGACAGGCGTGAGTGTTTATGTATATTATGTAAAAGTATAGAACCAGTGTTTTGTCAGTGATAAGTTACGGACAGAGATGTAGTCTTTCATAAAACATAAAAAAATAAACTCTCACACCTGTTCTAGACGACCTAGAGCAAAGACTACGGACTTCAATTTAGCTTGATCCTGACACACCTCTCTCACTTCTTTCACATCAATTCCTAATTTGGCCTAATATTCCTTCACTATTAAAAATATTAGTTGATCTAAAATGAGACTTTGCCGAAAACTTTGGGAAATTTGCCGATGCATCTCAATCTTGAATTGATAGATACGATTACTTAAATTAAGTTGTTTTGTCATTCTGTAACAACCCATACGTTGTCTTTTCTTTTCAAGCAGCACCGACTTCATCAGCATTTTGGCCAAACACAATTTTATCAAATAATTCGATAAGTATGTAATGTATTCCCCTATGAAAGCTTTAACGAGCTCTGACTGTATAAAATCGCTTTGATCTGACAATATAACTTGGAGGATCGCAACGTACATACGTGGTATTTATAGAAAATCGTTATGAAGCTATTATGAAGCACTTCCACACGATATTGATCAGTCCCATAAGGTATTGAATTATTTACGGCCACCTGTGCGCTTGTGATATCAAAAATAGTTAAAATAGTTATATTTATAGAAGGCGAGCTGATCGTATATAGTTCGTGGCTAATACATTTTACAATATAAAACGTGGTATGTAGTGGCGGTGTAATAATATCCATTAACCCTTAACAACCCGTGATAAGAAAACACTGTAGTAGTCTTAAATGCTTCGGTGGTTTGGAGACGTAGCAAAAATAAATAAAGAAAGAGTGAGAAAATGTACGCTGCAAAAGTGAAAGGCAGAGCCCGGTCACGACCTAAACGAAAGTTTATCGACTAAATGCGATATATTGAAGATGGACCAAATTAAGAACACCTTTAACCGACGAGCATGTATAAAGATGCGAGGGACGTGTGTCAGGATCTTGCCAAATGGAACTCCGCAGTCTCTGCTTACCCCTCTGGTTGACGGTTGTGAGAATTTATGTATGTATTCTGTAATAGCTCTTTTTTACAACGAAATCACATCCGACGGAAAAGTTTTTTCGTCTGTACAAATATAAATCTCAAACAACCATTAGACATATAAAAAGTTTTTGTTTCGTATAATTCCATATAAAAACTTTGTTCCTTAATTAAATATTGAACATTCTTTATTTTTAGCAAAATACATAAAACTCCCACAAACATAATTTTACTTCACCCATACTACACCAAAGTATAAAGTACTTTAAAAAGCTCAAAGAACGGGAAGGAGAATTCGCTTGAAATCTGTCCAAAGTATGCTTCAACACAATACACGAGTAATTTAAACAACGTACTATGTGGACATAAAATAATGATTTGTAACTTCATCTCCGTTTTGTGAGGCATGGCTTTCCGGTCACTAAGTGCCAAGAGCCAAAAGCACTTAAGTCTTGTAATATATGATATTTTGAGTTTATTTTACATCTGTTCGTAGGATTTTTACAGCATTAGTATGACAAACGAGCACACAGTCCACCTAATTTTTTTCCACTTGATTTCTAACTCGCCTGCCCAGTGTAGGAACTATTGAAAATATCCCCCCTCCCCCACCTATTATTCCTAATAGTATGGCCTAAATAAGGCAATCTCAGTCTATGTTCAGCAGTGGACTTTGAAAGACTGTATATAATACAGCAATCATGTGGAGGCCTATATTCAGTAGAAAACTTTTGAAGGGAAATTGCTTGTAAAACTGCTGAATTGTAAGATTATGCTAAATATACATATATACTCGTATCTCACAAAACGATGGCTGGCTGGCTTCAAAAACATTTTCCTAAACAGTGCCGTTTTCAAATGAAGTCGCGGAGCGTCTTTTGCACAATGCATTTTTATGTCGAGATCTACGAGTAATATAGTTGTATATGCTTTACATATAAATGGGTATTTCATTCTTTTTCGTAATCAGTTAACACCCGCATAAGGGCGTCGCCTTTTCCTGGCAGATGGAATGATAATTAAAGTATCAGTTTCAGATTTACTACTTTTCTGCCTAAGAGTCTATCTGGATAGGTACCAGCTCATACTTATTCCTGCCACAAAATATCAGTGCTTGCACTGCTGTGTTCAAGTCTGAAGAGTATAAAGAGTAAGTATATTTACAGGCTGCGAGGCATTCGTCGTCGTTGTTGGAGGTGAATACGAATCTGAGCGTTCTTTGTTTTAAGATTTGAAGTAAGTTGCAAGTGTCTATGGGCAGTAGCCACTTAATATCAGGTGAACTGTAAGTTTGTGTCTTTTGTTGTTTGTTTGAGTGAGGTTTATAAAAAGGCCCTGCTTCTCATCAGTTTTTTTTTTAATTTCAAATATGATATTGTACGAGGTAGAGCCCCGCTGCATCGTTTTAATGCAGCAGCAAGAATGGATCGGCTCGACTGGAGGAAAACCACGCTCTCAAAGAAAACCAACGTAAAATAGCAGCTTAATGCTGCTGTACTTTGTATGGTTAGCGATGAGAACCGGAGACCCTTTTTACTGGTAACGAGGCATTCCATCTGAATTTTTATTCCTAATCGAGTATAGATGTAGGTATCAATGTATACGTGTAGCATCCACTTACTATTAAGTGGACTGTGTGCTCGTTTATTACACTTATTCTTTAAAAAAAACTGACGCCCTGTAGTGGTAGGCAATATAACAGTTTACCTGATGGTAACTGGCTATATTGAAACTCAAGGACCAGGTGATTAACCACCTTTAAATAAAGCAGTATTTTTTTTATAGGATAGGGTGACAAACGAGCACACAGTCCACCTGATGGTAAGTGGTTACTGTGACCCATAGACATCTACATCTATCTTCAACAAAGAATCAAAATGCAGATGCGTTGTCACCCGTGAGGACTAAGATGGAATGCCTCTTTTCCAGTAAAAGGGTCTCCGTCTCTACACTCACCATACGAAACACAGCAGTGTTAAGCTGCTATTTTACGCTGGTATTCTGTGAGAGCGTGGTCCTTCCCCGGTCGAGCCGACCCATTCGTGCTACAATTATACTACTAATATAGCTGCAGCATGGCTCTACCACGTAAATAATACACAATTCACCTGATGGTTAGTGTATGTTGTGCCCTATAGAGAGCTACGTCTATACTCAGTATATAAAATCAAAATTTGAATGAGTTGTCACACCTGAGGACTAAAATGGAATGCTTCGTTTCCAATAAAAAAGGTATCCGATTCTTTACATGCACCATACGAAACACAGCAGTATTAAGCTGCTGTTTCACGTTGGTATTTTGTGAAGGCGTGGTCTTTCCCAGGTATAGCTGACCTGTTCGTGCTGCAACCATAATATAGCAGCAGCACGGTTCTACCACGTATAATAATAGTATATAGTAATTTTCACACGAACTTAGTTTCTCTAAAAAGCATATTTTCGTTGACCATTTCAATTTAACATTACGAACATTGAAGTTAAAGTTACAGCCTATATACGTCCCACTGCTGGGCACGGGCCTCCTCTCATTTCTGAGAGGGTCTCCTGAGGGGACATTACGAACATCTGTTTCTTATTTTTTTTAATAAAGTATCGTTACGTAACAACTAATAAAGGCCCCGAATCAAATTCTTTCTTATTATTATTATATACTTTCTTTCCTTTTTTTAATATTATAACAGAATTCAATTTTATAAGTGTTTTTAGCATCTTAATGTCCGTCTACTTGCGATTTTAATGTGCTTCTATACTGTTTTCGAGGAGTATTAATTTTAATAAAATTTACTTTCACTATATTATTAAGTTTCCGTGTTGTGTCGGCGTAGGAGAGTCCTTGTGCCCTATATCATCCCGTGGGTGTCGTAAGGGCAACAGGGGGAAACAAACCAGCGAATTGGCAGCATCGTTTTTCTAGTAACAACAAAATAAAAAATTGCGAATGCTAACACGTCTGCCAAGCGTGGCAACTATGGCAAATATCTCCCCTATGGGACGATATGCCATGGGCGGGGCCTATGTTACGCAGCCGACTTTTGAGCAGCTATAATGATGATGATGATGATATTGAAATAGTTTAAAAAATATTCATAACTGTCCCACGGTTATGCCACACAGAGGTAAAGTATTTAAAATATTGTAGATAGATAGAATTTGTTTTATTTTTAAAATTCTTTAAATTTCGTCTTTGGGTGAGACCTTTGTTAAGTAGATGACTTTTGATAGTCTGTAAAAATGAAGAAATGAGTGAATTAGGAAGTTAATACAAAATATAGAATAGAATATATTTAAATTGAGTTCTCAGTTCTGACCTCGTAAAAGGGAGAATACGCTGTAAGACGTCGTCCGACTTTAAATTAATACTTTAAATTGAAATAAACTCAAGCGCTAGGAATTTGAATTGGCGTACTTTTTTTAATTTAAGAATATTCTGCTCCTGATCTATCTACCATTGTTTCTTTCTTTCTTTGTTACTACGGTTTAAATATTTCCGTCCGTGAAGACAATATTAGTTTTCATTTGAAAATTAGCGCTGTCGCTGCAGTACTAGTGTTTGTTATGTGGTAGAGCCATGCTGCAGGTGTATTATAGTAGTAGCACGAATAGGTCGACTCAACCGGGGAAGGACCATGCTCTCACAGAATACTAGCGTAAAATAGCAGTCTACATACCGGAGACCCTTTTTACTGGAAACGAGGTATATTTTTTCTTATTTTTTTGTTTTATAGGATAGGGTGACAAACGAGCACACAGTCCACCTGATGGTAAGTGGTTGCTGTGGACCATAGACATCTACATTTATCTCCGTTTGCGAATCAAAATGTACATGCAATGTCAGCCGTGAGGACTAAGATGGAATGCCTCTTTTCCAGTAAAAAGGGTCTCCGGTTCTCTACACTTACCATACGAAACACAGCAATGTTAAGCTTCAGTTCTTAGGGTTAGGGTGTCATGTATCTGCATCTGCTTAGCATCAGGTCGATTATGTGCTCGTTTGTCACCTTTATTCTATAATAAAAGTAATACTGCAGCAATTTACTGAAACTGGGTCCCGATTTGGCGTCGTACATTATTTTTAAGTTCCTGTTTATTTTTGTTGTCTTGGTATGATAATATCCTCCAGACCGAATTTAAGTTATGGCGACCAGTCTCAACGGAGATTCGGCCAATAAAGAGTGAGGCGGGAATAGAGAGTTTAACTATGTTTGCATATACTTTCGGGCGGAGAAAAGCGACCATGTGTATATGGAAACACAGATGCACTCTCTATTCCATCATTTTAGTAGTTCAATGGGACAGTACTGAAAAGTGATCGGGCGCAGCACCAACAACTTTAAGTGCTTTCCGAGTACGGGCGTTAAACACCGCTAATCCTGTTGCTATTAAGAATTTCTTGACAGAAAATCAAATAACTGATTGTTGATTTAACCCAGGATTTAGAACCCAGGACCTCATGATCATCAATCGCGGTTTTGGCTCACTAGAAAAAGGAGGTAATCAATTTCAATGTTGGTTTGATATTATGATGTCAAATATTGTTCCGTGTATGACCATTCCAATATTTGAATAGAAACCGCGGCCTGCAACGTTGTAGCCAAATGCTTAGATACAGTGTTACTAAACTGTCAAGCTATATCATTATCAGTGTGATAGATTTTTCGTATGAACTTAAACATGAAAAAACGTAGTAGTGCCATGCTGCAGCTATATTAATTGTATAGTTGTATCACGAATGGTTCGGCTCCACCGGGAAAGGACCACGCTCTCACAGAATACCGGCGTAAAATAGCAGCTTAATGTGTTTCGTATGGTGAGTGTAGAGAACCGGAGACCCTTTTTACTGGAAAAGAGGCATTCCATCTTAGTCCTCACGGCTGACAATGCATCTGCATTTTAATTCGCAAACGGAGATAAATGTAGATGTTTATGGGCCACAGCAACCACTTACCATCAGGTAGACTGTGTGCTCGCTTGTCACCCTTATCCTATAAAAAAAACATTCCATCCTCCTCACAGTTTATCCGAAAATGACCACTCCCGTTGTATGGAGGATAGTGTCAGACTTCCCGCACCCATGCTGCCGCCCAATCTATGTATTTTATGTCTGATGTAAACGAAACGGTTTTACCACCGTCTATGGGAAGCCATAAGATTTTTCTGGTATTTTCCATACTCACCCATTACGACACCCACGGGTTGAAATAGGGTGATGCATTACACTTACACTGCCACTACATTACTGATGTGTTTCGTATGGTAATCATTACACCCTTCACAAGTCCACTGCTGAACATAGGCCTCCTCCAAGCAATGCCACAAAACACGGTCCTGAGCCACCTGCATACATCGACTTCCTGCATGTCTTACCAGGTCGTCACTCCATCTAATGGGGGGTCGCCCTACACTTCGCCTACCGGTACGAGGCTGCCATTCGAGAACCTTCTTTCCACATCGGTTGTCGGTTCTTCGAGTTATATGGCCGGCCCATTGCCACTTCAGCTTACTAATCCGTTGGGCTATGTCGGTCACTCTGGTTCTAATGCGGATATCTTCATTTCTAAGTTTATAACGCAGAGAAACCCCGAAGATAGATTCTTAATATAGGCCACAGCATCTACTTACGATAAGGTAGACTTTGATGTTCATTTGTCACCCTTATTCTATAAATAAATTATATCCTTCATAAGAAAAATTATTATTATCTTTTTATATTGAATCCAAAAGGAAAAAGTATTCTTAAAATATTCGTATCCATCAATCACTGTATACCTACCAGGATTGTAAAGTTCAAAGGAGAGCACTTAATGCGAACGAGAAAAGCTTTTGAAGCAATTCGCTTCTTTATGAATTTCATCAGTATAACTCGCATTATCCTTGAAAGCGTTGAGACGATGTACTATCCTTAAGACCGATGTGTTCCTAGTACTTTAGTGACCTTTCTCACTTCGGGCGAAATACTATCTTATAAAGCGATGTAGTAAGTATAACCATTCTTACTAAGGTTATTTTTGAAAAACTTCTAATTTCAAAAAACTTACTAAGCGGATGATTTTTCAAAATTTACTTTATGATACCTCTTTAAAAGTTAGATTTAATGGTAATAGAGGAAATCAACCGAATTATCTTAACTAATTATCAATTATTCAATTAAATAATCCACTTTTTTTTAAATCTTAAATTATATGGGACCATTGTCAAAGTATGCAAGGTGGTAGGATTTCTTTCCGCCTAGGAGTCCGTCTTGATATGTACCACCCTCTTGATTATTTGTGCCATCAACTGGTGGTCAATAGCTTGCACTGTGGTGCGGTCTGAAGTGTATAGAGAGCCAGTATACTTACAGGCTGTAAGGAATTTTATCTAAGTCCTCGTACATGATAACGCATCTGTAGCATTCTTCGTTAGAAGTTGGAGAGCAAGAGGATGGACTACAGCCACTATCCACAAGTCACAAGCCATAGTTTGTCAAATGCTTTATTTAAAAAAACTAGCTGTTCCCCGCGACTTCGTCCGCATGGAATTTATTGCGATTGGACTTCATGGGTTTTAAAGTGGCCTAACTTACTCCTTATAACATCAGCTATCTGCTAGTGAACGTCCCATCCAAATCGGTTCATAGGCTTTTGCGTGATGCGTATTCAGACAGACGTCGTGTTAGAGTTTTATTATAGTATAGATTTGCAAAAATGCTACATCGGTAAAAAACAGCTTAATCGATTAATTATTCTTGTTTATTATTCAAAATATAAATATCGTGTAATATATTAGAAAATGGTTTACCGTCGAATAATTATTAACCTTTTACAGTTTAGAAATCGATTGATAACAATGTAAATCTATGTACCTATAATTATATAAGATAAGAAAACACGTAAACGGCAAATATATAAAAATGTCATTTAATATTTCCTTCAACCACATAACAATACTTAAATAATTACATTGGATAAAAAACTGAGAAAATAGATTGAGAAAAATAGTAGAAAATAAAATATTTAATATAAATGATTAATTGCATTACGTACCTTTGGATATTTTCCATTTTTAAAAAACTCCTTTTAGTATTGTATTTTTGATATCACCTTAAATAAAAATAATGTTTATATACATTGAACTTTTCGAAATTGTAGCCACCGCATTTCCCGCGCGCTTTCAAGATGCCCTCTCGCCACCAATGTCGAGGGCGAACTGATGGCGCCATTCGATTGACATAGGGGTGTTTTTGAAATACACAGAGCTGTTTTATGATTTGAAATAGTATAGTTTTTTTTTTAACTTAATATCAGCCATTACTTGACTACAATCCCATTCGATGGTAAGTGGTGATGAAGCTCATAGTCAATCGCACCATCTACCGTTATCGTTACAGCATATTAAAGTCCACTGTTAAACATGGCCTCCCATAAATTGCGTCGTATATTTGCCATAGTTGCCACGCTTGGCAAGTGGGTTGGCAACCGCAGTTTTTATTTTTAGTCATTATTAGGAAGACGCCGCTGCCCATCTCCTGATTAGTTCTTCTGACGCCTCTTACGACATCCAATCGCACGATCTAAGCGTAATAAAAACCTCTTCACTAGCCTTGAAGACAACCAGATTGTAATTGGACGGACAGACAGATTCGACAAATTATTGCTCTCGTTTGCTGTAGGCATTACAAAAGACGAAGTAAATTATTTGGTTAGAACATAAGGAATATCGATAACAAAGTGGTAAAGGCCTTATGTAAATAGTATAGAATAACGTTGAGAATTATGGTAGTAATTACTAATTAATTATATTAAGTTATTGCCTTTACTTATCCTATGATTAATTAACAAAACTTTTTCATCTATAATATTAAGTATTTTGATTGTCCCATTATGTATTTTATTTTAACAAATGATCTTACTTAAACAGTGGTATGATTGTTGTTATTTTGAACATCATCATAATTACCGCCCTTCACATGACCACAGATAAATATAGGCCTCCTCCATGCAGCGCCACTAAACTCGGTCCTGAACCACCTGCATCATGAAATTGCCGTTCTGAAGTACTGGCCATTTCAAATCAAAATAATTTTTCTTTGGCTAAGAATTCTTATTTCAAATTAATTTTATTTTAAAAACATGATATTCTTTTTTCAAAGTTAGTTATGCGTTTATTGATTAGCGTTATGTTTTCATCGCATTTGAATTTTTTCATCATCATGGATACGTTAAAAATTCGAGTAATTATGGAATATGAGTACCATTGTGACAGCAACGCGACACAAGCGGCATGCAACATCAACGACGATTACGGGAACGACGACTACAAATGAACGCACCTCTTGTAATTGGTTTGCCCGCTTCCGTTCTGGAAATTTCGACCTGAAAATTTAACCCGTGGTCGTCCAAAAACTTTGGTCAACAATGACGAATTAAAGGCGATTATGGAAGCTACTCAATCTACGGCTAAATTATCGGCAGCTTTTGACGTTAGCGTCCAAACAATATTGGTCTATTTGCGCCAAATTGGCAAGGTAAAATAGCTTGACAAATGGGTGCCCCACGAACTCGATGATCGCTAGCGCGAAGTACGCGAAGTTTGTGTGCCTATACGCGAAGTACGCGTACAGGCGCACAAACGAAGGAATTTTAAACCGCATTGTTACCTGCGACCAAAAATAGATTCTGTTTGACAATCGCAAGTACTCAGCAAGTTGGTTGGGTCCCGTTTCAGTATCTAAACAATGCCCTAAACGAAAATTTAACCCTAGAAAAGTGATGGTCACTGTTTCGTGGACTAGCGCCGGTGTGATTCATCACAGCTTCTTACCTAACGATATGAGCATTACTGCAGATGTGTACTGTGAAGAATTGAATACAATGATGGAGAAGCTCGCATGTCTCCAACCAGCTTTGGTTAATCGCTCGTCCCTGCTGCTCCTTTACGACAACGCGCGACCTCATACTGCACAACAGACGGTCTCCAAGTTACAAGAGCTGGAAGCTCTCCATTATCCGCCGTACTCACCAGACCGTGCGCCTACAGATTTACTTTTTACAGAATTTGGATAACTTTTTGGTGGGAAAAAAATGCAAAACCCGAGAGGCAGTACAAAATGCCTTTGAAGAATTTGTTACCTCCCGTCCAGATGATTTCTTCAAGAAGGGCATCAATAAACTACCACTGCGTTGGAAAAGATGCATCAATTGTATGGGTGATTACTTTGATTTAAATATGTTAACTTATTTCATAAAAAACGGCAATTTCATAGGTAAAGATTTAATATTCATAAAGATTTTGTCAACATCTAAGGTCAAGATAATATCACTTTTATTTTTCTAATATGAACATAATATATCATGGTACAGATAATATTTTATCAAATTACATCTCGTCTTCATATAATATTCTCTTATGAAATACTTATAATTTGATCTCGTAAATAACAAGGCACGCAACTCTATGTGAATCTTCGTAAATTAACACTGGAAATTGTAGTGTACGCCGTTGTCCACTCCCTGCGACCCCGCACCCCCTTCCCGCCCAGCAACAGTTTGCCTTTGATGTTGCCAAGTAAAAAATAAATTCCTTATAATTAGGAGAAAAAATACACTCTTAAATTTTTCTTTGCTCTAAGAGAAATAATAGGAGTCATGTATAACATTGAAATTAAATTATAATTTCATATGTTTATTTTGTCGTAAGATATAAAAATTCCTTTTTCAAATATCATATTTTTAACCGACTTCAAAAAGAAGGAGGTTTTCAATTCGATTGTGCGTTTTTTTTTGTATGTATGAATATAAGATATCTCCGCAGATTGAGAATCAATTTTGTTGATTCCTTTTTTATTAAATAGTTTACACAACAAGAGTGGTTTTATATAAACTTGGAGAAAAAATTTCACCCTTTGTTTTTCACTTTTTGCTACAAGTTATAATTATTATTAAGTAACTATTTATTGTGCTGATTTACCATGTGCTCGGCGGTGAAGGAAAACACCGTGAGGAAACCTGCATGGTCTGAGGAATAAGAAAAGAAAATATTTCGAAGACATGTGAAGTTCGCAAATACGCATTGGGGCAGCGCGGCGGACACTTCCTTGCCTTAAAAAACCCTCTCAGAAATGAGGGGAGGCCTGTGCCCAGCAGTGGGACGTATATAGGCTGTAACTTTTTAACTTTTAACTATTTATTTGGCAATAACAGTCATTGCAAATATTTTAATTACATGAAGTTATACTTTGCCTATTTAATATCGACCTTTAGTGCCCAAAACAAGTTTTAGGTTACAAAATATAATATATGATAATATAATATATGTTTTAGATTACAAAATATAGCCGTGTTCTTTGAGTATAGCTTTTAATTACATAATATATGTTTAGTTAGTTACTAAGCCCATAAATCTTGTTAGAAATATCTAAGAAATATGTATATAATTCGTCGAGAATGCCGAAAACAAATACAGAAGTAGATAATTACGGAACATCGCCTACCTTCTAAACAAAATAAGACGAATTATCTGATCATTATTAACAATACTGAAGTCTAGTAGCAATTAATGTTTTTAATCTCTAAATAAATCCACGTGCCAAAAAACGAAGTCAGGTTATCCGCGCTACTAAAATTCTATTTGTGTGTGTACTCTGGTGTGAAAACGATTACATGTATAGTTTTTGTTTGTTGAGGGTGGTGCATACGAAGATAAATGTATATATTTATCATTTAAATGTTCCACGCGAGGAGGATGAGACAGATTAAATTCACACCCAGGACAGAGTGATTAATTTAATTTTACCTAAGATATTAGAAGAATTTTTAGATGTATCTGTAATATTGAAATAACTACCTTTCATTGAGCTCAGCAAATTAAATGCATGTCATCACTTAGGTAATTAATATTAACCACCATTTTTAAAAAAATATCTGATTTTTTAAATACTTTTTATGACCAGAGGAGAAATGGTAAAATAATCTCTGTTGGTTTCCTCTCTTTTTTAAAAGTTCATACAATAATAGGTGTTTAAAATAGACCCTGACCATGATAAAGAAATTAATGTGAAATTTTAGAGCTCATTAGTGAATAGCAAATCCGAGATCAGCCCCAATAAGCGGCACCTGTTCATAAAGAAAACGCATATGTCCATCACTATTTACGTTATTATTATAAAGTTAGATACATTATTCGCATTTCATTGCTATCCTCTTACCTCTAACTAGGAAGTTCTTATATAGTCAATTTGATACCATCTTCACCAATTTGACAGTAAAGTGTGGTGAGGGTATCAACTGGCAACATTACAGGTTTAAAAAGGAAAAAATGCTTACTAAGCGACCTGTTCCAATTTTCTCGCAAATTGCGTTACCCGTTCCACAGCACAGCAATCGTTTCTAATAAGTCTATCTGAAACTGCATTTTAAAATGGTCTATATTTAGTGATAAGTTCTAATCAGCGTTCTAATACTATGGTGATTTCGCTATTAGAAAGATTGGAATCTTGACTAATGAAGCAACAGACGAAAATGAAATGAAATGAAAATTATATTTATTTCTCCACCACAAAAGTATTTAGATAGGTCTACTAACAAAACTTAACAAAAATATGATATATTGTAATATTTTTGCGGCGGACTGGAGCCTAAACTATGCCTGTATTTCATGACTCCAGGTCGCTCGCTCGCTGACTATTTCCGAGTTTGTCGGAATGTGTATGTGTGTGTGTGTGTGTGTGTGTGTGTGTGTTTGTGAGAGTGTGTGAGTGAGTGTGTGAGTGAGTGTGTGTTAGCTTACGATATTAACAAATGATTCAGTGTCGTCATAACTAAGTTTTGATAGATATTCTCTTAAAAAAAGAAGCAACAGATGAATTAATGCACTTCGTACTGGTACACTTACTTCCACAGTATCATATCCCGTGATGTATAACCCACTTGCGTTATTATTACATTATATTTAAGAAAAGAATACCTTGTTAAATTTAATTATCATTCATTCCCGTAACTCGACTTCAAATTGTCAGTTTTTCTTTCTTGGGACAATGTATACGCTTTTACAACAAATCCCCAGAAAATATACAGGATAATCCCTGGGAATGAGGTGATCGCTACCATGCTGTCTCTAAATGTTTTCATATTCAATTGTACAACATATTATATTGTAAGTTATTGTTTAAAAAAACAGTCCCGCTGTGTTTCTTGCATGTTCTTTCCCAGGACAGAGGTTTTTTTCCGAACCAGTGGTAAAAGCATAAATAACTTTCAGTAAGTTTTATGTAACCTATATTAAATAAAACTTATTCTGTTCTATTCTTTTCTATTTATTTTAAGTCTATGAATGCTAATGATATAAAAGAACGGGGTTTCCTGCCACAGGCATTTTAAAATGCCTACTAGATAAATCCTAAGAACTGTTTTATTGTAGTAACTTCTATAGACTGGAATAAATAGTTTTTGATTTTTTGACGTCTATGGGGATCTGCTGCTGGATTGTAAGCAATACTTACTTTGCAAAGGCAAGTGACGCGGGCAATCTATAACCTGGGGCCTCGAGAGAGCTACACGACCTTTTCATGGAGACTTATATTTTCCGTCGGTGCTAAGTTTTGAAAACAGTAAGTTTGTTTTCATAGAAAAGGGGGCAAACGAACATGCGACTCACCTAATGGTAAGTGTCGACCGCCGCCCATGAAAACTGCAACACCAGGGGAATCGCAGGTGCGTTGCCGGCCTTTTAAAAATGAGAAGGCTTTTTTCTTGCACGTTCCTAAATCGTATCGGAATAGAAAAAAAGTACTTATGCACGAAATTATAATATAAATTCTGTAGACCAGATAATACACTAGATTTTCCTAAATTTAGACGAGATACAACTAAAATGTCTTTTCTGAGTATAAATGAAAAGAAATTTGCGACAAATCTTTAAAAATATAGTGCATAAAATTGTTAGTATATTTCGCTGAAATAGAAGAATAGATCTATGTACTATAAAATAGATCAATATGTAAAGGACCATGATGTGTGAAAATAACTCTTACTTTGTAATTGTAAGTCCCCCTGTTTTAAAATTGACATTAAATATATATATATATATATATATATATATATATATATATATATATATACCAACATTTGATATTGCATGTATTGCATTATAAGTTGTAAATGCAAAAAATGTGTATTGAATTGATTGAGTGAGTGGCAGAAAGAAACTAAAACAGAAGATAGGCAGAAGCATCTTCCTGAAAAACTCAATAATGTTTTCTTATATTTACTCGAAGACTACACATTAAATGAAAATAATTTTACGGATTATATCGCGTTTAATTTTACTTTTTAATTCCCGACGTTTCGGGTGCTTTACAGCACCCATGGTCACGGGGGGGACTGAGGTGTTTGACGTCCCAATGTCATAGTTAGCCCGGCTACCTTCAGTTTTTTAATATTAATTTTTGGTTCGATCTACGCAGAATGAGCTTACAGTATCTTGAAGTCTAGCAGTGGTATACTTGGGTTTGGATTTAATTTTATTAATTATAGGATCCCAAGCAGATGGCAGCACTCGTCCATCTTCTCTATTGAAATTAGGATGTTTTTAATTTCAATAGCCTCGCGAATCATCCTAGGTAGGAATCGGTGTTCTTTTGCGAGGATTTGTGGTCTATCAAATCTAATGTAATGGCGGGGACGATATTGAACATGTTCACAAACTGCAGACTTCCTGATACGTCGGTGCTTCAAGTCAGCTATATGTTCTTTTACGCGGGTTTTATAGATCTTTTGTTTGTCCTATGTAAGAGAGACCACATTCACAATCCAGCTTGTACAGTCCTTCATCTTGTAGAGGGATATGACACTTGACGAATGGTAAAATTGACTAATCTTCTTCAGCGGCTTGAAGTATGTTTTAATGGAAGCTCGCTTCAAGATGTAGCCAACCTTGTCTGTGACCTCTGACATACGGTAGTACAGCAGGCACACGCTCGACTGTGGCCAGCTTCACTCGGTCACTGTGACGTAGGCGCGGACCCGAAGCTTGTTGTCTTGCAGTACTTGCTCGACGTGCTGAAGCTCGGCGGCCAGATGTTTTCTGTCACAGATCCTGTATCTGTGCTCTGAAACAAAGATTTTCCCACGGTACGGTAACTGTGATGTGAACCAGTACGGACTGGTATTAGCCAATAAAATTCGCCGATTAGAAGATCTCAAGACCAAGCGCAAGATATATAACATCTTAAATTTCTTGAAGAGATGCAGAGACTATAATTTCATTCCTACGTGTGTCAAAATATCAACAAAAAGGACATTTGAGGAAGCGCTAAGATCTTAAATCAGGCAAGTAAAAGTTGTCACGAACAGTGATTCAGCAAAAACGGTTCGATCTACAATTTATAGATAATACCATAGACAATTTGTCCAGTGAGTTAAAGACAGTTTTAACGACATTTGATTTTAATAATTGCATTGAAACTTTAAACAAACGCGAAACATCGAAATATAATGAATGCAAAAATAAACAAATAGAAAAATATCAAAAATTAACTATCAAATCAAATGCCAAACATCCATGTCAACGTAGAAACGAAACGCAACAACCGTTGACCACAGACGCAAACAATAAACAACGCACGGTCTATAATCAGTCAAAACAAAACTGGACGAACCTATAATAAAAGTATTGTCGAAGGGCTTGAATTTTGCAATAACACCGCAAAAATCCCGTACGAAGAAATTATCTGTAGTGTTGAGGATTGTCTGTTTAAGAATAATATTGGTAAGGAGGATTTAGAGGCCATACGTCAAGACATTTCGTCCTTGTTACGTAGAAGTTCAGCACCGAAACTAAATCTCCGCAAAGACGAGTTTAAAGCGTTGTACAACCTACGCAACAGACCAGAGCTCACGATTCTCCGCGCGGATAAAGGAAATGCTACGGTAGTAATGGACACGTAAGAGTATAATTTCAAAATACAACAACTTTTATCGGACGAAAGTACATACAAAAGGTCAGAATAGACCCTACAACTAATACACTTAAAACTAACTACTGATTTAATAAAGAAATACTCCGAAAAATTAGATCTCGACGTGAATTGACAATACCATCATGTGCCAAACCACCGAGGTTGTATGGGTTACCGAAAACACATTAAACCAAACGCTCCACTACGTCCCATAGTGAGCCAGATCGATTCACCAACTTATAAGTTGGCTCAACACTTGGCAAAAATACTATCACCACTGAGAGGACATACCAGAGCACACACAAAGGATTCATACCATTTTGTTAGTGAGATAAAGACCTACATCTCGCTGACAATGAAACTATGGTCAGTTTTGATGTTCAGTCACTATTCACATGCTTACCTATTGAAGACTGCATCTCAATTGTAACTAGGAAGCTAGAAGATAACAACATGCCCACAGAATATGCAGTATTACTTAAACACTGCCTCACATCTGGCTATCTATTGTGGAAGGAAGAGTTCTACAAGCAAGTAGACGGTGTGGCGATGGGCTCACCTGTATCTCCCGTAGTCGCCGACATATTCATGGAGGACTTTGAGGAGAAAGCCCTTCTTACTGCTCCTGTAAATCCAAGATTCTACAAGCGGTACGTAGACGATACTTTCACAATTTTACCATCTGACAAAGTAACTGTATTTTTAAACCACCTTAATTCCATAAACTCTAAAATACAATTCACAATGGAGTTAAAGGCAAAAAATTATTTAGCTTTCCTAGATGTTTTAGTCATCCGAAATCCTGATAACACTTTTGGTCACACTGTGTATAGGAAAAGACTCATACCAACCGATATTTAAATGGTGAATCGCACCATCATCCATCATAGTTAGCTACCGTGGGAAAATCTTTGTTTCAGAGAGCACAGATACAGGGATCTGTGACAGAAAACATCTGGCCGCCGAGCTTCAGCACGTCGAGCAAGTACTGCAAGACAACAAGCTTCGGGTCCCGCGCCTACGTCACAGTGACCGAGTGAAGCCGGCCACAGTCGAGCGTGTGCCTGCTGTACTACCGTTTCTCAGAGGAGTCACAGACAAGGTTGGCTACATCTTGAAGCGAGCTCCATTAAAACATACTTCAAGCCGCTGAAGAAGATTTGTCAATTTTACCATCCGTCAAGTGTCATATCCTCTACAAGATGCAGGAGTGTACAAGCTGGATTGTGAATATGGTCTCTTACATAGGACAAACAAAAGATCTATAAAACCCGCGCAAAAGAACATATAGTTGACTTGTAGCACCGACGTATCGAAGTCTGCAGTTTGTGAACATGTTCAAGATCGTCCCCGCCATTACATTAGATTTGATAGACTACAAATCCTCGCAAAAGAACACCGATTCCTACCTAGGATGATTCACGAGGCTATTGAAATTAAAATAACATCCTAATTTCATTAGAGAAGATGGATGGTGGTGCCATCTGCTTGGGATCCTATAATTAATAAAATTAAATCCAAACCCAAGTATACCACTGCTAGACTTCAAGATACTGTAAGCTCATTCTGCGTAGATCGAACCAAAAATTAATATTAAAAACTGAAGGTAGCCAGGCTAACTATGACATCGGGACGTCAAACACCTCAGTCCCCGCCGTGACCATGGGTGCTGTAAAGCACGAAACGTCGGGAATTGAAAAGTAAAATTAAACGCGATATAATCCGAAAAAATACTTTCATTTAAACTCAATAATTATAAAAATTTATGGTTGCAAACCGTTAAGCGTGGAAACTATAGAAAACAATCCCTATAAAAGATAATCCGTGGGGAAGGCCTATGTTAAGCAATGGACTTGAAATATTTTTAAAGGTATTTATAACTTTGCTAAATAATTGTATATAATATATCTAATCATATTATTCGTGTGTGTGTTAGTAGCAATATATATTTTGGGAAGTCAGTATATGTCATATAAGGCACGTATTTCAATTCACAATGCTGTGTTAGTCCTTACCTTAACGTATGGTAGTGATAGCAGGGTTAGGCAGATTAGTCATGAGTGTAAAATTAATGCTGTAGAAATGAGGTCATATCATCATCAAATATTGAAGATGGGCCAAATTAACCTACGAGCACGTATGCGTATGGATGTATGGTCGTGAAGGAGGCGAGAGAGGTTTATCAGGTTCGTGCCAAATGAAAGTCCATAGTCTCTGCCTACCCCTCTTGGTGACGGATGTGAGATCTTATGTCACAATAATGTTCATAAATGCAAGGGCATCATTAATACGACAAAGGGAACACGATCACATGTTTATGTCTAGAACTAAAGAAAACTAGTCAGCTGCATAACAGCTGACTAAGTTCAAAAGGATTTTCTAGAACGTTATTTTTCTAAATTGATTACAAATGATACTTATTGAAAGACAATTATGCTTTTACTAGTATACAGGATTATTTTGCAATAACCGTCCAAATTTGCATAGAAGGTTCAGTATAAGTAATATAGGCAAATGGTGAAGGCAATTAATAGAAAAAATCTCAAACATTCTGTCCTTTTTATCTTTTAAATTCAAAATGCCTGGTAATGCATTATTTTAACTGATTTTACTGCGTACGCAAACATTCATAAGGGTCGAACGGTAGGCAAAAACGTTGTTGCCCATCACATTAAATTTGGGATAATTTCAAATAAAAGTAGAAGCCTTATTTACTCGTATTTTCAAAAACAGTAATAACGGTATATCATTACTTATATTATTTCAAATAAAGTTTTAAATTTGGCTACTATTTAAAAAATAACCCTGTATAGGTTTGAAAAAACCTCTGCTCAGGGAAAAACATAGCGGGATTTTTTTAAACTGCATTATTAGTACATAATGCAATTTAAAAGAATCTATATAAGAATCTATATTATTATTTATATTAAGTCCGCCCTTTGTATTCTTTTATATTAAGGAATGCAATAAAGAATAAATAAATAAATAATATCTATGAAATCTATTTACTTACTAAAATCTATGAAATCTATTTACTTACTTTTTACGTGGTATAGCCATGCTGCAGCTATATTACTGGTATAGTTGTAGCACAAATGGGTCGGCTCGACCGGGAAGGACCACGCTCACAGAATACCGGCGTAAAATAGCAGCTTAACGCTGCTGTGTTTCGTATGGTGAGTGTAGAGAACCGGAGACCCTTTTACTGGAAAAGAGGCATTCCATCTTAGTCCTCACGGGTGACAACACATCTGCATTTTGAATCTTTATTGAAGATAGATGTAGATGTCTATGGGTCACAGCAACCACTTACCATCAGGTGGACTGTGTGCTCGTTTGTCACCCTATCCTATAAAAAAAAAAAAAGAACAGGAAAAGGTTTAAGCCATTCTAAAACAGAACATAAAGCCTGTATGAAAAATTAAATGATTTTTATAGCTGTTAAATTACTTCGTGTGTTCGCTGCTTAAGTGTAACCATCGCGCCATTTCATCTCATGGGTGTAGTGAGAAGCCTAAAGGAGTACTTTTCTGCCTGGGATTACGTTTGGGTAGGTACCACTCTTTTACCTATTTCTGTCACCAAATAGCAGCCTAGTGCCTGCACTGCTGAGTTCCGGTATTGTATAGTGCCTGTATAATGGCAGACTGTGAGACATTCCAGGTGTCTCACAGTCTGCCATTATAGCAGTGTTTAAATAATAGATTAGAACATAGTTATAATAACATATATTTTGTATATTAATAAGTTTGTTCATAAAATTCTTTAATTCTTTCTTTCTATTAAAAAACGTTACCTCTACACTAGTATTTTCGCCTGTATGGGGGCGGTTTACACACATTAATTTCACAAGAACAAACATCCAAACCCTAAACAAATACTGGTAGGCCATACAAATACTTGTTCCGTGCGGGATTCGAACCCGCGGCCCTTAGCGCTGCAACTCTTTGCTAAGCCACTGCGCCATGGAGCCGTCAATAAAACATGTGGATAAAATGGTTATTATTATGATGACGCCTTCGAGTAATCAACGAATTAATAGTTTACCCGATGGTAAGTGAATACTGTTGTCTTTAAAGAAATAAGGCTTTTGTTCTCCATTGTTTCCTTTAAAAACAATATGAAAGCCTATAAATCTTAACCCAAGAACATTTGAGGCGTCACAAATTTCATCACCCGACGACGATCATGGCGAAGTGGGCCCTCGCCCACGGCCTCGCACTTAAAGGGGCCTCGCGAGGCCGCTTCAAATGCGATGCCCCCAGACTTAATGAGAGATGACTAATTAATTTGATCACTTTTACGCTCGAAAAAGAACGTCACTAATTTAAAAGCGTGTTTGTTCGAGGCCTCGCAAGAAGCCCTCTTAAGTGCGACTGCGAGACCATTGTAACTACCTTCTAAGATTGCGACCGTTAGATTGACGGAATACGAGACTTGTCAGAATTAATAGCTATGAGTAGATATGTCGTCAAAGCATGTTTGGTAGGATAGATCTATAGGGTGGATCTTGGGAACGAAAGAAAAGGGCCTCGCTAATGCGACTTCGCCCACGTCTATATTATTCCACGCTACGCCTCTGGTGGTCCTTCCCGGTCAAGCCGACCCATTCGTGCTACAGCGATAATATAGCTGCAGCGTGGCTCTACCACGTATAATTGCGACAGTGGTTCAAGCCAAGGTTCGTACTTCCTTGTGAGGGTCCCTTGAATCACATCGAGCCCCACCCCTTAGTTAGAGGAGCCTCACCCGAAAGCAGGGGCCGGGTGCCTCAGGACTGCAGTTGGCGAAGCGGCGCTTTGCGCCGCCTCGCCGCCAGCAGAATCGTTGCACTCATTAGCTCGTAAGTCCTCGCCACGAGCCTAATTCGATGAAGCTGTAAAGGCCGCAGGGCCAACAGCGTACACATTCAGAAAAAACCACGTATAAAATCCTAATCTAATGAATAATCTTGGTCCTTCACTGCTGATCTTTAGGTCTTATTAATATAGCTATAAATTTGTATATATGTAATTATTTATTTTAATGTTTTGGTACATTTCATTACCAGAATATAAACAATTTTTTGCGCAGTTTTGTGAACATAAAACGGAAGTAGATGATTTTGAAACACCAAACAAAAGGCTCAATCTTGTATATAACTTTGCAAATATTTTGAGAAAATTTAAAACGAGACACTCTTGAGAAACCTACGAGAACATTTTTGGCAACGGGGCTTGATTATTTATCTTAAGAGCCATGCCACTTAAGGAGCTTCGCACCCCTTCAATTACATGTCACGTGAAAAACCTAATTAACCCCTGCCGACACAAATGAAACGGGTAATTACAAGATTTTAGGATTTTCTCCCATATTGTAAAGGAAGTTTACGTATATAAATTTCATAAGAACAAGCATATATAACTTGTTTTTTATAGAATAAAAGGTGACAAACGAGCACACACCTAATGGTAAGTTGTCGTTGTCATCCCTGAGGACTAAGATAGAATGCCTCGTATCCATTAAAAAGGGTCTCCGGTTCTCTACACTCACCATACGAAATACAGCAGCATTAAGCTGCTATTTTACTCTGGTATTCTGTGAGAGCGTGGTCCTTCCCCGGTCGAGCCGACCCAATCGTGCTACAACCATAACACACGGAATATTTTTAACGTGGCTCTACCACATTAAAAATATTCCGTGCGCGAATCGAACCCGCGGCCCTCAGCGCCGCAACATATAAGTAAGCCACTGCGCCAAGGTTCAACTGTTGATCTGAAGCTTGCATGTCTGAGGAATAAAAATACTTCAAGGACATGTAAAGTCCACGAACACGCACTGTAGCTGCTCGGCAGACTAATGACTCCATAGCCCTGAAATACTCTTATGAATAGTATTTAGGATAAAATTCTTAGTTAAATTATCAAACGCCACTTTAATACCACTTCGCAGCTCATAGAAACGATTGGTTGGGACCCACAGAGACAGTGACCCACTTTCAACAATAGAAATAATGTGAAGTATAAACTTGAAACCAATAGAACACGTCCAAGGGCTTCTTAATAAGCGTTTGTCCCCAACCTTGATTCTCTGCTTTGATGAAGTCATCAAAGAAACCGCTATACCATTTCAAGTATATGCAAAGTGTATTAGTAAACATTAAGTTTTTTAATACTATTAGAAAATATATATTATTTCTGGTAGAGCCACGCTGCAGCTATATTATGGTTGTAGAACGAATGGGTCGGCTCGACCGGGGTAGGATCACGCTATCACAGAATACCAGCATAAAATAGCAGCTTAACGCTGCTGTTTCGTATGATAAGTGTAGAGAACCGGAGACCATATTATGCTGGAGACGAGGCATTCCATATAGTTTTCAGGGGTGGCAGCACATTTGCATTTTGATTCTTGATCGAAGATAGATGTAGATGTCAGTGTGGCTCTATAACGTTTAATATTTATAATATATAATAAAATTCAATGGCGTAGCAAGGTCCATGCCCTAGGCGGCCTTAACTTTTTAAACTATGCCAGTAACAATCTCAAGAACTGAATAGTTTTGAATTTCTATTATGATCACTAGCATTCAAAGTTTTGAAAATAGAAATGATATACGAAGATTACAGAAGACTATTACTTCGATAATTATAACTGTTAAGAAAAGTAAAACCGACTTCAAATTGATAAAAAGAAGTTATTTATTTTTACCCTTAGGGTGGAATATTTTCTCCAAATTTATATGGGACCACTCTTGAAGTATAACCTATTTAATTTAAAAATCATTAAAATCGGTTCTCAATCTGCGAGGATATTATATGAAATGCCTAAAACAATAGTCCAATATGAAACTTTTCCCTATTTTCCACCTTTGGGGCGGAAGTTTCTGAACCCGAAGTGAAACCAACGAGACCCTATTACTAAGCCTCCGCTGTCCGTCCGTCCGTCCGTCCGTCCGTCTGTCTGTCAGCGTGCTGTATCTCATGAAATTTTCTATTACTAAGCCTCCGCTGTCCGTCCGTCCGTCCGTCCGTCCGTCTGTCTGTCAGCGTGCTGTATCTCATGAAATTTTCACAGAATGATTATTTCTGTTGCCGCTATAACAACAAATAATAAATTGAATAAAACTACTTTTACGGATTCTATCGCATTTAATTAACTTATTTTTATTAATTCCCGACGTTTCGGTACTTTACAGCACCCATGGTCACGGGGACTGAGGTGATAGACGTCCGATGTCAGAGTTAACCCGAGTATCTTCAGCTTTTAATTATTAATTTTGGTCCGATCTACGCAGAATAAACTTACTGTGTCTGTTACGAGGGTTTTATTGATCGTATAAAACGATAACGATCAATAAAACCCGCGTAAAACCACATACCTGACGTGAAGCACCAACGTTCCGGGAAGTCTGCAGTTTGTGATCACATCCTAGACGGCCTCCGCCATTACATTAGATTTGATAAACCACAAATTCTCGCGAAAGAACATTGATTCCTGCCAAGGATGATACGTGAGGCTATTGAAATTAAAAACATCCTAATGTTCAATAGAGAGGAGGCTGGTACTACCACCTGCTTGGGATCCGTAATTAATAAAATTAAACTAAACCCAAGCATACTTCATTCTGCGTAGATCGGACCAAAATTAATAATTAAAAAGCTGAAGGTACTCCGGGTTAACTCTGACATAGGGACGTCTATTACCTCAGTCCTCCGTGACCATGGTTGCTGTAAAGCACCCGAAACGTCAGGAATTAATAAAATAAGTTAATTAAACGCGATAAAATCCGTAAAAGTAGTTTTATTCAATGTGTAGTGTTCGCGTAAATATAAGAAATCATTAAACAAATAATAAAAATAAAAAAATTAAAGGAGGCTCCCCTACTAGAAACGTGTACTACGATGGTACGGAACCCTTTATGCGCTAGTCCGACTCGCACTTGACCGCTTATTTCACTTTTAGTCGTTATTAGGAAGACACTGCTGCTCATCTCTGATTTGTTTCCCTGTGTCGCCTCATACGACACCCACGGATGATATAGGGAGTAGATATTCTTACACCGCCACTACTCGGTAAATATTTCACTTTAAAATAATTGAGTAACTAATATTATTCGTGACACAATTTTTATTATTTATATATTTTATGTAGCACATATTTTACTATATAATTTACCTGTTTTCCGTGTGGTGGCAGTGGGGATATCCATCACTCCATTCCGTCCCGTGGGAGTCGTTTAATCGTTAAAAGCGAGCATGGGTTATGTCGTTAGAGGGGACTACATCATTTAGCAATTAGCAAAGGCGCGAGATGTTTGCTACTGCGATCGTATAACCGCCTGCCAAGTGTACTGTGTACTGTATATGTAGTGACGATTAGAGCAGATGCTTCCTAAAATGAGGGCTAATAATCTTGCGCTCACCAGATGTCGCTAGTTAGTACTGAAGTGAAGTTTTTGTTACAAAATGTGATTATAATTGAGAAAAGTTAAAGTTACAGCCTATATATGTCCCACTGCTGGGCACAGGCCTACTCTCATTTTTGAGAGGATTTTAGGCTAAGGAAATGTCTGCCGCGATGCCCCAATGCGTGTTGGCGAACTTCACAAGTCTTCGAAAGAATGTTTTCTTATTTCTCAGACATGCAGGTTCACGAAATTTTCCTTCACCGCCGAGCACGTGGTAAATCAGCACTTAAAATTGCAACTAACAATTTATTGGTGTCGACCCGATAGAATCCGGGTTGCTCGCGTACTGTGAAATTTACAACGAGCGCTTAGCCTCTGAGCTACCACGGTTTAGAAGTTGCATTTTAATTATAAGTTTATCGGTTTTAGAGTATATATAAGTAAATACATAAAACAATGCCTCAGTGGTTCTGCCTTTAACTTCTTGCACATTTTAACTATTTTTTAATTTTTCTACTTTTAGGCATATTCGTAGTTTAGTTCATTCATTTCTAATCAAATTAGTATATAATTTAACTAATATTACAGAAAGAAACATTAACGCTTAAATTTTTAAACAATTGACTTCACCGTCATGAAATCTGTCAAATTTTTTTTCACGTGGTAGAGCCATGCTGCAGCTATATCGTGGTCGCAGCAGGAATAGATCGGCTCGACCGGGGTAGGACCACGCTCTCACAGAATACCAATGTAAAATAACAGCTTAACGCTGCTGTGTTTCATATGGTGAGTGTAGAGAACCGGAGACCCTTTTACTGAAACTAGGCATTCCATCATAGTCTTCACGGGTGACAACGCACCTGCATTTTGATTCGTAATCGAGGATAGATGTAGATGTCTATGGACCACAGCAACCACTTACCATCAGGTGGACTGTGTGCTCGTTTGTCACAATAATCATATAAAAAATATTTCACCTCATTGCTAAGTGGCATCGACCTTGTGGCAGAAAAGTCATGGATACCCTTGGATAGAAAGGCGCACTTTTCACAAGGCGAAAAGACAAACACAGACAGACTATTTATTAGACAGATATTATATATAGACAGATTATTATAAGAAAATGCTTGACTGCTATCCCACCTGATGGTAAGTGGCGATGCAGCCGAAGATAGTGAAGCGCACTGACTTAGTTTAACAAAATTCTGTTCACTCTTGCCTTGAAGACACTAACATTATAATCTATATTCACTCTTAAATAATAAAATTTATTACATCGCCATCACTTGAACAACAACTGAGCAAAATAAAAGTCTATTGATAATTTTTGCCAATTACATGGCACCAACTCAAACCAACAAAGTAAGATAGACGGAGCGTTGCGTTTTCAGTGACGCCGAAACCAACTCAAAATCAATGTTCAGTTTATTGTAGGAACATGCGCTTACGCGTACACACCATACGCATTTCAAATTATTTGCAACAAACAACATTTTTGCATATGAGTGCACATTTACGATATGTTAAAGAAAGTAAAAGACAGCGGTGGACATTTATGGTATGTTAAAGAAAGAAAAGATGTGTGTGGTGAGTGCGTGTAAAGTAGATCATGGTTTTGGCGTCACTTCAAATATTCGTGGTGTTTTTGGAAGAAAGAAAGAAAAAGTATTTATTTCATACACACATTTTAAACAAAATTTTTTTATAGAATAAGGGTGAAAAGCGAGCACACAGTCCACCTGATGGTAAGTGAATGCTGTGGCCCATAGACATCTATTTTTATCCTCAATTAACAATCAAAATGCAGATGCGTTGTCACCCCTGATGACTAAGATGGAATGCCTCGTTTCCAGTGAAAAGAGTCTGCGGTTCTCTACACTAACCATACGAAACACAGCAGCATTAAGATGCTGTTTTACGTTGGTAATATGTGCGTGGCTCTACACTTAGGGCGATTGTCCACCGCCACCGACGCTACAAATTTTTTTTTTTTATTGTAAAATTGTATTTTACAAAAATTGTAAAATGTAATTGCGCGGACGCACGACGGCTGCAAGTAACTTACTGAACCACCGAGATCGTCGCGGTGGACAAACGATCGTCGTCACGTCATATTGATCTCAGCCAGAAATAATCTTATTTTCGTTGACGTCCTGGTGACGGCAGCGGCGGACAATCGCCCTTTCGGCTCTACCACGTTTAAAAATATTTGTCTATCTTTCTTTGTTGATCTGAGAATACTAACACGTGAGGCAGAATGTATTTCAAATAACTTCTACGAAGTCAATAAAAATTGTATATTCTTTTTCCTTTGTAATTATTAGCTTAGTTAAATATTTTTAGTTTCATAATATAAAATTTCTGTTTTAGTGTTGGTAGAAACCAATGTGCCGAGTGTTGGCGGAAAATTCATTCTTATACGTTGAAAAACATCTCAGAGAGAATGCATGTTATGTAAATATTTCAGTTAAGCTTCTTTTAACATCTAAAAACTCCAATTTCCAATTATGTTTCTAACATCGATATACATATATGTACTACGTACTAGATTTGGCATTTCGAACATTCACTATGTTCAAATGAACTGTACTGCAATCCGTACACCTTTAGTGTCATTTAGTGTGGCTTCAATATTCATAGAGTGTGGAGCGGCGCTAATAATACGAGATTTCAAATTAAAGTTTAAACCTGAACGTAATTAATAATTCAGTAGTCAAATAAGTAAAATTATTTGTTGTTCAAGTGAATAAATAGGTAATAATATCATTACAATGGAAAAAATAAATTTCTTCATTTATATGCCACGCTATCTACAATCATAGACTAAAATCTACTATCTCCCGCGCATGCGCGAAAACAGAGTAGTGCACATTTTTTGTTTGGAATAGCTTCTCTAGTACGTAGGACATAGAACTCGGTGGTTTCTAAAGTAAAGCAATAGAAAGTTTAAACAGGCCATGTATCATACTTTGTTAATGTAAAATTTTATTTGTAACTAGCAACCTACCCCAAATTTGCTTGGATAGGTTAGGAGGATATTAATAATTATCAAAGACTATTTATTTTATCAAGTTTTTGTCTTAAAAAAAATATTCGTATTCGTAACTATACGTGGTAGAGCCACGCTGCCTCGCATTATACTGCAGCACGAATAGCTCGTGCTGCATTATAATGCGAAAGACCTCGCTAGCACAGATTAACTGCGTAAAATAGCTGCATTTTGCTGTTGTGCTGCATATGATGAGTGTATAGAAGCGGAGATCCTATTTACTGCTATCAAGGAATTTCATCTCAGTCCTCAAGTGTGACAACGTATCTACATTTTGTTTCATAATCGAAGATGGATGTGCCTATATTTACATATAATTATTATATTATTAAAACATACATCTGTAATCTTAATATAAAATAATGTGTAATAAAATGCCATCATACAATTTTTATTATCATACATCAAAATTGTATGATGGCACTTTATTACAATACTAAATATCATATTGCAATACGAAATATTCAACAGTACTTATAATAATAATAAAACTTAATAACAACATTACTTATAACTAGTGACCGGCCCCGGCTTCGTCTGGATGTGGTCTAATAGCATTCAAATAACCCTAAGCTTAATAGAAAAGAGCCTACTCCTTTTAAAAGGCCGGCAACGCATCTGCAATTCCTCTGGTTCTGGTGTTGCAGTTGTTCATGGGCGGCGGTAGTCACTTACCATCAGGTGAGCCGCATGCTCGATTGCCCCTCTCCTATAAAAAAAAGAAGTCAGTTATTTCAATATATATAACAGACAAAGTTCAATTTTATTATTGTATGTATGGATATCAAATCATTCAAAAAGATCTCAAACTAATAATTCTTTGAGAAATCAATCCATCACTGTTTCTAGCAGATATGCTTACGACTAGTAACTTATAGTTGGTAATTTCTAGTAATTTCCGTGTGTTAACTCATTTAAAATGGGTGACGCACTTCGTTCGTAACACTGCCTGTTGGCGACACTTAGTGTAAATTGTTTATTACCAAGTACCAACGTACTCCCTAAGGGAACTATTAGTATATTGTGTTGACCGTGGTAGGCGAGGAAAACAAAATTCGCTTTAAAGGCGTGGCTTTTTTAATTAATGTATGGCCCCATACTCAAATGTTAGATCTAAAATTTTAAAGCGATAGTAGCCTAATGGTATGGTTTGGACTGCAAACTCAAAATGTTGTGGATTCGAATCCGCTATACTGTGGTGAACCACTCTTAATGCAAGCATTTTTAACATTACCTAGAGTGGTTACTACTAAATACTTTTATTTTTATTTAATACTAAATATTTTACGTGGAAGAGTCACGCTGCAGCTATATTACTGGTATAGTTGTAGCACGACTGGGTTGGCTCGACCGGAGTAGGACCACGCTCTCACAGAATACCTGCGTAAAATAGAAGCTTAACGCTGCTGTGTTTCGTATGGTGAGTGTAGAGAACCGGAGACCCTTTTTACTGGAAACGAGGCATTCCATCTTAGTCCTCACGGGTGACAACGCATCTACATTTTGATTCGTTATCGAGGATAGATGTAGACGTCTATGGGCCACAGTAACCACTTACCATCAGGAGGACAGTGTGCTCGTTTATCACCCTTTTGCTATTAAAAAAATACTTCCGATATAAATAATGTTAATAGCATATTTGTTACACATTGCCATTTAATTGACAAGTTACTTTTAAAAAAAAGTTTATCAGTTTCTAGAGTATTAATACAGAAAAAAATACCTCAGTGATTTGCTCTTCCATTTTTTGCACATTTTTAACTCTTTTTAAAAATTTTCTACTTTCATGAAATCTGTGATTTTGGTTTATTTATTTTTTATCTAATTAAATAATTAATTAACCTTACATTTTCGAACAAATTAACTTCTCCGCTATGAAAACTGACACCTTCGCTTTTAAGTGGCGCCGCCCTAGTGGCAGAAAAAGTCGTGGATGCCCTCATTTTCATGTCAGTAACATAAACCGCAATCATGCATATAAACAGTTAGCCATAACGCATGTGGCCGTTGTCGTGCAAAAAGACCTAGTATAATTGAGGATGACGAATCGACAGCGTGGTGGCTAAGGATATGACTTATGTTTTGCGGCGGCATACACCAATCCCGCACGGATCAAGTGTTTGTATGGCCTACAAATAATTGTTCTGGGTCTTGTTGTTTAGTGTGCCGAGTTTGGCCTCGTTTTGATAGTTATGATGCGACCTTATCTCCGGACTTGAAAGAGTGATCTGAAAGTGTACTTCGATGACTGCTACTGGAAATCCTCGACAAGTATTAGATGTGCCGAGTTTGGGCTCGTTTTGTTAATTATGAATAGAACTTACCTCCGAACTTGACGGAGTGACTTGAACTTGTGCAATTTATGTATGTAAAACGCCTTCCGTGAACGCTTAACCGTGTAGTGACGATATAAGAATATCCACTACCACATATCGTCCCGTGGGTGTCGTAAGCGGCAACGGAGGGTAACGAACCAGGAAATGGGAAGCAGCGCCTTCCTAAAACAACTAGAAAACAAGAAACTGCGGTTGTCAGCCCTCCTGCCAAGCGTGGCAACTATGGTAAGTATCCCCTTTATGAGACAATCTTTAGGGAGGCCTGTGTTCAGCAGTGACGATTCGCACCATAGATGCTACTGACCGACACTGACCTGGGTATTTTACGCCTGCCGTAAATGATATGTAACTATTGGAAACCATAATATTAAAACATTTCAAGCCAACAAAGAAAGATGGACGGAGCGCTGCGTTCATTTCATGTCACGCCGATGCCATGTTCACCTTCATGATGTGAACTCACGCACACATCTTTCTTCCTTTAACAGTCCATAAAAGTTTACTGGACGCACTCATATGCATATGTATAATGTATATACTCTCCTACTGCCTCGTTTGTGAAGTATAGAATATAATAGAATTGTTTTTATTCAATTCAAATTTCAATAGATTACGAGAATACTTCATGAAAGTCATTTTTGGGTTTCTTGTTGGTCCTGGGAAGAACCAACAAGAAACCCAGCGGGACTTTTTTTTAATAAAATTAATTTACAATATTTTATTTTATACAATTGGTAAGAAGACATTAGAAACAGCATGGTAGCGATCACCTAATTCTCAGAGGTTATTAACAATCATGTATTCTTTAGTAGTATAATAACTCACACAATAATTGCTTAATAATTTTTTTTATAATTTTGGTTCGCGGTGTTTCACCTCCATGCCCCGGAAATCAAATAAAGCCGTTGGTTCTGCGCCTGTTTTCTCTCTGGTCCTGACAGATTGCCGTACCATCGGACTATGAGAGTGAGGAAATAGAGAGTGCCTGTTTGCGCATACACTCTTGTACTTTAATTCTGTCCTGCACAGATGGTTTGTGTCACCGCCGTGACCGAAATTCAGTCCGAAGGATATTATAATTATTATACACCTTAAACCTTATTGTAGGCTGCAAATGATTTTAGATGCATTTGTTTATGTTATTACGTGTTCTTACTATATGTTGAGCACAGTTATGGGTCGATTTCGGCATCACTTAGAATGTGCAATGCTCCGTTTATCTTCCTATGTTTGTCTCAGATTAAAAATATTAAAAATACATCTAAGAGAAACAACTTCTGAACGGAATTTTCCAACCGCACATTTATTTAACAGTAACAAAATAACAAACAGTCAGCAAAAACACGAAACTTAATATCTTGAGTAACAGATGCGCGAATATTACAGAGCATTCGCTCTCACCATAGCATATGTGGCAGACCAGCCATTCCAAATCGGGTGTGTCGGTTATTTGTACCAGGAGTTCATCAGCGTGCAAGAATACATATTGTTCTATTATATTCCAAACGTGTACAAGGGAATATTCTAAAACTACTAGGGAAACAGCTATCTGGAATGTGAACTTGTATTATTTAACTTGTTTTCTTTAAAAGCCTATAAAAGTCCACTGCTGGGACATGGGCCTCTTCCATTGTAGGCAAGATTTTTTTTTATTTTTTTTTTATTATTATTAGCCAGTGCTAGACTATTATCCCACCGGATGGTAAGTGGTGATGCAGCTTAAGATGGTAAAGCGCACTGACTTAGCTTTACAAAAGCCTATTCACGCTTGCCTCGAAGACACTCACATTATAATCGGATGGAAAGACAGATCATCATCGTCACCATCATTACAGCCCTTTAAAAGACCAATGCTGAACATAGATCTCCCCCAAGGGCCATACAAATACTTGTACCGTGCGGGATTCGAACCCGCGACCCTTAGTTCCGCTACTCATTGCTAAGCCACTGCGCCAAGAAGTCGTCTCTAAATGTTATACCTCAGACATGCAGTTTACTCACGTTGTCCTTCCCACCTGAGCACGTGGTAAATCATCAAAATTGCTATCAGCAATTTTGGTGCCGGTAGGAATTGAACCTGGATTGTTCACATACTGTGAAATTATAGAGCCGTGGCAGCTCAGATGGTTAGCGCTCGCTGTAAGTTTCACAGTACGCGAGCAACCCGGGTTCGATCCCCGCCGGCACCAATGAAATTGTTAATTGCAATTGTAAGTGCTGATTTACCACGTGCTCGGCGGTGAAGGTAAACATCGTGAGGAAACCTGCATGTCTGATAAATAAGGAAAAAAAATATTTCGAAAACATGTGAAGTTCGCCAACACGCATTGGGGTAGCGCGGCGGACATTTCCTTGCCCTAAAACCCTCTCAGAAATGAGAGGAGGCCTGTGCCCAGCAGTGGGACGTATATAGGCTGTAACTTTACTTTTTTTGTGAAATTATAGCGAGTGCTTAGCTCCCTTTAAAATGCTCCTCGGGCAAGGATGGGTTATGTCGGACTTCCACTGACTAAAACCTCGTGGTGTTCCACATTTGCCGCATATTGGCAGAACCACGGGAACGCTTTCGCACACATCTGCGACCCTACCAGCGCCGGCCGCCCCAGGGCAGCCCCTCCTTAGAAGAGGACTTCTCCTCCCAGGTAAGGTGCACCAGGAAGCTGGATTTATGATGATTACCATATAATATTTACCTCGAATAAGAAGCATGCTGACGTATATCTTGCCCAAAGGAACTTTGGTAGAATAGGCACTTCTCGAAGTAGGAGACACACGCTTAGAATGTACACTAAAGGAGTCGAAAAATTTTTACCTTCAAGGATGGACGCTGTAAGAATAAAATAAGGGTGTAACGGGATATATTGGGAAATACTGGTTTAATAGCTCGGTAGGAAGTGCAGTGACTAAATATTTAACAACGGAAGTGCAAGACCGCGGGTTCGTATCCCATCGTTACAGCCTACTAAAGTTCAATGTTGAACATAGGTGTCCCCCACAGATTGGGATTTTTCCACAGTTGCCATGCTTGGCAAGCGGGTTGGTAACTGCAGTTTTGTAATTTTAGTCGTTATTAAGAAGACGCTGCTGCTCATCTTCTTATTAGTTTCCATCTGTCACCACTTACGACACCCACGGTATGATATTGGGTAGTGGATATTCTTACACCGCCACTACACGGTTAGTATCCCACACCAAACAGGAATTTTGTGTGGCCTACCTTCAAATATTTAATCCGACTCTGTATGTTTGTCCAAGTACAATTTATGTACGTAAAATGCTTCCACGATACATGAGAAAATCCTAGGCGATATATTTAAATAAAAAATAACGTTTAAGTAACTAAAGTAAAGCCACATTGCCGCTTTGTTATGGTTGTATCACGCTCCCGCGGAACACCATCGTGAAATAGCAGCTTAATGCTGCAGCTGTGTTTGGTATGGTGCGTGTGCAAAACCGGAGACCCTATTTACTAGTAACGAGGCATTCCATCTTAGTCCTCAGGGGTGACAACGATTACTATATTTTGATTCTTAATCGAGGATAGATGTAAATGTCTATGGGCCACAGCATCAACTTACCATCAGGTGGACTGTGTACTCGCGTGTCAACCAAAATTATAAAATAATAAAAAATTTAAAAATTGCATAAAAAAATAAACTTTGAAGGGTTTGCGTCCATTATAGTTACTATAACGGACGTAAATAATTAATTTACGCTTGACTCGACTCCACTCCTTCTTGACTATGAATATTATATTGTATTTAATATATTATATTGTATTTAATATGCACACGTATGTGAAACAAACGGTTCTTAATGCATGTTGCAAATGAGTGAAATAATTTGCTAGCGTCAGTCTTATTATCCGATTAAAACGTAGGTGTTGTCAAGGCAATTACTCTTGCCTTGATAAACTTGTTGTTAATATTAGCTAGTACATTATCATATAGAGCTACATTGAGCACAGACTATTTATGCATACAGGTATGTGTTGATAAATAAACATGTATTATTTTAATTATCAATACTGTTTTTCACAAGTCCACTGCTAAAGACAGGCCTCTCCTAAGGAATATCTTCGAACACGGTCCTGATCCACCTGCCACCATTAACTTAAAAAGAAATAAAAAAACATGTACATAATATAACTATCATGGTAGTTTACGAAACTTACTTTTGCTTAGAAAAGTTACATTATTAATCAACAATGATAAAGCCAAAATTATTGCGGACGTGTTTGTCATCTCATTTTAAAGTTGAGAGCGTCTATATTTAAGAAATTAATAAACTACGAAACTGTAACATTTATTTAAAACCATCCTAAATTAATTTCCGATGGAAATTGAAATATTGTAACTGACATGTGAAATTTAATCATAATAATATGACAAAGGCAACAACTATTCAGCCACAACTGTCAAAAAAAGTACAAGCGAAAAGCGGCCACTGACCACACGTAGTGATATGCTCTTTGCTGACTACCTACAAAGAGAATATAATCACTACGTTTAACTACCTACGTTAATTAAACTCTGTCAAATTTAGCTTGATAATTTTGACAGCTCACGCCTATGAAGTTGCGTAGTTTTTTAGATAAACTGTCATACAGATATTGTTGTACTTGGATGGGTACCGCCCACTTACGATAGTAATATGCCACGATAAACTATGCCATGCCATAACGAACAACCACAGGCTATCAAAAATCAGTTTTGAAATAAATTAAAAAATATAAATATCACGTAAATATGTATTGGAATTGGCTCTTTATTAGCAAAATATGTTCTTTTCACAGTACTGATTGCGTGTCAGCCCTATATTGTCAGCTGTTATTCTGAAAAAAAATATATGGAAATCAAAAATTGACTCCAAGATTGTGGCGTGTTGCCACAATCTTGGAGTCAATTTTTTGTACAGCCTGTCATCCTTCTGTAAGTCAGCCATTTTGTAATCAGAACTCGTGCGTTCTGACGCCGCACCGTTAGTGCTTTGTATACGCTTTCGTTCAGTTTTTATTATTTTCTGCTATCTATTGTTTTTGTTGAGTTTTTCGTTAAGTTTATGTTATTTTTGGTTACACAATTCCGAAAAGAACGAAAAAGACTGTTACTTTTTGAATAGCGAATGTCGCGTATTTGTGGTTCGCTTGCAAGATTATTTTGAACGTGAGTGTCAAAATGGCCAACCGTTGTTGCCTGTAACCTAAGTTGGCAACAGAGTTGCGGATGCTCTTGGCATCGGTCGTACGACGGCGTCTCGTATAACGCAAGAAAAGTATGGCAAGCCATCATCAACTCAAGTGATAGAGGAAAACACGGAAAAAAAATCGTCGACGCCGAATAAGAAAAGAAGGAGAGTTTCGAGTAACACTGCAATTGATGACTTTGATGCCGCCGCAATACGCAACCATGTATACGCGTATTATAGACGTGCTGAATATCCAACACTAAGAAAATTAATAGTGTCCCTTAAAGACTTAAAGACCCTTAAAGAATTTATTTAAAGGCAGTTTGCAGTTATTATTATTTTTTTATAGAATAAGGGTGACAAACGAGCATACAGTCCACCTGATGGTAAGTGGTTGCTGTGGCACATAGACATCTACATCTATCTTCGTTTGCGAATTTAAATGCAGATGCGTTGTCAGCCGTGAGGACTAAGATAGAATGCCTCTTTTCCAGTAAAAAGGGTCTCCGGTTCTCTACACTCACCATACGAAACACAGCAGCATTAAGCTGCTATTTTACGCTGGTATTCTGTGAGAGCGTGGTCCTTCCCCGGTCGAGCCGACCCATTCGTGCTACAACTATACTATTAATATAGCTGCAGCATGGCTCTACCACGTAAATAAAAGTTATTGGCCACCATACTACACAAAATTGGCTTCGCTTATAAAAAATGCGATAAAATACTTATTTAAATATTAAAGCGCACAGATATTGCCTTGGCACGGGTGGACTTTTTGAGAAAAGCCAAACATATTTCAAATTGGGATAAAGTCGTATTTCTGGACGAGACGTAGCTTAATGCGAACCACACTGTACCAAAAGCGTGGACTGATGACACGGCACAATCAATCACCAAAGTGCCCGAAGCAAAGGACAACGCCTGATAATTGCGCACGCAGGGACGGCAAACGGTTTCGTACCCAATTGTTTGTTGGCTTTCAAATCAACAAAAACAACAGAATATCATGAGGAGATGAATTTTGAAAAGTTCAAAGAGTGGTTTTTAAAATAACTGGGAAATCTTCATGAATTACATATGATTATTATAGATAATGCGCCGTACCATTCCTCACAAAAGGACAAAGCTCCAACACCCAGCAGCAGAAAACTGGAGCTTATATCTTGGCTGAAGAGCAAAGGCATTGAAGCCAATGAAAATATGTTGAAACAAGAATTGGTCCGATTAGTGAAAGAAAACAAACCCAGAAAGCAACCTACATTTTGGATGAAATCGGTGAACAACATGGCCATATGGTGGTTAGATTGCAACCATATCATTGCCATTACAATGCCATCGAACGGATTTGGGCTCATGTCAAAGGTTTTTTTTTTTCATTATACATACCTAGTACCTACGTTTACCACATACTCGTATATAGGTTAGGGTGTCCCAAAAAAATCAAAGTCGTTCTTTTTAACGCATACCTTTTTTACTTTTAAGTCAAAACAATTATAAATAAAATTTTAAGAAGGTCTAATGGACAAGTTCTAGCAGTTTTATTTTACAATATCCGTAAAGTGAATTGAACTGTCAATGAAAGCGCGAATCTCACTATTCGCGCGTGTATTATCTATTGGGAAAAGGCGCGTATTCCTACTAAATCTTTGCCTAATTGTTAGAAAAAACTTGTAAACTTATATCAAGTTTGGAGAGACTTGCATTTTGCACAAAAGACACAAGACGTATTTAAGCAACGCTGTCAAGACTTTGTCAACAATTTAGATAATTTGTTTGACATTGCACACGCCAATGCGCTTCAATTAATAAAAATAAATGAGGATAGAATCTTTTTACAGCGTCAAAGAGAACCAGGCTGACCTGGTCACTTAGCAGGAGTGGATAAAAAATTGACTGATAGAGAGGAAATAGCGCTCCTCAGAACTATCGAAGAAGAAAAACGACGTGCTAAATATTTGTCTGAGCCGACTCCTTCGACATCATCTTATGTACCGTTACAAGACGACTCATCATCTGAATCTAATGAAAACTTAGATTTACAAAAGGACGTACCGAAGCTTGTCGAGAACATGCAACCCAGCAGAACACCTCTGCGGAGAGATTTTATTACTCCAAAATTAGTAGCAGCGCTAGATAAGTGTCAAATGAGTATGAGAGATTCTGTGTTTATTCTTGAAGCAACTATTGAAGCACTTGGATATAATATTGATGAATTTCCGATAAGTAAGTCTTCCATCCAAAGAATTCACACAGAAAAACGGAAAGAACGCGCTGAAGCCATAAAAATAGATTTCCAAAATAAGGTACCGGAAGTTGTGACTGGGACGGCAAGCTATTGCCTGCTTTAAATGCTCGAAAATCAAAAGAAGAACATCTTCCTATAGTTATTTCTTATGAAAACAAAGAACAACTTATTGCTGTACCAAGACTAGAAAGTTCTACAGGAAGTGAACAAGCACAGGCAGTTTGGAACGTGATTATAGACTGGAATTTAGAAGATAAAGTGCAAATTCTGTGCTGTGATACTACTGCTTCAAATACAGGTCGTATAAACGGTGCCTGTGTGCTTCTTGAACAAAAACTGAACAGAGAAATGCTTTATTTTCGCTTGTCGACATCACGTGTATGAATTGGTCTTAAAAGGGGTATGTACAAGCCTTGATATTCCGCTCTTTAAAAAGTTCCAAGAAAACTGTAAAAGTATTAATGCTGATAAAATACAGAACTATAGAGAAAAACTTACACAGCACCTGACTGACTCCGAAATTGACAACTTGCTAGAGTTTTACCAAACTGAACTGACAAAAGGAAAGTCAGAGATGATTATCGAGAGTTAATAGAGCTTTCTGTGATATTTTTAGGTGGAGATATCGAGAAAAAAATTAAAATCCGACCTCCAGGTGCCATGCACCAAGTTCGATGTATGCCGAGAGCGATTTATTCCCTGAAAATATCGTTACTTAGTGCTCAATTCAAGATCACAAGCAAAGACAAGGCAGCAATGATTGACGTTTGCTTGTTCATCGTAATATCCTACGTTTAACCATGGCTTCAATGCACTTCAGTAATAAAATCATCTTAACAAGATTTGTGCTTTTTGAAATCAATGAAGTCTTACGAGAAAATTGATAAATCGATCTCAAAAGCAGCCTTGCAGAAGACTACTCAGAATTTGTGGTATTTAACTGACGAAGTTTCTATATTATCACTGTTTGATAATAATGTGGACCAAGAATCTAAAGTTCAATCAATCAATCAATCTTTATTTGCCAACCAAGTGTACATAAATGGTCTTATAATATTTATAATAACAATTTGTCTCAACTTAGTAGCCTTTTTGAGGCATTGCAAATTTGCGAAAGGTAGATAAGTTATTAAATACAAACATTATAGAGTAATTAGATTAATGAATTAATAATATAGTCTAATCATTTAACAGTATTAAATCGTGCAAAATATAAAGGCATTTATGACATTTTATATTTTTTGCGTATCAAAACCGCTTTTTCCTTTTTTTAATGTATTTTTGTTGACTTAATGTTAGGTATATTAGTTTTGTTATTTGTGTAAAAGATATGTAATTTGTTATTCGTGTTTTGCTTCAATGTATTCTTTGACTGAGTAGAAACATTTTTTTATTAAGAATGATTTTAGTTTTTTAATGAAAATTTTAATCTTATTTTCAGTTTTTATGTGGATAGGTAATTTATTGTATTTTTTTATAGCCATGTAGTAGGGACTCTGGTTTAGCATTTTAATTCTTGATGTTGGTAGGTATAGTCTGTCTATGTGGCGTGTGTTTAAACTGTAATTGTCTTTTACTTTTGTGAAGTGATTTATGTTCTTGAATACAAATAATCAAAATATGCCAAATATGTATAATGATGGTAGTGTGAGGATGTTATTTGTAATGAAATAGGGTCTACAACTGTCAAGATTTTCAATTTGGTCGATGATTCTAATACATTTCTTTTGCAGTATAAATAGATCCTGAAAGTGTACACTATTTCCCCACAACATAATGCCGTATCTTAACCAGGAGTATGCATATGCGTAGTATGCTGACAGTGCGGTTTTTTCGTTTGTGCTGCATTTAAGTTGGAATTGGATTCTCGAGTGGCAGCCTCGTACCGGCAGGCGAAGTGTAGGGCGTCCCCCCACTAGATGGAGTGACGACCTGGTAAGACATGCAGGAAGTCAATGGATGCAGGTGGCTCGGGACCGTGCTTTGTGGCATTCCGTGGGGGAGGCCTATGTTGAGCAGTGGACTTGTGAAGGGCTGTAATGATGATGAGAGCGTATGTGAATCGAGATAGTGTTTTTTAATATGTTCAATGTGTGGTTTCCAGTTGATGTGCGTGTCTATAGTTATACCAAGTAATTTGAATGTATCTACGGTTTCTAGATGTGTGTTGTTGTATGTTGTGTCGATGTTTATGGGGGTGTTTTTGTATGTTCTAAATTGGATGGTTTTTGTTTTGTTATAGTTAATTTCTAAGTTATGGTCGTTGAGCCAGTGATTTACTGTGTCTAGAGATTCCCGAAGTATTTGTGTTGGGTTTTTGGTTTTGTCATAAGTAATCAATATTGATATATCATCAGCGAATAAGACGGGCAATGTTTGTTCCTTATTTAGTACCTTTGCCAAGTCGTAAATGTATATCAGAAATAGCACACAACCTAACACGCTGCCCTGTGGAATTTAACATTTTATGCTCCTTTTCTCAGATCTCACTATTTTAACATCATTTGTGTTGGAGTCGAAATGGTCAATTTGCACTATTTGTGATCTATTTTCCAAATATGATTTAAACCATGTGTGTTAAAATGGTTCAAAATTTAACCAAAGAGGAATAAATAACTCATGGAAAACGATACATCCCATCGAAAGAAGAACTTTGCGGTTCATTGTATGGTATGTTTATTAAAGAACATTGGCATTAATAGTAAAATAAATTTTTACTTTCGTTCCCTGTGAAAGTATATTTTTTTAACACTCTTATCTTATTTTGTTTCTGCCATATATACGAAGTAAACCAATGCTCAGATCTCAGATGGCACAAAAATGACATCTTATAAATAAATGGCACCAACTTTACGTAAAACTTGAAAACAACTTAATCTAACATCCTAGCACCGATTTATAAATCAAAATCTTTTTTTTAAGACTACCACAGGAGTATATACTCGTATATAGGTTTCTCCAACTATAGGAAGAAACAGCAACCACACGACCACGCTCTCACAGAAGACCAGCGTAAAATAGCTTTATGAGTTTGTCCATATGTGGATTCATAAATACTGGCGTTCATATTATTTACACGTTTTAATACGTGGTAGAGCCATGCTGCAGCTATATTAGTAGTATATTTGTAGCACGAATGGGTCGGCTCGATGGGGGTAGGACCACGCTCTCACAGAAGACCAACGTAAAATAACCGCTTTATGCTGTTTTATTTTGTATGGCTAGTGAAGAAAACAGGAGAACCTTTATAATGGTAACGAAACATTCCATTATAGCACTCAGGGCTGATGATGCTTCTATATTTTGATTCTTAATTGATGATGATTCATGATTAGATGTAGATGTCTTTCAGTATCCACTTAGCATCTAGTGGACTGCGTGCATAAATATCAATACAGCCTTTACAAGTCTTCTTTCTTCTTTATCTTCACCTTTGAAGAATTCGTGGGGATTTTTTTTAAATACACAATTAATTGTAGAAGGAACAGTTACATCTGTGTGGTGACATAATAACCATAAAATAAAAAGTCTGAATAGTTTTAACGCCCAATATAGATTACGTTTCAAAATCCACATGTGTTAATAAACATCAAATTTTATATATCGAACACTAGCTGGAAATATCGTTATAAATTTACAAGAGATATATTTTTTAATTAGGAATGATAATACATTAATTGGAGTTGAATGAAGTTGAACTTTCAAATAAATTTGTCGGTACGACACGCACGCCACCTACTTTAAGTTAATTGTACTATTCCTATAACCTCCGCGCAAGTGCAAGCAATAAGTTGATAAAGTTTTAGCGCAATTTGTTGAATGGTATAGCAGGGCATAAAATACAAACAAACAAACATTAATTTTTTATAACGAACATAAACAGCACAACACACAAGCATCCTTAGCCCTTCTCCTCGTTGAAGGCAAAGACTCTTAATATTTCTGCTTAGACTTGTTTCGTTTATGGGAGTGACTCCAGTATGAACTGGACCAGGAAGATAAATGGTCGCCCGGACTGTAGGGGACTTTTCGGTAAAGTGGGTCAGATCTTTGTAACACCTTTCAATCTACTGTTAAATGTAGGCCTGCTCCAAGGAATTATGAAAACCTTATTGGCATCCAACGCACTAAAACATTCAGTAGTTTTAGATCAATCCCAATAAATATTCAATTCTGTTTGGTAAAACATGCTAAACCACAATCACATATAAGAACACTATTCGGTATTTTAACGCAAAAGACCTCAAAAACCTATTCGAATTTACGATGCAAACGGTCGTTAAACGAAATCGTAAACATTTTATATCAAAGCTACTAAATCTTGTTACAAACGTTGCGATGATAAGGCTAAGAAAAAATGAAACTCCGATCAAAGAATCTCAAAGGATTTTCTAAAAACTATGTCAAGCTTCGTCTATTTTTGTTATTTATTAAAAACGTCATTAGTTTCGAAGTTATTGAACTGGACGGTGGATTGCTTAGACACGGTGGAAAGTCAATATTAAGAAACGATGTAAAAACTAAAAACCATCAAGTTTATTTTGATACGGACAATGACAGAAGAGGGTTAGACAGTGATGAAGAAATAAAGGCTCTGTTGGAGGAGAAATACAAGTTTAGAAACGACGAAACGTCTACTAGATATAGAATTACACATGACGATAGAGAGTTCTCAGGTGTGTTTTTTAAAAACCTTACCTTTTAGTATTACACGAGGATTTTCTCCTGTATCGTGGAGGCAGTTTACAAACATAAATTACACAAGGACAAATATCTGGATGTTGTTGATGAATAATTGTTCCGGATCTTTTTGAAATAAATCCGGAAATTTAAAAAAAGCAATTTTACATTCAGACCTTTTTGATACGACTTCAAATAGGAAGGAAGTTCTATAATCGACGCGTATATTTTTGAGCTTTTTTCACCAATTTCTCGAAAACGTTTAAAACTATTTAAAAGATTATTTTTAACCAATGACGAAAACAGAGAGTTGTTATAGGTTTGTAGTGTGTATCTGTGTCTTTCTGTGGCATCATAGCTCCTGAACAGATGAACCGATTTTGATTAAGGTTTTTTCGTTTGAAAGGTGTCTTGTTGCTTCGGGGGTTTTTTATTTTTTTATTTCAGTTATTTCATTCAATAGGTTATATTTAAAGGATGGTCCCTTATAAATTTAAAGAACGAATGACACATCTGCAAACCTGAATAATATGGAATGAGTTTTTTTAATATAAATATAAGACGACATTTTAGCTCTTATCTTGAACTTGTGATAATCTTTATTCCACCTAAAAGGCTAAAATATTAAAAATTTAACAAAAAGTAAAAACCAACTTCAAATTGCTAAATAAGAAGTTATTTATTTGCTACCCTTAGGGGTAGATTTTTTTCTGCAGATTTATAAGGGACCACCCTTGAAGTATAACCTATTTAATAAAAAAAGAATCATTAAAATCGGTTTTACAATCTGCGAAGATATCTCGTAACATACATACAAAAAAAACATACACTCGAATTAAGAACCTCCTCCTTTATGAAGTCGAATTAAAGTCGGGGCTTTAATTCTTCGGTAACTACCTATGTATTAGCAACGACTTCAGAAGCTATTATGTGATTTTTTTTGAAACCGGTTTTTCTTTTATCAATAAATTAAGTTATGTTAAAGTACGTGAAGGTAATATAGTCACCTTAAGCTTTGCCGCCCTATAAAACCGAAACTAGGAGGAGGACAAAGACCAAAACACAAAGTCGTATGCTATAACTAAGATATTAAGAAAAAATAGCAAACAAGCTTTGGCTATAATTAGGAACACTTAGAAAAATCAACTTAAAAAGAACTAACTACACTACACACTACTAAAGTTACAACCTATATACATCCCACTGCTGGGCACAGGCCTCCTCTCATTTCTGAGAGGGTTATAGGGCAAGGAAAGGTCCGCCGCGCTGCCTCAATGCGTGTTGGCGAACTTCACATATCTCAATTTTTTTTTTCTCTTACTTCTCAGTCATGCAGGTTCCACCACCGAGCATGTGGTAAATCAGCATTTAAAATTGCAATTAACAATCTCATTGGTGCCGGCGGGAATCAAACCCGAGTTGCTCGCGTGTTGTAAAATGTACAGTGAGGGCTTAGCCCCTCAGCTACCACGGCTCCACACTACTATAATCGACTAAAATATTTACTATAATGTCAACTCTTAAAATGGCGTCGATAAAGCAGCGCCAATTTGACCTTTTATTTAATGATTTCTTATATCATTAAAATTGGCCGGGAATTAATAAAAAAAATAAGTTATTAAACGCGATATAATCCGTAAAAGTAGTTTTATTCAATTGACCTTTTATTATTTGATTGACTGGTGAAGAGCTATCGTATGACAGAGCTATCTATGCAAACAAGGCTGTAATTTTTGAGTGACAAGAAAATGACCATATTAACTGGATGACCATTAATATATAAAAAAAATAATTTTACATACCCATTTGCCATGTGTTAGCGATAAACCATGTTGTATGTGATAGTTACAAAATAACGAAACTTACGATAGGATGCAACAAGGGAGGTTCGAGATATCTAATATTGCAAATGCACCAAAATGTCTACCAAGCGTGGTAATTATAGAATAATTGTAAAAAATAAGACAATTATGGCATTTGTACGAGGCGGCTCGACCGCGGAAGACAGACGGCCCCCATAGATTGCTTTATAGGGATATTGGCCATAGTTGCAACGTTTGGCAAGCGGGTTAGCAATCGCAGTTTTTTTATTGTTAGTCGTTTTTAGGAAGACGCTGCTGCCCATCACCTGATTTGTTTCCTTTTGTCCCCTCTTACGACACCCACGGGATGATATGGGGTAGTGGATATTTTGAATAAAAATATTTTGACTTGACTGCACTTGCTCACCTTAATCATGTTTGAATACAATATGATTTTGTCCTTATAGGGTTTTCAGAGTCACCGGACGACCAGCTGGCCTGGGCATTCCGTTCGTATGCCGTCCGAAGAATCGTCGGTGGCATGGAGACGAGCATCAACATGTATCCGTACAATGTCGCGATATCTAGAAATGGAAAGCACTGGTGTGGAGGAGCTGTCATCGATGAGCAGTGGGTCTTGACCGCTGGACACTGTCTGGATTCGTGAGCTATACCTTTTACTGAATGCTAAATTAACTTCCAGAAGTTTCTTTAGAAAGAAGTTTCAGAAATTTTAAAAGTATATTCCTTAGGCGCGACATGGGTGTAACTTAGATCTGTTTTTGAACGGAAGTAAGGCCTATAATAACGGAAGTAAAACCTATAGTCCATTCACGTAGTTTTCGCATTTATAAATTCAGCGACTGACTATATTATGTTGTATTTCGTGAGTATATGTTGTGTTATATATATATATAACACAACATACACATATACAATACACAACACACACATATATATATATATATATATATATATATCGCAACCAACTAGCTTAATTAGCCGTTCAATTAACAGCCTAGCCTTTTTACTAAACGGCGCCGTTCAACTAGCGGCGTTACAACATTTCAACTATCTTGTAATATCAGCGTCAGTAGGTCATAGTATATTTATATAAAATAGCACATAGGCATAATTAGGCATGAAATGTTGTATTAGACGCATTGGCTGAAACGCATGGGCTGAATATCATTCAGGCTGCAAGTTAAACGTAAAAAGGCTAGGCTGTTAATTAAACGGCTACTCAAGCTAGATGTCTGCGACATATACACATAAAATATACAATTACTACAGACGTAAAACGTCGGGGGAAAAGTTTCTTCGAATTTTATATACAAATTCGTGACATTTTTTTTCAGAGTTTAATTACATTTAATTATAATATACATGGTTATTTTTCAAAGAGTAGCCAAATTTTAAACTTAAGTTCAAATATATAAATAATGATACACCATTATTGAAGTTTTTGAAAATACGACTAAGTAAGGCTTCTACTTTTATTTGAAATCATCCCAAATTGAATGTGATTTATGGGCAACAACGTTTTTGCCTACCGATCGACCCTTACGAATGTGTGCGTGCGCAGTAAAATCGGTTAAAATAATCCATTACCACGCATTTGGAATTTAAAAGATATAAAGGGCAGAATTATTGAGACATGTTTAAATTAATTTTTCTTCACCATTTGCCTATATCACTTATTTTGAACCTTCTCTGCAAAATTGGCCGGTTATTGCAATATAATCCTGTATGTGTGCGATTTTGTTCAATAATTTGTTGCCATCTTGTAGGTGGTACATAATCCCATTGCTGTAGAAGTCTTAGGATTTTTGATCAAAGAAATGCAACAAATAGTTTTGACAGTCCTCTCTTGATGTTAACCTAACACTACCCAAATAATTCTGAAGAGACCGAAACAGGTGAAAATCTGACGCGGCAAGGTCAGAACTATATGGTGGATACATTAACACTTCCCAATCAAGCTCTCTCAATTTTTGCTGAGTGCCCAAAGATGTATGTGGTCTGGCGTTATCATGATGAAAGACCACTCCTTTTGTGTTGATCAATTCCGGCCGATTTTTCTAAGAGTAAGAGAGTAGAGATCCGAATCGATGGTTTTGGCCGGCGGTAAAAGCTCATAATAAAAGATGCCCTTCCAATCCCACCATACACACATCATCACATTATTGCGTGTTAATCCTAGATTCGCTACAGTCTGTGGAGCTTGACTACCCTTTGACCATCATCTCTTTCACACGTTCTTGTCGTACGTGATCCACTTTTCATCACTAGTGATCAATCTTTTGAAAAATGGTTCGGTTTCACTACGTTTCAATAGAGAATCGCAAATGAGTACACGATTCATTAAGTTTCTTTTAGTGAGCTCGTGTGGGTACTCAAATATCGAGCTTTTTTGTATAGCCAGACTTTTGAAATGGGTCAAAATTGTTTTGTGGTCAATCTTCAATTCCTCGGCTATGTCGTAATTACTAATATGCCGATCTTGCTCCACTTTTTCAAAAATGGTATCGACTTTATCCGTATGAGGGCGACCACAGCGAGCTGTAACTTTGACAATAAAATTCCCGGACTGAAAACGCTTGAAACATGTCCTATATGTATTGATATTAAAACTAGCGAGATACAAACAGTACAACCAAAGTGATTTTTCTTCAATTTTATACAAACAAAATACGAAGAAACTTTTTCCCCGACCTATTATATTATACTTAAATTCATTTATATTCTATTTTTATACAGTTCAATAGTAATAATTATTATTACAGTATTTATAAACATTTTATTAATAAGTAAAAATTATTATTAATTCAAATATAATAAAAAATAACAATGAAAATAAATACACATTATTAATACTTTTAAAAATAACTCAACCGCGGGTAAAGGTTACATTCACTATTTTTTTTCCTCGTACGATTACTTTGTGAAATCGTCTATCACCAGTAATTTTTCGGACTGTTACGGCTTGGGGACCTTTAAAAGCCTACTCCTTTTTGAGAGGCCAGCAACGCCTTCAATTCCTCTGGTTATGCAATTTCATATGCAGCAGTAGCACTTAACATCAGATGAGCCACATGCTCTTTTTTTTTATAGAATAAGGGTGACAAACGAGCACACAGTCCACCTGATGGTAAATGGTTGCTGTGGCACATAGACATCTACATTTATCTTCGTTTGCGAATTTAAATGCAGATGCGTTGTCAGCCGTGAGGACTAAGATAGAATGCCTCTTTTCCAGTAAAAAGGGTCTCCGATTCTCTACACTCACCATACGAAACACAGCAGCATTAAGCTGCTATTTTACGCTGGTATTCTGTGAGAGCGTGGTCCTTCCCCGGTCGAGCCGACCCATTCGTGCTACAACTATACTATTAATATAGCTGCAGCATGGCTCTACCACGTAAAGTTTGCTCCACAAAAAAAACTTAACTTATAACTAGATGGTGAGGTTTGTTTTCCTTCTTTTATATTAGAAAGGCAAACGAAGTATGAGCTCATTTAATAGCAAGGACCTAATCAAGAGGATATCCGCAGAAGAACAAGTAACTGACATAGCCCAGTGGATTCGTAAGATAAAGTGGCAATGGGCCGGCCATATATCTCGAAGAACCGACAATCAATGGGGAAGAATTTTCTGGATTAGCAGCCTCGGACTGGCAAGCGTAATGTTGGGCGAGTCCCTACAAAATGGAATGCAGATCTGATGAAACATTTAATTAGTCAATGAATGCAGATGGCTCAGGACCGTACTTTATGGCAATTTATGGGTGAGGCCTATGTTCAGCAGTGGATTTGTAATTGTAGTGATAGTGATAGTAAAGTAAATAGGATAGAAAAACAAGTGGTAAAATAAAAAATTTGTACAACCAACTTCAATATAAGTTATGAAGGATAACTTAAAAACTACTAGTCAAACCTTGATCAAATTTATATGGGACTACATAAGAAGCACCAGCTTTTAAATAAAATAATAATCGTTAAAATTGTTTCACGTAGAAAAAAGTTATGAGGTAACACACATAAAAAAGAAGAAAAAAATACAATCGAATTGAGTACCTCTTCCTTTTTGAAGTAGTTTAATAATCCTTCTGTGAGTTGAGTGAGTGTGAGCCCTTCTTCTTCTTTATCGGTCTGTAAAAATCCAGGGTTGGAATGGGCGTCTCCCGTTAAAGGGAGGACTTGCTTTAAACCATGCTTGTTAGGCGGATTGACGATCGATCGTTAGACCCGACAACGCACCTGCAATTCTCCTGATGTTGCAGTTATTTGTGGTTAAAACTTTCCATCAGCTGACCTGCATGCTCGTTTGCCCGCACTTCTATAAAAATAAAGATGTCTCGCACATTTAACACTTTGACTGTCCGATTTTCAGACACAATAGTAAGACAGTAGCAATTAATTATATGAAGGGGCAGCGAATGGGTTAAGGTTGCTCCGCGTCGCTGCTCGTTACCTGTCTGGACATTTTACTTGATCTAAGGTTATCCGCCGTCTATCAGAAGATACTTCCCATAGTCATCTCTTACGCATATCGTATGCCACCATGGAGTTTCTTAATTAGAAAGAAGAAAGAAAAAAAAGAAGTAAGAAAATTCATTAGCCCATATTCTAAAATAACCGAAACCAGTGATTTCATAGTTTAGTTGAAGTTCTTCCCTGTAAAAATCCCTCTTTTGAAACTGGTGGTAAATTTTGAACAAGTCAGAACTGAAACAAGAATTTGACCCTCGACTTTTTTCTTTTTATTACTAGTGCTTTCGATGGTGATAAGAAAAAACTTACACCCTACGTCGTGAGAGCGGGCAGTTCTTTCCATAATCGTGGTGGATACCAAGCCCGAATAAACAAGGTATAATATTTTTTGTAAAATCCCTAACTTGACAGGCTTTATAACCACGCTCATAAAAATAGTTGACATATTCTTTTTTTATATAGAATAAGGGTCACAAACGAACACACAGACCACCTGAACGTAAGGCCCATAGACATCTACATCTATCCACGATTAAGAATCAAAACGCAGATGCGTCGTCACACCTGAGGATTAAAATGGAATACCTCGTATCCAGTTAAAAGGCTCTCCAGTTCTTTTCACTCACCATGCGAAATACAGCAGCATTAAGCTTCTATGAGTATTCTATGAGACCGTGTTTCTTCCCTGGTTGAGGCAATACATTTTCAAGGTTTTACTATAAATAACTCAATAAAAATTACAGCCTATATTACGTCCCACTGCTGGGCACAGGCCTCCTCTCATTTCTGAGAGGGTTTTAGGGCAAGGAAATGTCCGCCGCGCTGCCCCAATGCGTGTTGGCGAACTTCACATGTCTTCGAAATATTTTTGTTTTGATTTGTCAGACATACAGGTTTCCTCACGATGTTTTCCTTCACCGCCGAGCACGTGGTAAATCAGCACTTAAAATTGCAATTAACAATCTCATTGGTGCCAATATAATTCATTATATTGAATTATAATTATTATAATTCAATATAATTCAATAACCTGATGCGTGATAATATACACTAGTATGTCTATCATTATTCTGTGTCTATTTCCTTCTATCTAAATTTAATTTCAGGTTTTCTTCTCGCCTGAATATAGCCCCGGCACTGCTGACTAAGAGGCGATTATAGGAAAGGCCAAAGAGGCGCTAAGGCCTCAAAATGTCGCCATTTTCCTACAAGATGGAAAGCAGTCAGCAGTCACCAATCCGGTTGCCGAGTGTGGTGGTTAAGGTAAATACTCATAGAAGAACAGAAAAAAAGTTAAAAGCCGGTTACAAACAGCTAAAAAGAATAAAGCAATTTCACATTCTGATGTCGGTGCTAAGATATAGTGTAGGAATTAAAGGAAGAATTAACTTTTTGAGAGGACTAACGAATATCACTATCTCATTACATAAACACTCACGCCTGTCACCCAGAGGGGTAGGCAGAGACTACTACGTACGGAATTCCGTTTGGCACGATCTTGACATACTTCTTTTGCCTCCTTTACATCCATATATCTACTCATACACGCTCGTCGGTTAAGGGTACTCCTAATCTGATCTTTTTTCAATATAACGCCAATTTGGTCGATAAACCTCCGTCTAGGGCGTCCCTTCCCGACTCTGCAGTTCACTTCTGCAACATAAATTTGCTTTGTCACTCTTTCCTCGTTCATTCTTTCTACGTAACCAAACCACCGAAGCATTCCTTTCTTTATCCTGGTCACAACGTCATCTTGCAAACCACACTTTTCTCTTATCACACTATTTCTCAGCCTGTCATTCAGATTCAGCCCTAGCATACTCCTTAATGCCCTTTTTTTTATTCTAATCTCATGCTTCTTCTGCCAGACCCAACTTTCACTACCATATATTAAAGTAGGGACTAACACAGCATTATGAATTGCCAAACGTACCTTTTTTGACACATTCTGACTCTTCACAATAGCGTGTAGAGCTACATTCACTCTATTTTCTGCGTTAACTCGTCGTTCTATATCCTTATCATATCTACCATCCCTGCTAAATAAACATCTCAAATATACAAACTCATCCACTTGCTCAATCAACTCCCCTTCTATTCTTATTTCACATAACGTTTTACTATCTTCTCTTTCAAAAACCATCACTTTCGTCTTACTTGCGTTCACTTTCATACCCCTTTCTTTTAATAACCAGTTCATTAAACTAACCATCATTTGCAACTTGGCCGCCGACGATGCAAATATGACTTGATCATCGGCGTACAAAAAGCATTTGACGGTTAACTCACCCATTCTCAACCCACATTCTTCAACTTTCAAAGTTTGCAAACAACTGTCCATAAATAGGTTAAACAGCCACGGGGAAGCTACACAGCCCTGTTTGACACCGTTTGGATGCCAAACCAGTCTGAGTAGACCCCGTTAATCCTGACACAAGCACTAGAGTCCCTATAAAGACACCTTAATGCCTGTATCAAACCAGCGCTCAAACCAAATGAGTTAAGTGTTTGCCATAACACATTCCTGTCCACTCTGTCATAAGCTTTTCCAAGTCCATGAACGCACAAAAAACTTTCTGGTTTTTGGCCAAAAACTTCTCCGCAATCATGCGCATGGAAAAGACTTCATCCGTACACCCCATCCCCTTTCTAAATCCAGCTTGCATATCCCAAATTTTTCCATCAGTTTCTTCCATAACTCTTTCAATTAACACCTTAGCATACAGTTTACCCACAATACTAAGCAAGCTGATATCACGGTAGTTTTTACAGTCCTGCTGTGACCCTTTTCCCTTATATATTGGAACTATAACGGCTTTGCACCAGTCTTCCGGTACCCGCTTCAGTTTCCAACATAAATTAAATAAGGTGTACAGCAGGCCTGCCACTCCCTCTCCAGCCCTTAGCATTTCGAGTGATACTCTATCATATCCGGCTGTCTTACCAGCTTTCATGCTTTTCATTGCTTTCATTATTTCATCTACACTTATCTCCCTGCCTCTCTCCACTTCTTTCGGAGTTTCTATTTCACTTAATTCAGACGACTCTTCACTCACAAACACGCTTTCAAAGTATTCCTTCCATCTTTTTAAATTCGAAACTTCATCATTCTCGTATCGTATAGCATTCATTCTAGGCTGTTTTGAATTTCCCCTGGCAGTTCTTACTAGTTTCCAGAACATTTTAATTTTTGCCTCGAAGTTATCAGATGTCCTTCTATCATTCTTATCCCTTCTTTCTTGCTTTTTCCTTTCAACAACTTCTTTTACTCTCTTATTTAAACGTCTAAAGTCTGCCTTTTTTCTTTCAATCTCATCATTCATAGCGCCAGAATTACCAGCTTTGGTTGCTAGTAAATCTAGCTCTCTTCTTTGCATCAACTTCCATCCGTACCTCATCATCCCACCACAACGTATTATTTTTCCTTTCATTCGTTCTCTTACTTACACCACATACTTCGGTGGCTGCATCCACCAAAACTTTCTTAACATTATTCCATACAGTCTTCAAGTCTAAATCACTCTTACAAAATTCATTCAAAACACTTATATTTTCCCTCAGTCTACATTTATACTTCTCTTTTACACCTTCATCTTGTAACCTCTCTATTCTTATACGCTGTAACGCAGTGGTAGACACAGATGTCTGATGCCGCCAACGCCTGAATAGACCACTTATATTTTCCCTCAGTCTACATTTATACTTCTCTTTCACACCTTCATCTTGTAACCTCTCTATTCTTATACGCTGTAACGCAGTGGTGATACAGATCTCCGATGCCGCCAACGCCTGAATAGACCATTAATTCGGCATAAAACCAAGTAATGATCCGTCCCTACGTTGGACCCCCGGTAAACCCTTGTATCTACCACTGCGCTCCTCATTCTTTCATCCAATATTATGAAATCTGTCATGCTTCTATCATCACCTCTTTCCCATGTATACATGTGAATCCTCTTATGGCGAAAGAAAGTGTTCGTCACAAAAATATTCTTTTCCACACATACGGTGAGGAGGTCTTCACCATTCTCATTTATACTTTCATCGCCAAACGTTCTTAATATCCTTTCATAACCAGACATCTTCACCCCAACCCTTCCATTAAAATCTACTAACATAATAATATTCTCATTTCCATTACATTTCAGCAACACCATCCTTACCATGTCCCAAAACTGCTCTCGGATATAAGTGGGCTTAGACATGTCTGGGGCGTACACCCCTATCAAAAATAACTTCTTTAAGCCCACTTTCATTCGTATTCATAGCAGCCTTGGGCTTACACATTCATACTCTTTCATACATTGGCTCATTCTTTCTGAAAGGATGACACCGACTCCCTGGCATGCCCGCTCGGTCTCGTCTACACCAGACCAGTAAGCGGTATACATGCCATGTGCAATGGCAACCTTTCCCTTTCGTTTCGTCTCATTTACACATAACACATCTATTCCTCTATTCTTCGCACCCCTGCCCCATTAAAGGGGCGCCGGGAACTCGGGGTCATTTCTTTTGCTTGCTGGCTCATGGTGCGAACTAAGTGGTGGTAGATTTTACGCCGCTACCATACGGCGAGGAGCCGAGTCTATCCTTTCGGCTTTGTCGCTCGTTTAGCACCACCCGGGGGACACGTGTAGGGTGGGCCTAGGGTTAGGTGGTCTAAGCCTACGGACGCGAGCGACTCATCACCCTCATCACTATCTCAATATCGCCTAAATAGTTACATTAAAACTTCATCCCATATTTTTCTATTCCTCTCCAAATTTATATGAGACCACCACCGAAGTATAACCCAATTAATTTAAAAAAATCAAAATCAATCCACAATTGACGGAGAAATCTGTGAACATAAATAAAAACATACAGTCTAACATAGAACCTCCTCCTTTTTTGAATTCTAGCCGACTAACGATTATAAGAAGGAAAAAGACCTACTAGTCATAAGTTAAGATTTTTTATGGAGGGGGCAAACGAGCATGCGGCTCATCTCATGTTAAGTGCTACTGCTGCATATGAACAATTGCATAAACAGAGGAAGAGTAGGTTTGTATGAAAAATTAAAATCCCTGACTAGAGAATGTGAAATTATTTGATTATCTTTAGTTTTACGAAGTGGGCTTTGACTTTTGTTAAAAGTTAAAAAAATTACCCTTTTGAGTGCACTAAGGAATACCACAATCTAAAAGCATTCTAAATATCTCCATTTAAAACTTCATTCCCTATTTTTTCACACTTAGGGATGGAATTTTTTTCCAAATTTATATGGGACTACGTCTGAAGTAAGGGGTGGGCCATTTATGATTTGGAATTTTAATCGGCTATAAAATAACTAGTGAATATTTTTTCAAAGTTATGAGTTTATTAGAAAAATTTAACCTTTCCATTTAGGAATGGAAGACCACCCATTCGATCAGTCCAATTTTTTAGTACATTTTCGATTGTTTGGGCCTCTATTTTGTCAAGGACAATTTCGATTTCATGTTTCAAGTCGTCAATCGTTTCTGGCTTGTTAGCGTAACACTTATCCTTAACGGCTCCCCACAAAAAAGTCCAACGGAGTCAAAACGCAGCTTCGAGGTGGCCAATTGACATCAGCATTTCGGCTGATTATGCGAGTTTCGAAAACAGTGCGCAAAAGATCGATTGTTACGTTGGCTGTGTGGCACGTTGCGCCGTCCTGTTGAAACCAAATGTCATCTATGTCATCCTCCTCAATTTTGGGCAAAAAAAAAATCACTTAGCATGGCGCGTTAGCGATCGCCATTCACTGTAACGGCGTTTCCTTGCTAATTTTCGAACAAAAATGGTCCAATAATGCCAACAGTCCAAAATCCGCACCAGACAGTCACTCGTTGCTGTGCCACAGATACGACAATTTAGGTCATTAACGTACCCTCCGAGGTGAAAATGAGCTTCATCTGAAAAGATGATTTTTCGGTAAAAATGCTCATCTTCGATCAAGCGGTCTTCGGCCCATTGAGCAAACCGAAAACACATTGGATGGTCATGCGGCTTCAGCTCTTGCACTAATTGAACTTGAAACGCATTCATACCGAGATCTTTATGCAAAATTCTTCTCAAAGAAGTGCGAAGAAATGTTCAATTCTTGAGAACGATGACGAGTTGATGTTAATGGTTGTTCACGTAGACTCTGAGCAACAGCAACGATGTTTTCGGTTGAGCGCACTGGACGAGTACGTACACGGGTTGTTTTATCCAATAACGATCCAGTTTCACGAACTCGCTTCACAAATTGATCCACAAACTGCGTTTTTGGTACATCCTTTTGGTCAAATTTTTTTCGTAAATTTCTTACAGTTTGAGTAGAAGACTCGCCAATTTGGAAATAAGTTTTTAATATTTCCCAAATATGTTCAAGCCAGAAGCGACTCATTTCATAAATGTCAAACATAAAACTAACTATCTGTCACATCGGAAATGTCATCAAACCTTCCAACCTCAAAATAACCTATAGTTCCAATTCCAAATGTTAGATGGCCCACTCTTTATAACATATTTAATAAAAAAAGAATCATCAAAAAACATACAATTGAATTTTTTGAATTTGCTATTTCTATACAAAGTCGATTAAAAAGAATTAAATAAGTTCTTACATATTTCCTGATCTTCAAAACTGAATGCGCCAGATACGTTTCCGATGTTCCCTCATTATCTTTTCCAGGAATCCGGTTACGGTAACATTCCGGACCGGCTTCGCTTCGTTCCCGTACCGGTTATGAAACTGGAAGACTGTCAGGATGCGTACAAATTCTACATAACACCGAGAATGCTATGCGCGGGGTACGCTACTGGTGGGAAGGACGCTTGTAACGTAATGTTCAATTTTAACATAATATCAATACTTAAAATAACTTCAACATAAATGACTTAGACTTTCAGCATTATAAAAAAACTCAATATACACTTTAGAATTTCTTCTATATCGCTTTTCATAGTTGAAGGGTGAGAAACGACACCTCATACTGCAGCCCATAGACATCTACATCTAGCCTCGATTAAGAAGTAAAAAGGGTATCCGGTTGTCTACATTCACCATAGGAAACACAGCAGTATTGAGCTGCTATTATACGCTAGTATAAATATGTATATGTATGGTATTCTGTGAGATAATTTATTGTTATAACGTTCAATAACAGCATGACTCTGGAGGCCCAGCAGTACGAGACGGCGTACTTATCGGTTTAGTGTCATTTGGAGGCAAACAGTGCGGTGACCCTCGCTCTCCAGGAGTCTACAGCCGTGTAGCAGAGGTCACAGACTGGGTGGAAGCAACAGTGACAGCCAATGAAGCCAGCAACGTTCCAGAACTAAGACCCAAGATATTCAAAGCCAGACAGAGGGAGAAAGAACTGCAGAAGTAAGATATAAAAAAGGTTCTCTTAATATGAAAATTATTTTGGTCTTTTTATTATAGTCTTAATCATGCTAGTGGTTTTTAGCCACAAAAATCTACGTGATACGTATTGGATTCCAATCGCAGCGTCAAACTTCGTGCACAAATACAAACTATGCTATGAATGCTAGGTGGTAGAACTTCTCATCCGCTTAAGAGTTCGTCTGGGTAGGTTTAAACCTTTCTTCTCTTACTCTGAGAAGCCTTTAATTTTCTATAGTCAACTCTTTCAACCTCCTGGGACAAAATTGACAATGTTCTCACACTACCACCATAATATAATAGATTGGCATCACATGGTTCAACGGAAATTGAAGACTAAAATAACAATGAATTACTTTCAGTAAATTTTATAGTAAATAAGAATATGATTCAATCACAGGCTATAAAGTCCACTGCTGAACATAGGCCTCCTAACAGTGGCGTAGCTATGCAACCAAAGGCCCCGGGGCATAAATGAATTTGGGGCCCTATTTGAACTAAACTAAATACTTTAAAGGTGCAAAACTACTTCATCATCAGCTCTTTATCGCCACTGCAGGGCGTAATAAAGCAAAGCTACTATGTAGTATATAATATTGAATCGACCTTCCTAATTTATACATACAAGTATAAAAGAGGATATCCTGAGTAACTGACTCATCTATCAACGCACAGCCCAAGCCGCTATACGTGGAAATCTGAAAATTGGATAGTAGGTGCCTTTTATAACGTAGGCATCCACTAAGAAAGGATTTAGGAAAATTCAACATCTAAAGGGATTAAAATACGGTGTTACAGTTCGTATGAAACTTTTTATTTTACGGGGCGATCGACTTGAAATATATATTAAATGGTAGAGCCACACACACTTCATATTATGTTTCTAGCACAAATGGGTCGGCTTGACCGGGGTCTCACCACCGCGACCGACCACGACGAGACCACGCTCTCACAGAATACCAGCGTAAAATAGTAGTTTAATGTTGCTGTGTTTCGTATGGTGAGTGTAGAGAACCGGAGACTCTTTTTATTAAAAACGAGGCATTCCATCTTAGTCCATCTTAGGTGAGAATGAATATAGAGGTGTATGGGCCACATCATCCACTTACAACCAGGACTATGTGCTCGTTTGTTACTCTTATTCTATAAGAAAAATCACATAATAGAAACAAACTCATTCAAGAAAAAAACTTACTCCTTTCTAAAAGGCTGGCAACGCACCTGCAATTACCCTGGTGTTGCAGTTGTTCATGGGCGGCGGTAGTCACTTACCATCAGGTGAGCCATATGCTCGTTTGCCCTTCTCTTATAAAAAATATATACTCAACACCCACAGATTCAAAGCCCAAGTGGAGGACAAAAAGAACAAAATCAAGGACTGGCTGCGTGAAACCCTTAGCTCACCCACGTTTCTGAAACTTGCGAAAAAAAAACTCAAAGAGGCTGGCTTAATTATGAGAAGGCGTTATAGAAGGACATACAGTACGAACGAAGTCATGGACGATAGAATGATGGATGACGCAAACCTTTCTAACCAGATAAACGAACGAATACTTGGTGATGATGAAGATAACGAAGCGGAGACCCTTCTCAGAATGATGGCCGTTCAAGAAATAATGGCGGATAGGAAAGAAGACGCTGTTTTATACGGAAATGGGAATGAGATGGCGAGAAGCGGCGATACGAGTGCCTTAATAGCTTTTATTACTTAAATAAAAGATGTTATGGATTTTAAAAAAATCCCGTTTTATAACACATCTTTGTCTATCCTCTTGTGCCCTCTGTAGACTAGTTCTGATGGATTATGAACCACGAGGTGTCATTAGATTTATCCTAATGCCAAAAGTGTCATTCAGGCTTCCAAAAGTTCAATGCTGAGCAAATCCTATCCTCGATTTAGAATCAAAATGCAGATGCGTTGCCACCCCTGAGGACTAAGATGGAACACCTCGTTTCCAGTACAAAGGATCTCCGGTTCTCCACACTCACCATACGATACACATCCGCATTGAGCTGCTATTTTGCGCTGTTATTCTGTGAGAGTGTGGTCCTTTCCTGGTCTAGCCGACTCATTCGGACTGCAAGCAAAATATAACTGCAGCATGGCTCTACCACGTTATTTCACTTGTTATCAGGAAGATACTGCTCCTGTTTCCCCCTGCTACCATCCATTACCATACCATACTGCTCCTCCTACCATCTCCTGTTACATTTCCCCCTATAACCACTTACGAAACCAACAAAATGATATGGGGTAGTAAATATTCTTATGCTGTCACTATGCAGCAAGGTGGCATACTCGTAATATGACACTGCTATGTTTATATTAAAGATAAAATTTTGCTGTTTGGATTGACTCTAAAAATTGTGTGCCTTACTATCACTGTGAAAAATAAATAACATCATCATCATCATTAAAGCCCTTCACAAGTCCACTGCTGAACATAGGCCTCCCCCAAGGAATGCCACAAAGCACGGTCCTTAGCCACCTGCATCCATCGACTTCCTGCATGTCTTACCAGGTCGTCCATCTAGTGGAGGATCGCCCTACACTTCGCCTACTGGTACGAGGCTACCACTCGAGAACCTTTTTTCTCCATCGGTTGTCGGTTCTTCGAGCTATATGGCCGGCCCTTTGCCACTTAAGCCCATTAATCCGTTGTGCTATGTCGGTCACTCTGGTTCTACTGCGGATATCCTCATTTCTAAGTTTATCACGCAGAGAAACCCCGAGCATAGCCCCCTCCATAGCTCGCTGAACGACCTTGAGCTTCCTCATACGGCCAGCAGTGAAGGACCACGTCTCAGATCCATAAGTCATCACTGGCAACACGCACTGGTTATACAATCTCGTTTTCATGTTTTGTGGTATACCTGACGAGAAGATGTGTCGTAATTTCCGAACGCTGCCCAGCCGTGTTGAATCCGTCGATTGACCTCTCGGTCGAAGTTAATATAAGAGCCTACAAATAGCAATTTACTATTAGTTAATAATCTATATATTATGAATATATATAATTATAAGCGAAATACCAGTGACTGACTTACTCATCACAAGATCTCTAAAACTATACACAAGATTGACTTGAAATTTAGTATAGTTACTCATTTCGCAAGGTACGCGCTCACTTAGAACGGATTTTACGATAGTCCCATCAAAAAAAATTAATAGGTTAAAATATAAAATATTATCTTTCGCCCAGCGAAGCGAGCGGGTATCAGCTAGTAAGGCGCTGTAAGTGATAATTGATAGTTGGTAGTATGACTACCAACTATCAATTATCACTTAGCGCCTGCAGTTTTTAAATAGCAAGGAATAAACGGTTTTTAAAATTGCATTTTTCTTTTATGAACATCATCATCGTCATCATTGCAGCCTATCAACATATGGCTATGTTACCTCTAATGTTATCTCATAGTGTTGCCTCATGGGGCTACGCTTGGCAAGCGGGTTGGCAACGTTGGTTTTTTATTTATTTGTTTTGTTATCACGAAAGTACTGCCCATCTCCTGCTTCTTTTCCTTCTGTCGCCTTTCACGACACACACGGTATGATGCAAAGTTTTGAATTCTCTTACGCCGCCGAATTACCTACATAGAGAGAATATAAAATTAAAATTATCATTATACATATTTTTTTTTAATAAAATTAATAATAAACGGTAACAGTTTACATGATGGTAAATGGTTACTGTAGCTAGTTGAGACCTACAAATAACTTTAAACAAAAAATGTTACAGCTTATACAGAAGTATTGTCACTCCTGAAGACTGAGATAAAATGTTTTATAGTCAAACAACAACACATAGCAGTAGCCGAGGATAAAATGCACTGATGTTTGGCGTATATCTTTCCGTCCGAATACAATCAGGGCGTTTTCAAGGCAAGAGTGAATAGGCTTTTGTTACGCTAAGACAGTGCGATTTACCACATCACCACTTACCACCAGGTGGGATTGTGGTCAAGCACTGGCTTATTTTATATCTTATTTTTATTTATTGGTCAGGTGTGTATTATTAATACAAAAATAACTCTTGAAAGTTAAATGTACAATAAAGTTAAAGTGTAAGAAAACATAAACAACACGCGTTTTTCATGAGCTGTGACTGTGACAATCCTAGGGATAATCAGATCAGAGAAATCGTAGAAAAGTCATAAAAAATTGTAGGTGTCATTGGTCTGCGAAATTACAGATTATTTGAGACGTCTGGAAGAGGGTAAAAACTACACTACAAAATTTCATTACAATTATATACACATATAAAAATATATATATTCAGATCAAGTTAATAGAAATATAATATGTATAAAAAAAAACTATTAAGGTACGTGAGGGTAATATGGTCACTTTAAGCTTTATCGCCCTATAAAACCAAAATTAGGAGGAGGACAGAGACAAAAACACAAAGTCGTATACTATAACTAATATATTAAGAAAAAAAATAGCAAACAAGCTTCGGCAATAATTAGAAACACTTCGAAAATCAACTTAAAAAGAACTAACTACACTACACAATACAAAAATCGACTAAAATATTTACTATAATAAGTATCAACTGTCAAAATGGCGTCGATAAAGCATCGCCTATTTGACCCTTTGTAATTTGATTGACTGATGAAGGGCTATCGTATCACAGAGCCTTCTATGCAAACAAGGCTGTAGTTTTTGAGTTATAAGAAAGTGACCATATTAACCGGATGACCATATTACCCTCACGTACTATACTATGTTAGTGGCGGTGTAAGAATATCCACTACCCCATATCGTCCCGAGGGTGTCGTAAGAGACGACAGAGGGAAAATGAAACAGGAGATGGGCGGCAGCACTTTGCTGATACAACTCAAAATAATAAAAATCTACGGTTGCCAACGCGCTTGCCAAGCAACTGTGGCAAAATCCCCCCATGAGGCAATCTATGAGGGAGGCCTATGTTTAGCAGTGGACTTTTATAGGTTGTAATGGATGAATGGATGGAACTATTACTATGTTAGTGGGTTATAAAGATGACATTAAAAACATTTTTATTAAATAATTATTTTGAAGACATATGAGATCCGCTAACCGCTAATACGTATTGGGGTTCCCGATGAACACTTTCTTGTCTTAAAACCCCCTCAGAAAAGAGAGGAGTTATAAAATTAATGTTTCGGTGTTTGTCCCGTATGTGTTCTTATATTATTCATCTGATTAGGATAAAATTTTGATGAATTATTGTGTTGCGGTCGGAAATATTTCAGACAAAAACTATAAAAATATTGTTCCATCATTAAGCGTATACATAAAAGCGACATCTAGTCACTAGTACCTAAAACATTACAACAAACTAAAGTGACAAGCTTGAATCCTCGATAAGATTTCTATATCAACAATGCTAGTAGCGACATCTAGTAACGATTATGTGGTTCTCTATGTATTTACTTTATATAGGTATGTATTTATTCAACAATGACACAGATAAATATTTTAAAAATTCATTATTTTATTATTTAACTATAATCATTATTAACCTAAGATAGGTACACATTTCAACAATACCAAAATTTTCTTCGAAATAGAGACATCTAGTGAAGAATAGCAAAATTACACAATACAACATATTTTAGCTCTTCCTAGATGTCGTTATATATAATACATAGACGTTCGTTAAAGAAATATTTTGTCTAAAAATCTCTATATATAATAATCAATTACTGTCCGTTAGTCTCGCTAAAACACAAAAACGGCTCGACGGATTTTGATGAAGTTTTTTTGTGTGTTTGAATGGGTCCCTAGATGGTTTAGATTCACATTGGACCTGGTAGGTAGCGCTGTTGTCGAGATCCAGAAATCACCCGTGCGAAGCTGGAGCGGATCATTAGTTATGTATAATTTTATAATAAATTTTCTTAAATTTAAATATTGTATCCGTAATTCAGGTCATCTAAATTCATCTTCAGTCAGCCACTAGTTATATCAGAGGCTTCTGTCGGATGCTAAATATACGAAATGAAATACAGGCCGAATTTTATGAAAACCACGAGCAAAGAATATATAATCACATCGTTTTAGCCACGGGTTAATATTCGATGCAATGCAAAATGATCTTTGGTATGTTGTACACATTAGGAAATATTATGTTCTATGTACGTACTTTATTATACATTAATGAATACAAACAACACAACTAGGTACTGTATTATGCAATCGCCACAAACATTTTAATTCCGAATTCGAATTATAATTCCCCCATAACATACGTGTACGTAATAATGAAATACCATAACTTTCTTGGAATTAATGCAAGTAATCAAAAATCTTCCCATTCTTTTAAATTTAATTATAACTTGAATAAATTGTTACTAGTAGTGGCGATGTAAGAACATCCACTACCCCATATCGTCCCGTGAGTGTGGTAAGCGTAGAGTCGTCCTATATCTTTCTAATAACAACTGAAACATTAAAAAAAAACTGCGGTTGTCAACCCGCCTGCCGAGTGTGGCAACTAAGCCCATTATCCGTGGCAAATAAGAAGCAATCTATGGGTGAGGCCTATGTTCAGCAGTGGACTAGTACTAACCAGGTGTTATGCCCGGTAAGAGCCGTTTGGATTGGTATCACTTTCTTAATCTATCTCTGCCGACACGTTCACCCACTTTATTTTAATTAACCGACTACAAAAAAAGGAGTAGGATTACAATTCGACTTTATGTTTTATTTGTACGTTACGCGATATCTTCATCAATTGTGAACCGATTCTAATGATTCCTTTTTAGGGTTTCGTACCCAAATGGTATCCAACGGGACCCTATTACTAAGCCTCGGCTGTCCGTCCGTCCGTCCGTCCGTCTGTCAGCGGGCTGTATCTCATGATTCTTAATAGGTAGACAGTTGAAATTTTCACAGAATGTGTAGTTCTGTGCCGCTGTAGCCTAACAACAAATAAAAACTAAAAATTAAAAGGGGCTCCCCTACTAGAAACGTGTATTACGATGATACGGAACCCTTCATGCGCGAGTCCGACTCGCACTTCGCCCGTTATTATTAAATAGCTTATACTTTAGACGTGGTCTCATATTAATTTGGAAAAAATACTCCAGTTATAAGAGCGCCAAAATAGCGGATGAAGATTTTAATGGAACTATTTAGAAGACATTGATTACGTAATAGAGCCACGCTGCAGATTTATTATGGTTGTAGCACGAATGGGTTGACTCGACCGGGGAAGGACCATGCTCTCACAGAATACAAGCATAAAATAGCAGCTTAACGCTGCGAAACCCAGCAGCGTTGTGAGTGGTATATGATGAGTGTAGAGAACCGGAGATCCTTTTTACTGGCAACGGGGCATTCCATCTCAGTCCTCAGGGGTGACAACGCATCTGCATTTTGATTCTTAATTTAGGATAAATATCTATACTTATCATTAGGTGGACTGTGTGCTCGTTTCTCATCCTTATTCTGTGTGCTACGACCATAAAAAAATTATAAGAGTTTTAAAAAAAATCCTAAGTGCTTCATTGAAATCCGAGTTTCAGTTTAAGTTTATACACACTTAAAGTCCTCAAGACCGAATTCGTCATGGCGGTTGTTTTAATGGAGACTATACCCACCTCCTACCTTCCCTTACTCTCATATTCCGATGGGATGATAATCCGACACAACCGGAGAGAAATCCGGTACAAAACCAACGGTTTTACGTGTTTTCGGTGGCACGGGGTTAGCACCGCCAACTTCCTGTCTCCGTGATGCTACTGAATATATCTTTACAGAAAAACCCAGTAAGCCGACACGGGATCTGAACCCGTTACCTCGTGAACGAAAGTCGCGCTTACGATCACCAGACCAACGAGGCAGTCAACAATGTACACTTATCTATCAAGCGGTGCCGATCCTCCCAGCAAACATTTAATCGCATTTTTTATCTTGGCAATATTTGCAACGCAAATGACCGACTTCCCGTTATCAATGCACGTACAGAAATAAAAATCACCGCGAGATCACTGCACGATAGCGGACCGTGCACTGACTGATAAAAAATGCATCATCAAACATGTTGAGGTCGACACACCGCAGTGTTTGTTCACGACGGTGCCGCTCCGTCAAGGTATAGTTTTACTACTGTCGTAAAATCCAATCACACCAAAAGCCTTTTTAAGTCCACTGCTAGTTTTAGGTGTACCTGTAAATTGAAATTTTTTTTTCAAAGTTTAATGACTGTTAATTATAACGTATATGTGCCATTTTTTTTTGGAGTTTATGGCCTGGTATCTAGACCTTTAGGCCAAGTCTTAGGTATTTTTATTCGGTTTATTATAATTTTCTTCATAGTACAATGCTTCACAATATGTTGATGCGTCACATTGTGCAGCCCTTGGGAGATTTTGACGGCAACTTGAGTCAGCAGACAGCTGACAGTTGGCAATGGTATCTCAAGGCGCCTAAGCAGATAAACACCATATCTTGAGAATCATATCACCATCAGAGCACTTGTATCACCGTTTCCCCTAATAGTTCACATGCGCAGACACTTAATACACAAAATCGCACCACTTTTACATATCAAAATCCACTTCAAACCATTATTCAAACAATAATACAGGAGCAGCAAACCGCCGCCGATCTCCCGCCAAAACTCCTACTCTCCTAAAAGTAAATTTTAAAAACATATGTGCCATTTTGTTCGACAACTTGTTGCTATCTTGTATGTAGTGACATAAATACTACCTACTAGATGGACGGAACGTAAATGACGTTGCTGTAGAAATCTTGGGATTTTTGATCAAAAAAATACCCTAAGAATTCTGAAGAAACCGAAACAGGAGAAAATCTGAGGGTGCAAGGTCAGGACTATATGGTGGATGCATTAAAACTTCCCAACCATGCTCTCTTAATTTTTTCTGAGTGGCCAAAGATGTGTGTGGTCTGGCGTTATCGTGATGAAAGACCACTCCTTTTCTGTTGATCAATTCCGGCCGTTTTTTCTCAATTTCTTGCTTGAATCTCATTAGTAGTTGGTAGCAGAGATCTGAATCGATAGTTTTGCCCGGCGGTAAAAGCTCATAATAAACGATGCTCTTCCAATCCTACCATACACACAGCATCACCTTATTGCGTGTTAATCCGGGTTTCGGAGCGTCTGTGGAGCTTGACTACCCTTTGATCTTTTTCGCACGTTCTTGTCGTAGGTGATGCATAATTTTACTTCTGGCGTAAACTCCCAACCATGGCAAAAGCCTTTTCAAGTCCACTGTTAGTTTTAGGTCTACCTGTGTAGTATTAAAAAGAAAACGATGAAAATATATAGAATAAAATGAAAACTCTTATAATTTAAAACATCGTTCTTCATACGTCAAAGCGATTTTTAATCTACTACAGATTAAAAATGAGATTCGTACGCCCGGAGAAGAAATGGCAAAAGAAACTCCACAGTTATCCTCCATTTTGTAAGTTTTAAAGGCCAATTATTTATTTATTTAACAATTTATGTACACACAAAGTAATGTTACAATGAAAAATAAAAAAAGATATTTTGTACAAAGGCACTGCTTATTTCATATTGAAATTTCTTCCAGCAGGCCTGATACTGGACACATTCAAAGAGAAGCGGATTTAGTGTACACTGTCATAATAAATTTTATAATATTAATATACTTAATATAAAGTAAAGATAATAAAAACATATATCCATACAAACATACATATACCTAAATACTATACTATATACATACATACATACATACACATATATATATATATATATATATATATATATATATATATATATATATATATATATATAATCAATACATATAGATACACGTATATATACAAGTCATACATTAGATCATGGGGACGACAAAGAAAGATAGTGCTCTTTAACTCGCCTTTTAAACACTGAAACTGTTTGAGCCTCACGAATTGCAGCAGGAAGAGAATTCCATAACCCAACTGCATGTGCTGTAAAAGAGTGAGAATAGAACTTAGTTCTAGAGGAAGGGAAATTTAGGAGGGTTTTTAAATGTGATCTGCAAACTGCATCGGGGGAATGCGCAAAGCGGAATCGATCACGTAGATACGATGGTGATGTTGGATTGTATAGTATGTTAAAGAGGAGGCATAGGATTGGGGTATTCCTGCGAAGTCGGATTGGGAGCCACTTGAGCTGTTTGCGATAGGAGGAGACGTGGTCATACTTTTTTAGCCCGAAAATATAACGAATACATAAGTTTTGCAAGCGCTCTAGTTTGTATAATTGCTCCTCAGTCGCATCCAAATAACAGACATCAGCATAATCAAGAATCGGGATAATATGTGTTTGGACAAGAGAAGTCTTCGTTGATAACGGCAGAAAACTTTGAAGGCATTTTAAGGAATGAAAAGTATAATTGATTTTCCTGCAAATTTCTGTGATATGTGCATTCCATGTCAACTTGCAATCCATGATGATGTCCAGATTCTTAACTTTATATTATATTCTATATCTATAGTTTATCAAAATAAAAAAGAATAGATCCGTAGATAGGCAAAGCATGTTCTTTAATAAAATTACACAAAAAAAACTTAATTTCCACATAGTAGCTTCAGAAGTTCTAAAATATAGTGTATAGAAGAATTAAGGCTCTAACTTCGGAAACTGTTCAGTGGAAATTTTTTATTCGTTTTAGTTTTGTGAAGACTACTTTAAATTTTTATTAAAATTAAAACGTTTGACCCATTTAAGTAGACTAAGGAATATCACAAGCACAACGTAACATCTAGAATGTTGTGTAAATAGTTAAATTAACTTCATTCCCTATTTTTTCACCATTGGGAATGGAATTTTTTCTCCAAATTTATTTTGGGACCAGCCATGAAGTCAGCGCCGGATTTAACTTATTGGTGCCCTAGTTTTTCATTGTATATTGGTTTCTTTGACTACCAATTTGCATAGTTATAAATAAAAACAAATGCAATATGAAATATGAGAAAAAACATTGCGAATATTGATAACGGATCGCAAAATTTTCAAAAAAAAATCGTATTAATTGTTTACAATTTTTAATTATGTTTCACAATAAATCAAATCTAAATGCATTTAGTGTATTTGTAATAGCGAGACATTAATTTCTATTTTGATTGACTACTAACGTGCATTTTTTTTTCGCAGTAAAACATATTTTTTATCCGAAATTTAATAACCGATCTAGTCTCTGAGGTGATGCCCTAGGCCAGCGCCTACCGTTACAGCCCATTAAAGTCCACTAATGAACATAGGATTCCCCGTAGATTGCATCGTAGGGGGAATATTTGCTATAGTTGCCACGCTTGGCAAGCGGGTTGGCAACCACAGTTTTTTTTTATTTTAAGCTGATGCTCCTCTCCTGGTTTGTTTCCCGTGGATTTGTATATGGTGTTTGTAGTGGATATTCTTACAACGTCACTACACGGTACTTACAAAATAAAAATTAGTAGGTAGAGCCATGCTGCAACTATATTATAGTTGTAGCACGAATGGGTCGGCTCGACCTGGGTAGGACCACGCTCTCACAGAATACCAGCGTAAAATAGCAGCTCAATGCTGCTGTGTCTCGTATGGTGAGTGTAGAGAACCGGAGACCCTTCTTACTGGAAAGGAGGCATTCCATCTTAGTCCTCAGGGGTGACAACGCATCTGCATTTTGATTCTTAATTGAGGATAAATGTAGATGTCTATGGGCCACAGTACCCACTTACCATCAGGTGGACTGTGTGCTCGTTTGTCACCCTATGCTATAAAAAAAAATTAGTTCTTGCTGAATAATTTTGTTTAAAATAAAACAAATACTGTACCATGACAGTTATGAACATACAGCTAATCTGCACATCCACATACATGCTAAGGATAGGGTTGCAAGCGCGTCAGGCGATCATGAGGTCCCGGGTTCGAATCCCGGGTCGAGCGAAAAATCAGTTACGTTTTTTTGGCTAAAAATTCTCAGTAGCAGCCTGAAGTCAGGAAGTTGGCGGTGTCTCACCCCCGTGCCTCGGAAAGCACGTAAAGTCGTTGGTCCTGCGCCTGATCTCTCTCCGGTCGTGTCGGTTTACCGTCCCATCGGACTGAGAGTGTGAGGGGGTATAGAGTGCACTTGTGCTTGCGCGTTTAGGCACAATAACTCTGCTCTGTGTAGATGGCTAGTCCGAATTATTTTACTCATTTTCTACCGACTTCAAAAAGGAGGAGGTACTCAATTCGACTGTAGGTATGTTCTTTTTTTTAATGTGTGTTACCTCATAACTTTGTTCTACGTGAACCGATTTCGATAATTTTATTTTCATGTAAAAGCTGGTGCTTCTTATGTGGTCCCATATAAATTTGATCAAGGTTTGCCTAATAGTTTTTGAGTTATCCTTAATAATATAATATAAAAATTTTGTACAACTGAATTCAATATATTATAGTGAAGTCGGTTGTACAAAATTTTTAATTTTAAATTATTAAATATAATAAAAATTAAAAACTGTAAAGAAAACTCCTGTTTTCTCAGTTATGGTAAAGCAGTGGAGCACCTAATGGTACTCCACACCATTAGGTGGTACTCCACTGCTTTACCACATCTGAGATGGAATTATAATTTTTATTGATTTACTAGGCCCTAGTAGTCCCTAGTGCCCTAGTACCTAGGGCAAAGCTCTTCATGAATGTAATGGACCTTTCCATGACTGATATAGCGGGCATCGGCACACGCTTGGGGTGTTATTACAACGGAGTATTAAACTTCATATCGGACAATGGCGTCGGAGTTATAAAAAACTCATGTTTTTTTAAATAATTTCCATGTATTATTATCATTAAGTTTATTTTTTTAATCTAAGTCTCAAATTGTAGAAAAGAAAAGATAACACACAGCCTATTTACGTTTCAATGTCGTATTATACAGGAATTTATACGTGGTAGGGCCACGCTGCAGCTATATTATGGTTGTAGCACGAATGGGTCGGCTCGACCGGGGAAGGACCACGCTCTCACAGAATACCAGCATAATATTTCGTATGGTGAGTGTAGAGAACGGGAGACCCTTTTTACTGGAAACGAGGCATTCCATCTCAGTCTTCAGGGCTGACAACGCATCTGCAATTTGTTTTTTAATTAGATAAATGTATATGGACCACAGCATCCACTTACTATAAGGTGGATTGTGTGCTCGTTTGCCACACTTATTTTATAAAAAAAAAATATATGTAAATCTGCACTTAAAATTGCAATTAACAATTGGTGTCAGCAGGGATCGAACCTGTGTTGCTTGAACCTGAAATTCAGGGCGTGTGCTTTTCCTGAGCTACCACAGCCTAACGCGATATTAGAGGAGACCGAACTCCGATACATTCTTTTACTTAAGAGTGTCTTAATACGAAACATTAAAAAAATTGAAATTTTGCAAATTACCAGTAAATTTACTCTTTACTTACTATACTATTACTTTTTTTTACTCAACGGGTTCAACCGGGTAGTGGCGGTGTAAGAATATCCACTACCCCATATCATCCCGTAGGTATAGTAAGAGGCAACAGAGGGAAACAAATTAGGAGATGGGCAGCAGCGTCTTCCTAATAACGAATAAAAATAAAAATAAACCGTTGTTGCCAACCCGCTTGGCAAACGTGGCAACTTTGGCAAATATTTCCCCCATGTATAATCTATGGGGAAGGCCTATGTTCAGCAGTAGACTTTAATAGGCTGTAACGGTATCGGTAACGGGTTCAAAATGTTTATCCAGGTCTATTTTCCATCTTAATGTACTAGGTATGGACTAGCCTTTATTTTTTTATAGGATAAGGGTGACAAACGACCACACAGTCCACCTGATGGTAAGTGGTTGCTGCGGCCCATAGACATCTACATCTATCCTAGATTACAAATCAAAATGCAGATGCGTTGTCACCCGTGAGGACTAAGATGGAATGCCTCATTTCCAGTAAAAAGCATCTCCGGTTCTCTACACTCACCATACGAAACACAGCAGCGTTAAGCTGCTATTTTACGCTGGTATCCTGTGAGAGCGTGGTCCTTCCCCGGTCGAGCCAACCCATTCGTGCTACAACTATACTACTAACATAGCTGCAGCATGGCTCTACCACGTAAAAACCCTTACTAGGTCTATTTTAGTCCCCTATGACTTTTTTTAACTACCTTTGTAACATAAAAACGTATTACGTTAAGCCGCATAGCCCTTGACACGCTATATATGGTAGAGCCATGCTGCAGCTATATTACAGTTGTGGCAAGAATGGGTCGGCTCGACTGGGGAAGGACCACGCTCTCACAGAATACCAGCGAGAAATATACGAAACACAGCAGCCTAACTTACTGCTGTGTTTCGTAAGGTGAGTTTTTTTATTGAAAACTAGCTGTTCACCGCGACTTCGCCCGCGTGTAATTTAGGTTTTTAATTTTTTTGAGCGGAACCCTAAATTTTTTTCTTAATTAAAAGTAGCCTAAGTTACTCCTTATAACATCAGCTATCTGTCAGTGAAAGTCCCATCAAAATCGGTGCATACGTTTCGGATATTAGCCGAAACAAACAGACAGACAGACAAAAATTTATAAAATTGTGTTTTTGTTATAAGTACCGTAATACTTTCATATGCATTTAGTGAAAAGCTGTTATTTTGACATTACAAACAGACACTTCAATTTTATTTATTTGTATAGATTTGTCATACCATTAGTCGGCAAGCGTGACAACGCATCTGCATTTTGGTTCTTAATAAATAATAATAGGTGTAAATGTCTATGGACACAGCATCCACTTACTATCAGGTGGACTGTGCGCTCATTTGTCACCCTTATTCTATAAAAAAGAAGCCTTGAGTGTTACGAGGCTTATATCTCATACGCACTTTTACTTTTATTCCAGCTCTACCTATACTCCTGTAGTCCAGCCGAACATATACATGGTGTTGTTTACTCACAACAATATACATGGGAAAGTTTCACAAAAAACTTTAAATAGCTCGCAAATAAATAAAAAATACTTAATACCAAAAATATTAGCTCGGTTAGAAACTTTACTTTAATCATAAATATAAAAACCGCCGTAAGTGGGCCACGATGACATAAACTTGTCGGGGAAGTGGACAGAGGCGGTTTGATTCTTCTCATTTTGCATGGCTTGCGTAAACCGGTGGTCATGCCTTACAATACAGCATGTAACTTTTTTGAAAAATAAATTAATATTAAGTCAATAGTAGCCGAACAACAATCTATGTCTAAATCGTATATTATATATTTATAAGATAAGTGTGACAAACGAGCACACAGTCCACCTGATGGTAAGTGGTTGCTGTGGCCCATAGACATCTACATCTATCTTCGTTTGCGAATTTAAATGCAGATGCGTTGTCAGCCGTGAGGACTAAGATAGAATGCCTCTTTTCCAGTAAAAAGGGTCTCCGGTTCTCTACACTCACCATACGAAACACAGCTGCATTAAGCTGCTATTTTACGCTGGTATTCTGTGAGAGCGTGGTCCTTCCCCGGTCGAGCCGACCCATTCGTGCTACAACTATACTACTAATATAGCTGCAGCATGGCTCTACCACGTAAAAACCCTTACTAGGTCTATTTTAGTCCCCTATGACTTTTTTTAACTACCTTTGTAACATAAAAACGTATTACGTTAAGCCGCATAGCCCTTGACACGCTATATATGGTAGAGCCATGCTGCAGCTATATTACAGTTGTGGCAAGAATGGGTAGGCTCGACTGGGGAAGGACCACGCTCTCACAGAATACCAGCGAGAAATATACGAAACACAGCAGCCTAACTTACTGCTGTGTTTCGTAAGGTGAGTTTTTTATTGAAAACTAGCTGTTCACCGCGACTTCGCCCGCGTGTAATTTAGGTTTTTAATTTTTTTGAGCGGAACCCTAAATTTTTTTCTTAATTAAAAGTAGCCTAAGTTACTCCTTATAACATCAGCTATCTGTCAGTGAAAGTCCCATCAAAATCGGTCCAGCCGTTTCGAAGATTAGCCGGAACAAACAGACAGACAGACAGACAAAAATTTATAAAATTGTGTTTTTGTTATAAGTACCGTAATACTTTCATATGCATTTAGTGAAAAGCTGTTATTTTGACATTACAAACAGACACTTCAATTTTATTTATTTGTATAGATTTGTCATACCATTAGTCGGCAAGCGTGACAACGCATCTGCATTTTGGTTCTTAATAAATAATAATAGGTGTAAATGTCTATGGACACAGCATCCACTTACTATCAGGTGGACTGTGCGCTCGTTTGTCACCCTTATTCTATAAAAAAGAAGCCTTGAGTGTTACGAGGCTTATATCTCATACGCACTTTTACTTTTATTCCAGCTCTACCTATACTCCTGTAGTCCAGCCGAACATATACATGGTGTTGTTTACACACAACAATATATATGGCAAAGTTTCACAAAAAACTTTAAATAGCTCGCAAATAAATAAAAAATACTTAATACCAAAAATATTAGCTCGGTTAGAAACTTTACTTCTTAATCATAAATATAAAAAACCGCCGTAAGTGGGCCACGATGACATAAACTTGTCGGGGAAGTGGACAGAGGCGGTTTGATTCTTCTCATTTTGCATGGCTTGCGTAAACCGGTGGTCATGCCTTACAATACAGCATGTAACTTTTTTGAAAAATAAATTAATATTAAGTCAATAGTAGCCGAACAACAATCTATGTCTAAATCGTATATTATATATTTATAAGATAAGGGTGACAAACGAGCACACAGTCCACCTGATGGTAAGTGGTTGCTGTGGCCCATAGACATCTACATCTATCTTCGTTTGCAAATTTAAATGCAGATGCGTTGTCAGCCGTGAGGACTAAGATAGAATACCTCTTTTCCAGTAAAAAGGGTCTCCTGTTCTCTACACTCACCATACGAAACACAGCAGCATTAAGCTGCTATTTTACGCTGGTATTCTGTGAGAGCGTGGTCCTTCCCCGGTCGAGCCGACCCATTCGTGCTACAACTATACTATTGATATAGCTGCATCATGGCTCTACCACGTAAAAATGGACTCTCTGAGCTCTTAAAGGCTGAGCGTCTTAAAGGCGAAAGTGAATAAGATTTTGTTACGCTAAGACAGCGCGATTCACCACCGGTTGGGCTTGTGGTCAAGCACTGGCTTATAATAAGTTAAAAAAATACATTGTCCCTATGATTATAGCGTGGGTGACATCAAATCAAAGAAACAAATAGGTTTTGCTAATATAAACCAGTCTGTTTTGTCATCTAGTAGCACGTCCCGCGCTTACCATTTAATGGGACTGTACTCAAGCACTGAATCCGAAGAAACTGGCTACAAATAAAAATAAACAGATTATATAACGGATTTTAGTTTTTATAAGCTAACTTTTAATAAAACTACTTTTTTTACCCTTTTGAGTGGGCTAAGGATCACATTTTCAATGTCGTCTAAATAGTTCCATTAAAAACATCATCCCCTACCTTGCCACTCTTGGGGTTGGAATTTTTTCTCCAAATATATGAAACTACCCTGAATCATCAAAAACGGTTTATGCTAGACGAAGATATCGCGTAACATACACAAAATTAACATACAGTCGAAATATAAACCTTCTCCCTTTTTCTTGGTCGGCTAACAAAGAAGTAAACACACCTAAACTTAATTAAATACTATTACACAACTGAGTTTTAAGAGAATAGAATGACTAATTTAAATGCAACATAAATTAAACAGGCTGTATAACTTGCGTTCCGGTCTAGTTGTCCAAGTTGCTCGACAATTGTGGCCACTTATGTAACACCCTGTAGCAACTATTTCTATTCAATCTACATCGATTACCGTATTACGTGTCGCTTTCGTTCGCCGGCCCCAAAAGTGTACAATATTCGATTTCGCTGTCACGGTCATTTATGACTCGATAAGTGAAGTTATGTAAATAAAATCATTATTCTTATAACAATCGTTGCTAAAAATTTATTGATGCCAACAAGCTAAAATATTATGAGAATAATTTCCTTGTCAGAAAGTACATTATATAAAGTATATTATTTATAAGTGGTAGAGCTAAGCTGCTGTTATATTCATCATCATCATCATCATTACAGCCCTTCACAAGTCCACTGCTGAACATAGGCCTCCCCAAGGAATGCCACAAAGCACGGTCCTGAGCCACCCGCATCCATCGACTTCCTGCATGTCTTACCAGGTCGTCACTCCATCTAGTGGGGACGCCCTACACTTCGTCCGCCGGTACGAGGCCGCCACTCGAACCTTTTTCCCCATCGGTTGTCGGTTCTTCGAGCTATATGGCCGGCCCATTGCCACTTCAGCTTACTAATCTGTTGGCTATGTCGGTCACTCTGGTTCTACTGCGGATATCCTCATTTCTAAGTTTATCACGCAGTGAGACCCCGAGCATAGCCCTCTCCATAGCTCGCTGAGCGACCTTGAGCTTCCTCATCCGGCCAGCAGTGAAGGACCACGTCTCAGTTCCGTGGGTCATCACTGGCAACACGCACTGGCTGCTATATTATGTTACATGAATGGGTCAGCTCGAACGGGGATGGACCGAGCTCTTACAGAATACCAGCGTGCCAGCGATTCTAAGGTTTGAGAACCGCTTCCAACTTGGTCCTCAGGGGTCACGACGCATCTGCATTTTGATTCTTACTCGATGTAGATGTGCATGGGCCACAGCATCAACATATCACGTGGACTGTGTGCTCGTTTGTCACCCTTATTCTATAAAAGAACAGTATTTTCATGATTAAAAGTGACCAACGAACTTTAAGATTACAAGTGTCTACTGCAGCCTATAGACATCCGCATCCAACCATAATCAAAATCATTTATTTCGTGGATCATAGGTATTACATAGATATTAGACACGTTATTATATAATCAAGATCAACTATGTCTTACCCTGTGGGCATACGAACACAATATTTTTGAAATCAATTAAAGTACCTAAAAAAAGAACAAGAAAATGCAACGTAAACAAAACACTAGTGGATATAGAATTTGAGAAAAAGAGTTAAGCATGTTGGAAATCTAATTATGGCATAAATATATTGAATAATGACCAAGCTTTATTATGTACATTTTTAAATAATGACCTTACAATATTTCAAACACAAATAAATAGTGACACATTTCATTGTTTTTTTTTTCATTTAAATTTTAAAATTATTTAATAAATATTAATAAAACAATTAAGTGCTGATTTACCACGTGCTCGGCGGTGAAAGAAAACATCGTGAGGAAACTTGCATGTCTGAGAAATAAGAAAAAAAATTCGAAAACATGTGAAGTTCGCCAACACGCATTGGGGCAGCGTGCCGGACACTTCTTTGCCTTAAGGACGCGTTTGCAAAATTGATAGGTATAGAATCGAACTATTACATTGACACGGGTCACACACAAGTGTACGCACGGTTAGCTGCGGGTGTGGAATCGTAATCAAGTAAAAACATTTTGATAATTTGAAAGATTGATTTTTTCTCATTTCTTATACCTACAAAATATATTACATACAAATACGAATAGCTGCTCCAGAGACTGCTAAGCACTAGAAGCCCACTACTAGCAGTGAGATGGTGGCTGTGGACTTTGGGCTGGTTTTGTTAGTTATGATAAGACTATAGCTTCGGACTTGGTGAAGTGACTTGAAGGTATACTTCGGTGACAGCTACTGGAACTCCTCGACGAGTAGAACTAGGTGTGCCGAGTTTGGGCTCGTTTTGTTTGTCATCATGAGAGCTTACCTCCGGACTTGATAGAGTGACCTGATGGTGTACTTCGGTGACTACTGCCTGGAATTCCTGGACGAGTAGAACTAGGTGTGCCGAGTTTGGGCTCGTTTTGTTAGTTATGGTTAGACCTAACCTCCAGGCTTGATAGAGACCTGATGGTGTACTTTGGTGACTACTGCTGAATTCCTGGACGAGTAGAACTAGGTGTGCCGAGTTTGGGCTCGTTTTGTTAGTTATTATGAGACCTAACGTCCAGGCTTGATGGAAGAATTGATGGTGTACTTGGTGACTACTACTGGAATTCCTGGACGAGTAGAACTTGGTGTGCCGAGTTTGGGCTCGTTTTGTTAGTCATGATGAGAGCTTACCTCCGGACTTGATAGAGTGACCTGATGGTGTACTTCGGTGACAACTGCTGGAATTCCTGGACGAGTAGAACTAGGTGTGCCGAGTTTGGGCTCGTTTTCTTAGTTATTATGATACCTAACCTCCAGGCTTGATGGAGAGAATTGATGGTGTACTTAGGTGCTTACTGCTGGAACTCCTGGACGAGTAGAACTATGTGTGCCGAGTTTGGGCTCGTTTTGTTAGTTATGATAAGAACTTACCCCGGACTTGATGGAGTGACAGACACCTAGTTCTACTCGTCCAGGAGTTCAGTAATGGTCACCGAAGTACACCATCAGGTCTCCATCAAGTCCGGAGGTAAAGTCTCATCATAACTAACAAAACGAGCCCAAACTTGGCACACCTAGTTCTACTCGTCCAGGAGTTCCAGTAATGGTCACCGAAGTACACCATCAGGTCTCTCCATCAAGTCCGGAGGTAAAGTCTCATCATAACTAACAAAACGAGCCCAAACTTGGCACACCTAGTTCTACTCGTCCAGGAGTTCCAGTAATGGTCACCAAAGTACACCATCAGGTCTCTCCATCAAGTCCGGAGGTAAAGTCTCATCATAACTAACAAAACGAGCCCAAACTTGGCACACCTAGTTCTACTCGTCCAGGAGTTCCAGTAATGGTCACCGAAGTACACCATCAGGTCTCCATCAAGTCCGGAGGTAAAGTCTCATCATAACTAACAAAACGAGCCAAACTCGCACATCTAGCTCTACTCGACTAGGAGTTCAGTAGCAGTCACCGATGAACACTTTCAGATCACTCCATAAAGTCCAAGACGAATATGCATTTATTTAATTATTTAAATATTATAACAAAATGTGTGATTATAAAAATAATAATATTATTTTGCCTTGTCAAGTACCTATGTATCAAATTCGAATGTTTTGTGTATGTACAGCGATCTTTTCCGCTGCTGCAATCAGGCAGGCGATACAGTATCTACTCATGACGGCGACCGAGCGCGGACTGAGGTTTCATCGAATTTTTGTACAATAAATCAAAACCGGCACCAAAATAAAATAACCCTTATTGCAATCCATTATGATTCATCCGTATTAGCAAAATATGTGAAAAAATAAGCATCAGTTTTTTTTTTTTACGACTATTTGTGACATTTTGATAAAAAGTAAACACCACTATTTTTATTGAATATGTCTGCCTACTTATAGTATTTTTAGAAATCTTAATATATGTTGATAATAGAACAAAAATGTACCGAAACATGAGCCGGTATCGTTAATTTTGTAGAAAATGGCTAGGGAAGATCGTATTTACAATATAAAAAACTATTATTTTCAACAAAAAAGTCACCACCATTTGAAGATGAAGAACCATTCTATACGTGGTAGCAATTAGCTATCTTTGATTTGGTTTAGTTTTGTCACAAAATGTACCGAAAAACAGCATAATTTCGCCCGATTTGCAAACGCACCTTAAAACCCTCTCAGAAATGAGGGGAGGCCTGTGCCCAGCAGTGGGAGGAATATAGGCTGTAGCTTTTAATAAATATTGTCAAATAGAATGTAATAAAACTTGTACATTTATGTTAACATAATTATGTAAAGCAAATTATTTGTTTAATGGTTGATCCTGTGATCCACTATCAAACAGTTTAAAAATACACTTACACTAAGATTTTCTCCTGTGTCAATGAAGTGTTTTATATACATGATCGAGGGTTAATATCTTACGCGCACCAGATGTCGCTAGTTGGGACTAAGGTGAATTTATTTGTTACGCAGATGGTCACACAGTGCCATCATCATAGAATAGTTGCGACTTTATTATAAGTATATCGGTTTCTAATGCAATACAATACTTTACAGTGTTCTTTATTTTTTTTTAACACATTTTAACTTTTTTTAATTCTTCTACTTTTATTAATATCCGTAGTTTGGTTCATCCATTTCTAATCTAATTAATATAAGTGAAATATTTCTAATATTAAAGTTGGAAAATTTACTTTGCCAATATCCGCTCAATAAAATAATTAATAGAATCAGGCGTTACTTTGCGGAAATATATTATATTAAAGTTGGAAAATTTATTTCTAATATTTTAGAAAGAAACATTAATCTTTACATTTTCTTAGAAATTAAATTCCCCGCTATGAAATCTGTCAAATATTTCAGCAGAAATAATCATTAATTGAGCCCTTATTGGGCATGAACAACCATTCAAACCCGGAACAATTAATTATTAGGCCATAAAAAATTATGCTACGCAGGTCTTGAACCTACACAGTGCAGGGCCGCGGTGAAACGCTCTTCCAAAGCGCTACTGGTGTGCTGCCAACTCTATGCACTAAGATAAAATGTCTTACTTACACACCCCATTGCCCAAGAGAATTGGCACAAGAATTACAAATTATAAAAAATACAGTAAATCAAAACTTTTTAAAGTATCTAATTTAATTATATTATCTGATTAATTAACCATATCGGGACAGCATCGGAGACGGCTAAACTGAGTAAGTGGCGCAAGTATGAGTCTCAGAGAGATGAGACTATCGGTCCGTGGGATCCACGTGCGATAGAGTTCCTAAAGGAACTGTATCCGCGACTTGTCTTCGATGCTAGTAATTAGAGGGCTGGTTCCTTCTTCGCCCAAAGGTTAAGTATATCCATTCAGCGAGGAAACATATCCAGCGTTCTTGGCACTATACCGCAGGGAGTAGATAAATTAATTTATTTGCTAGTAATGTAAATAAAATAAAAACCATACAAATAGTTGTTGGAGTAGAATGTAGTAACTTAATATTAATACATAGCTTTTTTATATAAGACTAGCTGGTACCCGGCACGTTACTGCCACAGAAGAAATGATTGTGAAAATATCATTTTAAATTTGGAACAGTTATATTGTTTAATCAGGAATAATTTTTTTTAATACCTTTATTCATATAAAGATCACGTGGGCGATTACCTATCCGCTGGTCCGACCAGATTCAAAATATAACGGGACTTAATATTCCGACTGTCCTGAGACAAGCCGAGGACAGAGTGGTATGGAGGAAGCTATTCGACACATCGGTGAAAGCATTTCAGGACAAGCACGACCTTCAGTAATGAAGCACACGAATAAGAAGAAGATTCATATAAAATAAACGCATTTAAAATAATAATAAACATTGCGAAACTGTGCAACAGTTTGTTGGCGATAATGGCGCTCTTTTGTTATATATTAATATGTATTTTATGTTACATACATACTTATCTTAGGTATATTTATTACAATAAATATCTCTATCTTTAATTAATACTTATTATAGGTACATTATACTTTTCATAGGATAATATCTTTCAGTCTTTTCTCTAATGTTACGTTGCTTATGTCTTTGGACGTATCTATTATAAAATCTATTTTATTAAATATTAGCGTAGTTAAATATTGCCTAGTTCTCTTACCATAATAGTTTCTTATGTGTGGTATCACATATTTACCCTTCTCAACTTGCCTGGTACGATATTTATGCGTTATAGGTTGTATAAATGTATTTATTTTACATTGTTCTAAAGCAATTAGGTAATCTACTTTTTCATGCACTGGAAGTATTTTACATTTTTTTTTTATAGGAGAGGGGGCAAACGAGCATGCGGCTCACCTGATGGTAAGTGACTACCGCCGCCCATGAACAACTGCAACACCAGGGGAACCAGAGGAATTGCAGATGCGTTGCCGGCCTTTTAAAATGGAGTAGGCTCTTTTCTTGAAGGTCCCAAAGTCGTATCGGTCCGGAAAAATCGCTGGTGGTAAACTATTCCACAAGGAAGTTGTGCGAGGAAGAAAACATCTATTAAATAATTTGTCATAATTTGTTTTACACTGTAATTTTACTTTTTTACTCACTAAATACTTAAGTAGTCTAATCTGTAAATGTTTTATACGATCTAACTGTGTTTTGAATGTTAGCCCAAAACTACTCAATCCATAATTGATTACCGAGTTAGCCAGTGCATAATACAGTACGTACAAGACTTTTCGATTCATGAAATTGCTTAGGTGAAAGAATCTAGCCAGTATTGATTGCAATTTATTACATACACCATTAACGTGCAGTTTCCAGTTCATATTAATTATTATCAACTGTCAGGCCTCAGTATCGGTATTTATCTACTACATCTATGTGTGTGCACTGGCAGCCAGCTTTATTGAGGTGTAGACACTCGTATGTATGACCAATTATATTTATGTTTAATTTACCTTGCTTATTAAAGACGTTACTGTGGGGTGAACTTATATACATAGCCTTTGTTTTAGATACATACATAATTATACCGTTATCATGTGCCCATTTAATTATAATTTCTAAGTCCTCCTGTATGTATTTTTGTGCATCACTCGTATTATTGGTTGAGTACATTAGGCACATGTCGTCTGCATACATAACCGTCTTACAATGTTTTATCACATTAATGACACTATTAACATGCATAATGTACCCAACCGGACCGAAATCCGATCCGGTTGGCACTCCAAGACTCACGCTTACATCGTCTTCTGTTACTCCGTCTATCAATGTACATAAGGATCTATTTTGCAAATAGCATTTAAACCATCGGTTGATGGGAGCTCTGATACCACATTCATCCATCGCACGCAGTAGTACCTCGTGTTCCAGGGTGTCGAATGCCTTTTTTTGGAAGAATTGAAGTTGAATGATAAATAACTTTCAAATAAATTTGTCGGTACGATACGCGCGCCACTGTAATTTAATTGTATTATACCTATCTCCTTCGTGCAAGTGTCAGCAATAAGTTGACAAAGTTTTACCGCAATCTGATAGCAGATAGCAGCGCAGTAAATACCAACAAACAAACATTAATTTTTATATATTAGATGACTCTCTGGCGTAGATAATTTTTGGTTCCAAAGGTTTGCATGGTAGTATGTAATAGTATTGTAATGTAACATTTACGTGGTTATATGTCGACCACCAGCCATGAACAACTGCAACACCGGGGGAATTGCAGGTGCGATGCCGGCCTTTTGAAAAGAAGTGATTTGACAATTTAAAATTATTGGAAACAACCTATGTTGGAGGCCTATGTTTAGCGATGGTTTGTAGGCTCAAGGATGATAGGTATGCACAGTTTGCTCTATAGTGTAATATGGTTAAAAAAATATGGAGAATTGATTAAAATATGTTCGCAAACTTTCTAACTAGAATTGATATTAATTCAACAATTATTTCTATGAATAATTAAAGATACAAATGTTGGTGGTCCAAATGACTAATTTACAAAGAAAATAACCCTCGATTGTTTAAATCACATTACACAATCATTCCGCGAAGCTGTCAATATTCGTCCGCCATTGTCGGTGGTCGGATTATGGTATTTTGCTTACTTCGCATTGGCCGTCCATTCATGTGCCGTTGCTTTTGAATTGCGTGTGACATTAATACATTTTTAAAATAAAAACACATATACATAATGCATAACAACTTCGAAAGAAGAATGTTTTAGCACTTCGTGAATTATTTATTTTTAAATCGTTTTTTTGAAAATTAGCCAGCCATGATTTCTGATGTTCCAATTTTTTTTTATGATAATGAGCGGTAAATTTTCAAAACTTTGAATATTAAGTAATCTGTGGTTTTACCTTGGTGCTTGCAACACTGAACATAATTCGTGATAAACAGCATCATAGCCCATAAGAACCAACCGCAGTATTTTCATTATTTCGTGCTATGAGAGAGATGCTACTGTCAATCTCCTGTTTCATTTCCCTTTGCCGCCTTTTACGACATCCACGGGACGATATTGGGTAGTGGGCACCGACACTACACGGTACTGTTAATTATTAATGACATTAATTCTAATGATCCAACTGCAAAATATTATTTAATAATGTTTATTAAATTATTGATTACTTATTTTGCTTTAGTATACTATAGTATCTCTAAAAATGGATTACCAATTGTAAAAACGCAACTCTTTATCGGATTAGGCGGGAAACACATTGACGCCATGCTGAGCGTTTATATCATGTTCATAAGTTCATGTTATTGTCATAATACTGTTATTGGTCAGCGCATCAAAAGTCCACTGCTAAACATAGGTCTCACTCATGGATTGCATCATTGGGTATTTGCAATAGTTGTCCACGCCAGGCGGACGGGTTTGGCAACCGCAGTTATTTTATTATTATTGATCAGGAAGACACTGCTGCCATATCCTGTTTCAGTGTTAGAACTGATTTTATTGAAATTTTCCACTGCGGTAGACATCATGAAGTAGGACATGTGATACGTTTTTGTCCCACAACTCGGCAAAAAACCTCCGATCGTTCAAACATGCTTTACGCAGGGCAAAGGTGATGTTTTACTCGTAGATTTTTTCGGCTACATTTCCATTCGTCTAAATATGAATGTAAGAGTATAGATGTAGTTACGAGCCGCGTTAGAGCGAGTTTCCCTAGCGGTGCGGAGGCTGCGCGGGCGTCGGTCGCCGACCCGCCGTCCTTGCACGTGCGACAGTACAGTCTGAAGATAAATTGACATCTACTGGAATTAGATAAATATTGTATAATAAAAATAACCATACCGGGAGGTAGAGGCATTAGAGTATCTCCCATTTCGTCCTGTGTTATTTTAGATGACTATGGGTGTTCCAGAAAGTTCCAGTGTAGCCAGCTAGTAAATTCTTGATTTTTTATTACAGTACGAGACGCTTCGCTCGTATTACGTCTGCCTGTTGTACGTTGCCGGCCTGGGTATTTTACGTAAAAACGATGTTTTCTAGTTGATAGGACTCCATTTGTGCCTATGAGTCCGTATGGGTAGGGAGTAGGGACCACCACCCACTTACCTGTTTCTGTTGCCCGCAGTGCGTACACTGTTGTTTTCAAATTTGTAGAGTATAAAGAGCATGTATAGTTACAGGCAATCCATCTTATTCCTCAGCACCACACCTGTAGCTCATGATGTTTTGATGAAGGCCAGGTGGACTGCAAATTTGTTCGTTACTAAATTTGTTGTATATATTATGTTTTATATATATACATATATAAAACATGTGTGCAGTTCACACGCGGTAGAAGAAGGAGACCGAGATAATAGGAAACACTGTATAATGTATTTCATCTCATTCTCTCGTAGGCTAAATCCTATATATGTATTGTATGTTTGTCTCTTTTTAGTGTCGCTTTTTCGTTTCATCGAGTTTCGAATTGAAAAGAAGTTTTCACTTCAAAAACGAAATAGTTATAGGAAGCCATAGCATTTTTAACAAGCTTTTTTGTCATTTCACTTAGTTTTCTTTTTCGACACCGACAAGGCGACATTTTTTTTGTTGTCACCCGTGAGGACTGAGAATGCCTCTTTTCCAGTAAAAAGGGTCTCCGGTTCTCTACACTTACCATACGAAACACAGCAGTGTTAAGCTGCTATTTTACGCTGTTATTCTGTGAGAGCGTGGTCCTTCCCCGGTTGAGCCGACCCATTCGTGCTACAACTATGCTACTAATATAGCTACAGCATGGCTCTACCACGTATAAAACACATGACATGGGGTGATAGATCCTCTTACACCGCCACCACACGGCAAATAATCTGGTAGAGGCCATATGTAAAACAGACCCACAGACCCGCGACGGGAAGTAGCGTGAAAAATACCAGATATCTGGTAATACGATCCGTTACATATGGATATAATGGCAAATCTTTCGTACAATCGCAGAGATATTGTTAAATAAAAGGTTCAATATTTCGTGCGGGTGTACTGGCTCGTACGTCGACCTATGCGTTGACACTCGCTCTATGCAGTTTTCGGTAATAAGATGGCACTTTACTGGCGGCTTAATCAATAACAGGACGTTTTTTATTCTAGTAATAATAATGTTCTCCAGACCGTATTTCGGCCACAGCCAGTCTCAACGGAGATCAGCCATCTGTGCAGGATTGTAGCGCACAAGTATATGCGCAAGCACAGGTGCACTCTCTATTCCCTCACTCTCATTAGTCCAATTTATGGGACGGCAATCCGACACGATCGAAAAAGATCAGGCACAAGACCAACGGCTTTACGTCCTTTCTGAGGCATGAGAGTGAAACACTGCCAACTCTATTTTGAAAAACATTTTTCGCCGAGTCGGGGATTGCCAAGAGGCAGGGTTTTGAAGAGGATTTGACACCATACACCAAATCCACACATTGTGACGGATAATAGAAAAGATAACGAAATATGGTAGAAACTACCTCCCAAATAGGTCGAGTTTTGAGGTGGTTTTGGAACCATAGACTACATCCACACATAAAAGTTAAAGTTACAGCCTATATACGTCCCACTGCTGGGCACAGGCCTCCTCTCATTTCAGGAGGGTTTTAGGGCAAGGAAGTGTCCGCCGCGCTGCCCCAATGCGTGTTGGCGAACTTCACATGTCTTCAAAATATTTTTTTTTTGATTTCTCAGACATGCTGGTTTCCTCACTCTGTTTTCCTTCACCGCCGAGCACGTGGTAAATCAGCACTTAAAATTGCAATTAACAATTTCATTGGTGCCGGCGGGGATCGAACCCGGGTTGCTCGCGTACTGTGAAACTTACAGCGAGCGCTAACCATCTGTAATCATCTGAGCTACCACGTCTCTCATTACACATGGTAACAGATAATAAAGAAATACATATATTAATGATAAAATCGTGTAGTGAAGGTGTAAGAAAATCCACTATCCCGTTTCGTCCCGTGGGTGTTGTAAGAGATGACAGAGGGAGACAAATAAGGAGTTATGCAACAGCGTCTGCTTAATAACAAATAAAAAATTGCAGTTGTCAGCCGTCCGCCACGCGTGGCAACTATGGCAACTGTCTCTCCCCATTAGGAAAACTAAGAGGGATTCCTGTGTTCAACAGTGGACCTTTGAAAGGATGTAACGGTAACGGTAACTTTGACGCTAATTACTAACATTCAAACTAGAATACAAAAGCGTAGGCAGGGTGAAGTAAATTGGAGAAGCAAATGATCTGCTAAATATCTATAAAGGTAGAGTACATTATATAAACAATAGTCCTCACTTCACGAGACGTCATTATTTGTGGTACTTCGTGACATAGTACTTGATTAAATGTCAAAACATGACTAATGCTGCATAATAGTGTTTAGTTAAATTTAAGCAGATACCTAATCGTACATTTCGTGATGCATTAAGAGGTGTTTTTTTAATGTATTTATTTTACAAGTTGCTTCCTTTGTATCTCTTTCCGGTTCATAATTTAAAACTATTTATTGAAGCACTTGCCCAATTTCAGCATGTCATGCTGAAATTTGGCACACTTTTGTAACTTCGATGATAATGCAATAATTTGGAACCATGAAGCTGATCATTGACCCGGGCATCACAGCAACGACTATGAAAGATTGTTTTTAAAAGGATTTTATATTATATTATTACATTAACAACTATTAACCGCGACTTCGTCCGCGTTAAACATCTAAATTTTTTTTAATCACTTCTGAGTTTCTTTTGCTAGTATCTCGAAAACTATGTGCTCATTAATTTCACGTCATTTAAAAAAAAGTCTTATCACCTTATCTTTTAACATGTATATTTTTTTGTAAAATGATGTTGAATTAAAAAGAATTAAAAATCGAAATTTTAAGAGATAGAAGAAAAAATGTTACTTTTTGACCAAGCCAAAAAAGTTTTGTTATAAACTTCTTTATATCTAAGAGGTAAACATAAAAACCATTTATTTAATAAGTTTTTCGATTTAAAAAAAACTTGCATGTTTTTAAATAAAATATAGCCTACCTCACCTCTGGCTTTGCTTTCTAACTAATTTTTTATATCTAAATTAACTGTGCTTAGCCCCTGAGCTACCACGGCTCTATACTAAGTATATAAAGTCAAACTTGGTTTAAATATTAGTGCTTGGCTTAAATATTATATTTTCCTTAAAAAAATTTTAATAGGAGAGAGGGCAAACCAGCATGCGGCTCAACTGATGGTAAGTGACTACCGCCGTCCATGAACGATAGCAACACCAGGGGATTTGCAGGTGCGTTGCCGGCCTTTTGAAAAGGTGTAGTCTTTGGAAAAGGTCAGTGGAGATTGACTACTTCTTAGTACGAGCTTCCAAAATAATACAAACCTTCGCACATATTCTATAGATAGAAAATTCTTTCATATTTAGCACACCAAAAATCTTCAAAAATAACACTGATTCCTTCCAAGAATGATTGGACAAACGAAGTCGACGACAAAGCTTTGATAGCTCAAGCGCGAGTACGCGAGCGACTCGAGTTCATTCCTCGTCGGCACCTATGAAACTATTAATTTGTTTCTGTGCCGATTAATTACGTGTTTGGCAAAACAGCATGAGAAATTGGACTAATTGCTTCACAACCCTTTCAGAAATGAGAAGTCTGGAACCTAGAAGTAACTACTTTAACTTGAAGACAATGAAACTTACAATAAAGGTATTTTGTTACCAAGGTTTGAAAGAGGTGAGATAGGGATAGGAAGACCATTCCACAGTTAAAATCTACACTTTAAAAGAACTTTCGTAAACAAACTGTAGAAACAAAGTTTCAAATTTTGCATCATCATTACAGACTATAAAAGTCCACTGTTGAACATAAGTCTCCCCATAGATTACCTCATAAGGGGAATATTTTCCACATTTGCCACGCTCGGCAGGCGGGTGGCAACCGCAGGTTTTTATTTTGTAGCTGTTATTGGGAAAACGCTGCTACACATCTCCTGGTTTGTTTCCCTCTGTCTCTTACGACACCCACGGGACGATATGGGGTAATTAATATTCCTACACGGCCACTACATGGTCAAGTTTTAAATAATTAAAACACAATTATTTTAATAAGTTTTAAATAATTAAAAAGGAATTAATTGCAATTCTTAAAATTATTTTTTAATTAATTCTTAAAATCTGTACATAACAGATTTTACGGATTGTATCGCGTTCAATTTAACTTTTTAATATCCAACGTTTCGGATGCTTTACAGCACCCATGGTCACACATGCAGGATGCAGGAGTCTACAAGCAAAAAACAAACAAAAAAATCTATAAAAACCCGCGTGAAAGAACATATAGCTGACGTGAAGCACCGTTGCTCCGGGAAGTTTGCAGTCTGCGAACATGTTTAAGATTGTCTCCGCTATTACATCAGATTTGATAGACCACAAATCCACGCAAAAGATTAAAAAACATCCTAATTTTAATAGAGAAGATGGATGGGCTACCATCTGCTGGGGATCCTATAGTAAATAAAATGCTAAACTGCAAGATACTGTAAGCTGGTTCTGCGTAGATCGGATCACATAGGTAATCAAAAACTGAAGGTAGCCGGGCTAACTATGACATCGGGGCGTCAAACACCTCAATCGTGACCATGGGTGCTGTAAAACACCCGAAACGTCGGGAATTAAAAAGTTAAATTAAACCCTATAAAGTTACAGCCTCTATACGTCCGACTGCTGGGCACAGGCCTCCTCCACAAATCAAACCCTATAAATTCCGTAAAATTAGTTTTATTTAATGTATAGTACTCGCGTAAATGTAAGTAATCAGTTTGCATTTATACAACCCACACACATACACACAGCAAAAGTGTATTGTAATTTATAAACGTCAGATATGTTTTGAATTCCAACAAGGGACCGACGTTCTCGTTTTATCAGTCTTCTTTTATTTTCCCAAAAGAAATGGCCCAAAGGCATTGCACTCCCCCGCTATCTGCGGTGGGGGAAGGGATGCGCAAGCGCCTGTGAATTCCACTATCGCTTTTCGAGCTTTCTTCCGCCTCTAGTAGCCTTGGAAATTCAGCACAAGAGAGGTGTGGAGTAGACGTTGATGCGATTGTGATACCCGATGGCCCTAAAAGAAGAGAACTAAGCTCTCTCGTCTTTCGATTGTGTCATCTCTAGTACACTATCCTAAGCTTAATTTTGCTTGACATACTATTTAACTTACTATTTAAATACTTTACATGTTCTATTTTTTAATATTGTTAGCTATTAAAATAAAGAACATGTATAATATTTTAAGCTATTACAAATGGCGGTGCGGTTAAACTAAGATGGCGATCAATATCTTACGCGTTATTTGGTAGTGAATTCCCATGCGTGGAGGTGATTTTGGCAATTTAAAAATAGGGTTATTGGTATATTACGATTTGACGTTTATAATTCTGTTTCGTAAAGTGAATTCCGAAAAAAATATATTTTAATACAATTATATTGTTTCAATATTTGCTTTGTCAATATTTAAATTTGTTAATTGTAAACTAAAGTAAGAATGAATCAGGAAATAAATATGTTGCAGAAATGATTGAGAAAATCGGCAAGGGACACCTTAGCCAGAAGTTTATCGATCAAATTCGCGATTTGTTTAAGATGGGCCAAGTTAAGAGCACCCTTAACTGTCGAGCGTGTATGCGAAGATAGATGATGTAAAAGAACCGGGAGAGGTGTGTTAGGATCGTGCCAAATGGAAGTCAATAGTCTCTCCCTACCCTCTGAGTACCAGGCATGAGAGTTTATGTTGTGTTATGTAATGTATATGTACATTTCATTTCATTTTAAAAATATTTATCAAAAGCAAGCCTTTCCACTCCTTTCTATATCCCTAATAGGAGTGAATGAACGAAATGGGCGAGATGGTTTTGGACTAGTACTTTCACCGGGGTTAAGGGCCTGCGCCGTCAGAGGCCCTTGGCCCTGCTACATAAGGCCGATGCACTTATCTGCAGCCGAATTATGGAGCGCATTCTCAGGAGCTCGGTGTCAAAGACCCATGTAGCAAAAGCTTTAGCCTCCTGTATCATATAAAAAACTAGGTAAGACTATTTATAAAGACATAGTATTTATAAAATAACAGTGATCATTGATATCGATTTTATCTTTATATTAATAAGTAAATATAATTTTACCTTTAACCTTTATTAAACATATTGCGTGCACGGATGAGTGTGAGATTTGGCATAGTTAAATGTTAGATGGAGTGCAGAAAGCACAAATTTGCTGTATTTTCTATTGACTTCAAAAAGGAGGAGGTACTCAATTCGACTGTATGTTTTTATGTGTGTTACCTCATAACTTTTTTCTGGGTGAACCGATTTCGATGATCCTTTTTTTTTATTTGAAAGCTAGTGCTCATCATGTAGTCCCATATAAATTTGATCAAGGTCTGAATAATAGTTTTTGAGTTATTCTTAATAATTTATATTGAAGTCGGTTGTACAACATTTTTTATTTTTTATTATGATTTTTAATTTAGGATAGATGTCCATGGGACATAATACCCACTTACCATCTGGTGGTCAGTGCGCTTGTTTGTCGCCCTTATTCAATAAAAAAATTCTAGCATTCTGATTTCAGGTGAATCGCCGAGACCTCATTGGTAGAATATGGAATACGACTAGATAAGCTTCACTTCTAGCTCTCAGTTTTTCAGCAATTGATTGGTAAAAAATATTACCTGTATTCAATTCTCGCAATAGAAGGTGAAAAATAACAAACATTGGAGGTTTATAAACAGTGGCACGGTATGCAGCTTCACCGTGCAACGCCAATCGAATTCTTTCACAATTTTGTAGTTGACTAAGACAACAACGAAAGATTTATAGTTGAAGAAATTATAGCACGAAAACTACAATGGCTTCTTTTTAGGGTTCCGTACCCGAAGGGTAACCAACGGGACCCTATTTTTAAGCCTCCGCTGTCTGTCCGTCCGTCTGTCCGTCAATCCGTCTGTCGGTCTGTCTGTCAGCGGGCTGTGTCTCATGATCCGTAATAGCTAGAAAGTTAAAATTTTCACAGAATTTGTATTTCTGTTGCCGCTATAACCACAAATAAAAATTAATAAAGAATTAAAGGCACCCTACTAGAAACGTGTTTTACGATGGTACGGAACCCTTTTTGTTTTTTTTTTTATTTATTTATTTGATATATTTGCTTAAAACATGGACAGATAAAGATAGTACAGTTTTTAAAGCACGACATGTTTTGCTATGTTATTGTAAATAGCATGCAAATTTACATAAATAGCGCATACAAATGAATTTTTTCTAATCAAAACACAGAACAATTAGACTAAAACAATTAAAATCATAAATAAATAAAGATAGTTAATTCATTAAAAAAAAATATTAATTACATTTAACAAATAGGTCTCTGATGTCATAAATATGATTTTCATTGAGATAAGTCAATAATTTTTTTCTAAATAAATTATTATTATGCGATTTGATGTCATTTGGTATTTTATTATAAATTCGAATACAAAACAGCTTTTACTATATTTGTTTGATCGCGGTACATCATCTAATACAAGTCTATTTGCATTTCTTTTTCAAACAACTATCTGATTATTTCTTTAGTTATGGACTCGTACGGGTACTTTTGCCAGTTAAAAATAAAGTTAAAGTTACAGCCTATATATATACGTCCCACTGCTGGGCACAGGCCTCCTCTCATTTCTGAGAGGGTTTTAGGGCAAGTAAGTGTCCGCCGCGCTGCCCCAATGCGTGTTGGCGAACTTCACATGTCTTCGAAATATACTTTTTTAACTTATTTCTCAGACATGCAGATTTCCTCACGATGTTTTCCTTCACCGCCGAGCACGTGGTAAATCAGCACTTAAAATTGCAATTAACAATTTCATTGCTGCCGGCGGGGATCGAACCCGGGTTGCTCGCGTACTGTGAAACTTACAGCGAGCGCTAACCATCTGAGCTACCACGGCTCTTTTGCCAGTGTCAAATAATTTTCCAAATTTAAATTATTTTTTCATAGGCAGTGTCAATGGCCAGTTTAAAAAATTTTCAATGTCACGCTTTATATGAGTATATCATCACATACAGTTTCGAATTGAAAGACTGAATCTAAAACAAATGCATCTAGACACGGAAACGAAAACACAGGACATAATATACCAGAATATAGGTTCAAACCCAGAACCCGCCACTCAACCACTCGCATATTAGTAAAAATTTTAAGCGAGGACAGGATCGTCAGTTTTTAAGTCTTAGGGTTTTCCAAAGATCTGGGCACGCCACTATGGCGGCGATAAGACCCTCTTTGAGGAGTGGCTTGAGAGACGCCACGGTGTCCTCACCTTCCGCCTGACGCAGGTCCTCACCGGACACGGTGTGTTCGGGAGGTTCCTGCACCGAATCGGGCGGGAGGAAACGCCAGGTGCTCCCACTGCGAGGATCGACCGGAGGACACGGTGGAGCACACCGTGGAGGTGTGCCCTGCTTGGGCGGAGCACCGCCGTGTACTCGTAGCGGCGATAGGCGGCGGCGACCTCTCGCGTCCGGCCCTGGTCGAAGCCATGGTCCGGGCGAGACGGAATGGGATGCCGTCACCACCTTCTGCGAAGCAGTGATGCTAGCGAAGGAGGTGGCGGAGCGGGAGAAGGAAGAGCAACAGCTTTCCTTCCGGCCGCCGCAGGAGACGCCCGGGCGTCGGGGGCTACGTCGTGGCTGACCACCGTAGGCGCGGACCTGTGGACGGCGAGCAATGGGTAGCTCGCCGTCCGTCCGTCTAACGACGACAGGCCGTGTCGACGGCGCGTTTTGTTCCACGCGCGCCTCAAAGAGCTGTCAGCAGCGTGAAGGGCCCGCAAGGGCCGACGCCTGCCGGGGCTGCGGGCTGTTCGAAAGAGATACCGCGGCTCCGGAACGTAAGGGCACTGAAGGAACACGGATGGTTTTAGTCAGTAAAGTCTGACACTCCTTCCGCTCCACCCACAGCGAAGGCGTCATTAGATGATTTTCCATCCGCAAAAAAAAAAAAAAAAAAAAAGGGTTTTCCAAAGATGTCTTCTGGGCGGGTTGGTGAATTAACTGAACAAAACACATAAATGCTATTTGTTACAAGTTAGTGAAATTTAGATTTAACGATCATGGATTTTCCGCCGCCAATATATTATGGTATACTTTAAATCCCATAAGAACGTTATGAAACTCTTTAAATTAATTGAACCACGTAATATTGTACCAGTGCTAGATTTCTGTCCGGCGCTGGTCTGGGTATTTTACGTCTGTCAAAAACGAGATGGTTTATAACCTGTCGTGACCTGTGTACCCACGGGACGAAATGGGGCGAGTTAATTTTACTAGTACGCTGTCAACACACGGTTGTGAGTGCATGGTAACTAAAAATATTACTAGCTAAGCGTGACAACTATGGCAACAATCCGCCCCATGAGGCAGACTTTTTGACGTGGTAGAACCATGTTGCAGCTATATTATAGTTGTAGCACGATTGGGTCAGCTCGACCGGGGAAGGACCACGCTCTCACAGAATACCAGAGTAAAATAGCAGCTTAATGCTGCTGTATTTCGTAGGATGAGCGTAGTGAACCAGAAACACCTTTTATTGGAAACGAGGCATTTTATCTTAGTCCTTAAGGGAGATAACGCATCTGCAATTTGATTATTAATCGAGAATTGATGTAGATGTCTGGGCCATAGCATTCACTTACCATCAGTTGGACAATGTGCTCGTTTTTCACCCTTATTCTATAAAGACTATATTGAGGTCTACGTTCAGCAGTGGACTTTTGATAGCCTGTAATGAATTGAAAAGTAATAATAAAAAAAACATGCGTGAGTGTCGTGGAACACTCGGTTGGAACAAAGTTCCTCTCGTAGTATATTATTATTAATAAACGTATTACATTATTGATTAACAAATAAAAATAAATGAATTACTAGCGTCAATTAAAATGAAGCATCATTTAAAATAATGTTTCTTTCATGGCAAGATAAGAAAAAGTGCGAGGCATATGGATATTATTCCACCTCGCTCGCACTATAGAAAGGGGGTCGTGACGGAAAAATGTTACACTTTTTCTCGCCTAGCCCCCATCCGTCAAATTCGTACCGTGCGATAAGGAACTTCGTTCTAAAACACGTTTGTTAGGTGGATTGACAATCTCAGTATACCAGACGTCTTGCACCTTTGATGCTGCTGCCTGTCCCCGGTCTGAGTATTATTTGACTAGTGTAAACGAGATGGTTATGCCGTCATATATCACGAAACGTGGAGGGGATAGCTGCCCATGGGTACTGTCGCGCACGAATTTAATTGTACGAATGCGACTGGAGAGCCAATCAGCGCGTGTGAACGACACACGCCCCGCGATCCGCTTACTACCCCACGATACCTTATTTTCGACATATCCGCAATAACGGTCACCGCTAGACTTTCGTGCCGCTACTTATACTGAGCTTGTCAATCCGCCTGCCTAGCAGACTAATTATGACTAAGTCCCTTTACAACCTTAGAAGTACACCTCCATCGGTGGACTTTTTATTTATAGAATAAGGGTGACAAACACACAGTCCACCTTATGGTAAGCGGACACTGAAGCCCATAGACATCTACATCTTTCCACGGTTAAAAATAAAAATGCAGATGCGTTGTCACCTTGAGGACTTAGATGGAATGTCTCGTTTCCAGTAAAAAGGATCTCCGATTAGCAGCATATTTTAATTAATGTTTTAATTCATTCCTTCATGAAATTTTGCTTGTAGCGAACAGTCGTCTTTGCAATTGTGTAGATACCATATTAAAGTGGGGATATGATACGCAAGTGTATTTTCATCACTTTCTAACTAAAAAATAAAAATAAAATTAAGCCTAATAATAAATACACTGTGCTTCTTCACACTGGCCTTTACAGTCGTTATGCTACGCAATTGTTATTTTTATCACTTTCCAACTTAAAATTAATATTAAACTTAATAAATGCAGTCCACATTGCCTTCACAGTCTTCAAGTTTGACAAGGCATCTACATCTATCATCTTGGGATCTACGAGAGAAAAAAAGAACTGCGTCCACCCTGCGAACAGAATTGCATGACACGCGTTCAGTCTTACCAGGAATACATAAGTTGCGAGGTGGAGCGCTGTTCTCGACGGACGCACATATTTTTTTTTATGAAGATAGAGTAAATGTCCAGTATATCCAATCGAGACATATGTCCACATGAAGCATTCTTTAAGTATTTAGATCAATATGCAAATTTATTTAAATTAATTCTAATCGACGCCCGAGCATTGAAAGTAAAATTGAAGTCCCTGTTTTGTGTTTGTCCCACTTAGCATTATTTCCCTGTAGAGTGCAGACTAGATGACCTAGGTTTTATTAGATACAATGTTATTTGCATATACCACCATATAGTGCAGTAGTTAGGTTGACGTGTGGTGGGTCTTAGGTTAATATTATAGACCTTCTTCTTCTTTACCAGACCATAAAAGTCTATTACTGGATCTAGGATCTAGGATCTTATGTTGTAGATTGGATTTACCTTAATGCCAGGCTTGGCAAGTACATTTGCGATCACAGATTCAGGCGTTTGCCGTTTGGGTATTTTACGCCTGGTGTAAACAAAATGGTTATACTGCCCCATCTATCGGAAGCCATGAGATCCTTTTGGCATATACCAAAGTCACACTCGACCATGTGGTAGAGCCACGCTGCAGCTTTATTATGGTTGTAGCACGAATGGATCAACTCGACCGGGGTGGGGCCACGCTCTCATAGAATACCAATTCGCTGGTATTCTTCGTAGTATGTTTCGTATGGTGAGTGCAGAAAACCCGAGACTTGGCTGGAAACGAGGCATTCCGTCTTAGTCCTCAGGGGGTGACGACGCATCTGGATTTTGATTCTTAATCGATTATTAATGTAGATGTCTATGGGCCAAAGCATCCACTTAACATCAGGTGGACTGTGTGGTCTATTGTCACCGTTATTCTATAAAAAACTTCTCATGACACCCACGGGCCGACATGGCGAGATAGATTCCCTTTAGCTGCCAGCCGCCATCTTCTTATTTAAATATGAACTTAAATTAAATTCTATTATAATATTTTTATTAATAGATGGAGTGACGATCTGGTAAGGTATGCAGGACCTGAGCATACAGGAAGTATGCTCAGGACCATGCTTTGTGGCAAGGTCCCCAGCCACCTGCATTGTGTTCCCCAAGGGGGGGGGGAGGAGGCCTATTATTATTATTTATTCAATTTCAAGTATCTAGCACTCATTATTACATTAACTTTAAAAAAATATATAATTATTACAAAATTTTAATTAAATACTCTATTATTATCTTAACACTAGCTGTTCCCCGAGACTTCGCCCGCGTGTAATTTAGGGTTTTAATTATATTGCGCGGTACCCTAATTATTTTTCTAAAATATAAGTAGTCTAAGGTACTCCTTATAACATCAGCCATCTGTCAGTGAAAGTGCCGTCGAAATCGGTCCAGCCGTTTCGGAGATTAGCCGGAACAAACAGACAGACAGATAAAATTTTAAAAATTTTGTTTTCGTTATAAGTACCGTATATACTTTCATATGCATTTAGTAAAAAGTTGTTATTTTGACATTACAAACAGACACTTAAATTTTATTTTATTGTATATAAATGTATGGATTGAATACATGCGTTAAAATTAATAATTTTGAATTTTTATTTAATGCTATATAATGCATATGTCCAGCAGTCAATTAGCTGCTGGGCACATGCATTCCACAACAGTGTTGCAGATAGGGACAGTACACTCTGTCACCTATCATTTTAAGAACTCCGTTGGGGTTGGCCCTATCATATGTTGCTTAAAAACAATCTACGTGAGCTTGAGCAAACATCGCTGATGCGCTGCAGCTACGGGACAGCCCCATCAGCACCCGGAACGCGTTGTTATACTGGATCCATAGGGCTCCATAGGCCCGTTGCGTGTAGTCCCTCCATAGGCTGCACGTGTAAAGAGATGTGCAAAACGCTATAAATAGACTGAGTATAACCTCCCTTGAGCATCGCGCGAAACTACGACCAAACATATTTGCTCGAACCGACAGAGCCCTACGTTCCCTTTCCATGTCAGTACTATGTTCAGCAGAGGACTTGTGAAAGGATGTAATGTATTTATTAGATCACTAATGAAATATTAGGTGTTTACTTTATGCAAAATTACTTTATGCGTTTTGAATATCGATATCTTCTCTTCTGATTATATTTTAAAAATCACACTTATAATATTATACAGGGTTATTTTTCAAAGAGTAGCCAAATTTAAACTTAAGTTCAAAAATATAAATAATAATATACCGTTATTGCAGTTTTTGAAAATACGAGTAAATAAGGCTTCTGCTTTTATTTGAAAACAACGTTTTTGCCTACCGATCGACCCTTACGAATGTGTGCGTGCGCAGTAAAATCAGTTAAAATAATGCATTACCACGCATTTTGAATTTAAAAGATAAAATGGACAGAATGTTTGAGATTTTTTTTAATTAATTTTTCTTCACCATTTGCCAATATTACTTATTCTGAACCTTTTCTGCAAATTTGGCCGGTTATTGCAAAATAACCCTGTATTTTATTTTATAGTAAAGAAGCTTTATTTTAATCAACATTTAATTTGATTTCTCAAGGTGATAGATTTTTAAGGATTTTGCGAATTAAATGCAGAAATTAATAATTATTTTCTAAAAAAAATACGTTTTGTCGCGATAAACACTCTAGTCGGTCAGATGTCGCCCATATCTTGTTTCAAACTCCCTCTTGTTTCTCTGTTTCTATTACGACACTTTCTCACGTTCCAGTTTTACCGGTTCCTGATAGATATTCATTGATTCATTTTTTTCAACGTAAAAGTGATTGTGATATAATAGTTCAACTGATGGTAACTGGCTGTAGTCGTATATATCTGCAAACGTCTACGATTATAATAAACCCTGGATACAATGTTAGCCCTAAGGACTAGGATACAATTCTCTATTCTTCTCAGACCAGAATACATAAAGTATTTCTACCACATACTGGTAGTCTTTGAAATTTAACAACTTTTTGTGTTTTTTTTCTCCTTTTTTTATTTGATTATGTACATACTCAACTAATAAAGAAAGTAAGAAGGAGCACTACATACATTTCAAATGATGCAAAAACCAGGGCAAAACCATGCTAAACTTAACGTAAGAACGCACATACACATAATGTGGTTTAAAATAATTTGCAACCAACATGGTTTTAGGTGAATATGTGTGCGTCCAGTAGTCATTTTTACGGGCTGATAAAGAATGAAAGAAGAAAGATGTGTGCGTGAATTTGTGTCAAGAAATTAAGCATGGTTTCGGCATCACTAGAAATGTAGGTACGCACTACGCAGCGCGGAGTTCGAGTGTACATAGTATCAGTGATCATGATTTTAAAGTATTTTTTAAATTCATTTATTTATTGTATACCTCAAGTGTGTCAATAATATTCTTCAATGTTTTCGACTAATTAATATTTTTTTAGCTTCTCCCAAATCGATCATTTCTAACAGCGCGAAAAACCAAAATATCATTTTTCTTTCGACAAGTAATGTGGCCAGTACGATTAACATCACGTTTGACATTTGAAAAAACTTACATAGACTATAGAGAATACTTGCCGACAATTATGATGAATATATTTGTATACGTGCAGCGGGTCATCAAAACGCCTAAATCCGCATTTACATTCTACAGCGCTAGTGCGCAGGTTATCCCCCCTCGGCGGCGACGCGTTGCTTATACTTTCACTTTTCATTGTAGGGCATATCGTTGACTGTTATTCGGTTGCTTCCTTTAATTAACCAACACTGCAAATACATTTTTATTTCGATGGGATAACGTTTACTTTCTATTGCAGAACTCCAAAAACTTAGAACTATGTCACATTAGATGTATGATGTTTGAAATGGCATAAGTTTTGTAGACACGGTTAGTGATTGTGGAAATTATAACTTTGAATATAAAGTAGACTTTACTTTAATTTAGTTATAGAGTTACGATATTTCGTTATAAATGAAGAGGCTTTAGTTGTTCCGCTAAGAGAGATTCGGAGCCTTACGGACTCACGTTCGCGGGCGTTATGAAATCGAATTGACATGAACCTTTGTATGGGGATTGTTTTTATTTTTAACTAACGATTAAACGTGGTTTCGTTTGGAAACCTACTTTCGTTTCTTATCATTTTTATGTAACATATTTTTCTTGTTAGCGGCGAAGCAGTCTAAAAATGGAGCTTGCTTGATAACAATATTTAAGCTTTTGATAAGAATGCTTTCATAACAATAAATTATAATAGTTTGTAATGAAATATAGACTAGAATATAGACATTAATATAACTTTTTTAATTTCGTTGTTTTCGGATAATTTTATATTAGGTAAGTATTTATTTCTTTTACCTAATGTTGAAAATGTTTCGTTTTAATACTTGTGAAGTTTTTCATTTTAGAAACGTATAATATAGCAACACTATCGGAAAAAAAAGTATTAGGGATGCATTAAACGTTTTCGTCAAATGGCTTTTATAGAGATATATTCATGACTCTATGAAAGTTTATACTCGAGTGTGTGTGTCGAGGATAAATACTTGTGGACAGTGTAAAAAGGGATTACACAGAGGAGCTGTAATTGTATTAAAAAGTTTAATTTTCTTCAAATTATAATTATATATTTTATATACACTAATGGCTATATTGGGTATAATCACAGTGCTACTAGATCAGAGAACAAATAATTTGTCACACAAATACTGAGTCCGGCTGTGGTCCGAACTAAATGTATTTTAGGAAGTTAAGGAGTTCAGGATTTTAAAATATTTGTTCTCTTGCTTTCAAGATGTATTCTTTTTTTAAATTATTATAATATTAATAACAGTGCACCTGTTGCTAAGTGATTGCTGTGACCTACAGACATTTACATGTAAAAGTAAAATTTCATGACTGCTATAGTATATTTATAAAAATTAATGTTTCTTTGTTTCTCGTAAACCAGTGATCGTAAACCATTCATCTTATTACGATAAAGTTAAAGTTACAGCCTATATACGTCCCACTGCTGGGCACAGGCCTCCTCTCATTTCTGAGAGGGTTTTAGGGCAAGGAAATGTCCGCCGCGCTGCCCCAATGCGTGTTGGCGAACTTCACATGTCTTCGAAATATTTTTTTTTGATTTCTCAGACATGCAGGTTTCTTCACGATGTTTTCCTTCACCGCCGAGCACGTGGTAAATCAGCGCTTAAAATTGCAATTAACAATTTCATTGGTGCCGGCGGAGATCGAACCCGTGTTGCTCGCGTACTGTGAAACTTCCAGAGAGCGCTAACCATCTGAGCTACCACGGCTCACATGTAACTTCGATTAATAATCCAAATGAAGACTATGCGTTGTCACCCCTAAGGACTAAGATGGAATGCCTCGTTTCCAGTCAATAGGGTCTCTGGTTTTCTGCACTCACCATACGAAACATACTACGAAGAATACCAGCGTATTGGTATTCGCGTGCGTGGTCCTAGAGCGGTCGAGTTGATCCATTCATGCTGCAACCATAATATAGCTGCAGCGTGGCTCTACCACATGGTCGAGTGTAACTTTGGTATATATGCCAAAAAGATCTCATGGCTTCCTATAGATGGGGCAGTATAACCATTTTGTTTACACCAGGCGTAAAATATCCAAACGGCAAACGCCTGAATCTGTGATCGCAAATGTACTTGCCAAGCCTGGCATTAAGGTAAATCCAATCTACAACAGAAGATCTTAGATCCTAGATCCAGTAATAGACTTTTATAGGTAGGTAAAGAAGGTCTGATTTTAATCTACGACCCACCACACGTCAACCTAACTACTGCACCATATGGTAGTATATGCAAATAATATTGTATCTAATAAAACCTAGGCTGCTCCTCTTTTACGCTGGTATTCTGTGAGAGAGTAGTCCATTCCCGGGCCATTTGTGCTACAACGCGCTAATATAGCTGCACCGTGGTTTTTATCGATGTAGTGGAGAAATTTGGTACGTTATTAAAAAACAAAAACCTCACGTTTTCTTGTAACGTTTCACCGCCGGGGTTGGATGAGTATACTTTTATTTAACCTACATCTGTAAAATATAAAATAAAAGAAGAGTGATATGTCGTAAAGAAGTTTCACTTGGTACTTGTGTACACAATTACACTCACAATTTTTTTTATTATTATAAGCTTCTCTCTCTATTGTCTGATAGACACCCAAATAAACGGTAAGAACTTATGTAAAAGCAACGCGCCTGCAATTCCCCTGGTGTTGCAGTTGTTCATGGGCAGCGGTAGTTACCATCGCGTGAGCTGCATGCTCGTTTGCCCCTATAATATAAAAATAAATAATTAGCGCTAAATTAATCAATATTACACAAGAAGAAATTGAAATGCAGTCATAATTCCCCGAAAAATGATCGCTACGTGGCCAAAACAAAACATGTCACGTTATATTTTGGTAATTTTATACGAAAATTTAAGATGGCCCACTTGCAAGGAAGGTGACTCAGTTAAAAACTGTTAAAACAATATAAGACCGCCTCTCACACCTAATGGGAGTTCGTTTAATAAAAATAAATAAATATTTTCGTTTGCTTATTATTACTGAACGTGTAGTGGCGGTGTAAGAATATTAATTTCTCATATGATCGCGTGGGTGTCGTAAGAGGCGACTGAGGGAAACAAACCAGGAGATGAACAGCAGCGTCTGCTTAATTACAACTAAAAAAGCTATGGCATTTGTGTTTTTTATTAGGAATCTGATTCTGTTTTAATAAATTGTATGATAATGGAAAAGTGTGGTTTGCAAGAAAACGTAAAGACCAGAATAAAGAAAAGTATGCTTCAGTGGTTTCTTATTCAGGTGCCGATGAAAATATGAAGTAGGAAAGGACTTGCATGAACTTCAGATCTGAGACTGGCAGAAATTGGCTCCGGACAACACTAAATGGTGTCTTTTACTGTCGGAGGCCAAGACTTATTTTGGGTCACTATGACACGTTAGAGAGTTAGTTAGTTATATTGTATTTAATTAAGGAGTAATTATAGCGAGAAATTGTATATACATTGTTAAATCTTCATATTTATTTTCTTTTCATTTTAATTTATTTTTCTTTGTTGCACAGCTTTAAATGTTTTTACAAGACAATGGGGCGGTCTGGTTACTGGTAATAAAAATAATATAACTGACAGCTAATTGATCGTAACTCAAATAGGATCAAACCTAAAATAACCTACTTTGAAATAGATAATGCCATGGCGAAGGATAGGCGGTTCTGTTACATTTATACAAACATTTTCTTCCTAGCGATTTTTTAAAATTTTCTAACGTACAATAACTATTACACCGAATTCCTTCCTTAATCCATAATACCGTGCAGCGTTACGCTACGGTGTATATGTTGGCCGTTCGTTGTCATTCGCGGATGTATCGATACCGGATTCAGGATCCGTCTTCCCATTCGCTTTCGTGCGCTCACTTTCTTTCAACTCAAACATGTTGCTACTTGTAATAATCCAAGCTTATATCGTAGTCACTTCACGATTATTATTAAAACTTATTTTTTAAAAGGGGAAAATAAAATTAATTTTAAATAGGTAATAATTTTAATAAAATGTAAAGTTTTTACTAAATATGTCAAGGATATAGGAGACATCTTCGAGAAGACAAACTAAATAAATCCGCACTTCACCGTACACACAATTGCTTAGAAAAATTACCAAGAGGCCTGTATATTTGCGGATCATAAACAATATTCTGGCGATGAATGCAATTAACTTATGTTTTTATTAATTTTCGAGTTCTTTACAAAGATACTGGTTCTTTATAGCAGCCATGGTGGAGGTATTTGACACCCCGTCGTAATCATCACATTTCAAAAGCGGATAATGTTAACATTATTGTTTCTAGTCTTGATATTTTAAATCTGCCATATATTTTGCATTTTTTATTATTTTATTATGGCCACAAATAAGTTAAAATTTCCATAATGATTTCTTATATTCAACGCACCTCAAATCACCTCAGTCCCTCCCCCAATGTGACCATGGATAGCACCGGTACGAGAGCTTTACAAAGTAAAGTCGGGAATTAAAAATATGTTACATTAAACGCGACAAAATCAGTAAAATTAGTTTGATTCAAAGCTAAGATTTCACCATATGCTAAGTGGCTATTATAGCGGAATGAAAACACGCAACCGACCTTACAAAAAGAGATTTACATAAATCGCACCACGACCTGTAATTATACCGACTCTCTTAATTTTTAAACCGTAACATAGTAGTTGATGCATCGTGCTGTTTGATGACAGAAATAGATGAGGGGACATAATGATTTTTTATATTTACGCGAACAATACACATTAAATGACACTAATTTTACGTATTTTATCGCGTTTAATTAAACTCCCGACGTTTCGGGCGCTTTACAGTACCCATGGTCACAGGGGGGACTGGGGTGTTTGACGTCCCGATGTCATAGTAAGCCCGCCTTTTGAATTTTACCTTCAGTTTTTGAATATTAATTTTTGGTCCGGTCTACGCAAAATGAGCTTACAGTATCTTGAAGTCATGCAGTGGTATGCTTGGGTTTGGATTTAATTTTATTAATTTTTTTTGATGCAAGCGGCACGTTAAGACCATGTAGTGGCGGGAGGAGGCGCGTTCGTTCACATGGACAACGGCAAGGCTGCCTCAACTATACTTAAATTGAGGATTTATAAGAGGTTGAAATATTTTTGTTTTCTGTTTAGGCAACTACAGAAACGACTTAAGTCGACAAACGTAACGTTAAGACACGTTAGATAATCAATTAATATTTACTTAGTAAGTAGTATTTTTGATCTCTATTATGAAATATCTGCCGTGTTTGGCGGCGTAAGAGGACCCACTACCTCTCATCTCATGGGTGTTGTAAGAAGCAACTGAGGAAAGCAAAAAAGGGTGAGTGTCGCGGAACACTCGGTTGGAACGAAGTTCCTTTCGTAGTATATTATTATTGATGAACGTATTATATTATTGATTAACAAATACAAATAAGTGAATTACTAGCGTCTAATAAAATGAAGCGTCATTTAAAATAATATTTCTTTCATGGCAAGATAAGGAAAAGTGCGAGGGAGATGGATATTATTCCATCTCGCTCGCACTATAGAAAGGGGGGCGTGACGGAAAAATCTTACACTTTTTCTTGCCTAGCCCCCACCCGTCGAATTCGCACCGTGCGATAAGGAACTTCATTCCAAAAACTACTGTTGTCGACCCGCTTGCTAAGCGTGGCAACTATGGCAAAATCAACATAGGATATGTTCAGTAGTGGACATTTGATAGGCTGTAAATTATTATGAATTAATGAATGATGTGAAAATAACTTACTGTCTTTTAGACTTACTCATAAAAATCGACGTCTATGTAAGATATGCTTAAAGTTGCTCTCTCTCTCTGTTTTTATTAAATGATAATAGACAGACAATAGGTTTTTTCTTTTTTCTATAAAATGAAGAAAAAATTAATTATCTCTATACCTCTCTTTTTAAAGTTGCTTTCTCTCTCTCTACTTATTAGATGATACTTGATAATCAAGCGATAATGAACGATTTTAAGTAAGACTGCTAATGTTTAAGTGTTATATTAAATTTATAGCATCTACCTATATAATAATATTATAATGAATCGTTAACAAATATACCGGAATACGGACCGGTTCGTTACGTACTGTCGACGTAATAAACTTCTCACAAAGACGCGAGATCGAAAAACTATCTGCAAATCATAATCGTCGCAAAAGTCAGTAACTAGTTTGTGAGCGGACACATTCTCTACTGCCCTAGTACAAAAACCCAAAAATGGGGGTTGGCGGACAATCGCCGTTGCATAAGCGCGCGAAACCTCAAATGTCGGTCAACGGGTTGCGTAAGAGAGAAAGGTTGCATAATATGCAGCTAGCTTAGAGCGAGACGAGATGAGTCGCTTGCGCCACTGCAAAGAGTATATTTAAGAACAGATATGTCGAAGGTTTTTTTTTATTTTGCTTTTTATTCTTATTAAGCTACTTACTTATATATCTTCATGTTTCACAATACTCTTACAATATAAAAGTCCTATTACTACATATCAATCTCTTCCAGAAAACCTGAGAATGTGGGCTAATAATTCTTCCACTCACCAGATGTCGCTAGTCGACACTGGGGTGAAGTTTTTGTTACACAATGTCGTTTAATTGTGAAGTTAGTTTTAAATAAAAGTTTATCAGTTTCTAGAGTACTATATTAATACACAAAACAATGTCTCAGTGGTGTGCTCTTTAATTTTGCACATTTTGACACTTTTTTCACTTTTTCTAATTTTATGAATATCTGTGGGTCGGTTTATTTATTTTTAATCTAATTAATATAAAATATAACAAATAGGTTGTACAGTAACATTAACATTTTTTAACATATTAACTTCCCCGCTATGCAATTTGTCAAATATTACACTATTGGTATCGCTATTGGTAGCAGAAAAAGTCATTAAATAAAAATAAGCGAAAGATTAACAGGTAAGGTGTACTATAATAACAAAGGATGCCTACTTATGCACTAAAAAGACAACATACTTTAGGCGGTAGATCTGTGACTATAAACAAAAGAAGGAAGACAGTAATCAAAACCTGTCTTTAAAATAATTAGATTATTAAAAAAAATACATCTTCTGGAGTCTGTTAAATATACAGGCTTATTCTTCAAAGAGTAGCCAAAGTTTAAACTTAAGTTCAAATATATAAATAATGATATACCGTTATTGCAGTTTTTGAAATTACGAATAAATAAGGCTTATACTTTTATTTGAAATTATCCCAAATTGAATGTGATTCATGGGCAACAACGTTTTTGCCTACCGATCGACCCTTACGAATGTGTGCGTGCGCAGTAAAATCAGTCAAAATAATGCATTACCACGCATTTTGAATTTAAAAGATAAAAAGGACAGAATATTTAAGATTTTTTATTAATTTTTCTTCATAATTTGCCTATATTACTTATTCTAAACCTTTTTATTGCTAAATAACCCTGTATATTAGGACTAATTAAGTATAGAGTACTTACATTTTTCGATTAAAAAAACTGCAAGTTTGGTTAACGACTGAGAATTTACTTTTTTTTAAATAATTATTGGAATTAGGCGTTTACTTTGCGGAAATCCATTATATTAAAGATGTTTAATATTGATAAGCTAAGATCCGCGTAATAAAATAAAAAATGATGTGTCTTACCTAGTTTGAACGCAATTCCCTCAATCCCAAACCGCTAAGAGCGGTCAGCTACCGTAGAATCTACTTCACCTGAGGATGCACCGTTTAGAGGTGAAACACGTGTTTTATTATCAACGGTGGTATGTCTTTCCTAGTGTAGTAGTGTTGGGAGCAATGGTAACGGGTATAGTGTTAGCAATTTTTTCGTGGGAGAGCCATCATCATCATCATTACAGCCCTTCACAAGTCCACTGCTGAACATAGGCCTCCCCCAAGGAATGCCACAAAGCACGGTCCTGAGCCACCCGCATCCATCGACTTCCTGCATGTCTTACCAGGTCGTCACTCCATCTAGTGGGGGGACGCCCTACACTTCGTCCGCCGGTACGAGGCCGCCACTCGAGAACCTTTTTCCCCATCGGTTGTCGGTTCTTCGAGCTATATGGCCGGCCCATTGCCACTTCAGCTTACTAATCTGTTGGGCTATGTCGGTCACTCTGGTTCTACTGCGGATATCCTCATTTCTAAGTTTATCACGCAGAGAAACCCCGAGCATAGCCCTCTCCATAGCTCGCTGAGCGACCTTGAGCTTCCTCATCCGGCCAGCAGTGAAGGACCACGTCTCAGTTCCATAGGTCATCACTGGCAACACGCACTGGTTGTACAGTCTTGTTTTCAAGTTTTGGTATACCTGACGAGAAGATGTGCCGTAATTTCCCGAACGCTGCCCAGCCGAGTTGAATCCGTCGATTGACCTCTCGGTCGAAGTTGGACTTACCTAGTCGGACTATTTGTCCCAGGTAAACATACTCGTCAACAACTTCGCGCTTAGTGCTCCCAACAACTACCAGCATAGGTGTGACATGGACGTTACACATGACTTTTGTTTTGTCCATCTTTATCTAAGACCTATCCGTTGGGAGGCACTATTGAGGTCATTGAGCATAGTGCTTATGGCCTCCAGCGATTCTGCCATAAGTACTATATCGTCGGCAAATCGAAGGTGAGTGACGTACTCGCCATTGATGTTAATACCGTATCCTTTCCAGTCGAGTAGCTAGAAAACGTTTTCCAATGCAGCGGTGAAGAGTTTCGGGGATATAACGTCACCCTGTCTTACACCTCTCTGCAGTTGGATAGGTTTTGTACTGGTTCTGTACTCGGATAGCCATCGTAGCCCTACTGTACAAGCACTTCAACACTTCGATATACCGACAGTCAACTTGGCACCGCTGAAGGACTGCAGCACCGCCAAATTTCGACGGAATCAAAAGGTTTCTCATAGTCCACATACGCCAGACATAGTGGCAAATTGTACCCTCGGACTTCTGTACAATTTGCCGAAGGTATGTATGGTCTATGGTGCTAAAGTTTTCGGAAACCGGCTTGTTCGGGAGGCTGGAAGTCGTCGAGTCTGCGTGCGAGACGATTCGTAATGACTCGAAAACAGCACGTAGACGCGGCTCAGAAGGAAATCGGTCTGTAGTTCTTCAAGAGAGCGTTGTCGCCTTTCTTGAAGAACAAGACCACAGCACTTCTGCTCCACGCCTCCGGTGTAGTGCCACCATGTAGACGGAATTAAAGAGCTTCTGAAGGACTTCAAGTACCGGTTTTCCACCCGCTTTCAGAAGCTCCGCCGTAATTCCATCCTCGCCTGGAGCCTTGCCGTTTTAAGGTGCTGGAAGCCATTCTAATCTCGCTCAGACTGACGTCCGGGATATCATCGGAATAGTGTCGGATAAGACTCGCTCTTGGATCGTTACTCACACTTGCGTGTGGCTCCAACGATGATGTGTACAGCTGCCCATAGAACCTCTCAATCTCACTCAAAATCTCAGGTGTCCGGAAACGACGCTGCCACACTCGGTCTTCAGCTTCGACAGTTGGCTCTTTCTGGCAGACAGATCTCTGGCAAAGACTTTGAGCCCTGGTTCCGCTCGATCGCTTCTTCAATACGAGCTGTTTTGAAGTTGCGCAAGTCCCGCCGCATGCATTTGGAGATCTGTCTGTTCAGTTGCCTGTATGCTATCAAATCTACTGAAGATTGCAGCTTCATTTCCCGTCTAACAGCCATGAGATTAAGAGTGTGATCGGAGAGTTTTTGTGTTCTTCTGCGGCGGGTCTTACAAAACTTAGCTCCGACCGCATGGACAGTTTCCACGAGCTTGTCATTCATATCGTCCACTACATTGCAATCTTCTTCTAGGCACTGAAAACGGTTTTGTAACTCGAGCTGAAAGGTTTCGGGACTTTGGATTAGAGCACGAGGGGGACAGAGCGTTGACTTCATTAGACGACACCTCTCCAACTTAACGTTTAGGTTCAGTGTGCCTCTAACCATTCGGTGATCGCTACCAGTTTTCACCCTCGCGATCACTGAGACATCACTGAACAGTTGGCGTCTAGTCGTCATAATGAAGTCAATCTCATTTTTTGTCGAACCGTCGGGGCTCGACCAGGTCCACTTCCTGTGGGGCCGCTTCTGGAAGAAAGAGTTCATCATAAAGAGTCCCTCTTTCTCCATGAAGTCGGCCAGCTGCTGGCCCTGGGTTCCGTTGCCTAATCCGAATTTCCTACTTTCAGCTCACCGTTCTCTCTTGTGCCTAGCTTTGCGTTGAAGTCTCCCATTAAAACCGTATAGTGGGTTTTAGAGGAATGCATGGCTCTAGAGATATCCTCATACATTTCTCTACCTCCTCATCAGGGTGTGCCGAAGTTGGTGCGTAAACCTGTGTGACCTTCAGCGAATACCGTTTGGTGATTCTGAGTATAAGGTACGCAACCCTCGTCGACACCTCCCAATTTTACAACGTTGTTAACGAGAGACTTGTGGACGATAAATCCGACACCTCCTTGGGACAGATGGTCGCCCTCCGGTGATAGAACAAGTTGCCGGATTCGAGGATTACCGTGTCCTCCCCTCTTCGGACCTCGGATAATCCTATAATATTCCAGCGCAACTTGTCTATCTCTTCTTCCAGCTCCAGGATCTTCTCGTCAGTCCTCAGAGTGCGTGCGTTATAAGTTGCCAGGTCGAGTCGTCGTAGGTGGCAACCGAACCTCCACCGGAGATTCTTAGCACCCTGCCCCGCCGTTACCATGGTCGCCACCGTAGCCAGGAATAGCGGGGCCGCCGAGACTGGGGCCGTCTCTTCGTAACTTTCTTCATTGGGGGGATATTGCCGTAGTTGCCACGCTTGGCGAGCGGGTTGGCAACCGCAGTTTTTTTATTGTTATTTGCTGTTATCAGAAAGATGCTGCTGCCCATCTTCTGCCTCAGTTTCCCTCTGTCGCCTCTTACGACACCCACGGGAAGATATGGGGTAGTGGGTATTCTAACCCGCCACTACACGGGAGAGCCATGCTACAGCTATATTACTGGTATAGATGTAGCACGAAAGGGTCGGCTCGAACGGGGAAGGATCACACTCTCACAGAATACCAGCCTAAAATAGCAGCTCAACGCTGCTGTGTTTCGTATGGCGAGTGTAGAGAACCGGAGACCCTTTTTACTGGAAACGAGGCATTGTTTCTTAGTCCTCACGGGTGACAACGCATCTGCATTTTGATTCGAGGATAAATGTAGATGTCTATGGGCCACAGCAACCACTTACCATCAAGTGGACTGTGTGCTCGTTTGTCACCCTGTTCTATAAAAAAAAAAATAGAGAGTGCTCTTCAAACTAGGTAAGATCCATCATTTTATGTTATTACGCGTATTTTAGCTAATTAATTTTTAACATCCTTAATGAAATGGGGTGATGTTTCCCTTACACTGTCAACACACGATTTGAATGCACGGTTAGTAAAATATAACTTGGTTATGAAATCTGCTTTCACAACTTTCATGGCGTATCACTATTACTCTTAATGATTTCTCAAGCTACGAGCGTTGCTCAAATGAAGATAGGGCACGTCCATAGCGCAGTACTATCGCATACGTGTCTCTTTCAACGCACATCACACGCATATTGGTTTGGATTTTATAATTACTAACTAGCTAGTCTGGCAGACGTTGTTCTGCCCTTTCCAGTAGATGGCGTGACATGTTTAACTCCGGATAAAATTTATTTCTAACTCAACCACAGCGTCACCTGAAGGTCCAGTAAAGTCTTTTTGGTCGCCGCCATGGATCAAAACATTAATTAGAATCAAACTTGTTTCGACAAAATATTATTTTATTTACACAATATATGGTATTAATATGAATCGTTCAAATCATTTTGAAGTTACACGATCACTAACAGACGTACTAACGATTAAACGTAGATAATAAGATTACCATTATTGTAAATCTTTCTATAGCATAAGAGTGATCAACGAACACCCAGTCCACCTGATAGTAAATGGATGCTGTGGTCCATAGACATCTACATCTATCATTGATAAATATCTATAGCCTATTATATAAATAGCCTATTTGTTGCTGCAATAATTGTTTTGTTATATAATTACGTACTTGCTAACCATTTTCCTCAATAGCCTCAATGTTTCTTTCTTACTTTCAATTTTAGAATAATAATTTAAAACGTGCTCAGCGGTGATAATACACTTTAAGGTATTTATTTTTCAAAATCTAAAAATATTTCGAAGACATTATGCATTAGGGCATTGCTTCGGACTCTTTCCTGCTCCAAAACCCTCTCAATGTTTAGGAATATGCTGATAAAGAAGAACTATGTTTTGTTATTACAAGATAAGATTAAGTCTGTGTATCACCCTCTTTCCTATTTCTGCCGCCAGACAATAGTATTTGCACTGCTGCGTTCCGCTCTGAAGGGTATAGAGAGTAAGTATTTAGTATTATAGTACGTGAGGGTAATATGGTCATCCGGTTAATATGTTCACTTTCTTATAACTCAAAAACTACAGACTTATTTGCATAGATGGCTCTGTGATACGATAGCTCTTCCTCAGTCATTCAAATAAAGGGCGCCGCTTTATCGACGCCATTTTGTCAGTTGATATTATAGTAAATATTTTAGTTGATTTTAGTTCTGGGTAGTGTAGTCAGATTTTTAAATTGATTTTTCGAAGTGGTCGTGTTCCTAATTATTGCCAAGGCTTATTTGTTATTTCTTTCTAAATATATTAGTTATAGTATATGACATTGTGTATTTGTCTCATTCCTCCTCCTAGTTTTAGTTTTATAGGGCGGCAAAGCTTAAGGTGACCTTACTTGCTGTAAGGGATTCCATCTAAGCCCTCAGAAGTAACAACGCATCTGTAGCCTTCTTTGTTTGAAGTCCACTGCAGGTATTTGTTACCGCAGTTCATGGACTGCAGTACTTGAGTAAGTTCGTTTGTCACTTTTTTTTTATAGGATAAAGTTGACAAACGAGCACACAGTCCAACTGATGGTAAGTGGTTGCTGTGGCCTATAGACATCTACAACTATCCTCGATTACGAATCAAAATAGCGTTGTCTAAGATGGAATGCCTCGTTTCCAGTAAAAAGGGTCTCCGGTTCTCTGCACTCACAATACAAAACACAGCAGTGTTAAGCTGCTATTTTACGCTGGTATTCTGTGAGAGCGTGGTCCTTTCCCGATCGAGCCGACCCATTCGTGCTACAACTATACCAGTAATATAGCTGCAGCATGGCTCTACCACGTAAAATGTTCACTTCAGTACTATTAATAGAAAAAATAAGCAGAAATTAAGTATTGCTCTACACTGCATCTTAATGTAGCCGCATTTTTCGCGCCACTTGACTTCCGTTCGCGCGAATATACATTGTTGTTATTCTAAGAACACAACTCTTTAAATATGTATGACATTCATTTTATAAATGGTGACAAATGAGCTTATAGTTCACCTGACTGTGTTATTATAAAAGTATCTAGGGGTGACCAAAGATAGTCCACCTGATGGTAAGTGTTTCCTGTGGACATCGCCACCTACATTTCGATTAACGTGTAGAATCAAATTCACATGCATTGTCAGCCCTTAGGAAAAAGATGGAATGACGTTCCGTTTTTAATTACGCACCATAGGAAACGTAGCTGTATTTTACGCCAATATTCCGTGCGACCGTGGTTCCACCCCAATTGACCCGCAACCCATTCGTGCTACAATTATATAGCTGCGGCATGGCTCTACCACGTATAAAATTTATGAATATTAATTGCTATAATATTTAAGGAGAATTTGTAGCATTGCAGTTTAAACTGCAATGCTACAAATTCTCCTTAAATCATACTGGCCGTATGAGGAAGCTCAAGGTCGCTCAGCGAGCTATGGAGAGGGCTATGCTGGGGTTTCTCTGCGTGATAAACTTAGAAAAGAGGATATCCGCAGTAGAACCAGAGTAACCGACATAGCCCAAAGGATTAGTAAGCTGAAGTGGCAATGGGCCAGCCATATAGCTCGAAGAACCGACAACCGTTGGGAAGAAAGGTTCTCGAGTGGCAGCCTCGTACCGGCAGGCGAAGGGCGTCCCCCACTAGATGGAGTGACGACTTGGTAAGACATGCAGAAGTCAATGGATGCAGGTGGCTCGGGACCGTGCTTTGTGGCATTCCTTGGGGGAGGCCTATGTTCAGCAGTGGACTTTGTGAAGCGCTGTATCTAATGATGCAGTTTAAATAAATAAATAAAAATAATAATCGACCTTGAAATAAAAATGTTTTAATTTTATACTAAAAATTGTCTAAATAAAATAGCTTTCTGCCTACCGCCATGTCTATTTCGCTAGCATAGACTTTAAGGTTGAAAGAGGGGAGGAATGTAGGTTACTCCGCGTCTTTGTTCCCCACTATTGCTATAATTTCCCACTACAACTATTAATTGCAGTTAGTATACGTCGCTTATTTTAATCGGATTTTGTTATAACAATGTTAAATTTAGATTGCTCTGAGTTTAAACGGCTCCGTGGCGCAGTGGCTTAGCAATGAGTTGCGGCATTGAAAGCCGCGGGTGCGAATCCCGCACGGAACAAAATTAGTACCTACATAGTAGTGCCTACAAATAACTGTTCCCGGTCTGGATGTTTGTCCTTGAAAAATTTATGTATGTAAACTGCCTCCACGATACAGGAGAAAATCCTAGTGTGGAGTAATTGCTTTTTGCAGTTATACTTTTTTTGGGGCGTTTGGGAAAAATGTTGAGAGTGAATTTTATACGATGCGCGCGCACACTGACACCTAAAAGCGACAACTTCAGTGGGCTGTGTCTCAAAGTTTTTTGTTTTGTTACGCTAAAGAAGTATAACTTCCTACGTGCGTACAATAAACTGTATTATTTTTGTATCTTAGCATAGTCATGTACTTTTACATGACTATGCTAATATGCCTCCCCGGAATTTACTAAACCGTAAGACTAATAAGAGTCGGAAGCCGCACTGTGGTGGCAGCGGAAGAGGATCCATCACCACATTCTGTCCCATGGGTAATGTAGGGGGGTTACTATGGGATTATGACATGCCATTATATGTCATGCCATAAAAATTCCAATAAAGTCCTCCCTCTCCATCCATCCGAGATTTTTAGGTTCTTCGTCAAATTGGTTAGGCAACTAATATGAATTTAGTAACTAGGACTGCATAAACATGCGCCGGTCCACCGCTCCGATTGGACATTAGACCGCGGTGAAATTCGTCGCCGCTACACCCGGTGTCCTTCGCGTCGCTTTCCATTGCGCTGCCTAGCTTTTATGTTCGCCTTGTAACCTGGTACCTTATGCGCATACCATGAAATTTATTTTTCTTAAAGGCCTGTTTTTCTTTCTTATTTCGAGTACTTAAATAGTAAGGGACCGGACAGGACACACTGCCACCTCTGACTGCCACAAAAATATAACATTCAACAGTTCTTAATTTGCAATTCCTGAAGTTTCAACCAAGCTGGGGAAAGAAAAGGACGACGCACCAGCAGTGCGTATATTTTATTAACCTCCTCACTTGCAATAATTGTACATAATATCTAAAAGACACCTCTCATAACATTTCATGAATAAATAAACTTAGACCTTAAGTTCTGAAAAGTGCAATTTTTTCACTCACTAACTCACTCGCGCATCAAAAACCTAGACCACTATTATGAAAATTAAAAACTTAAAATTTGGCATTATGGTAGATCATTAGACGAATACTATAAATATTAATAATAAGAATACAATCAAGCACTGTGGCTGGCTGGCTGAAAACTACATAACATTAAATGAAGCTAATTTTACGGATTATATCGCGTTTAATTTTACTTTTTAATTCCGACATTTCGGGTGCTTTACAGCACCCATGGTCAGGGGGACTGAAGTGTTTGACGTCCCGATGTCATAGTTAGCCCGGCTACCTTCAGTTTACGAATATTTACGAATATAGTTTACGAATATCGATAATTGTTAACTACATAACAATTATCGATATTCGGTGTGTAATACTTTGTCGACATAATTAAAGTATAAATTTAAAAAAGAAAACACAAAACATGTTGAAGGTTTTTTTACGTTTACACTTCACTGTTTTTTTTTTCAAAAATGATATCCCATCAAAAACATTACTGTGAAAAGCTGGGCAAGTTTGTTAAAAACAACGTCCGGGTTATGAGAATACTTACGAGTATGTTATCATCTTGGTGTCTATCGATCCAACACAGAAGTTTTTGTTTTGGTTAGATAATACACGTTTTTTACGTGGTAGAGCCATACTGCAGCTATATTAGTAGTACAGTTGTAGCACGAATGGGTCGGCTCGACCGGGGAAGGACCACGATCTCACAGAATACCAGCGTAAAATGGCAGCTTGACACTGCTGTGTTTCGTATGGTGAGTGTAGAGAACCGGAGACCCATTTTACTGGAAAAGAGGCATTCCATCTTAGTCCTCACGGGCGACGACGCATCTGCATTTTGATTCTCTATTGAGGATAAATGTAGATGTCTATGGATCACAGCAACGACTTACCATCAGGTGGACTGTGTGCTCGTTTGTCACCCTATTCTATAAAAAAAAAAATAACTAGAATATCGAATATTTGTAAAAACCGACGGTTACCCAATCACAGAAGTAAATGACTTTAAAATTTGAATTTTCTATAGGTGGCCATATTTTGGTAACGACCAGCGCAAATGTGCAAGCCGCACAACGGAAGAGCCTCAAATCCGGCAGTGGACTTTTACAAGATGATAATGATGATGAACAAGAAATTTTATATATTAAAATTGCAATGTCAGTATTGCTGGCGGGGTCAACTCGTTTTCCTCCCGTATTATGAAATTATATAGCGAGGTTATTAGGCAGAAAAGGAGTACTATCACCTGGTATTAACGTACAGCCTATTTTTTTATAGGATAGGGTGACAAACGAGCACACAGTCCACCTGATGGTAAGTGGTTGCTGTGACCCATAGACATCTACATCTATCCTCAATAAAGAATCAAAATGCAGATGCGTTATCACCCGTGGGGACTAAGATGGAATGCCTCTTTTCCAATAAAAAGGGTCTCCTGTTCTCTACACTCACCATACGAAACACAGCAGTGTTAAGCTGCTATTTTACGTTGGTATTCTGTGAGAGCGTGGTCCTTCCCCGGTCGAGCCGACCCATTCGTGCTACGACTATACTTCTAATATAGCTGCAGCATGGCTCTACCATGTTAAAATCATGCTTGATCATTTACAATGTTTGCTTGATGGGGTCAACTCCTACGTGCTGGTTCTTTTCTAGCTCAGAAGCTAAATAACTATAGCTATTCCACGAGGAAACGCAATCAGCGTTCTTGGCACTACACCGCGGAGAGTAGAACTGTATGATAATTTAAGTTTTTAGTTTTAGTTCTTTTGTTATGGTAGTTAATATTGTATTTAATAATGTTAATAACTTATATTATCGTATATAATTTAGAAGATATAAAATTACAAAGAAAGTTATATATGTTTTTACTGTCTAAAAATTAACTGTCCTACGAAGAATCAGCAAGAAACACAGCGGGAGTTTTTAAAATATTAATTTTCAATACACTCGTATGTCGTACAAATACTACGGCTCATTTGTACAGAGGAAAAGAACAAAAATTTATGGGTTTCTTTGTATTACAGTGGAACCCTAAAACGATATTGGAGTTTTGGTGTCTGGTTTCCCTTTATCTAGTTTCACTTTTTCAACCGACTTCAAAAAAAGAAGAAGGTTCTCAATTCGACTGTATTGTTTTTTTTTATGTGTGTTACCTCAAAACTTTTTTCCAGATGAACGTTTGGCGATTTTGATGATTCTTTTTTTATTTTAAAGCTGGTGCTTTTCATGTAGTCCCATATAAATTTGATCAAGATCAGACGATTTGAGATATTAATTGACTATTTAATTCACTTCGACTACATTGCTGATGTTCTCATTTTATTTATATTGAAGTCGGTTGTACAAAATGTTTAATTTGACCATTTGTTACTTCTACTTGATCAATTTACCTCATTACTACTATATTTTCTGTAAGCATAAACATTTCAAAACAATAGAACTTTCAGATCAAGACAGTTACTATTAAATTAATATCTTTTCGATGTTATAAATATAATGTGTTTATTTAGCTTCCTGTTTAAAGGGAGCTGTGTATAATTTTTGACAATGAAAACCCAATTTTCCCGTCACGTTCGGGAGTGACCTGGGCGGGGCAGGAGGGGGAGAGGAGGCCGGGTGAACGCTCTCAAGCACGATATCATCCCAACGATGCGCCGGCACAGGGCATTTGTTGCTGTGCGAAGGGCTTACATTTTTTTTTAAATTTGACGCAAGACTTAGTCAATAATAATCATTAGTGCGTTTACAAAGGCTGTTGCAAAAAAACTATTAAGAATTGCTTTTGCAATTGCATTTACGCCCGACTGACGATAATTAGTATCGAAATGTTCGTGCAAAGTTTGTGCGGTAAGAGAATCGTGGTGGAAAGGTTAATAAACATTTGCATTTCAACATTTTAGTAAACAAAATTATTACAGCATACGTAAATGTTGCCGTTTAGTGACAAAATGAATCCATTGTCCCATTTTTTTATAGAATGGGGAACAAACGAACACAGTCCACCTGATGGTAAGTGAATGTTGTGGCCCATAGACAGTTACATTTATCTTCGGTTAAGAATTAAAATGCAGACGCGTTGTCACCCTTGAGGACTGCAATTGAATGCCTCGTTTCTAGTAAAAGGGTCTCCGGTTCTCTACACTCACCATACGCCACGTTCCGTGTGTATTTAAGGATGCGATATGGGAAAGTCCAGAAAAGGCCATGGCCGTGGATAAATTGTGGTATAGGAGAGGCCTTTGTTCATCAGTGGACTGTTACAGGTTAAGGATGTGATTAGAAAAAAAAATACATTGAGACACACTAACAAAATAGCTGACAATCCTATTAATACATTTTAAAAGGTATAGTTCAATTTCTAGCGTAGCTGTAGTACACTAATAAAGGGCCAGCCCTCCACACGTGTCCCTCCTATCTCTGTGACCCACTTACACACACCAACCAAACAAACGCCTGCTTGTGTGAGTGAACTGTCGTGATACCTTTGATATTGCATTCACATGCATTCACCGATACGAACATTGTCTGCGTGTGAGTAATTTTTGGAGTAAATAATGCAAGCGTGTGAGTGGTTTGAATAATAGACGGCCTATAAGGATGTGATTCTGCGTCAGTGTGCGTGGGCTTTGGATAAGTGTGAGGTGTTTTGGTAGTTTCTTTAGGTTAGGATGTGTTGGGGACATTGTGCGCACATGTCGGTTATGCATGTGTGCGATTTACTTTTTTATGACTCTACATCGTGGGTGCGATAGTCTAAAAAGCCCGCTTTATTTGCGTAGTTTTTGTTTTTTCTTTATAAAATTTTAAAGATTTTATAGTAAACTGGCTGGTATCCGGAGCGTTGCTGCTGCAAAAGAAATAATTGTGTGAATATCATGGAAGAGTTATTTTGTTTAATTAGGAATGATAATACATTAATTGAAATGGAATGATAAATAACTTTCAAATAAATTTTCGATACGATATATATAAGCTAATTGCAATAAGTTGACAAATTTTACCGCAATCTGATTAACGGTATGGCAGCCCATAAAATACGATCAAACAAACATAAATTTTTATATATTAGAAGATAACAAGAATCCTTGAATGAAACGAGTTTTTAATGATTTTATCGCAAATAATTGGTTTATTTTTATATTCCATACGTTTCAAGTACTTTGTAGAACACATGGTCACGAGGGGATTAAGGACGCTTAATGTCATAGTTTAGCATGGCTACCATCAACTTAAAAATTATTATATTTTTAGCCCGATCTACGCAGCAGGAACTTGTAGTATCTTGAAGTTTTGATATGCTTGGGTTGGGATTTAATTTTATTAGTTACTAGCTTTTACAATTATTTTGTGCTCGTTCGTCATTAAACAAATGTCATTCGCTGATTCTGAACCAATGAACCTGCAAGACTGCATAACATATTAGAGTATTTAAATGGAATACGGCATTGATTCTAAATTATATGCCTTCTTTTAAAACCGAGATCGTGTACTAAGCACGGTAGATCATATGCTATTATACGAGGTATATACTTCGTCACCTTTCATAGAAAAAATCTCCACAATCACTAACAAAACACAATCGTCATAAAAGAGATTTCAATTTGTTCGAACTGGCAGTAAACAAAACTAGACCGCAGACTTTGATATGTTTTTTATTGCATAGTTTTATCGTACTTTTGATTTACGTATCAATTATTTTTCTAATTTAAAAATAAAAACTTTTTTTAGATGTAAAAAGACATATGAAATTCTGATTTCTTATATTTACGCGAACACTACACATTGAATAAAACTATTTTTACGGATTTTATCGCATTTAATTTACTATTATAATTCCCGACGTTTCGGGTGATTTACAGCACCCATGGTCACGGGGGGGACTGAGGTGTTTGACGTCCCAATGTCATAGTTAGCCTGGCTACCTTCAGTTTTTTGAATATTAATTTTTGATCCGATCTACGCAGAATGAACTTACAGTATCTTGAGGTCTTGCAGTGGTATGCTTGGGTTTGGATTTAATTTTGTTAGTTATGGAACCTGTCACTGGAAACGAGGCATTCCATCTTAGTCCTCAGGGGTGACAACGCATCTGCATTTTGATTCTTAATCGAGGATAGATGTCTATGGGCCGCGGAACACACTTGCAATTGGGTGGACAGTGTGCTCGATTGTCACACTTATTCTATAAAAAGAGTTTTACTTATCTAGTAGATACTCTTTATCGGGGATAGATGTAAGTCTATTTCTATGGGCACAGCATCCACTTACATCAGGAGAACAGGCGTGTACAGGCGTGGTCGTTTGTCATTTTTTAATCTTTAAGACCTTAGTGGTTTCACGACAACAAGAGGTTGAAAAGGAGTAATGGATCATAGATAATAATATATTTGTTATCAAAAAAAAAACCTAATATGCAGAATCTTCATTAGTAAGATCGTTAAATCCATTGCGAGCGCACAGGACTTCAACTTTCACGGAAGGAGGCGATAATTAAATTATCGCTTGAGATTCTGTACGCGGATGCAGCGCGCATATTGTAAACTGCAGCTAGGGCTGTCACACGCATTAATGAATTAAACTATAGTACTCTTGTGCAACAACTGAATTCTAAAATAGCGCAAGTATAGGTTATAGTAACTCTGACCACGAGAATTTAATCCCCATCACTACCAATGACATTTCTTGTTGTAATTATAAGCGCTGATTTACCACGTGATAAAGAAATTATAGTAAGATTTGTAAAATATACTAACACGTATTTCTGCAGCGCAGCGAAATTTTTTTACCCTAAAATTCTATTAGAAATGCTTTTCATTTTGTCTTTAAGGACGTGTGTAGTTCTGGGACGTGTGTAGGCTCTAAATTTTTTTTTATCAACTTTATTTTTCGTACGTTAGGTGGCAACCCTATGGAGCGTAAGTAACGATATAGCGGCGTGGTATTTATTCATTCTCAATAAAGTGTTCATCTTCAGAGCGTCTTCACATAAACTTGCATGACTTAATACCTCGCTCTCCCTTTCACCATTGGATAATCAGACGCTCGGCCAGTACCCCTTGAATATAGAAACAGAACAGAACTAGACACCGCGCAATCGAACCAAACGGCTTGCTTCCTCGTCCGTAATGCTAGTAACTTAGCTCAGCAATGCTATGCTTTTGTTATGCTAAGTTAGCCGATACGACTCAGGGACTTTTAATAAAAGAGATTCCTCTTTTTGAAATTGCCGGCAATGCACCTGCAATTCCCCTAGTGCTGCAGTTATTCATTGACGACGGTAATCAATTACCATCAGGTGAGCCGCATGCTCGTTTGCCCCTCTTATATAAAAAAGTTAGTGCGTTTTACCATCTTCAGCATCAGCTGGAATAAAAGTCCAACACTGGCTGGTATAATAGATGTTAAAAATAAAATATATTTGTGCCTTGTCGATAATAATATAATAGTTAAAAAAAATTGTGCCTGTCAGCTCCAACGCGTGACTGGAGTTTACTCCTGAAAAACGATTGTTTTAAAATATATGCAATACGCAAAGGAAGTAAATAAACCCATATATTTATTTATATATATTTGGTAAAAATATCACATAAACTAAATTATATAAAAATATATGACTTATATCACATTATTCACTTCGCGCTATGAGATGAGCGAAGTGAATAATGTTGAATTAATAACGTCTTACGTGGTAGAGCCACGCTGCAGCTATATTATGGTTGTAGCATGAATGGGTCGGCTCGACCGGGGTAGGGTCACGCTCTCACAGAATACCAGCGTAAAATAGCAGCTTAACGCTGCTGTGTTCGTGTGGTGAGTGTAGTGAACCGGCGACCCTTTTTACTGGAAACGAGGCGTTCCATCTTAGTCCTCAAGGGTGACAACGCATCTGCATTTTGAATCTTAATCAAGGATATAATATGTACTCGTAGATGTCTATGGGCCACAGCATTCACTTACCATCAGGTGGACTTTGCGCTCGTTTGTCACCCTTATTCTATAAAAAAGAGTATGTTGCGCAGAGGAAGACCATAACGGCTTCACTTTTTATTACCGTTTGATTTTACTACCCATCTACGAGTATATGTCATACCGTGCGCTACATTTGAAACAATTATTAAGGAGTAAACTCCACAAAATTAAAACAACACGCATTGATCATGAGCTGTGATGATCCTGATACTATAGTATACTATCGGCCGTCGACAAGTTGGTGAAAATTACATTAAAAGATTCCGTTACATATATATATATATATATATATATATATAGATAGATAGATAGATAGATAGATACACGCGAAGCTAATAAAAGCGTGTTAAAATAGGAAAATTCACAAAACTTTATTGTAGGTCGTACTTTTCTTAGTTTTTTAAGAAAATGAAGCGTTACTATACACCGTAGAATTTCCTTTTTGAAGTGGTAGCGTTTTCTGGTAACGAGACATTCCGTCTGCATGTGTTTAAATTAGGGTTCACACGCAATCCACGCAATAGGAACTCTATTCGTCCAATCAGTCCAATTATTGGGAGGATTATCGACTTTCTTTTTAGAATAGAATATAATAGAATAGAATAATTGTTATTGAATATAAATTATTACATAATACTTATTGAAAGTCAGTTTTTATTTACCACTGGTTCGGAAAATACCTCTGTCCTGGGAAGAACCTGCAAGAAACCCAGCGAGACATTTAAAAAAAAAACATATTTCACTTTACAATAATTTTGTTTTTTGTTTGTACAAATTTTAAATGAGTTTTAATAGAACCAGCATGGTGGCGATCACCTCATTCCCAGGAGTTTTTTTGCACTTATGTATTCTTTGATATTATAATAACCCTTTTTGTACAATTTTTCTTTAATAAAACATTTAAACTTATTTATTAAAAATTTTGTACATTTTCTGGGATTTTGTTGTAAAAGTGTATATTGCCCCAATAATGAATTACTAATTCTGTGGAGTCTAGTAACTGGTATTACAAGCTTATGTTTGTTCCTTGTGTTTAAAGTGTGAACATCTTTATTTTTATCAAAGCTATTTATGTTTTTTATGTACAGACATTACATTTTCATAAATATATTGCTATGCCAAAGATAATATGTTTATTTCTTAAAAATTTTCACTAAGGGACTCATTACAATTTAAGTTATAAATCACCCGTACGGCTCTCTTTTGCAAAAAAAATATAGCTTCGATGTCAGTCGCATTACCTCATATCAAAATTCCATAAGACATCACGCTATGAAAGTAACTAAAATAAACTAATCTAGCTGTCTCAACATTGGTGAGAATTCTAATCTTTCTTACAGCATATGCTGCAGAACTAAGTCTACTTACTAATTTAGATATATAGGGGCCACATTGTAGCTTCGCGTCAATAGTAATACCAAGAAAAACAGTGGTATCCACAAGACTCAACTCCTTCCCATTTAAGAGCACATTGGTATTTGAATGTTTAATATTAGGTATTGTAAATTTAATACATTTTGTCTTATTGCCGTTTAAGAGCAAATTGTTGGCGTTAAACCAATGTACTAATTTCGATAGAACATTATTTACATGTCAAAATTAATTGACTGTCGTTTGAGTTTGAAAATTAAAGAGGTATTATCAGCAAATAATACTATATCGTGATTGTCCCCTACAAGATAAGGTAAGTTATTAATATAGACTAAGAACAGGAATGGGCCAAGAATCGAGCCCTGAGGAACGCCCATTGATACTACTGATCCGGAGGAACCCTTACCATTCAGTTCTGTTATTTAAATAGAAATAATAAGTCTAAGCGCAATATTTTTGACACCGTAATGTTGTAGTTTCCTGATTAATATCTCATGATGAACACAATCGAAAGCCTTGGAAAGATCACAAAAAATACCCAAGGCATCTTGCGAACTCTCCCAGGCATTAAAAATATATTTCATAAGCTCGACACCTGCGTCAGTTGTCGAGCGACCCCTTGTGAAACCAAATTGATTTTTATGGAGTAATTTATTTTTATTAAAAAAAATTAGCTATTGATCCAAAATTATCTTTTCAAAAATTTTACTGAGAGTTGGTAGTACAAAATTAGCGGGCTCCAATGTACCACGAGATTTATATAAAGGTATTATTTTACTATGTTATGTATTTGTTTGTACTTATTTCTTGATGTTAAAACTGTGGTTTGAATTAGAACGGTGACTGTAATAATGTACAACTGGGAGGTAGAACGAACGATGGTGATAACAACTTGATCTTTTTCAGCCCGAAATAGTAAATTACATGTAAAGTAATAACAGGCTGAGAAGCATTCCATCTTAGTCCTCAGATGTGACAACGCATCTATAGCCTCCCTTGCTTAAAGTTGGCTGCAGGTGTCTATGGACTGTAGTAGCCACTTACAACACGTGGTATAGCCATTCTGCAGCTATATTATGGTTGTAGCACGAACGGGTCGGGGAAAGGACCACGCTCTCACAGAATACCAGCGTGAAATAGTAGCTTAACGCTGCTGTGTTTCGTATAGTGAGTACAGAGAACCGGAGACCTGATTACTGGAAACGAGGCATTCTATCTTAGTCCTCAGGGTGACAACGTATCTTCATTTTGATTAATGTAGATGTCTAACGTAGATGTCTCATAATACCAGCGTAAAAGAGCATCTTAATACTGCTGTGTTTCGTATGGTGAGTGTAGAGAACCGGAGACCTCTTTTACGTGAAACGAGGCATTCCATCTTAGTCGTCAGGGGTGACAACGCATCTGCATTTTGATTCCTAATCGAGGATATATGTTATGTCTATGGGCCGCAGCAATCACTTACCATCAGGTGGACTGTGTGCTTGTTTGTCATCCTTATTCTATAAAAAAGATAAACTGTAAGCTCGATTACAAATAATATAAATGTTGCTACAACTTTATAAAAAGTCCACTGTTGAACATGAGCCTCTCCCGTTGTAGGGAGGTTTTGCTTTAATCGTCAGGCTTGGTAGGCAGTTTGACGACCGCAGTATCCGATAGGTAACAGATAAAAGCATAAAGGACTTCAATTGAGTATTCTCGTAATCTACGAGTATATTGAATGCAATTATTATATTCTATTAAAGGAAGACCTTAGATATAATAGAAGTGAGAGAGGTGTGTCAGAATTGTAACAAAAAGCAGTGTATAGTCTCTGACTAATCCTCTGGGTAACATGCGAAAGAGTTTATATGACTCGTATATCTATTGTGGACGTCTTGCAACATTGACGCAGCTTCCCGCTATCGGTCTGGATATTGCACGTTTAGCATTTGATGGTAATAGCACAATCTATCGGAAGCCATAAGATCTTTTCTGGAATTATCCATAAAAAGTAAAGTATAGCAAAGTTACAGCCTATATTCGTCGCACTCCTGGGCACAGGCCTCCTATCATTTATAGAGAGTTTTAGGGCAAGGAAATGTCCACCGGGCTGCCAAAGTGCGAGTTGACGAACTTTACATGTCTTTGAATTATTGATATTTTTTTTACACAGCTAACACTTATTATCAGGTGGACTGTATGCTCTTTTTTCACTCTTATACTATAAAAAAATTGATATACAGCGAGCGCTAAGCGCCTGATATATCACGGCTGTGGGATTATCCATAATCACCTCTTAAAACACCTACGGGACAAAATGGGGCAATCGTTTCTATTGGTATTCTATTATTATTAAATTTAATAGACACGATTTAAAATAATTTTGTTGATTTGTTTATAAGAGAAAGGTAGAAAGGAATCCCCTACCTTTTCTTCCGTACATAAATTAAAACAGAACCAGGGTTAAATGTTTGGCAAAAGCAGAGCGGTATATCTGACAGGAATGCCGACGGTTATTTTTAACTGGCTTGGTTAAATAGGACGCACGGTTAGCGGGAAACGGGCGAATTAAATAACTAACAGTTTGTCTTTCGTGTAAATATTCTATAGATGCATCGGATGCACGACACGCTGCGGTTTATATTGATAGTGTACGTAATTAGATTCACAACATACTAGTGTTGCCAAATGTTCAAGTAGTTACCCATTGGGCCCAGCTCCCAAAAGCACCAGAAAACTACTAAGAATATTAACCTTCTCTCGAAAATCTCTGAATTTATCACCAAAATGTTTAAGTTAATAATTCAATACCTAAAACAGAAAATGCATATTATGAAGTGGCCTTTATTAACTACGTAATATACGCTCTCACAGAATACCAGCGTAAAATAGCAGCTTAATGTTGCTGTGTTTCGTATGGTGAGTGCAGAGAATCGGAGACCCTTTTTACTGGAAACGAGGCATTCCATCTTAGTCCTCAGAGGCGACAACGTATCGGAAATTTGATTCTTAATCGAGAATAGATTTAGGTGTCTTAGGGCCAAACCATCTACGTAACATCAGGTGGACTATGTGCCCGTTGGTCATCATAACTTCTATAAATTGATACGCACACTTACCTGCTTGGCTTTTTCTACCTTAATACTGTTTCGGTAAAATGGTAAAGGGAGCCAGTATAACGGACTGCTTGTTACATTTCATTTGATCAGACATACCACCTATGTCAGGTGGCATGTATATATGGCATATATATATACATACATAAACAATCACGCCTGTCACCCAGAGGGGTAGACTACGGACTTCCATTTGGCACGATCCTGACATACTTCTCTCGCCTCCTTTACATCCATATATCTACACATACACGCTCGTCGGTTAAGGGTACTGCTAATCTGGCCCATTTTCAATATATCTAATCATAAAGTCATAAGAGGCGACTACGGTAATTTCTTATATTTGGTTTTATTATTTTACTATTATAAGCCACTGCTTGATTACTATACCACCTGATGGTAAGTGGTAATGCAGTCAAAGATGGTAAAGCGCACTGACTTAGCTTAACAATAACCTATTCACTCTTGGAACGACACCCGCATTATAATCGAATGGAAAGACAGATGCTGGCAGATTATTCCACTAACGTTTTTTTTTTACATGGGGAAATGTTTACGCGCCTCGCGGGGGCAAGGACGGGTTATGTCGGACTCGCACCGACTAAAACCCCATGGTGTTCCACCTTCGCCGCATATTGGCAGGGCCACGGGAACGCTTTCGCACACATCCGCGGCCCCACCAGCGCTGGCCGCCCCATGGCTGCCCCTTCTCGGGGGAGAACTTCTCTCTCCACACTCTTCCACTAACCTAAGCTAACAATGCTAGAAATATCTTATGGCTTTCAACAGATGGACGATATCCACGCTTAGATTGATTGATTGACAAAGTGAGGCAATGCTGAATGATGGCAAGTTCTGTATATAATGGAGACGACCATTTTCAGGAGTGGACTTTTAAGGGTTGATACGGAAGGAGAACCTAGGGTCAGATAGCCTTGGTCCGTGAAAGTGCGAGTATTTAAAAAGCAAAATCTTTTGGAGAGCATCTTATTACGATGTAACCGACATGAATCGATAAAATTAAAATTAAACTAGCCATAAACTCTGCGTTGCGTACGGTCGGCCTGGTTAATATGCGTCCGGCTGCATCTAGGGTTGGCGACTGGAGAAATTGTTCTCACACTTACATATCATGTATGTATGTATGTACTATGTATATATATTTTTAATATATGTACAATTTATATTATGTTTCGCACCTGCCAACAGTTGTCTTAGGTACCCAGGGTTGACTGGCAGAGAATGCCACATGGCATTAATTCCGTCCTATGTACCCCTTACTTTAAGATGTTACATTTAGTTTTTAAAAAAAAAACACCTGCCATCCTGTCAATTCTTTGGTTGTCCGGAAGAAATAGCTGTCAACAATAAGACCACCCATTGCATACTTCTTTTGTATAAATAATTTCTGTATGTTTTGTATGATGTGCAGTAAATAATCGAAATAAATGAAATGATAGAGGTTTGTGGTTATGCGCGCATCACGGAAAAACTATTGGATAGATATCAATTAGATTTTCTAAGTTTTGTTTCTTAGACACTTGGCCCTTATATAAAAAAAATATTGCGATATCTTCATTTAATATAAAGTCATTAAAGTTTTAAGAAAAACGATTTTTATAAGCACTACGTGTTCAGTGAGATGTGTTTTCTTGCCGCGGAGAAGATCGAAAACGTTGTCAATATATCAAGCAACGCGGACGAAGTTGCGGGTATCAGCTAGTATTAAATAAATAAATAAATAGGTATTCATAGATTTTTATATCATAGATATTAATATTATCGATTTATTCTTATCTGACGGTAGTGATCAATGCCGCCTATGAAAATCTGCAATTACTGAGGAATTGGCCAGCCTTTTAGAAAAAAAATTTGTTTTTTTTTTAAGATCCCAAAAAACCGCAAGCGATTGAGAATTCAAAATGTGGCTGTGCGTCAAAATCTTCTTAAAACGAACGGTAGTGAATAGCAATTAAAAGTGTTGCAGTTTACGATCCGGACGATTCCTGGGAGCACTCCCCGTGGTACATACGATAGAAAATTGTAACATTGTTGCAACGTATCTTTGCAAGATCAGTAGATGAAAACGATTAGAAAAACTTGGTCATCGACCTTTCAAACTGTTCTTCGTTGAATGCGGTTAAGTGGATCGAGCCGGTACTGAAGTGGCATGGCCCAGAGATGAGAGCAGTATTCTTTGCGAAGCTAAACCACTCCTTTGTAATGCTGTAAAAAAAGCAATTAGAAGTCAATTTTGCCTTTCCTTCCAAGATATCTATCACAGTGCTGCATTGGTGCATATGTTCAGATTTATGAGATTCTAGATTCAGTATAAGAAAGGCTGTGAGGAGTTCCATGTAATTCCTTAGGAACTCCCCTAAGGACTCAACAACTCACTTTCTTTGTTATAAGGTTCGTTTCAAAGCCGCTCCCATACAGAAGTTATAGCAGAGTGTGAGAATCTCTCACTTTAGATCTCCTTCTTCAACCTTGTGAGATTCAGCGCTTACAAAACACAAATGTGTATTCATCGCAAAAAGCAACCCGCTTAGAGAATTTTTCAGGCTACAATCTATCGTAGGAATGTACCGATCGCCAGTTGTTAGAAGTTGAGATTTTCTCGAACCATAACTTCGGACAATTCGTTGAGTCCAACGCTAAAACATGCACTGGAAAGTTTAGTGCTCTTAAAACTGACAGATGGTCTATATAGCACTATATAGAGGGCTATGCTCGGATTTTCTCTGCGTGATAAACTTAGAAATGAGGATATCCGCAGTAGAACCAGAGTAACCGACATAGCCCAAAGGATTAGTAAGCTGAAGTGGCAATGGGCCGGCCATATAGCTCGAAGAACCGACAACCGATGGGGAAAAAAGGTTCTCGAATGGCAGCCTCGTACCGGTAGGCGAAGTGTAGGGCGACCCCCCACTAGATGGAGTGACGACCTGGTAAGACATGCATGAAGTCGATGGATGCAGGTGGCTTAGGACCGTGCTTTGTGGCATTCCTTGGGGGAGGCCTATGTTCAGCAGTGAACTTGTGAAGGGCTGTAATGATGATGATTAATTTTTGAGTCGGTCTAATCTAACAGGAACTCGTTTTTACATTGACCTTTTTATATTGCACACTGAATATGGCTGGAATATATGGGCTGGTGCTGTAACATTTCACAGCATAGACTTTGCTTAGAGGTAACTAAGAGGCCTATTAGTGACTTTTAATTTATTTTAAACTCATTTTAACAGTCTCGAGCATAGGCGCAGAGTAGCCAATATTTCGGGATTTTACAGGATATCTAAATTATAAACAGTACGCAAAGGAAATACACGACTGGATTCCTCCCTCTACCTACGAACCTCAGACATCCTCTCTTATATTATCGACATGACATGCATACCCAAAGATACAGCAAGGGAGTGGTATAATTTCTGTTTTTTCATCCGCTTACAATGTGTTTTCAAGGCAAAGAGTGAATGTGTCATCTAAAGCATGTGTCATTTTACCATTTATAGCTACATCATCACTTACGACCAGGTAAGATAAGAGTCAACCATTGGCTTATAATCCATACATCCATTACAGATGGCCTCCCCCATAGATTTCCTCGTAGGGGGGATATAGCCATAGTTGCCACGCTTGGCATTCGGTTTGGCAACTGCAGCTTTTTTATAATATTGAATTGTTATCAGGAAGATGCTGCTGTCCATCAGGTTTTAATTTCCCACATAATATTACATTATTATTCTTATAGTGCCACTACACGGTCATACAAGTAATAGAAAGGTTGAAAAGATAGTAAGCAATATGGTGAAAGATTGAACTAAATTCCCAAACAATTAAAAATAAATGTAACACCTTTTAAAGTGTTTTTATTTAATAAATTTATAAAACTTACGTTTAATAAATTTATCTTTCATTAAATAAATTTTCAAGCGTGCGTACATTAATCACGATTTATTTTTAATCGCATAGGTACATAATATGACGTTTTTAATTCAAAACGGACAGCATCCCTGTTAGCGTATGCAAGTGCAGTGTTTATTTATATCGGCCTAATTTCTAAAGTGGGATGCATTTGTGGGGCAGCCCTGTGCGTCCCTCGCGAACAGCGCTCCGCCTCGCAACTTATGTATTCCCGGTAAAACAGAACGCGTGTTATGCAATCCTGGTATAATTTGATTCACGCTTGTCTTCCGCAGGTGGACGCAGTTGTTTCTTTTCTTTGAGATCCAATTTTTCCACGGTCACCACGGGACGATATGGTTTGTATTTGTTTTTTTTTAAATATTTATTACAATGAAACGCACTTGAGTTCGATTCCCGAGTTCAGTGCGGTCATAAAATGTTAATCATAGTTTAAGTGCTGATGTGCCGCGTGCTCTGCCTGAAGTTAATGTGGTATAGGGTTTGGAGCAATCGGTAGTATTTCTTATATGGGAAGAAAGGTAACAAGCAAGTAACCTCGACTAAGAATCAAAATGTGTAATTATGTTGTCAGGCCTGAGGGGTGAGGACTAAGATGGAATGCGTCGTTATCGCTAAACAGAGTGTCGGGTTCTCGTCACTAGCCTTACGAAATATAGTACTACACTGCTATTTTGTTCTTATATTTTTTTATAGCATAAGGGTGACAAAGAGCACACAGTCCACCTGATGGTAAGTGTAGGCGGTGACCCATAGATATCAACATCTATCGTCGATTAAGAATCAAAATACAGATGCGCTGTCAACCCTGAGAACTAAGATGGAATGCCTTGTCACAAGTAAAAGGGGTCTCCCGTTTTCTACACTCACCATTCGAAACACAATAGCATTAGCTGCTATTTCACGCTGGTGTTCTGTGAGTGCGTAGTCCCCGGTTGAGCCAACCCATTCGTGCTGCAACCATAATATAGCTGCAGCGTGACTCTACCACGTAAAAACTACATTTCTCTGCGAGTGTGGTCCTTCCCGATTCCTACGACAGTTATCGTAAGTTATATAGTAAGTTAGTACGAGTATATCATTGCAGCACGTATCTATTACGTTTAAAACCGTTTACAGTCAACCGACTTCACAAGGAAGATTATTTAAAGAAATTGCAAACTATTTTATTTATAATTGCCTATTGAAAATGTTTCCTTAACACAAACAAAATCTTAAAGAATAAGAAAATTATAACAACATCAAAATATGGTGGTCTTTCCACCGATTTCTACTGCGGCAACAAGTTTTTTTTTACTTATCACAAACTAAAAACTACATAGGACGATGTATGACTCGGTGTTCGTTCAGCTGCGGAGCTACGGGCCGCGGATTCGAATCACGCACGGACTGACTCTTTGTATGAATGTTTGTTTAATATGTAAAACACCTCCACGATACAGCAGTTCTTAGAGGGAAGTAAATTATAAAAGGATTTTAGCATTGTGCTGTACAGCCAGTTTCTACGTATGCCAGCCAGATTCTTGCCAAATTTTGAACACATCTTATTTAAGACGAAAGAATACGAAACATTTCACTAATGCCTAAATACTCAAACACTGCTCAATTTCGTGCTGTCTATCACTTTAAGTCAAAGTGACTGTGTCTTAAAATTGAGTAACGTTTGAGTATTTGGGGATAAAAGGTGTGAAACGCAGTCTCAGTATATTTACGAAAATTTAATGTATGTTCAATGTATACGTTTTTATAATAAATTCAAATTATCCTATATGTATACAAGTTCTCTCTATAACCAGGTATTTTATTTATTAAAACCCTATAAAAAGGGTTATTTAATTTGAATAAATACGTGATACGAATATTAACATAATAACATCGGGGAATGAGGTGATCGGTTCCAAGTTGTTTTTAAATAAATTTTGTAAGTATGTAATTAAAAAACCTGTTTTTAATTGTAAAATGTTATTTGGAAAAAGGTGCCTCTGGGTTTCTTGCTCTTTTATATGAAAATAAAATAACAAACGTACTTACAAGTCGCGGCACGTAAGTCTAGAGCTGAACGAAACGTGGAGGGGACGCACACGAATTGAATTGCACGAAAGCGACTGGGGAGCAAATCAGCGCGTGCGAACGATACGCACGAGCCAATCAGCGCGATTTAAGCGCAATAAGCCAATCAGCGCGACTTATGCGCAATAACGGTCACCGCTAGACTTTTGTGCCGCTACTTATACAGTCCACTTGATGGTAAGTGGCTACTGAAGTCCAAGAACACAGCAGTGCAAGCTTTGCTATTTGGCGACAGAAACATGTACGAGCGTGGTCTAACCAGACGGACTTCTGGTTAGAACTTACGATCTTTTAAAAATAGCAGTGGTTTTTTTCCGAACTAGTGACAAAAGTAAAACATGACTTGCAATAAAATTATTTGTAATCCATATTGTATAAAAAATAATTCTATTCTAGTCCTGGCAGCTGTTAATAGAATCAGGCATTACTTTGCGGAAATCCATTATATTAAAGTTGGTAAAAATTACATAAATAAATAAAATTGGATAAAATAAAATGATGTCTCCTTGACGCCGGGTTGCTACTGAGGATTCCTGGACAATAAAACCAGATTCTTGGTTTTTTGTCCTACCCGGGATTCAACCCCAGCAGGCGCGTTTACGACCACTAGAACAACGCGACATTATCGAGCGGGTCTCACAGCTCACAGAGTACTGAAACTCGAAATGATCCATTTGAATGATCGACCTGAATGACTCGGTTCTTAACACGAATCAATACTTGAATGATCGGGTCACTAGAAATAAATGAATGAAACATGTCTAGCAAATACCTTTATTGTTTTTTTTTTTTAAACTTAAATATAATGGATTTCCGCGAAGTAACGCCTCATTCTATTAATTAGAGTATAGAGAGTCAGTATATTAACGGACAGTGGTTTCATCTTAGTCCTTAGAGGTCCTACGCATCTATAGCCTTCTTTCTTTAAAGCTGGCTGCAGGTGTCCATGAAATCCCCCCCGAACAGGTTCCCGCCTTGTCGTGGCGGGGGGATTAGTAGCCGTGGCTTGGTCACCCGCGGTGAACAAAGTCCTCTTTGTTCACCTCGGGCCAGCCATGTTTGGTTCCTACCAAAGGGGCAAGGGGCGAGCTTAACCCCCCCTGGGTTAAGCTCGCCCCTATTGTTTAATTTGTATGTCAATCAGCTTATTGAGCGACTCAGTAGTACTCATGTCGGCTGTCATATTGACGATATCTGCTTTAATAATATAAGCTATGCTGACGACATGGTGTTGCTGAGTCCCTCAATTAATGCACTGAGGACTTTATTGTGAATATGTGAGACATATGCGGAGGCACACGGGCTAAAATATAACGCTAACAAAAGCCAACTTCTTATGTTCAAAGCAGGGAAACATCAGCCCTCCCATGTGCCTCCAGTAGTCCTCGGTGGGGTGCCTCTAAAGCTGGTGGATAGTTTTACATATTTGGGACACATTGTGACAGCAGACCTCCGGGATGACGAGGACGTAGAAAGGGAGCGCAGGGCGTTGGCAGTGAGAGCCAATATGCTTGCTCGCAGGTTCACTAGATGTACAGATACAGTTAAAATAACGCTTTTCAAAGCGTTTTGTCAATCATTTTACTCTAGTGCCCTGTGGGTGATATATACGCGTCGAGCTTACAATGCTCTGCGCGTACAGTATAATAACGCTTGCAGGATGTTGTTGCGGCCCTGCACCCCTTTTTCCTAAAGGGGGTCGCGTCCGATTCGGCAGAAAGGCTTTAAAAGTCAATGCCAGTCCCACAGGTGGTGTTTAGTGGGTAGGCACTTCTTCAAAGTGAGTCCCACATAACCACGCAGCCGGCTGCGTGGTATGCTAGGAGCATCCACCACCTCCCTCCCCCGCTTGCGGAGGGTGCCTTTGCATTGGGCGCAAAAAAAAAGTTGCGACTGCCATGGCATTGCAGTGCGTCCGGTATGTTTGCGCAAGCGCCTACTGACACTTTTCCAGCGATCATTCGAAAGAAAACAGCCTCACTCTTGCAACGCTTACGAAACAGTAATAACAGCATCCTGAGAGGAATATCTGTAAGATATGACTGTCTCATACGGAATCACTGGGTGGGCATAGTCATAGGATTAAAATAATGTGTAAAATAAAATAGAATAAAATAATGTGTAAAATAAAATAGAATAAAATAATGTGTAACTACTTACAATACTAACATAGTTTTAAGTCAATAAAAAAAACTAACAACATTACTAACAATATATGGACCGTGGTCTGAAATAAAATTAGTATTATTATTATAACCCGTCCTTGACCCCCGCCAGGCGGGTATGCGTAGACATTTCCCCATGTTAAAAAAAGGTGCCCATGAAATGCAGTAACTGCTTATTATTGGACTGCAAGATCGCTTGTCACTTAAGTTTTATAAAAAAAAATCGGCCAATTTGTTCAGAAGTTACACGATCAATAATAGATGTACCACCGTGCTGTGTCAGAATATCCACTACCACATATCGTCCTGTGAGTGTTGTAAGAGGCAAGAGAGGGAAATGAAACAGGAGATGGGCAGCAGCATCCTCCTGATAAGAACGCAAAATAATAAAAAAGCAACCCGCTTGCCAAGCAAGACAACTAGGAGAACACGAACTAGACGGTTTGCTTCGTCTTTTGTAATGCGTACAGAAATTGGGTGGAGTTATAGAATAATTTGCCGGCGTCTGTCTTTCCATCCAATTAGAATCTGGCTGTCTTTAAAGCAACAGAGGATCTTTCAATAAGCCGAGACAGTGTTATTGACCATCTTAGGCTTCGTCACCGCATTCACCGCACATCACCAGGTGGGATCGTGCTCGAGCACTGACATAAAAAAAAAATGAAAAAACTTAGGGAAATGAAAATTCAGGAAGTTACTAGTGACCTTGCCATTGCAGATAATTATGAATAAGTGAATAGGGCATCTAAACAATGGTGGCCGTCGGTTTTTTTCCCTTCAATCGACACGCGATGGCTATAGACAGCGTTTGATTCACTCTAGTAAATATTGCGTCGAAAATATTGGTATAATCGTTATATTATCGCTGGTGTCTCTGATATCATTGCAGCCTATCAAAAGTCCACTGCTAAACATTGGTCTCCCCCAAGGAATGCCACAAAACGCAGAGCCACCTGCATCCATTATCAGGTTGTCTTTTCATCTAGTTGGGGCTCACCCTACACTTCGCTTGCGAGTACTTGCTGCCACTCGAGAAACTTCCTTCGGCATCGATTGTCGATTCTTCGAGCTACATGGCCAGCCCATTGCCACCTCAGGTTACTGAATCTTAAAACTTTTTCCTTTACACCTCCACAAAATCTAATTAGGATCACTAAGAATTATATAAATAAGGTAATATTAACCGAAACATGTATATGCAAGTTTTTGTTATCAAGCGGCCATGTTGCACGCGAACACAGAGTAGGCATGCATAAGCTGCAATAAATTATTAATCATTGTTTATTTTTTAACCTTGTTTTTTTTTCTTATTGTAAATGTAAATTAGCTCTGTATAGCAGGAATCCGACATAATCATCGTTAACGACTGTTGTTAAACAAGGTTTATTGTGACTTGAGGAATTTATAATCCGTGTATTAGTAGCGCTAGAGTATCCATCACCCCTTTTCGTTCCGTGGGTGATGTAAAATGTCATATTCGCACGGCAAATAGCAACTTAGTGCTGCTGTGTTTCGTATGGTGAGTGTTTTGACCGGAGACCCTTTTTACCAGAAACGAGGCATTCCGTTTTAGTCCTCAGGGATGACAACGCTTCTGCATTTTGATTCTTAATTGAGGATAGATGTAGATGTCTATTGACCACAGCATCCACTTACCATCAAATGGACTGTGTGCTCGTCTGTTACCCATAAAAAAAATTGCGGAAAAATCTTATGGCCTCTGATTGTTGGTGCCTCGATCGAGATGGCTATACGTATATGAGGCTGCCACTGGAGAACCTTTACTCCCTATGGGTTGTAGATTCTCCAAGCTATATTCTCGGCCCATGGGGTATTCAGCTTAGAGATCAATCGCATTTATACCGGTTATTGTAGTTCTACTGCGGATATTTTCATTTCGAATTCTATTACAAATAAAAACTCCTAGCATAGCCCTCTCCATAGCTCGCTGAGCGACCTTGAGCTTTCTCATAGCAGTAAAGGACCAGAAGTAGTTTATACCACCAAATGAATAACAAGTTGGAACAATAATTTAAAAATACCGACTGCAAAAAATACTACTAAAAAGATAAAAATTCTAATATTCTACCCTATGTCTTTCCCACAACCAAGACGGATCTAACGAAATCTCACATGTTAAAATCTATCAAACAGTTTAAGCTACAGAGCGTGCCAAAGAAATAGACATACATACATACACTCGAAAAGCATTACCCTACTTCAGGGGCAGTCGGGTAAAAAGTAAAACAAAAGGTAATGAGAATGGTTGGAAAAAGGTGCAAATCAGGTCTTGTCATTATATAAAACTGTTAAATGATCTAACAAAATAAATTGCGTTCCAGTTTAAATTAGTAAATGTTGTAATTATCTGATAAAGGAAGGAGATAAAATAAAGTATTAGATTGTTGTTTACCTGGAATTTGTTTTTGACCACATAAAATATGTACTTTGGAAATGCCATAGTGTATACATAATACAAAACCTAAGTATATATCCATCCATCCATTACAGCCTATAAAAATACCTGTTCCGTGCGGGATTCGAACCCGCGGCCCTCAGCGCAGCAACTCATTGCTAAGCCACTGCGCCACGGAGCCGTCAAACCTCTGAGGATTAAGATGTAATTGCCTCTGCCTTTATTTGCCTCTGTAATTATACTGCCTCTTTATATTCTTCAGACTGGAAACAGCAGTTCTAGCACTACTATTTTGCCTTTTCTGCTAAGGTCACCTTAGCAGAAAAGGAATCATACCACCTGGTAATGCCGGTAATGAATTGTTTTAAAAAAAAAATAGGTAAGAGTTTACTTAACTTGAATATTAATTATCTCTATACCTGTCTCCTTCTATTGTCATATACTAAAGAGAGAGAGAGCAACTTCGAGCGTTTCTTACGTTGACGTCGATTTTTATGAGTGAGGCTCTGGTGTATTTTTATCTGTGCAGTGTCATATTATTGCTAATAAAGTAATTTTTACAAATTTGCCAGGTTAACAAATTTTTATTATGTTCCACACCTATGGCCTATAAATAAAGTAGCGAAGTCGATATGCATTTACAGATACTTAAAAATGGAAGAGGTTATCAGTTCGCCTGTAACTTAAATTTTTATAATACAATACATTAGAAGTTTTTAAACGATTTTGTTGAATATTAGTGTTCAATTACGGATTTATCTATTTTTAGTCAGTTAGTTATATGTGGTAGAGCCATGCTGCAGTTATTATGGTTGTTGCACGAATGGGTCGGCTAAACCGGGGAAGAACCACACTCTCACAGAATACTAGACTATTAATGCTGATGTGTTTTAGTATGGTGAGTGTAGAGAACCGGAGACCCTTTTTAATGGTAACGAGGCATTCCATTTTAGTCCTCTGGGCGACAACTCATCTGAATTTTGGTTCCTTGGCGAAGGAAAGATGTAGGTATCTATGGGCTAAGGTATTTACTTACCATTGGGTGGAATATTTGTTCTTTTTTTACGTGGTAGAGCCATGCTGCAGCTATATTAATAGTATAGTTATAGCACGAATGGGTCGGCTCGACCGGGGAAGGACCACGCTCTCACAGAATACCAGCGTAAAATAGCAGCCTAATGCTGCTGTGTTTCGTATGGTGAGTGTAGAGAACCGGAGACCCTTTTTAATGGAAAAGAGGCATTCTATCTTAGTCCTCACGGCTGACAACGCATCTACATTTAAATTCGGAAACGAAGATAGATGTAGATGTCTATGGGCCACAGCAACCACTTACCATCAGGTGGACTGTGTGCTCGTTTGTCACCCTTATTCTATAAAAAAAAAAAAAACTTCGCTGAAAAAGGATATGTTCGCAATGGTAATGCTAGTCAGGAGGGTTGAGGTTCGAAATATTCAGATGCATTTTCAGCCATGAATTGGTTGGTGGTCAGAACCTCGTTTGTCGGGTGTACCATGTATAAGTGAGGTTGACATTTGAGAAAAGTTGGCACATTTCGTCTTATAACGTATGACATTATTTGAAACAAAGTAATCGCTAATGTTCTTTATCTAATATAAAGTCAGTCAAGGTGATCAGGGAGACAATGCGCTTATTTTGGATCAGACGCGTCTGCCAATGTGTCCAACATTCGCGTTAACTATGTTTGAACAAACTTTTGTAGTTTGACACAAAAGCGATGGTGATCAGTCTACCTACTTGTGTTATAAAATAAACAAGTGGTAAAATTAAAAATTTTGTACAACCGACTCCAATATAAATTATTAAGGATAACTCAAAAACTACTACGACCTTGATCAAATTTATATGGAAACATATGAGAAGCACCGGCTTTTAAATAAAAAAATAATCATTGAAATCGGTTCACCAAGAAAAAAGTTATGAGGTAACACACATAAAAAAAAACATACAGTCGAATTGAATACCTGCTCCTTTTTTAAATCGGTAGAAAAATAAATTATACGTTTTATAGCGTGAAATAGCTTTTCCACCTAGAAGCCCATTTGGGTAGGGACCAGCTTCTTATTTATTTCTGCCACCATCCAGCAGTGTTTCTACTGCTGTGTTTCAGTCTGTAGGGTATACAAACAGTTAATATGATTACAGGCTGTGAGGCATTCCGTCTTAGCCCTCAGAAGAGACAAGGTAGCTGTAACTTCCTATGTTTATAATTGGTTGCAGGTGCCTATGGGGCCCATGGTGCAGGGTAAGTATCTTGGTGGATTGTAAGTTTTTGTCACTTAACAAAAAAAACTACATGCATTATTTTTTACGTGGTAGAGCAATGCTGCAGCTATATTAATAGTATAGTTGTAGCGTGGTCCTTTTCCGGTCGGCTCGACCGGGGAAGGACCACGCTCTCACAGAATACCAGCGTAAAATAGCAGCTTAACACTGCTGTGTTTCGCATGGTGAGTGTAGAGAACCGGAGACGCTTTTTACTGGAAAAGAGGCATTCCATCTTAGTCCTCACGGGTGACAACGCATCTGCATTTTGATTCTTTAAAAAAAAAGTAAAGTTAAAGTAATTGCTCATTTTCAACCGACCTTCTTGCAAAATCGACATGTGAAATCTTTAAAACTCTCTCATAAATGAGGTAAAGCCTGTACTCAGTAGTAGAACGTATAGAAGCTGTAACAATCATATAAAAGTTACTTTTTTAAATTGTTACAGCTTAATATGTGCGTCCTGCTGCTGAGTATGGGCTTCCTCTCATCGATGAGAATTTTAGAGACTTCACAAGTGTGCGAAGTATTTTTTTTTAATTTTCAGTAATGCTGGTTTCCCAACGATGTTTTCCTTCACCGTCGAGCACCTGGTAAATTAAAACTTAAATTATTAAACAAATTAATAAACAATTACATTGGTGCCGGCGGGGATAGAACCCGGTTTGCTCGCGGACTGTGAAATTACAGTTTACTCCAAGCGCTTAGCCACTGAGCCACGGCTCTACACCGTGAACCGGTACCGATCATACCGCAGGTTATTGTATGCCATGTGGCGGTGGCGTTAGAGCATCCATCACCACATTCTACCCCATGGGTGTCGTAAGAGGCGACTATGTGACATACCAGAAAAATCTTATGTCTTCCAAAACATGGCCTGTATATTTTTTTAAATGCTAACATTACTAATATTCCCTTAAATCACTCCTGGTAAGCTTAAATTGCTTGTGTCAGAAGTGTTTCACGACAGTAGTCGAATGGACAGTAGTCGGATTCGAACCTACGACCTTTTGAGTTCGCAGTCCGCACCCTGCCTTTAAGCTACTGTCGCTTATGAGAGTATCTCATTTACGCCAGACCTACAATACCCAGACTGGCGACAGGTACAAGCGTCAAAGGTAAGACGTCTAGAACTGCAATCGTTGATTCATCTGCCACGAGCGACGATAAAGGCAAATCCTCCATAACAGAAGAGGCCAATCCACGACTTTTTTTGCCACCAGGGCGCCACTTAAAAATGAGGTGAATATTTGATAGATTTCATAGTTGATTTCATATTTGATAGATTCAAGAGAAAACCTAGTGTAGAGTAACGTTTTTTATATAATTGGAGAACTATACGCAGCGTCTGGTATAATGTCCTCCAGACCGAATTTCGATCACGGCGGCCACTCTCAACGGACACTAGCCATTTGCGTAGGATAGCATTATAGTGCCTAAGTTAATGCGCAAGTACAGGTGCACTCTCTATTCCCTCACTCTCATAGTCTGATGGGACGGTAATTCGACACGACCGGAGAGCGATCAGGTGCAGCACCAACGGCTTCACGTGCTTTCCGAGGCACGGTGGTGAGACACCGCCAACTTCCTAACTCCGGGCCGCTATTGAGAATTTCTTGACAGAAAAACCCAATAACTTATTTTATCTCGACCCGGGATTCGAACCCGGGACCTCATGAGCAGCAATCGCGTTTACGACCACAAGACCAACGAGGCAGTCGCGTCTGGTATATTCAAACATTTGCCAAATGCATTTGACTCAGCTGCTACACTTGGCAACGAATATCTTTAGGCATCTTAGAAACGCAGTCTAGGCTGTAAATGTTAGTCATTCGTTAGGTATGCGCTAAGGACAGACATTGTAGTCTCTGTTTAGTTTTATTATATCTTTAACGAGTATTACTATAAAAGTGTTGTTTTATTGTTATATTTTAAAATATCCGTCAATTGAGCGTTACCGTTATAGCCTATTGGAAGTCAACTGCCTAGTCCCCATAGATTGCCACATAAATATATTTTAACCACATATTTAACGTGGTAGAGTCATACTGCAGGTAAACTATAGTTGTAGTACGAATGGGTCGGCTCGACCGGGGAAGGAACACGCCCACACAGAATACCAGCGTAAAATAGCAGCTTAATGCTGCTATGTTTTGTATGTTAAGTGTAGAGAACCGGAGACCCTTTTTACTGGAAACGAGGCATTCCAAGTCCTCAGGGTGACAACGCATCTGCATTTTGATTCTTAATTGAGCATAAATGTAGATGTCTATGGGCCACAGCACTCACTTACCATCAGATGGACTGTGTGCTCGTTTGTCACCTTACTTCTATAAATAAAATCCATGGGCCACGGCAACCACTTACCATGAGGTGGACTGTGTGCTTGTTTGTTTCTCTTATTCTATAAGAAATTATAATTTTGAGTTGCTTTCAGGAAAAATAATGTTGTTGCCCATCTCCTGTTTTAGTTTCCCCTCTGTCGTCTCTCACGACCCATTACAGGGTCGACTTTCTGGGTCTCTCTATTACAGTAAAACAAATTTTACTCAACGCTTATTGCATAATGAATACCCGAATAATCACACAACAGTTATTAGTGATCGTATATAATAATAAGTAATTTTGTGTTACTCTTTCTATCAAGAAAATATTATCCTATGACGTATTTAAAAAGTTGCAGCACTTACGAGTGGAAAATAGGGGAAAAGGAAGTTTTAAATGTAACCTTTTAGACACCATACTTATTGTTATATTGAACTTGTGATATTCTTTAGTCGACTCAAAGGGGAAATAAATTTATTCTTTAAATAGATGTATAATATGACTTCAAAAATTAAAATAATAAAATAATTTTAATGTAATAGCTTTTGAAGTCAGGGCTTTCATACGCTACGCTCTTAGCACTTACATTTTACTTTTAATAAGAGTTTTAAGACCTATTTATCTTTCTTTTTCACACACTTACTCGTATATAAGCTTCGTATGTATCTATCTATCTATCTATGTAACGGAATCTTTTAATTAAATTTTCACCAACTTGTAGACAGCCGATTGACTTGAAAATTTGCACTCGTATCAAGAACCGATGACAATACAATAATTAAGTTACTTTATCCTTGTTTCCTGATTAGGATCACCAGGATAATTGTCTCTAGAATCATCACTTCTCACGATCAATGCGTGGTTTTAAGTTTTCTTAAATTTTAATATAATTATTATTAAAAGTTTAATATTTTGTAGTAATATCGCGTAAATTAAGAATCTTGTAGCTTTTTATTTTATTAAAGATTTAAAACATACAATATTATAGACATATTTGTTTTATAAAGTAGCAAACGAACTTACAGACCACCTGATGGTAAGTGGCTACTTCGGTCCATGGACTCCTGCAACCGACCTCAAATAAAGAAGGCTGCATATGCGTTGTCACCTCTGAGGACTAAGGTTGAATGCCACAGAGTCTGTAATTATATTCGCTCTCTATACTCTTCAGACCGGAACACAGCTGTGCAAGCACTGTTTTTTGGCAGCAGATATTGGTAACAGAGTGGTATTTACCCAGGCTGACTTCTAAGCAGAAAAGAAGTCCTATCACCTAGTCAGATGCAAATAATGTAGTGTGAGAGGTACAGCGGTGAATTCGGATGTAAAATAAAAAACGTTTCTGTATATTAAATAGGTATTTATTAAATTTAATTGCACCTAGAACATCAATTATCAACTGTTTTCAGAAACATTACAACTAATTTATTGTCAGTAAATTATTTGAGGCCTCTTTATGGTTCCAAAGGAAAGACATTAAAGCAAAAATATACATAAAATAAAATCATTTTATAAACGATAAGAACTGTATAAGTAGTAGACATGTCTTTGGCTCGGGAAAAAAATAACAGAAAAAAAGGCATTTCTAGCACCATCTGGACAATAAAGAAACAAACAAATATAATTTAATAAAAAAATAACAATATTTAAAAATGCTATGAAATAAAGAATAGGGGATACGTATGAAACTTTGTTTCGTTATGGCCCTTCACACGAGCGTCTCAAAAATCGTAGCGATTTTTAAAGTTTTTCTATAGGCTATACCACACAGAAACAGCGTTACAATAACGATGAGAATAACATGTTTTACATTTAAAATTAAGTTTATATGTACTTAAGTAGTGAAAATACATTGTATTATAAAAAAAATTTTTCCTTAAAAATAACTTTAGATATGTTGTATATTATAAAAGCAGGTATAAACGGGACGGAGTGTCGGTGCGTTTACTATAATAGTTTTATTAGATCTAAACACCAGCAACAAAACAAATTCGTGTGAATTTAATAGTAAAACAAGGATGTAGAGCCGGAAGTAATTATAGTTAACTTTCTAAAGATGCAAAAAAAACTTACTAAATATGTGTGATATTTAGTAAGATTAAAGATCAGGAAATACTCAAGTGGTTGTTAGGTTGCTATACGTAACCACTTATTTCAAAAAGCTACATGTTCTAAATTCATTTTAAGCAAATATATATGTAACAGTGAATGCAGTGCCGCTGGTGTGTAGATGACTTTATCGTTAGGATTCATATGGTAACTATATGTTTCGGAACCCGTTTCATTATGGTTGACAAACCTTTTATACTACGTTTGACAATATCAAAATTTACACAACATTTCGACGATCAAAGTAGTAAAAACTAAAATTGCCTGTGGCTGTGCTTATTTTTGTTGATAGCACAGATATATTGATATCAACATATTTTATGGTTAAAACTACACATTGTACTGTCTATCCGGTAGTGCCTAATTTTATCATAGACATTCTTTTTTTTTGTTTTAAGATACTAATTCATTAGACAAAAGAAAATCTAACAAGAATCGTAAAGGTACGTTTTAGGAATAAACATTTTAGACATCAACAAAAATTTATTATTATTAGATAATAATATCCCATAGCTGAATAACCTAATCGCTTAGCGTAAAATTTTAATATGTACACGAATTAATTAAATTATTGGGAAACAAAAGAAAAACATTTAGAAAAGGTAAGTAAATTAAAAAAAATATTTTCAATAAACCCATTTTCAAAATTTCATTTAACAAAATAATAACAACCTGGGATAGGAATAATAAAAAATAAGCAATTAAAAATATTTTCCATAACTATACCTTTTCTGTTATAACATTTAAACTGAATATCGGAACACGTTAAAAAGTATAAGGAGAGTGTAAAGAAAGATATAGAAGACGAAATAACTACAGGCTAACTCATTCGATTAATAACTGATCCAGAATTATATACAACCAATTTACATCATATTACAATAAAAACTAATTGCTATTCTATATTATACAATACCAACAATATACCTAGTCACTTAAAAAAGTATTTAAAAATACTTTATTGTAATGAAAATAAACAGATACGTCGCGTTAAATATGAAATAGTTTTATTGTCTCAGTCATAAGAATATACGTCACAAAATATTTATTATCTGTACAATCTATTAAATACCGCTGAAAAGTGCGTAGAAGTATTTTTTATTTTTATTAAATTGACAAATCTTAATAAATAGAAAAAAAAACAAATGATAGCGAACAAAAATGAAACTTAAAAATAAAATATAAAACTTTCGAGACAAAATGGGCAGTGATAAATTGAGCTGGCAATATAAAAATGTATCAGTTCTTGTTTTTACGCCATCTTTTATTTAGTTTCACATCTTCTAATATTAAATTAAATAACACATACCACAAATGCTAGGTATTGTTCTCATATTTTAAAATGTTTGGACAATCGATAAAGATGCTTTTAGAACGAAATCTTTACAAAATGTTGTCTTCATTAATTTATAAATAAATCGTTATTCATATGGTTTTAAAAATACAAGATAGAGTAAGCATCTCTTGAAATACAAACTTGGCCACCACTTTTGAGATCACATCTTTGCGGCCAAAGTTCGCGTTCAAGGAAAACTTATGTGGAAAATAACCTTAAACTATCCGTGTATATTTATATAAAAGTAAACGGTATAAATCACAAAGTAATTTCGCTAACTAGGCGTACTTAAAGATGCGTCACTAAATTAAGTCTAATGCACGATATCACACGGAGTTCGTTCACCGATCTGTGGTAAGCTCAATCTGTAACAAAGAAAAAAATAATGTTAATTTATTGATCATGTACGTTTGAAGGACTGGAACAGGTACTTGTAATGCAACAGGAGTCACAGTGATCTGATACTCAACGTCAACTAATCTGTGTTTAGGTATAAGTGCTTTAACACTCTCACTGTCCGATTTTCAGACACAGGACAGGGAATAGGTTAAGGTATTACATATTATATATTTTATACGTGGTAGAGCCATGCTGCAGCTATACATATTATGGTTGCAGCACGAATGCGTTGACTCGACCGGGAAAGGACCATGCTGATTACTGTTGTATTTCGTATAGTAAGTGTAGAAAACCGGGGATCCTTTTACTGGAAATGAGGCCTTCCACCTCTGGGGTGACATCGCATTTACTTTATGATTCGTCGATGGGCCACACCACAGTATCTACTTACCGTCAGGTGGACTGGGTGCTCGTTTGTCACCCTTATTCTATAAAAAAGAAGAAAAAAAGTAACACATATTATTAAAAAAAAGTATATAAACATTTGCAGTATATTTTTGTTCATTTATCAGACGTAATGTCATTAGTTATGTGCCAGTGCTGTATATTACATAAAATTCCATTTCAATCTATTCATTAATTCTCGGTCGACGTTTTCCAAACATTACGTTCGACGTTACCTCATCACAATCAAGGAAATGAGGTTTGATGTTTCGTGCAGTGTAGAGCTAGACGTGGTCAAGGCCGTATCATCACATAGTCTGATAATTAATACAGCACTTGCTTCTTTCACCGGATTTATTCAATTATTTTGAAACTTATGTGAAATAAGTATAGGAGTTCACTTCAGTCAAATTTACAATTTTAATTGCAGTTTTGTTAGGAACCGTCTTCCACTAATTAGGGCTAATAATCTTTTACTCGTCAGATGTCAAGGAGGACAGGTGATTTTATTTTTCATGGAAACGGTCACTTAGTGTCAACATCATTGACAAGTTCCGTTTTAAATAAATGTTTTCGGTTTCTCAGCGCTGTGAATTCTTTAATTTTTAACAGATTTTGAACATATTTTTAATTCTTCATTCTGGTGGCAGAAAAGAATGCTTTCATTTAAAGGCCAAACATGACTTAACTCATTTTTTTTATAGAGAAATTGAGAGATTTTGGAAGTAAAAAAAAACTAATAAATCCTGTTCTAATTTTAAAATTTAGAAGAAATTACGTACACTCAAAAATATTATTTTATACACAGAGAAGTATAGTGATAAGACTTAGTTTAACAATACAGGTAAAGTCTGGGCAAATGGTCTTTATTAGACATTATAGTACTTATAGCTCCTAAAGTCTAAGCAAAAATGTGAGTCGGGGAACTATGTCAGTACGCTTAAGAGGTGTTACGTCAGCACCACGGAAGCTTGTCGACCGACTTTCACAGACCAACTTACGTAATGCCGAATTCGTATTACATAATAGCTCCACAGACCTAATGTCCCACTGAAGCTCTTACATCACTGTTATAATAATTTTTGGCGGCTAAAGTTGAATGTTGGTAGAAAGTGGAACGTGTGAAATGGCAACACTGAATTCTTTAATTAGGCCGCATTCACACAGAGCATTTGATTGCGTTCTTTGATCGCGACGTTGTTGCAATCGTCTGGTTTTTGGCGACAGGATATTTTTATAAACGGATGTACGGATCCGGTTTGGCCGAGAGAAAATTCAGAGTAGCTTCGAATAACAAATAAAAGAGGTTTTCTTATTTCAAAGTAGTGTTGAAAGAGAAACTACTCAGAAACTCCTGTTATTCTCTAGATTAGGTGTTTAATTTAAACAACATCAAAGTTATGAGTTTATTTTTATATATAGAATGTCTATGAATTTGTGTAGTTAAGAAATTTATGAGGTTAAAATGGAATATCTCATAGTTTGTTATTTGTTTTTTTTTTGTATAAAACTAAAGTGACAAACGATCTTTAGTCCACTGACGGTAAGTGGCTACTGCAGCCATCTTGAAACACAGAAGGCTATAGATGCGTTGTCACCTCTGAAGACGAATGCTTCACCTGTAACTATACTGGCTCTCAATGCCCTTCAGACTGGAACACAACAGTGCAAACACTGCTATTTGGCGGCAGAAATAGGTAAGAGTGGTACCTTCCTAGAAGGACTCGCAGCAGAAAAGGAGTTCTACCAACTTGTTAACACGGGTTATTTTCGAGTGAGCTCTAAATGCTTTTCTTTAGATAATAATAAAAATGTTAGGGTAACATAGTTTATAAAAAGAAAGTGCTTTTACCAATGGTTCGGAAAAATATCGATCCTGGGAAAAAAACAGCAAGAAACTCAGAAACAACATGGTAGTGATCACCTCATTCCCAGTGGATATTATCATTATCATTCATGTACTCTTCAGTAGTATTACATATAACCCTTATTAAAGAATTTTTGCTAAATAAAAGTCTCAGACTTTTTGATAAATAGGTCTTACATATTCTCTGCCCGGCCAGCATGGGCTGGGGACAAAAATTATCCCCCGATTATATCCACTGGCAAGAGATAGAATTATCTTGTCCTTATGGCAAAATACGGCAAAGGGGAGAAGTATATCCCCGTTTGACATAACGAGTAGACATATATCCCCCGTCCGTAGCATGGAGCCAAATGAAAGATAATAAATTATGCTTTTTTGACATTTGAAAGGGACAATTTTATGCTAGTTCATTGGACGTAGGTTTAAGTTTATATTCATACAAAAAATCTATCTAAGTCTAAGTCTATCTCCCATTTTATCTACTGTGGATATTATATCCACCAGTGTGCCCATGCTCTAAGGGTGGATAAAACTAAGCGAGGAGATAAACATTTTCTCCTTTACCTGGGGATAAAATAGTCTTCTGCCCATGCTAGCCCTGCTGGGAATTTGTTGTAAAAGTGTTATACATTGCCCATTCAAAGGTTCACCGTATTGGCAGGCGGGTAGACGACCGTAGTATCAGATATACAACGATATGGTATAACGCCATCTACCGGAAGTCTTTCTGGCCTTTTCACATAGTCGCGTCTTACAAACCATAAACAAATAATATGTACGTTAACTCTCACTCTTGTCACTATGATATTTAGTCAGAGACTACGGACTTCCATATCCATTTAGCAAGATCCTAACACATCTGTCTCGCTTCTTATATCTACCAACACATGCTCGTCACTTAAGGGTTCCCTTAAGAAGAAGAACGGAATTGATTAACGGATTCTCAAGAGCCTGCCTGTTTTTTCGCCCCTAATATCGCGTGAGGTAAAAAAATATGAGGTCTCAAAATTATGAGGTCTCATAAAAGATATGGCAATTAAACTTCAAAAATAATTTTCAAAATATGTTCTGTGACCTACAACAGTTCCCCACTTAACTTATTAATTAGTCAATACAACTAAAATCTTGAGCAATTTGATAAATAACTCTTACTGAATATTTATAATTAATATACATAACGATCGCTGTAGTCTTTAAGCTTTAAAAACATTAGAAATTAAACATTAATCATAATTAAAAATTGTATTTTACACTAGGATTTTACATCACACTACTGCGGGATTCGAACCATCGCCGCAGCCAAATGTTCACCATTGCGTTACCGAATCGTGTAAATGACATTTTAATGTGATCATTTGAATGTGATCTGAGGTTTAGATCATTGATGTGATAAATGCAATATGACGCATCAGTGTTTGTTTCACTAAAAATATCTAACTGGGATAGTTATAGAACTTTTCTAGTTCGAAATAGTTCATATCTGTATTTCGATGCTGTTTGCAAATTATTTCTTCTTATCTTTCTTTCTTTCTTTATATAAAAAAAAAAACTAGGCTGTACGAACAAAATGTCTTTTACATCTTCTCTGTGAATAATAATTTTAAAAGCTACAAAAAAATAAATATCACCACTAATTCACGTTAAAAACAAATGCATTCATTCAATCTGATAAAAACATTAAAGTAACAATTATCTTTAATAGACGCTGCGCGCACATGCACTCACCCATACATGTGTGTCATGTTTACACGCTTACTACAAGTCAAACGGGTAGTCATAAAAAAATCACATAGTAGCGTAGGGTCATTGCACCGTCGGCACCCGAAACGCATGGCATTGCACTCAACGCAGCGCTAGGTTAGATTGATGGTAACGGAATGGCGGGAAATTTTTTGACAGATTTGACAAGTAAATGCAGAATTCACAGATAAACAAAATACTTTTTAATATACCTTTTCTTTAAAAAAAAAAGGATATTAATTAAATACTCGTAATGAGTCCAAGAATTATTTATTATAACTATTTAAAAATAAGGCATATCCTACAAAATTGTCAGTAATTTTAAGCCTCAGTAGCTTAGCATAGTGGACCTACCTATACACCGCAACTTAGAAAGTCGTTAGTTCGAACCCTACGTTCAACTACCGTTCAGAACCTCCTAATACAAGAATTTTAAACTTACTCGGGAATTTTAGCTACGTTAATAGGAGAATACAAAAATTATTTAAAAAAAAAACAAGGCCAATATCAAAAACTTTACCTACGCGTTTAAAAAATGATACAAAATATCTTAAATAAAAAAAATATGAAAAGAAATATATTGCCAAATGAATATAGAACGATATGAGAATGATGAAAACATTAAAAGTAAATATATTGCATGAACGCTTTAGTAAGTTATTTAATTTAAAACTATAATTCATTCAGAACTCTCACCTATCAATGACAACATGGGTGTGTGAGAGTAAACAAACAAATACACGCATACACAAAGGATAATCACGTTTCGTTTTCACTTAAAACGCAGGTATACGAATGGTAAAAATATTTGATTAGCTTAAAAAAATATTTATCGCATTACTAACCTTGAAAATATGCACAAATAGACGCGCCAAAATTGCATGCTATTAAAAGAGTGAACGCTTATTAAGGAACAGATAAAAATGACAACACATTTTTATTTCAGTCGCAAACGATAACAAAAGTTAAACACCGATATATTTAATAAGATAATCTATACCTACTTATATATAAAATTGAAGTGTCTGTCTGTAATATCGAAATAACTGCCTTTTAATGAGATTTTTGTATGCTATTAAGAAAATGGTTATTCATAATCATTTTAAAAAAAATTGTCTCTCATTCTGGAAATGGATCTTATCCAGGTGAAGCCGAGGCGGGTCGCTTTTTATAAATGAAAAGGTCGTTAGTATGTCGATTTGAAACTACCAACATTAGAAAATTAAGAAATAATTATGGGTATAATTATATTTACAAAAAGTTCAAATGCTAAAAAACTAGAAATAATTTCGTATTTACCAAACAACTTAAATTTACCGTTTGTATACGACGATTTATTCTGATTCATTTCATACGCATTCAGTAGTAAACACGTTGTACAAGTAATTTGAGACGTAATAAACAGTAAATGTTATCTTTTACGTGGTAGAGCCGTGCTGCAGCTACTCGTATATTATGGTTGTAGCACGAATGGGTCGGCTCGACAGAGTAGGGCCACGCTCTCACAGAATACCAGCGTAAAATAGCAGCTTAATGCTGCTGTGTTTTGGTAAGAGTTTTTGGTGAGTGGAAAGAACCGGAGACCCTTTTAACTGGAAACGAGGCATTCCGTTGTAACAATTTAAAAAGTGTAAAAAAATTTAACATTGTAAAAATTGCAAGGGTGACAACGCATCTGCATTTTGATTCTTAATTGATAGTAAATGTAGAAGTCTATGAGCCACAGCATGTCACCCTTATTTCATAAAAAATATTAATATATAAATATTATCGTGATTATCGCATATATTCAAAAATTTAAATATGAAAATCAGTTTTCTATTTAAAGTAACAACAAATTCAATCGAAGCCACTTATATCCTTTTCACTTATATTACTTCTCAGTCAACTTTAATTACTCTACCTAGAGATATCTGCCACTAAGTACTTTCCAAAACGTATCGTATGCTAAATATATTGCAAGTCCATTACTATTATTACTTTAGATAATTATATAGGTTATATCGAAAACTCTCTGATTCCGTTGTAGATTTTCTCATTGCAAACTAACTGCCACAGACACAGCTTAAGAAGAACATACTAGAGCTATAAAGCGCGTCAAGCACGGCTTCCTTATATGGCCAGTAATACGTATATTGGTTAAGTAAATACTTTTTACTTACAACAGCAAGCAATAAAAAAAAATCTCATTATAAAATATACAAAGAAGTAATGTTAAACAAAACACACACATAAGCATTGGATGAATTTAATTTAATCAACTGTTTACACATAAAAAGATCTTCACACTAATTCACAATCAGGTGTGCTCGTTTGTCACTCTTATTCTATAAAAATAAAATCAACCCAAATCCGTCCAAGCATTACATGAAAAACAAAATTGTATTGCTCGTTTTTGTGACGCTACTCTACAAATCGATGCAAGTGCGCTGCGCGGTGACGTAACACAGTCCTATATGTGGGCCACTTATAAAAAAATAACCACACCCACATAAGTACGCACACAAGCGCCCAGTGAAAGTGCGTCGGTGCGTGATCTGCGCCTGCACAGAGTAGCGAGCACCATGCCGCCGAATGTTGTCATTCGCTCATTCGGCAATTCGGCGTCCGTTCGCGTTGAGGTGCGGTGCGGACGAAAACAATAACAAAACAAAGTCACATTTGTTTTTATTTATATGACTTATATTATATAAACAATTATGTCAAATAATAATTTAAAGACTGTTGAATATTTTAAAATAATTACCTTGACCTATGTTGATAGAGTTGTAAGGAATCGCTAAGCATAGGCCGTGAGTATACTACAGAAAATTAGTATCGATAATTGCAAATAACAACGACGCTTTTGCAAGCAACGTACATATTATATCCCTATCTCTGTATTAACGAAACTCTCGTTAAATTTGATTAGATCATAAGTGTACAAATAAACTTAAATATCAAAGAGCTTTAAAATTAAAATAGCATGTGAATATCAACCTATCTTTAATTTTCCGAATTCATATATTTTAACGAATAAAAATATTATCTATGTAACACATACTAATGCAACTTACTTACACACGGCCCATTGTTAGGCACAGGTGTACTGTCTTTCTTAATAGAACATGAAAGGCCTTGAGTTGGTTTAGTTCAAATTGGCGAACATCACATTAACAAAGTAGTTTTAATATTTTTACTTTTTCAGAGGTTTCTATTATTTCTATATTGGTTATGTATAAACGGAAAACAAAGTTATTATAGTCTTTGCGTTATAGCATGGTGCGGGTGACAGCTCATGCCTATGAAGTTTCGTATTTTTTTTAGATAAACTGTCATACAGGTATTGTTGTACTTCATGGATGGGTACCGCCCACTTACGACAGTAATGTGCCACGCTAAACCTATCCATGCCATAACGAACAACCACAGACTATCAAAAATCGGTTTTGAAATAAATCTAATAATATATAAAAATCACGTAAATATGTATTGGAATTGGAACTAATCGTTCAACAAATTCTGATTTACGGAAACAAAACTCACATAGACGAATATGCAGTGTTTCCGATGCATAGACGATAAATTATTCGTTGGTCAGCTCAGGCAAAAAAAAAAATATAAAGCAAATTACGCATTGTGTTATAAAGATTTTATCATAACTCATTGCGGCCAAAATGGCTACAAAAAACCTATATTTTTTTTAATTTTTATTTCCTTAGATTTATAAACCAAATTCTCGATTATTTTTACAAGCTTTTTTTTGAAAAGCTGCCGGTGCAGTTTACGTCGTACTGAAAATTACAGATGCTGGCAGCCATTTTATTTATTTAAATGTCAATATGAATGTTGCAATCAACATGAAATAGAAGATGATTTTTATTTTCAAATTAATACATAGTATAAGCTTGCAGATAGCTGATATTATAAGGAGTAACACAGGTTACTTTTATTTTAGAAAAAGAATTAGGATTCCGCGCAAAAAAATAAAAACCCATGAAATCCAATCGTAATAAATACCAAGCGGGCGGGGTCCGGGAACAGCTATTATGTAATTATTATGTCATAATTTGCATTAAACTTTAACTTGGTTAATAAAGAAATATATGTTTCGGTTTTAATTTTTATATCGATAGCTAATCGATAAGTTTTGCTTTGCTTTGTGTATCGTTGATCGCCTTTTTAAATTGATTTAACAATGTTCCATCTCTAGACACGCCAAAAGTGTAAGCTGTCACCCGCACCATGCTATAACGCAAATACTATAATTAACAATATGTAGTACTTAATGTGAGAAGTGATAGGCTAGCTTTGTATGGGAAAATTATGTGAAGGGAAGTAAACCAATGGAAAACTCAATGGAAAGCCTCGAACACAGGACCAAAGCAGCCAGCCTTTCGGTTTTCTACAGGATGCATTTCGTATAGTGTGTGCAGGTATTGCATAACTTAATTGCTCTCTCTCCCTTCCACAACCAGATCTTCGGCCAGTCTCCACCCTTTCGTCGTTGACTTACCATGCATTCGAACTAAATGGCTTGCTACATCGTACATCATGCGTACAGCAAAGGAGTGGAATAAGTTGCAGGGCAAGAGTGAATAGGCTTTTGTTAAGTCAGTATGCTTCACCATCTTAGGCTACATCACCAGTTATCATCAGGTGGGATTGTAGTTAAAGGGCTGGCTTAGAATAGTAAAAACAATGTAACAAGAAGAATGTTGTCTATGAAAGTCGATGGAAATAAGAGTAGAGTGAGTTTTAATAAAAGATAGATTGACTTTATTATGGATGATATTACAGAAAGAGTGAGTGAAGAGATGACGGCTAATAGAGGAGAATGGAAGAGGAAAACATGTTATGCCGACCCCAAATAACTTGGAGTAAGGGCAGGAAGGAGAATAAGGACAGTTTTTTTTTATAGAATAAGGGTGACAAACGAGCACACAGTCCACCTGATGGTAAGTGGTTGCTGTGGCTCATAGACATCTACATCTATCTTCGTTTGCGAATTAAAATGCAGATGCGTTGTCAGCTGTGAGGACTAAGATAGAATGCCTCTTTTTCAGTAAAAAGGGTCTCCGGTTCTCTACACTCACCATACGAAACACAGCAGCAATAAGCTGCTATTTGACGCTGGTATTCTGTGAGAGCGTGGTACTTCCCCGGTCGAGCCGACCCATTCGTGCTACAACTATACTATTAATATAGCTCCAGCATGGCTCTACCACGTTAAAAACCACGTTAAGTTCCTAGTGTGCAAGTAATAAAATGGGTCAATTAGAAGTTTTCATCAATATGTATCAACGTAGGTAAATACATGAAGAATTATATACTCTAGATGAATGGAGAAATATCCCACTTATAGATAAAATTACATTCTTTAGATAAACGGTGAATCAGATATTTTTCTCAGAGTTCTCAGAAAGTTTGTAATACTTTGGTGCTTTTTTTTTTATAGGAGAGGGGGCAAACGAGCATGCGGCTCACCTGATGGTAAGTGACTACCGCCGCCCATGAACAACTGCAACACCAGGGGAACCAGAGGAATTGCAGATGCGTTGCCGGCCTTTAAATTAGATGTTTTAAAAACTTACACGCTTCTGTGTCTATCATGTGATGCTCTTCACTATAGGGATTCATTGAAGCAGTAGAGTGGTAGTAGATATATAAAAAAAGTTAAAAACGGAATTTTATTTTCTTACGTCGAAGAAATTAATATATTTAATTTTATTTTATTTCATTACATTTTACTGAATTGTATAGTACGTCACAGAGCCACACTTTAGCTGCTATTGGCAACTATTAGGCACCCTATCTTAGTACATAGGGTTGACAGCACATTTGATATATATGAAGGTGTATACGGACCAAATCATCTTCTTAACATCAGGTCTAATGATCAGTTTCTAATTAATTTAGCATTAATTATGAAAATTGTAAAGGATATTACAGTTTGATTATCTATATCTATACAAAAAATAAAATTGAAGTGTCTGTTTGTATTGTTATAATAACAGCTTTTTACTAAATGCATATGAAAGTATGTACGGTACTAATAACAAAAAAACAATTTTTAACATTTTTGTCTGTCCGTCAGTCTGTTTGTTCCAGCTAATCTCCGAAACGGCTGGAACTATTTTGACGGCACTTTCACTGGCAGATAGCTGATATCATAAGGAGTAACTTAGGATACTTTAATTTGAGAAAAAGAATCAGGGTTCCGCGCAAAAATTAAAACCCTTGAAATCGTAGTAAATTCCACGCGGCTGAAGTCGAAATGGACAGCTAGTTTAGTAAATAAGAACATGTCAATATAATGATCTTACTTAGACTTACTTTGATGTAATTTTGTATATTAAAAAAATAAGCTTAAATTAACTATTGGGCGACAAGTGGTAAAATAAAAATTTTTGTACAACCTGCTTCAATATAAATAATTTATTGTTGATTTTTTAAAAACTGCTCGACCAACTTCGATAAAATTTAAATGGGACCACCTGAAAAGTATACCATTTGAAAAAAAAAAAGAATTTTCCAAATCGGTGAACATATATAAAAGAAAGATTCCGACGAATTGAGAACTTCCTCCTTTTTTGAAGTCGGTTAAAAAATAGCCTGCTTGTAAGTTTCTTCCGCTTATTCACACAAGGTCTCCCGCAGTAGAGACTTGTTGAAACCATAACTGACTGTCAACAAGTGTTTTGTAAGGGACAATTCTAAATAAAAATATCTATACAAATAAATAAAATTGAAATGTCTGTTTGTAATGTCAAAATAACAGCTTTTTACTATATGCATATGAAAGTATATACGGTACTTATAACAAAAACACAATTTTTGAAATTTTTGTCTGTCCGTCTGTTTTTCTGTCTGTCTGTCTGTTTGTTTGTTCCGGCTAATCTCCGAAACGGCTGGACCGATTTTGACGGGACTTTCACTGGCAGATAGCTGATGTTATAAGGAGTAACTTAAGCTACTTTTATTCTAGAAAAATAATTAGGGTTCCGCGAAAAAATATTAAAACCCATGAAATCCAATCGTAATAAATTACACGCGGGCGAAGTCGCGGGGAACCGCTAGTCTTATTATATAAAAATATCTTATTGTTATTCAGAACTGTCCCCTTATAAATAGAAAAGTAAACATCTTGTCTTTGACCTTCACTTTGCCCATACAAACACTGCCCAATACTTTTCGCTTCTCCGCCGTAAAATATAAAATATACGACGTAAAATACGCTCGTACTTCTATACAAAACCATCTACTACGTATTACACGATATAAGTATACGAATTATTTATTTGAATTAAAGTTAAATCGCTTTAAACAGAATAAGACCCATATCTATTTAAGAAGTACGTAGGCTGTCACTATTATTATATAATACGCAGGAATTATTCATCGTCTGTCATAAATATGCAAAGCGCTGACTCAGTTGCTCTAAAATATTATAATCTATTATGAAATCAGTGATATATTGCAATCGCGATACGATATGACAGCTGCAAAGGTGCGAAACGTCTGTTATTGCGATCATCAATTCCAGGAGGCTTAAGTCGCAGTATAATAATATTATAATGTCATCCAGACTGAATTTCCGTCACGGCGGCCCATCTCACCGGAGACTAGCTATCGCCATCTGCGCAGAACAGGATTGTAGTACGACCGGACAAAGATCAAGTGTAGGACCAACGGCTTTACGTGTTTTCTGAGGCACGGGGTGAGACACCGCCAACTTCCTGCTGCTGTTCTGCCACGAGAATTTCTTGACAGAAAACCCAATAAATGTGCGAGTTCCTGTAAGTAACGATGGACCATGCCAGATAGATCGGCTTCCAATCTTCATCATCATCATTATAGCCTTTCAAAAATCAAACTGCTGGAACTTAGGACGCCCCATAGATTGACCTCATAGGGATATTTGCGATACTAGCCACGCTTGGCAGGCAGGTATGGCAACAGCAGTTTAATATTATTTAATACTAGATGTTCCCCGCGACTTCGCCCTCATGGATTTTTTTGCGCGGAACCCTAAAATAAAAGTAGCCTATGTTACTCCTTATAACATCAGCTATCTGCCAGTGAAAGTCCCATACAAATCGGTCACAGGTTTTTGCGTGATGCGTGTTCACGCCAAAATAGCTCGCAGATGACAGATTTTTTTCAGACTTACTTAACATTTATTGTTATATTTTGTCCAATTTACATAATATTTTTATGAATTGTAGCTTATGTGTTATTCTGGTGTATGAGCCATATTATTGTAAAGTTTCATAAAAATACATTTAGTAGTTTTTGCGTGAAAGAGTAACAAACATCCATACATCCTCATAAACTTTCACATTTATAATATTAATAGGAAGTAGGAAGTTGTTATCAGTAAGATAACCTTCGATTAAGAATCAAAATGCAGATGCCGTGCCACCCTCAGGAGTAAGATGAAATGCCTTGTTTCCATTAAAAAGTGTCGCCGGTTCTCTACACTGACCATACGAAGCACAGCAGCTTTAAGCTGCCATTTTACTGAGCTGACCCATTCATGCACCATAATGTAGCTGCAGCTTGGCTCTACCACATATAAAATTTCCTACAACGCTGAAAGCCTGTCTCGTCGGGTCACAAAACCGAGTTTTACTGATGAGCTATCAAGAACGCGGTAAAGCTCACCCGTCGACCAGAGTCTTAACGTTAGAAAATAAAAAATAAAAACCACTAACAAGTTTTATTGCTTCCTAATCACAATCTTTGACCGTTACAGCCTATTAAAATCCATTGCTGCCATAGTTGCCACGCTTGGCAAGCGGGTTGGCAAACATAGTTTTTTATTATTAGTCGTTATTAGGACCTGCTGTCCATATCCTGATTTGTTTCCCTCTGCCGCCTCTTGCGACACCCACGGGGTGATAGGGTAGTAGATATTCATACACTGCCACTACTCGGTATGATCTTCGACATGTTTACTAAATTACTTATGTATCTTTAGGCCGGCCCCATACATACGGAATTCCGTTTCGGGATTCCGTTACGATATTCCGATTCGAGATTCCGAACACAGCAAGTCCATGATCTATGACCCGCCACACACGTACTGTATTTTTCCGTACGGAATTTTCTCCGATTCGAGATTCCGTATGACCACCTGTGCGTTCGGAATCCCGAACGGAAAAAAGCCGCTCCGAACGCAAGTCTTCCATAGATTTTGTACGAGTCGCAACACACATACGTAAATTCCGTACGGAACGCGCTCAGTGGTCGTCGCACAACCGAAGCGAGTAGGTGTGTTTATGTATGTTTTTACATTTAATCTTATAGGTGTATAGCTTTTCGTAACCTTTCATCTTATTTTATTTAATAATTCGTCGAAAGAGTTTACAGACATCCATATTTAAAACATATCTCTGGATAGATAGATCTTTTTATATAATATTGACTATATTGCAAGCTTAGGGAGATAAGGGGATGCACCCAGTAACAATGATACAGCAACAATGGAATCGCAATCAGAAAATCGTCGTCATTATTCGCTGCCAGAATGTCTAGACTCAATGGCTAACCTCTCTCAACTGACCCTTGTTATTCCGAACGGAAATAAACGTATGTGTGTTCACGAAATTCCGTTTCGGGATTCCGTTTCGATATTCCGATTCGAGATTCCGAACGCAGCAAGTCCATATAAAATCTATGACCCGCCACACACGTACGGTATTTTTCCGTACGGAATTTTCTCCGATTCGAGATTCCGTATGACCGCCTGTGCGTTCGGAATCCCGAACGGAAAAAAGCCGCTCCGAACGCAAGTCTTCCATAGATTTTATACGAGTCGCAACACACATACGTAAATTCCGTACGGAATGCGCTCAGTGTTCGTCGCACGACCGAAGCGAGTAAGTGTGTTTATGTATGTTTTTACATTTAATCTTATAGGTGAATAGCTTTTCGTAAACTTTCATCTCATTTTATTTAATAATTCGTCTAAAGAATTTACAGACATCCACATTTAAAACATATCTCTGTTTAGATAGATATTTTTACATAATATTGACTATATTGCGAGCTTAGGGTGATAAGGGGATGCACCCAGTAACAATGATACAGCAACAATGGAATCGCAATCAGAAAATCGTCGTCATTATTCGCTGGCAGAATGTCTAGACCCAATGGCTGACCTCTCTCAACTGACCCTCGTTATTCCGAACGGAAATAAACGTATGTGTGTGATGTGTTCACGGCATTCCGTTTCGGGATTCCGTTTCGATATTCCGATTCGGAATTCCGTATGTATGTGGCCGGCCTTAAACCCGGATAAATTGTCTCAACAAGCGAACTATATTATCAGATACGTCTGTTTGTTTGTCCAGCACTTCGACTACGATAACAGATGTATGTCAACTATATCAATGCATGCCCTAAATACTATGGGTGCGATTACAACTATGAAAAGTGTGACTTTTCTGCCACAAATAGATATATTAACAGACTATGACTCGTTCTGTACCCAGAGTTGTCCATATCGTAGATTTCAAAATATTGGCGTACATATTGTTTGTTTTGTACATATTATATATATTTTAATAAACCTTAAGTGACAAACGAACAAAGTGGTAGAGCCATGCTACAGCTATATTATGGTTATAGCACGAATGGGTCGGCTCGACCGAGTAGGACCACGCTCTCACAGAATACCAGCGTAAAATAGCAGCTTAATGTTGCTGTGTTTCGTGTGGTGAGTGTAGAGAACCGGATACCGTTTTTACTGGAAACGAGGCATTCTATCTTCGTCCTCAATAGTGACAACGCATCTGCATTTTGATTTTTAATCGAGGATAAATGTAGATGTCTATAGGCCACACCATCCACTTACCATCAGGTGGACTGTGTAAAATTTTTTTTGAACCGTAACATAAATACACACGGTGGCAGGGCTACGTTTCTACACAAAAATCCGTCCGGGCAGGTAGCGGATACCATCCTCATCATCATCATTACAGCCCTTCACAAGTCCACTGCTGAACATAGGCCTCCCCCAAGGAATGCCACAAAGCACGGTCCTGAGTCGCCTGCATTCATCGACTTCCTACACATCTTACCATGTCGTCACTCCATCTAGTGGAGGCGTGTAGGGCCGCCCTACACCTCCGGTTAGCGAAGCGATATTTACTCGAGAATCTGATTTCCCCATCGGTTGTCGGTTCTACGAGCTATATGGCCGGTCCATTGCCACTTTTTCTACCGACTTCAAAAAGGAGACGGTACTCAATTCGACTATTCTTTTTTTTATGTGTGTTACCTCATAACTTTTTTCTGGGTGAACCGATTTCGATGATTCTTTTTTATTTGATAGCTGGTGCTGTTCATGTGGTCCCATATAAATTTGATCAAAGTCTGACCAATAGTTTTTAAGTTATTCTTAATAATTTATGTTGAAGTCGGTTCTACAAAATTTTTAATTTTAAATTATAGAAGAGGGTATAACAGCAACACCTGGGGAATCGCAGGTGCGTTGCCTGGCTGCTGGCTTTTTAAAAAGGAACAAGCTCGTTTCTTGAAAGTCCCTAAATCGCTACTTCAGCTTACTAATCAGTTATGATACGTTGTTAACTCTGGTTCTACTGCGGATATCATCATTACTAAGTTTATCGACGCAGAGAAATCCCGAGTATAACCCTCTTCATAGTAGCTCGCTGAGCGACATTGAGCGACTTTTTCTGTCGACAAGCAGCAAAAAATATAAAAAGGCTCCATCTGTTATTAATGCTAACGAATAAAAAAAAGTTTACTAAGTATGTTGTGATTTTTAGCAGCTTCGTTGGATCAAAAAGTAAATGTTTTTTATTTAATAATAATTTTACTGACCATTGTCAGGGTATCAAGATTGCACTGTTTATGATCGTAGGAAAAAAAATTTCGAAACAGAAAAACACTGAAAATAAATTTGCATTTTTAGTGATTCCCGAACGTTGACGGACTGAAAACTTCACCATTAGTTGGCCAAGTTTGTTTGGGCGAAGTTTTCGGGGCACGTTTTTTGGGGCGCCGCGCTGGGCCCCCGTGTGATTTCATCGTTTCGCGTGCTTCTCGCAATGCTGGCAACGTGGTGCTGATGAGACTGTTGAACATGATCTTGATGGCATTAACGTTACTTTGATAAATTAAAAAAGGACAACTAATGGGGAATAAAGGTTTATGGTTGCCTCGTGCCTGGTATATTTTATATAATAATAATAATGTTCTCCCATTGAGTTGTATGCACTACGTACTAGAGAAGCTATTTCAAACAAAAAATGTGCGCTACTCTGTTTTCGCGCATGCGCGGGAGATAGTAGATTTTAGTCTATGATTGTAGATAGCGTGGCATATTTAAATGAAGAAATTTATTTTTTCTATTGTAATATTATTACCTATTTATTCACTTGAACAACAAATAATTTTACTTATTTGTCTACTGAATTATTAATTACGTTCAGGTTTAAACTTTAATTTGAAATCTCGTATTATTAGCGCAGCTCCACACTCTATGAATATTGAAGCCACACTAAATGACACTAAAGGTGTACGGATTGCAGTACAGTTCATTTGAACATACTGAATGTTCGGAATGCCAAATCTAGTACGTAGTACATATAATATATCGATGTGTTCTCCAGACCGAATTTCGGTCACGGCGGCCTGTCTCAATAGAGTCCAGCTATCTGCGTAGGACAGGATTGCAGTGTCCAAGTGTATGCGCAAGCACAGGTGCACTCTCTATTCCCTCACTCTCATAGTTCGATGGGACGGTAATCCGACACGACCGGCAGAGATCAGGCGCAGGACCTACGGCTTTACGTGATTTCCGAGGCACGGGAGTGAAACACCGCCAACTTCCTGACTCCGGACTGCTACTCAGAATTTTTTGTTGAAAAATCCAATATCTGCTTTTGGCCCGACCCGGGATTCGAACCCAAGACCTCATGATTAGAAACCGCGTTTACGATAACTAGACCAAGGAGGCAGCCATATATAGGTTTACTGAAACTGGTATGTTAAATAGTATATACAGGACTGCACTATATACAGCTATAGGTTGTAAACCCGGAGAGCCACCAGTTTTATACATGGTAGAGACTCGCCTCGACCGGAAAAGGACGACGCCCTCATAGAAGACTTAGAAGAAGACATAGAATACCAGCGTAAAATAACAGCTTAATGCTGCCGTGTTTCTTATGGAGTGTGTAGAGAACCAATGACCTTTTTACTGGAAACGAAGCGTTCCATCTTAGTCTTTAAGGGTGACAATGCATCTGCATTTTGAATCTTAATCAAGGATAGAAGTAGGTAACTATGGGCACATACTCTTACCATAAGGTTGACTGTGTTTTCGTTTGACACTCTTATTCTATAAAGAAAAGTCTCCACATGCAGCATTTGTAATATATTTGATGTAAAATATTGCACAACCAAATAAATAAATAAAACAAAGCAAAAGAAAGCAAAGAGTTTGCATAAGTTTTTAACGATTGCGGTGGACTGGATGTCACGTTGCGGAGGGCACGTTCGCTCACGCCTACTACGGCTAAGCTAACTTCACTGGTTATACTTAAATTGGAAGTTTAAAAGAAGTTGGAATATTTTTGTTTAAAGTTTTGGTAAATACCGATACGACTTAAGTACCAAATATTACGTTAGGATACGTCGATTTACGTAATCAATTGTGATTTTCTTTATAAATCGTATTGTCAATCTCTTTTATAAATTCTCTTTGCCGTGTATAGTAGGGTAATTTTGGTCACTTTCTTATAACTCAAAAACTACACCCTTGTTTACATAGATGGCTCTGTGATACGATAACTCTTCATCAGTCAATCAAATAATAAAGGATCAAAAGGGCGCTACTTAATCGACGCCATTCTGACAATTGACATTAGAGTAAATAATTTAGGCGATTTTAGTATTGAGTAGTGTATTTTTTTTAATTTAATTTTTCGAAGTATTCCTAATTACATCCAAAACTTGTTTGCTATTTTTTTACTTAATATATTAGTTATAGTAAACGACTTTGTGTTTTTGTCTCCATCCTCGTCATAGTTTTGGTTTTATATGGCGGCAAAGCTTAAGTTGACCAAATTGCCCTCATGTACCTTAGTGGCTGAATAAGAGAATCCTCTATCCCTTACTATCCCGTGGGTGTCGTAAGAGGCGATAGAGAACAACTGAAACCGGAGACCCTTTTTACTGGAAACGAGGCATTCCATCTTAGTCCTTAGTAATCGAAGATAGATGTAGATGTCTATGGGCCACAGCAACCACTAACCATCAGTCGGACTGTGTGCTCGTTTGTCACCCATATCCTATAAAAAAAAACTTAAAGAAATTGCTGCGTTTAAATCGGTTTTTCCATCCATTCATTGCAGCCTATAAAAGTCCACTGCTGAACATAGGCCTCCTCCTTAGATCGCCTCATAAGGGGCATATTTCCACAGTTGCCACGCTTGTCATTTGGGTTGGCAACCGCAGTTTATTTTATTGTTTTAAATTTTTATTAGGAAGATGCTGCTGCCCATCTCCTGTTTGAGTTTCCCTCTTTCGCCTCCTGCAACACCCATGAATATATGGATATTCTTACACCGCTTATTATGCAATTAACTAATTACATAGACAAATAGAGGTAGCCTACAAATTAATACGTCTTTTAGTCATAAATTACTCATAGTTTGTAAACCTACACTTCTTGTAGTGTAATAAATACACAAATGCGCGGGCGTGCGACTTTATGGAATATCAGTTATCTATAATCAGTCGATTGCTTAGAGGGAAATACGTATTATTTCATTGATAGAATTGCTCAACTTTAAAAATAAAATTGGCAATAAAAAAAGGTATACCTCAATAATCATAAGTTACATTATATCACCCAATTTTACACTCAATTCAAGCTTCCGCTCTTTATCTAGGGTATTGCTATTTCTTCACAGAATAAGGGTGACACGCGAGCACACAGCCCACCTGATGGTAAGTGCTAACCTTATTACAGTATGCAATAGTATGGCTCGAACACGTTAAAAACTTCAGTCTCAACGTAACTCAGGTTTACTGAAATCACAGACTAATATGATGCTCTGTAAATCACCTGAAACGTCGCTGAAACTTGCCGCTATGAAAATCAATTATTTTCAAAAATCGGGAAGTTATTGGTTTCACCCTATCCAACTTTTGATTGTAAACGTCTACATGATTCACACTTTATCCTAGGTCTAAAAAAAATTTGTTTGTCAGTTTAGGATATGACAGTTTGCGGTGATGTTTTCAACTTCATCGGACTCATATTGTCAACATGTGCATTAGATGCCACATACACAGAACAGAAAGTTTATAATAACCGGCAAAGTGCGAGTCGGACTCGCGCATGAAGGGTGCCGCACCATCGTAATACGCGTTTCTAGTAGGGAACCCTTTTAATTTTTAATTTATTTAAATTTTTATTATTTGTTGTTATATCGGCAACAGAAATACACATTCTGTGAAAATTTCAACTGTCTATCTATTACGGATCATGAGATACAGCCCGCTGACAGACAGACGGACTGACAGCGGGGCTTAGTAATAAGATCCCGTTGGTCACCCTTTGACTTCACACAAAATATGCTGTTGTAATTTATTTATTTTCTTTTGTTAATCTTTTATGTCAAGTAAAGTTTTCTTTCTTATTTCTTTTACTAATTCCAAAGGAACAACTTTGAAAGTGGATCTATTTTATGTTATAATTTTCAATGGAAAAAGCATACATCAATGTGTAATCATGACTAACACAAAACAAGCAAGAAACACCGATTAAAATTCTTTTAGTATTATTAACCTTGAGCTTCTCTTTTAATTGTACAGCCAGCAATATATTTATATTTAGTTTTATCTATTAAACTTTGTTCTAACAATAAATTTATAAAATTCAATTAACTTAAATCCAAAGCCAATTTCGTTCTTATTTTATATACACTATGGTTTATTATAGCTTGACGTTACACATACTATTAGCCGTGTGCCAGTGGTATCGTACACTAATAGTAGTATTAAAATATCAGTCTTCCTGTAGTTTTATCATTCGACCCGTACTAAATTAAATAACTGTTTCAATGGCATACATTTTGATTTAACAACTATACCAAAGCAGCTACCGAATATATACATTTTTATAGGATAAGGGTAACAAACGAGCACACAGTCCACCTGATAGTAAGTGGTTGCTGTGGTCCATAGACATCTACATCTATCTTCGATTACGAATCAAAATAACGTTGACACCCGTGAGGACTAAGATGGAATGCCTCGTTTCCAGTAAAAAGGGTCTCCAATTCTCTACACTCACCGTACGAAACACAGCAGCGTTTAGCTGCTATTTTACGCTGGTATTCTGTGACAGCGTAGTCCTTCCCAGGTCGAGCCGACCCATTCGTGCTACAACTATATACTACTAATATAGTTGCAGCATGGCTCTACCACGTATATAATATATCGATGTTCGATTTTTTGTCGATAGAAGCACACTTAAGTGATGTTATCTTATCGATATATCGATGGCTCTAATATCGCTTCTTAAGAGTTTTGTGAGATTAATGTTGCTATAACGTTGTCATTATTTCTTATTACTATATTCGAAATTTCATCGTGTATACGCGGTAGAGCCATGCTGCATCTATATTATAGTTGTAACACGAATGGGTCAGCTCGACCGAGGAAGCACCACGCAAATGCAGAAAACCAGTGCAAAATAGCGGCTTAATGTTGTTGTTTCGTAAGGTGAGTGTAGAAAACCGAAGACCCATTTTACTAGAAACGAAGTACTCTATCTTAGTCCTCAGGGTGACAACACATCTGCATTTTGATTCTTCATCGAGGATAGATGTAGATATGTCTATGGGAAAATGTGTCTATGAGTGTATGAGTGTGTATGTCTATGAGTTATACCTACATATTTAAGTTCGCTCTGGTATAATTAATTCATTTTTATGTCTTTTGAAACTTGGGTAATTTTGCTTGTGAAAACATGTTATTTTTTTAATAAAATTGAATTAATAAACGTACTTACAGTCCAGCTGATGGTAAGTGGCTACTGCAGCCCATGGACACCTGCAACCAAATTTTTCATGACGAATTTACAAATATCTACGATATATACAAAGTTTTTAATGTTATTAATTGCAGTTACAGTATAGGTGTCGTTTTACTATCTGTTTAGTGCATACAAAACATTGTAAGTAATAACAGGCTGTGAGGCGTTCCATCTTAGTCCTTAGAGATGACAACGCTTCTGTAGCCTTCTTTATATTGTCCATGGCCTGCCGTAGCAACTTACCATCAGGTGGGTTAGTTCGATTGTCATTTTACTATCATAACAAGTGGTAAAATTAAAAATTTTGTATAACCAACTTCAATATAAATATAATTTATTGTTGATTTTTTTTAAAACCACTCGACTGATTTCGATAAAATTTTAACGGGACCATCTGGGAAGTACACCTTTGAAACAAAAAAAAGAATTTTCCAAGTCGGTTCAAGCGTCTTCGAGTAATCGGTGAACATACATAAAAAAGATTCCGACGAATTGTAAGCCTCCTCCTTTTTGAAGTCGGTCGGGAAAAGCATAGATTAAAAATTAGTTTTTGTCTAAACTAAATAAATATATATAATGGTATGAAGACTTCTTTGTAATAGGGATACCTAGCATTTCCATTCTAACAGCTTGTGCTTGCTTGATGAGGAACGGCCTCGAGATTGCACAACTATACCGAGGTAGACGTAATCGATGCGCGAATAGGGTTACCAAACGTTATTGTTGTCCGGATATGTCCAGCCTTTTGTCTCTGGACTTGATTATGATGTGTACTTTTATGTTTTAAAAAATGTAGTTACTTTTTACCGACTTCATAAAGGAAGAGGTACTCAATTCGACTGGATTGTTTTATGTGTGTTACCCAATAACTTTTTTCTAGGTGAACCGATTTTGATGATTTTTTTTATTTGAAATTGATTTTCATGTGGTTCCATATAAATTTGAACAAGGTTTGACCAGTAGTTTTTGAGTTATCCTTGATAACTTATATTGAAGTCAGTTGTACAAATTTTTAATTTTACCACTTGTTAGAGAAACTATATGAGTGAATTACTGTTAAAACCCGATTGATTGCAATGAATTTATAGAATTTATTAATTGAAATTAATAAAGTAAAGTTACAGCCCAATATACCAACAATGTAATTGTTAATTGCAAATTTCAAGTGCTGAAACCAAGTGCTCAGTGGTGAAGGAAAATAATTATTGTGAGGAAACATGCATGCCCGAGGAATAAAAATATTTTGAATACTGGGCTTATTGGTACATAGCAGTCGGACTCATATAGGCTATATATGCTTATATATGCTATTATATATAAATCTTTACACTCTTTCAAGTCTTGTTAAATCGTATTACTTAGAACACTATTAGATAAATTACTTTTCCTTCTTCGTACTCTTTTCATTTAATCTATTATATGATATTATATATAATTTTCACTTATGTTTATTTATATGTATTTTTATAATTTTATTTTTATTTTGTTCACCCCCTCTATTTTTAACTATTGTTTGCATCAGTTCTCTACGCTAAGGTTGTCTGGAAGAGATCACTTTCAGAGTGATAAGACCGCCTGTTGTACATATTCTATTTTAGATTTAACTGTACTCGTCATTTTGTATTTTGGTGTACAATAAAGAGTAAATAAATAAATAAAATAAATATACTTGATGTAAATAATTAGCGAACGTAGTACGAGACTTCATGTGTTTCAATTACCACTCCACCTGATATTGCGAAATGCTAATGTTAGAACTTAGAATGTTACGGGTCAATTCAAATAAATACGGGTCAATACTAATAAAATAATTTAGTCCTGATTATAATTTTTTATGGTAACCCTATATGCGAATTGCATCGCCCGAACCTCTCACACCTCCACACTTTCAAGCAAACTAATGACTGTGGTCTATTAGCGAGTAAAAACATCATTGAAGTCGGCTTGCGAGATTGTACTATTGAGTCAAATTTAAACATCGAAATGGAAGGTGCATTCTTATCTAGACTCTTAGAGTTCTAACTTGACTAAATTATTTAGTTTCTTGTTGTTAACAATTACTTGTTAATAATATGCGGAATTATAAATTTTGTAATGACTATTTTTAAGAAACAAATTACAGATAAAAAACAAAATTGTATTTTTATAATTTTATAATTTTTATTTTTAAAAGTGCTTTTAACAATTAGTACGTGAGAGTAATATGATCATCCGGTTAATATGGTCACTTTCTTATAACTCAAAAACTACAGCCTTGTTTGCATAGATGGCTTTGTGATACGATAGATCTTCATGAGTCAATCAAAGAATAAAGGATCAAAATGGCGCTGCTTTATCGACGCCATTTTGACTGTTGAAATTATTGTAAATATTTTAGTCGATTTTATTATTGTGTAGCATTTTTTTATTTGATTTTTCGAAGTATTCCTTATTATTGCCAAAGCTTGTTTGCTAGTTTTTTCTTAATATATTAGTTATAGTATACGACTTTGTGTTTTTGTCTCTGTCTTCCTTCTACTTTTGGTTTTATGGGGCGACAAAGCTTAAGGTGACCATATTACCCTCATCTACCTTAATATTCCCGTTCACCGCTCCAAATAAGCTAAAATGCGTGGGGCATGATTGGTGGTATATTTCCACCAATCTTAAGCTATAATTTAACTACTTTTCAGAAATGTTAAAATTCGAGAATTTAAAGCAAAAACCCATTAACATATATTTTATATTATACCTAATATACGTAAGCACATGTCGGAATAATATGCTTTGCACCGAAACGTAATAAATCAAATAAATGTTAAAAGGTGTTACCTTAGTACAATTACCGTTGAATTTCTAAAAAAAAAAAACGTAAAGTAGTTTAATGCGCATAGCTTTGACTACAACACAACTATAATACCCATTAGTAGGATGGCCAACATTATGAAAGTCCCATTAGGGTGGCATTTTTTTTCTTAACCGTTATTCTTAACCACGTTGTAAGAATATCCACTACCCCATATCATCACGTGGATTTCGTAAGAGGCGACAGAGGGTAACGAACCAGGAAATGGCATGGTTGAATAAAAATAAAAGACTTTACGGATTTTTTTTGGACATAGCAAACAAGCATACCACTCCAAGACTTCAAGATAATGTAAGCTCGTTCTGCGTAGATCTGATTGCGATAAAATCAATCATTACGTTGATGTTCATTACACAATTTTCGCTCCCAACGGGACTCGAATCTTGAGCTTTGCAGTGTCATAACTAACTTCCGGGCGCCAACAGTACATTTTGAACATCTTAACAAACGCATTTAATAACTAAGAAATGTCACGTCAAGTTATCTGCAAGTATATATATATTCAAATAATGTAGAGGTTAAGAAGGCTTAAAGGCTATCTTAATATGATATTACACAAGACGGCCCGCCACCGATTTCCCCGGACGTTACCAAAAACTTTCGAACATGGCCGCATGCTCCTGCGCCTAGTATTACAGCGTTATGCAATAACTCACCATTAGCTCACTACATTTATTAAAAAATACCGTTACAGCCTATTAAAGTCCACTACTAAACATAAGCTTCCCCCATAGACTGCCTCATAGGGCGATATTTGCCATAGTTGTATTGTTGTGCATTATATTAATATATGTTTAATATGTATTTTATATAAGGGTTGCAATATTAATTAAAGTTAGTTTATATATAATATTGTTATGTACTATATATGTATTAGAAATTTTTAATATATTTTACCGTATGAAATAAGTAGTGCTTTTGTGCAAACTCTTTATACAGTAAATTTCTGTGCATTTTGTGTGTACACAAATTAATAAAATGTAAATAAATTTACGATTGCATTGAAATAACAAAAGAGCTAGTGACTGCTCCTGATTGTAAGTGGTCACTATAATCCAAGGACACCTTTTCAACCCTTAACCATTTCACTGTCCCATGAGTCATATATGAACATTTCAATTGTTTAACTATTGTGTCTATTCCTCGGACAGGGAAGTTGTTAAGACTAAGATACATTTCCTCCCAATCTGTACTGATACTGACTTATACTTCAAACCGAAAATAACAGAGAATGTACAATGCTTTGCATCAGAATTAGGTGAGAGGATGATACCTAAAAGACAGAGTTATATAATAGATAATAATATACGATAGAGTACAAGAGAAGCCAAGATATAACATAGATTTTTAATAAGAGTACTCTTGGGATGCTTTAATTATATACAGAATATATTATCAAATAATAATATATAAAATTGTAATCTCCTACCTAAGATATCAGAGCCCTGTATATTATTTAAACGGATTACCGGGCCAGTTACTAGATATGTATAAGAAAATTAAGTTATATAAAAGGAAACTTATTATATTAGTAAGTTTGGATAGGTTTTTAATTAGACTACTGTTAATCAACACTTAACACTAATATATATGGTCGTGGGGGCTGAACCACATTACACCTCCTACCGACAAAAAAATAAAAAATGATACAATATAATTTTTTTGATACATAATACACATTTTTATAAAAAAACAGAAGAGCAGAAAAAATCACAAAGACTGCCCTCTTTAACAAAAAAATGCGATCCGTCTAACTACATAACGTAGTTTGTTATAAGTCTCAGGTTTAAACTAGAGTCCGTTTTAATAAAGAAGTCACAAATATGCGAAATAATATAAAGTATGGGATTTGAGAGCATAATATGTGTGAGCGAATGTGGCGCCACGGCTAAGGGACTTATTTAATGAGAAAAGCCCGTCTTAAACCATCGCTTAAGCCCAAGACCATCAATAAACCGCGTTTTGTAATTAGCAGGTATATGGTTTTTCGTAAACTGGAACTGTTTGTAAAATTGCATCTGATTGTATAGAAAAATAAATAAATAATTATAAATACCATAAAGAAAATATACTGTACGTCTATTTTCAATGCTATTTCAGTGACAAATAAGCTGTATGGTTCTCAGAAAACAGATTATAAAATGTAAAATAGTGACTTATTTTCCATTTTATTATCTGTATTTTTGTATTCTATATATGAATATATTATCTGCAATTATATTTTCGAATTTCGACATCCCGCATAAAGCTGACCAAAAACACAAAAGGCATATTAACGAAAAAAAGTGAAAGTGTGTTGGCGGCGCCCGCTCCACTACACGCGCGCGCGTACGTCTCACGCACACACGCACACCGCGATTTGGTCTGATTCATCGACTCGCGGATTTTATGTCCTTTATACATATCATCAAGCTAGTACCAACGAAATAAACAGTCCTAAGATGTATTACAAAGCTAAATTTAGTTTACACGTTTACACAGTAGTACACTATTCTTTAGTTTAAATTCCTATGTTTTTTAATAAAAGGCATGCATGCGGATCTATAGTTTAAATTCCTACAAACTATTTTAAAATTAGAGTCTGCAAGGAGCATGCGGATTACCGACGCTCAAGAACATCCGCAATACCAGAAGAATTACAGATTACTAAACACAATAAATGGGAGCAACAGATGTATTGTCGGAGATGGGAGCGGACAATACAATTGCAGATTTCACAAAGTGGTCGTGCATGGCCTCAGTATATATGGTTGGTTCGACCAGGAACCTCTTATAAAATACGAGCATACGACTGCAAGACTTCAAGATAATGTAAGCTCGTTCTGCGTAGATCGGACCAAAATTATTATTCAAATGCTGAATGCCGAGCTAACTATGACATCGGGACGTCAAACTCCACAGTCCCCCGTGCCCACGAGTGTCGTAAGCACCCAAAATGTCAGAAATTAAAAACAAGTTATAACAGTTAAAATAAATGCAATAAAATCCGTAAAATTAGTTTTATTTAATGTCAAGTATCAATGTATCAAGGTTTTGATTATAGAATCGTAAGTAGGAAGAGCTACATTGTCAAAATTAATGATATTTATTTAATTGTTAATATCTGTAATATTATTTACAGAACAAACAGACCCGTTACAACTTACAACTCTATTAAAAACAGAAATAGAGACTTTATTAAAAATAATATAATAAAATCTGCTTCAAGACTTGTGACGGGTTAAAGTTATTTTAAGTCTTCAAGAAAATAACGCACAAACAGTTTGTAATAAATACGGTTATAAATAGCACTTCGTTTAAAATAAAACGGTTCATCATAACGAAGAATTAAACGTTAAAATAAAAAATAAAAACGTATAAAATATTCTGTGCTTATAGTGTTCAGAGCTGTTATGTTTAATAAAAAATCAGTATTGTTGTGTATATTTGTACATTTACTAACATTAGTTTTAAGTTTATTCTTATTACTAACAATGTATGGAGTTTGAATCTGAAATAAAACCATTATTATTATTATTATTATAAAAAGAAAATATAGGAATGAGACATAAGCCAAGCGATCAGAATAATTGTAATAAAAAAAACTATAACGTAATTCGGTAGTATATTCAGTATCATATGCGCTTAAAATAAACTAATTTGCTGCTGTGTTTCGTATGGTGAGTGTGAACCGGAGACCCTTTTTACTGGAAACAAGGCATTCCATCTTAGTCCTCACGGGTGAAAACGGATCTGCATTTTGATACGCAATCGAGGATAGATGTTAGATGTCTATGGGCCACAGCATTCACTTACTATTAGGTGGAATTTGCTCGTTTTTCACCCTTATTCTATAAAAAAATGATTCATTATCCTCATAATTGCAACCCTTCACTAGTCCACTGGTGAACATACTGGAAGTCCACTACCTATTTTCTGTGATCAAGTTTTTTTACAGATTCGTTGGTTCAAAAGTCCACTGCTGACCATAGACCTCCCCAAAGTGCTGCCACAATGCACGGTTCTATAATATATATATATATATATATATATATATATATATATATATATATATATATATATATATATATATATATCCTGTAATAATAATCCTAAGTAATAGCAGGTCGTCATTGGCACTACACTCAGTTTCCTTTGCTTTAATAAGACATTATTTAAAAACCATAGCAGTAACATTATTTAATCTGTGCCCATAGTAGAAACCTTTTTTTAAAAGTTGATTGAAAAGTCCAAACTAGCTAATCCAAGCGCATGCTAGAAGAGCATAATACACTCTTACAAACAGTAACTTATTCTGGACGAGCACTGTCTCAGATTTGTGGAAACATTTCTTTATTTATCCCTGCTACATGGTTCGTAGTTCCCAAAACTTTCTCTTCAAACATTTTATCTTCGAGGCTTAGGAGACAGCTAGTAAACGTAGTACGCTGTCAAGGCCGGCTTTTATATTGATAAAAAAAAACATTAAAAACGTTTTTAAGAGCTTAGTGTAAAGTGGCACTGGCAGGTCGGTAACTATTTGTTTTGAATAGAATGGAATAGGTGTTACAAACGTGCACACAGTCAACCTATTAGTAAGTGTATGCTGTGGTCCATAGACATCTACGTCTACCCTCGATTAAAAATCAAAATGCAGAAAGCGTTGTCACCCTTGAGGACTAACATGGAATGCCTCGTTTCCAGTAAAAAGGGTCTTTGGTTCTCTACACTCACCCTACGAAACACAACAACATTAAGCTTTTATTTTACACTGGTATTTTGTGAGAAAGTGGTCCATCCCCGGTCGAGCCGACCTATTCGTGTTACAACCAAAATATAGCTGCGTGGCTCTACCACGTATAAACTATATATGTATGTAGGTTTAATGTTATTAAAATGAGCTATATTGTATGCATATTAAAAGATAATATTACAGCCTATGCTATGGTAACATGCGGTTTTATTGCCGCTGTTTCTTCTCCTGGCAGAGGAAACTAATTTTGAAACGGTAGTAGATTAAAAAATAATTTAAAAATTAAAAATTTTGTACAACCGACTTCAATATAAATTATTAAGAATAACTCAAAAGCTATTGGTCAGACATTGATCAAATTTATAGGGGACCATAGGAAAGTCACCAGCTTTCAAATAAAAAAGAATCATCGAAATCGGTTCACCCAGAAAAAAGTTACGAGGTAACACAAATATAAAAAAACATACAGTCGAATTGTGTACCTCCTCCTTTTTGAAGTCGGTAGAAAAACGTTGACGTAAACTAAGACGAATCTAACGACACCCCATATGTTAAAAGTCGTCAAACCGTTTAAGCTACAGAGCGTGCCAAAGAAATAGACATACATACATATTCTCGAAAAACATTACCCTCCTTCTGGGCAGTCGGGCAAAAAAGTGTAGAAACTAAGTGAGGTGGGTGCAGCCGGACGGGATACAACACTAACTTGTGTTAGTGACTTAAGTGGCAGCCGTTTAGAACATATGCCCGACGCACCGCTAGGCCACACGGTCCGATGAAGCTGTAAAGCCTCGTGGCTGGCACAACATCATCGAAAAAATGACGTCGTAACAAACGCTCTTTTCTCAACTTAAATACCCCAGACACTCACGAAACACATTTCATCGTCCTCTTTCATATTTGGCACAGACCGCGCGACAGTTTTAGAAATATTGACAATAATCAAGCTTTTTAATCGAACTTAAATAAAATTTTCTATAGACCGCAGCATCCACTTACCATCAGGTGGACTGTGTGCTCGTTTGTCACCCTTATACTTTAAAAAAAATCCACCAGTTGAGGTAGATCATTCGTCATATAAGAAATGGATGAACTATTGTGTAAACATTATTGAAATTTAACTGACTGCCTCATTGATCTAGTGGTTGTTAGCGCTACGGCTGATCATGTGGTCCCGGATTCTAATTCCGGGTCGGGCCAAAATCAGTTATTCTGTCAAGGAATTCTCAGTGGGAGCTCGAAATCAGGAAGTTAGCGGTATTTCACCCACGTGTCTCGGAAAGCACGTAAAGCCGTTGATCTAGCACTATAATCCTGTCCTGCGTCTGAGAATTTCAGGTGATCGTTTGTCATTCTTAATTAGAATTAATTAGAAAGAGAGAGAGAATTATAGATTTAAAAAAAACATGAGGTGTTTTTCGGTGCATTGATAAAATTTAAAGAATTATGATATAAGCTAAGTTGATAATAAAAGTAGTGATTTAATTCAAAATAACTTGACAATGTTTATTTTAAGCTACAAGTATGTACTTGTAAATCTAAAAAAGAGATTAAATTTCGCGAAAAATTTCACCATTGTTCCATAAACGCTCAAAGGTAAAATAGTTAAAATCAACAAGTTGGACGCTTGGAAACCGGTAAGTAGGGCAAGCGAGGCGAAAATTTTGACGCTTATTATACGAATTTGCAACTTAACACTATACATAAAAAGTCGAAGATCCAACGCCGTTGAGTTAAGCGAAAATGAAAGTCATAGCAACGTTTTGCACAAGCGAATTTGAATACCGAATTCTGGCTTCTCTTTTCGAGATTTTTTTTTTATGTGTGTAGGCAGCGATCACTCTGCCTACGGCTTAAGCCCTTATGAAGATTAAGCATAATATGTAAACAGATAATTTCTGCATCATTAGCGTGTAACCTGGCCATTGTTGCTCATGGCACTCTCTCTTTTTTAGATGATTTCAAAAAAGGAGGACGCTTACAATTCGACTAAGTTTTTTTCTTTCATTTGTATGTACTCGTATATTATGCGATATCTGCGTGATTTGTAAACCGATTTTGATGATTCTTTTTAGTAGTTTTTTTTAGTTTTATTAAATAGGGTATACTTCAAGGTTGGTCCCATATAAATTTGTATAAAAATTCCACCCCTATGGGTGGCAAAATAGGGGATAAGTTTTTAATGTCCTTAATCCACTCAAAAAGGTAAATAAAATAACATAAGTTATTTATAAAACTAAAATGACAAACCAACTTATAATCCGCCTGATGGCAAGTGAACACTGCAGCCCATAGACAACTGTAGTCATATTCAAGCACAGAAAGCTACAGGTACATTTATTATACAATATTCTGGCAATAAAGAAAATTGAATTGAGTAGAATTAAGAAGATGGCCTACGATGTGTTTTGACGCCTGTGGACTAAGATGAAATACCTCGTAGCCTGTAATTTTCTGACTGTCTTACCCTTCAAATCGAAACAAAGAAATAGGTGAAGAAAAAGGTACGAGGGTGATGCCTACATTTAAAAAAAAATTGTTCTAAGTAAATATGTTCTATATTGCTACATCTATTTAAAAGTTTTCACTACTCTATGTTTAACTGGTAGAGACCGTAGAGAATGCCAAAAGGCATTAAGTCCGTAATTTGTCATCGATCACTAATAAAAAACTAGATACACAATCAGTGACAAAAAATGTCCTTACCGAATGAGCGCCCACTCGAACATTTGGGTGCGCTTTTAATTTGTACGTAGCTTTGTGAATACAACTTTAGGTAATGCATTTAAGGTTGAATTTACATTAATATATATTTATTTCAACTAGAATTACGTCAAAACAATTGGCGACAGTTTTTAGAGAACTTTTTCATGGGATTGTGTATCTAGTTTTTTATTATTGATCGATGTTATTTGTATTATTTTATGTCATCGAATGTAATAAGGGCTAAATGAAAGGTAATACAAGAATACAGCAATAATAACATTTTGAAAATAGAGATCTGTACGCACACTGAGATGCCGAGAGTAGAGATAATTGTTAAAACATAGTATATAGTTGTATTGAGTTTTAAATAGTATACCTACAGATTAAGTAAGACTTTAATTCTTGAGAAAATGTGGGGAGGTGTGGGGTGGTAAGGTAAGGTAGCATTTTTAGCTCTAGCCAGCACCTACTACTAGTACTACTACTCTAGGAAGCAACTTTTGCTACGCGCTGCTAATCATGAAGTCCTGGATTCGAATCTTTGTTCGATCTAAAACAATCAGTTATTGAGTTTTTCAGATAAGAAACTTTCTTAAGAGTAGCACGGAGTTAGGAAGTTGGCAGTGTTCCGTGCCTAGGAAGCCACGTAAAGCCGTTGGTCCTGCGAAGAACCCAATAACTGATTCGGAATTCGGACCTAGGACCACATTGATCAGCCTCATACGACCACCGGACCAACAGGGCAGTCACTAGACGACTAGATTTCCCTTTTCCTTACGCTAAAACCATAGAGGTATAAGAAAATCTAGAAGCGCCATTACGTCTCGCGGATATCATAACAAAAATTATAATCAAAGGTTACCATCAATGTACTAATCAATATCTATAGTAAGATGATCACCGATGGCAAACGTATCGTTCCTAATATTTTCAATCTGGAAGAGTTAAAGTGCACGTTTGGGACGTATTTCTCAGGATTTTTTTATATCGACTGATAGAGGGCGCTGATATTATAATTGTCTGTTTCCTATTGACCCGATTTCTTTAAAATCGTATGTTTTCATAGAAATTGATTTAATTAAGGCTATCATTTCATCGTTACTCAATATATTCATCATCTTCAGGCCTTGGAAGTGCATCGCTGAAGAGAGATCCCTTCTATTATCTACTCTCTACTCTACTATAGTCTTGCTATTACAAATTACAAATTGCAGTCCAGAGCCACCTGCACGCCACGTCAGATCGTTCATAATATTTCATTAATCGTTAACCTTACTGAGGTGTTTCAAAAGTTAAATAAAACATGAATCAGTAGAGCTCGCTTGATTAAACAAATTATTCATAAGCTGAAGTGGCAATGGGCCGGCCATATTGCTCGAAGAACCGGCAACCGAAGGGGAAGAAAGGTTCTCGAGTGGAAACCTCGTACGGTCTTACGTACGGTAAGCGGTAAGTGAAGGGTGGCCATCCACTAGATGGAGTGACGACCTAGTGAGATACGCAGGAAGTCGATGGATGCAGGTGACTCAGGATTGTGCTCTGTCCTTTGGGGAGGCCTATGTTTAGCAGTGCACCTGTGAAGCGCTGTAATAATGACGATGATAATTCATCCATAAGTGGGTAATTGCTTATATTTAATTATTTATTAATATTTTAAACACAAAAACAAGAAAAAAATAATAATAATAATATTTATCACATAGTTATAATTTGGATGCTTCTATTATCTTTCTACTACAGTCTTATATTATTTATCTCAATGTCATTCAATTATCTAAAATAGACTCTATTACAACGTGTTGAAGTCGCTTATACTTGACTCGTTATTGGTTAAAAAAGGGGAACGTGACTGCAATTGCATCATCAAATATTATGTATACTTTAATTTCTATATCGTAGATATAAGGCTCAAATTAGACTGAAAAAATACATTTCATTGTAATAACAGCATATATTTTTAATAAGAAGACACTATTGTATGAACATATATTACGTGAATTCAATTTGATTAAGGCCATATTTTTCAAGTTATCGCTTGAATAAATTATAAAATGACTGAATATAAAAGTAAAACAATTGAAAATTACAATTGTAATTTTAATTTATTTATTTTATATTTTATTCCATGAATAAATTTATCTGAGGATGGAAAAATCAGCCCTAAAATTTTAGTTCACTCTCCCGGTTTCGATACAATAACTAAGCGATAAAGTTCGTAGAAGGAAAAATTTATGGGGAACGAAATATAATTTTTTTTGGTCGTTTGTAATTTGACCAAAAAAACCCAAAATTCACCCATTTTTGGTGCCTTTTATTGCCATTTACATTAACTTTCCTGCCTTATAGGCATACCTTGCCGACTCTGCAACTCACTTTTGCAGCATAATTTGCATTGTTACTCTTTCCTTATTCAAACCTAACAAGATATAAAGTCTTTATACGAATAATTATCTAAAAAATGGAAAGTAGTGATGCTTCGACCAGATTTCCCTGGATTTCCTTACGCTACCACCATAGAGATATACGTAGAGATAGATTATACGTGGTAGAGCCATGCTGCAGCTATATTAGTAGTATAGTTGTAGCACGAATGGGTCGGCTCGACCGGGGAAGGACCATGCTCTCACAGAATACCAGCGTGAAATAGCAGCTTAACACTGCTGTGTTTCGTATGGTGAGTGTAGAGAATTTTTTACTGGAAACGAGGCAAACCATCTTAGTCCTCACGGGTGACAACGCATCCGCATTTTGATTCTTTATTGAGGATAGGTGTAGATGTCTATGGGTCGCAGCAACCACTTACCATCAGGTGGACTGTGTGCTCGTTTGTCACCCTATCTTATAAAAAATTTGAGGTGGTAGCCTAAGAAAAACTAGAAGCGCTATTTCGTCTCGCAGGTATCGCGGGTATACAAATAAATTTTGACGGGACTTTTACTGGTAGATACTTAAGCTACTTTAAATAAAATCAACATATTACTTGCAAAATTAAAATATATTTAAAACTAGCTGGTCCCCGCAACTTCACCCGCGTGGATTTTATTACGATTAGATTTTATGGGTTTTAATTTTTTTGCGATTAACCCTAAGTTTTTTTCTAAAAAGTAGCCTAAGTTACTCCTTATAACATAAGCTATCTCTCAGTTAAAAACCCGTCAAAATCGGTCCAGCCGTTTCGGAGATTAGCCGGAACAAACAGACAGACAGACAGACAGACAAAAATTGTTTAAATTGTGTTTTGGTTATAAGCACCGTATATACTTTTATATTTATTTAGTAAAAAGCTGTTATTTTAACATTACAAACGGACACTTCAATTTTATTTATTTGTATAGATATAGAAATAGATGAAATAATTTAAACTCGAACATTGCGGACGTGATCGAGTTAAAACAAGTTATACTAACAGCCTAACTTATCAGCCTTTTAAGTTAGATATAGACTAGGCTTTCACATTGGCATTTTGTAGAATGTCTTAAATAACCGAAGACCATATTTACTAGAAACGAGGCATTCCATCTTAGTCCTCAGTAGTGACAACGCATCTGCATTTTGATTCTTAATCGAGGATAGATATAGATGTCTATGGGCCACAGCGTCCACTTACGATCAGTTGCATTGTGTGCTCGTTTGTCACCCTTATTCTATAAAAAAAGAGAGTTGATGATGGAAAAAAGAAGATCGGAACTCGGCAAACACAACAATCCCAATGGTTAAAATAGTAATAAAAAAAACTCGAATACGTTAAAAAGTTTACTTAAAATAGAAAAAAGTGATATCCCATGTCAATTCCACAGCTAAGACGAATCTAACGACAACCTATATGTTAAATTTTATTAAGCCGTTTAGGCTATAGAGCGTGCCAAAGAAATACACATATATACATACACTCGAAAAACATAACCCTTCTTTTAGGGTAGTCGCGTAAAGTAAAGTAAGATTGCTAGTCCATACATAATGATATCCTATGCGTTGATTTTTGATCATATAATTAATTATCAATAAATAAAGTTATTTATTTATTAAAGGTCTGAATACAAAAGTAAAACAATTGAACTGTTTCATTCATACAACTGTAATTTTTAATTTGTTTTTGTGCCTTTTATCCCATGAATAAACTTAATCTGAGCATTAAAAATCGGCCATTAGAATAAAATGTAGACACTTGATCTTAGAAAGTACCTAAGCGACAACAAATATACGAGTAGAGCTAAATAGATTAGGTATTAGTGTTAAATAGATTAGGTATTAGTGTTGCTTACAAAAATTCTTCTGTGTCTGACAAATTTAGATAAAAACAGAATGAATTTTTGATTTCGGTGGTATGTCTTAAATACAACAAAAATGTTTAAGCTGTCGAAATTATAACAATTTAAAGTTGGTTGGGATTAAGCAAAAACGTTATTAGTTGAAATCTTCCTATTTAAATTAGAAAAAAAACTGTCATTAAATTATTTAAAACTTGCAGCTGCCGAAGATTAAAAAACCTTGCATTATTCTACAAAGCCCCACCGCAACCCGTGTGTGGCCAATTCAAGAAATGGTTTTTAAAAAGTTAAAATAAACAATGACGTAAAGAACTGGCAGCCTAGAAGTTCAAATATTTTGAGAATCGACACGTGGTTCTATAACAATATAATAATAAAAAGCACTGCGAGCTAGTATCAAGCTAGAAGAGAAAATTTTACTAAAAACAACTCCCAACACGTGACGTTCTGTCACGTGGGTGAAAGAAAATATTATACCTCAATATCAGTCTTGAGTATATTTTCACACCTGTTAAATTTCGGCGTAGGCAGTCTTCTAAATAATTTTACTAGACTAAAAACTTACTATGTTTTTGGCCGAATTTCATAATGATGACTCCCGAATACGAAATCTTTCCTACCTGAATATAGATAGCCAATCTCACAGCCTGTATTTAAACTGGCTACAGTTTAATTATAGGCTGTGAGGTATTCCATTGCAGTCCTCAGATACGGATATACGTGGTAGAGCCATGCTGCAGCTATATTACTAGTATAGTTGTAGCACGAATGGGTCGGCTTAACCGGGAAGGACCACACTTTCACAGAATACCAGCGTAAATTAGCAGCTTGACACTGCTGTTTCTCTTCAGTTTTATTTAAAAAATCTATCAACTATGCTAGAGGCAACTGTACCCGCTAACACAGAAGCGCTCACATCCTAACCCAACTGTGCCCCACCCGATGTAATGCATTAGCAATAACATAAAACTAGTCTATGATACTAAGACCACAGTCTAACTACTACCAACAGTCGGTCATCGAAGGCGTCTAGACGAGGCAATCGTGCGGTGCGGTGCGGGGCGAGACGCGAGCTGTCCGCTGGGGTTGTCCTGTCATGCAAATAAATTAAAATGGTTCACACTACATGTGCGGTAAAAACTGTGAGTCGTTCTCATTTAAAGATAAGTAATTAGTTTTATCAGTTTCCACATATACATTAATTTGTTTAAACGTGAAATAAAATAAAATCAGTTTTTTATTACTTCCCATTCCGACAACCCTAGCAATTTATTGTTTATGTCGGCTTATCCGACAACATCAAATGCGATGACTGACAGTATGTTCTTCTTAGGCTGTGCTAAGACTAAGATACAGAGTTAGAAGTAAGTTAATTCAAAACCTCCTCATCAATAGACAGTATACAGATACTACTGGTCCTCTACCAGTCTCTCTTATGCCCAATTTCCTTTATTCATGAAACGGTTCGTTCACTCGACGACTCATCTAAGATTCATTTTATTATGTAAAGTTAAAATTATGTTCACTTCATGTAAAACCGTATTTAATATAAACTATTCGTTCATTGTCTTACGAGTACTTATTATTATAAAAAAAATTGAACCCATGAAAGTTATTAATAAGTATTTTGTTTTATAAATGGATTTTATTTCATGTATTTTCTTCACTATGGAACGGGTCGTAAGGTTGTCCCCTTGTCGGAAACGATTTTTTTTAATTAAAAGTACAGCTGGTATAAATACAAAATGGTTACACCGCCATCTATTGGAGGGCACAAGATATTTTGAGCATTTTCACTACGTCGCCTCTTACGACATCCGCAAACATACCCGGAAATCAACCATGAAACGAATAGGGTTTGAACCTATAATCAAAGACTCGAAATATTTAAATACACCCAAAGAGGACATGGCGACTACATTGTAATTCATTAGAACTGATTTTGTAGGCGCATGTTCCTTTTCAGGAGCGTATCACCACTTAACAAGGCGGGATCTAGGTGAATCGTTAGACGATAAACTAATATTCGGGTATTAAAAAAAACAACACGCATTGATCCATGAGTTGAGATAATCCTAGTGAAAAATGGTAGTCATGGAATTATGGTATTGTCACCGGTTCCTAAAATGTCAACAAAATTTCAGATTATTCAAACGTCCGTAAGTAAGTGCAAACTGAATTACAAAATTCCAATATAAACATACATACATAAATACGTACAGGCCAGTTACTTATAAAGGCGCTATAGGTATTAAGCAATGAAAAAAAAAAAAACGCAATAAATATTTAAAATATAACCAATCATTATATAAATTCTTTCTTATTTCTTGTTTTCGGTTATATTTCATTATTTAATTTTAAGTTTTTCATAAGGTTATATTGCTATCCATAGATCGCTTTCTTTACAAAGACAGGAGCTCGAGTCGTTACTTTTTTTAATAAGTCATATAAATGAAAAATATTTTTGTTCATTTCCAAAACAGAAAATATATTGGCAATAAATTTGAAAAGTATAGGTTAAGTTACACCTTATAACATCAGCTATCTGCCAGTGAAAGTCCCATCCAAATCGGTTCACAGGTTTTTGCATGATGTGTGTTCAGACAGACGTCGTGTTAGAGTTTTATTATAGTATAGAAGATAGATAGATGTACATAGGTAATATATAGAGATGTAGTCTGTGATCTGTAGTAAGAGTGACTGTAGAGTAGAGTCTGTGTCTGGAATCTGTGACATAAGAGTTAATTTCAAATGCAACGCTATGGTGGAACAGTGTTAAAATATATATTTTCGGTTGCAAACAGAAAACAAACGCAAATATTCTAACTTCTATTTAATTTAAAGAAAAAGAAGTCTATCTTGTGTATATTTTGGCGGACAATTCTCTCAATTTAAAAAAATCTTAACCAGAATTTATGCATTTTATAAATTAAAATGTCAATTAAAGTATATTTTAATAATTTAAAATGAAATCAAATATGGTATTATTTTTTCTACTTTATAATAAAAATAGAATAAATTGTTATTGGCCGTATGCTTGTTTGCTTTCTCTTCCATATAAAAAATTAAATGTTTGAATAGTTGTGTAGTTGAGGATTTTACATCGTATTTAATTAATCACGTTACCATACTTAATGTTTTAATAAAATAATTGTTTAATTATTTTAATAGAAAATATTAACAAAAAATAAATTAATATTTGAAAAACTAATGTGTGTGAAATTTCTGTCACTATTTTATTAAAAATATTAATTTATTTTAATATTGTATTAAATTTCCGAATTCTATTAAATTATCTCTACATTTTCTTGCAAGAAATGTAAATTGTAAAAGTTAAATAAATTAAAGCGAACATTCATAATCGATTGGTGTCAAAAATCTAGATGGAGCACGACAACTACAAACAAATTGCATAACGTGTCATAAAAACAAAACCCTTTGAACACGTGATTTACGGCTTTCCTTCACACAACATGCACAGCTACGCACACATGTAGAGCGATGAGCACACACAGAAATGTTAACGCACACACTCACCTATGGTCAGAGCGAATGGTCAGGCGCATGAGGAGCTCCCAGTTGTAGCATTGATCGACACAATTCCGTGATCTCCGGGTGATTTAGATTGATTAGATGCACATACATCTGTTTATGGAGGCTCAACTCCCCAGAGACAGCCTCAAGCCTCTTGAGTAACGCTTCCTTCTCCCTCAGCAATGTTTTCACTTTCTCCTCCACCTCCCTGGAGCGCACTTTAGCTTTCTCGCGCGATTTCCTCACGGCTATATTGTTGCGTTCCCTCCTTCTTCTGTATTCATCTGTTCCTTTGTCGATCACTTTTCCAGACGACGATCGTCTGGGTGGTGCTGGTTTGTGCTTCAACAATGGCGGCAGCAATGGCGCTCCCAAGGGCGGTAGAGGAGTGAAACCACCTCCATAAGGCCCACTGACTCCAACAGGCGGCTGTGGGTTATACTGGCCTGTATACTGAGCGCACGACACAGATCTCCTAAAATCGTGTGGTTCGGGGGGTTCTTCTTTAATCGGTGGCGCTTGTTCGTGTGAGTTGGTTTGAACTGGGGCTGCGTACGAGGCACCAGAATGGACAGGCTGGGGCATATACGCAAGGGTGGTTCTCGCGAAGGGTCTGTGTTGTGGGAGCGTCCTCCGGGCAATATCTCTTGGAAGAGCGCCATGGTCTCCTCCCCCCGGAACTGGTCCTCAATGAGGTGTTGGAGGTCGAGGCTGATTTCCTGTCCATTGAGCTCGTCGAGATCTGGCGGCGGGAAGGGTGTCCTCTTGTCCTCGTTTACCTTTTTCAGGTCTGGTTGGGGCGGCGGTGGCGGTGCCCCGGCCGCGTCATACATCTGTGGGGACTCCATACCGCCCGGGCCGATGGCAGGCCCTGCGGCGCCGGCCCGGTTCTCCACTGCGCAACACTGACTGGACGTCACAATGCACATGCACGACACTCGCGTGGCGCGTGCGAACGCGTCGGAGGTTGAACGCGGACTAACGCTGCGCGCGCGTCGAGCAAGGTTGCCGGAAGGAAGCGCTGAAGTTGGCTGAAAGTTCACGCGGGCGCGGGTAAAAGTTTTTTCTTAAGGCCCGCGCACACCGGTGCGTTAACTTCTGAATTAATGGGCGAGTCAATTCATTGACCCATTAAACGTAATGACACATTCATTAGTAATTGGACTGTTGTGAGAATTTAATTTGTACAATGGATTATAATGATGGATTTTAATGGTTTATTTTTAAATTATTAATGAACTTAATTTGTAATGATTTTCATATGATTATCGTATTATGCATATTCACCAGTGAGATAATTCTTTATTTAAATTTTATTTTCAATTTTTTTATTAAGTTACTGTTTTTTTAAATACATTTTTGTTTATTTATTTATAATTTACAACAATTTGACACACTTATATATATTAATTATGATCTCTTTAAATATTCTGAGCAGAGTAAATGCATTAAAATGATTGAATTATCTTATTTAATGTTTATTTAGTGATATTGATACTCGCTAGATAGAGTGACGACCTAAGACATGTAGGACGCCGATGGATAAAGGTGACTCGGGACCGTGTTTTGTGGCATTCTCTTGGGGAGGCCTATGTTCAGCTCCACTGCGTAACAGCACAGATCCACTGTGAATGGCTAAAATGCTAATGATGCTGATGATGATAAACACTTTAAAAGATTTCCTAAAGTGGTAGTGAAAGCCGTTATTGTTGAAGTAAAAAGTAAAGTTACAGCCTATATACGTCTCACTGCTGAGCACAGGCCTCCTTTCATTTCTGGGAGGGTTTTAGGGCAAGGAAATGTCGCTGCCCCAATGCGTGTTGGCGAACTTCACATGTCTCCGAAATATTTTTTTTTGATTTCTCAGACATGCAGGTTTCCTCACGATGTTTTCCTTCACCGCCGAGCACGTGGTACGAGCAGCACTTAAAATTGCAATTAACAACTTCATTGGTGCCGACGGGTTCGATCCCGCTATTAACGCGGGTTCGATCCCGCTGTAAGTTCACAGTACGCGAGCAACCCGCCCGGGTTGCTCGCGTACTGTGAAACTTACAGCGAGCGCTAACTATCTGAGCTACCACGGCTCTCGTTATTGTTGAATTTATTATAATTATTACAATTCGGTGTGTTCACATAAACAATTGGAAATTCTTTAAATTTGGTAGAGATATTAAGAACATTACTAGATGGAGTGACGAACTGGTAAGACATGCAACAAGTCGATGGATGCAGGTGGCTCAGGACCGTGCTTTGTGGCATTCCTTGGGGGAGGCTGTTCAGCAGTTGACTTTTGAAAGGCTGTAATGATGATAATGATGATTACAATCAAATAAAATTATAGTATATTTTCTCTTTGGACTTAAAATTGGACTTTGGACTTGAATTAAATATCATCATAATTCGATTGAAATGGCCATAATCTTTTTTAATGATTATAGAACGATAAACGAACTAACACTTCCACAGTGGTGCTGTAGCCATTTTATCTGAATTCTGGTAGAGAAAATATCTACTGTAGCTCCATGAACTGCTGTACTGTAGAACCATGAACTCATAGATCACCACCGTGAAATAGCAGCTAATGCTAGTAGAGAACCGGACATCCTTTTTATTAGTAACAAGACGTTCTATCTTAGTCCTCAGGGATGACAACGCACCTACATTTTGTTACTTAATCTCAATGGATGTAGGTGTACATTGGCCACAGCATCCACTTACCATCAGGTGGAATGTGTGCTAGTTTGTCACCCTTATTCTGTTAAAAAATACCAAACGTTCAAAGATAAATGAAAACTATATTGAGGAATCTCTTACGTCTGTACTGATATGTAAGATCCCCCAACATGTTGATGCTAAGACAAAATGTTAATTACCAAAGCCCCAACTTTAGGAGCTATTAAATTCTGTAATAATTGTTTTTTTCTTACTTTTACTTATTTTTTTTAATACTAGCTGGTACCTGGAACGTTGCCGCCACAGAAAAAATAATTGTGGAAATATCGTTTTAAATTTGGAAGAGTTATAATGTTTAATTAGGAATGATAATACATTCATTGAAGTTGAATGATGTAATGTATTACATTTAAACGATACGCGCGCCACCTATTGTAAGTTAATTGTACTATGCCTATAACCTTCGCACAAGTGCAAACAATTAGTCGACAAAGTTTTAGCGCAATCTGATGAACCGTATGGCAGCGCATGAAATACGAACAAACTAACATTAATTTTAATATATTAGATTCCTTCATCTGCTCAGGAAGCAGCATAAAGAACGCTCAACTTTTCGTTTTGTCATCGACAATCCATACACCATGCATAGCGAATACTGCAATCCCTTCCAACTATAGGATAAGCGCATATCCAGCAGTGGACATTTTACAAGGTTTGTGATTTACAAAGAGTTCAAATTAAGGGTTTGTCCAATTAGTTCTACTATATTATGATATAACGAAATGGACTGGTTTTTCCAATTAGTTCTAATTCTCAGAGTGACATTGTAATGGTATGTCTACCAAAAGTCCACTGCTGAACATAGGCCTCCCATAGATTGTCTCATATGGGGATATTTGTCATAGTTGCCACGGTTGGGTGCCGCAGTTTTTTTTAAAAGTTTTTATTAGGAAAACGCTGCTGCCAGCCTCTTGGTTAGTTTCCTCTGCCGCCTCTTACGACATCCACGGGGCATCCACGGGGACGGGTAGTTTTTGTTGTTAATTGCGTAATATAATATATGATTGTAAACTGTTTTTTTTTTAAAGTACCGCTGGGTTTCTTGCTGGTTCTTCTCAGGACAGAGGTTTTTTACCGAACCAGTGGTAAATTAAAGAAAAAAGTGACATTCAATAAGTATTATTTATAATCTATATTTAATAAGGAAACATGCGTGAGTGTCGTGGAACACTCGGTTGGAACAAAGTTCCTTTTGTTGTATATTATTATTGATAAACGTATTATATTATTGAATAACAAATACAAATAAATGAATTACTAGCGTCTATTAAAATAAAGCGTTATTTAAAACAATATTTCTTTAATAGCAAGATAAGAAAACTGCGGGGAGATGGATATTATTCCATCTCGCTCGCACTATAGAAAGGGTGTCGTGACGGAAAAATCTTACACTTTTTCTCGCCTAGCGCCCATCCGCCAAAGTCTTACCGTGCGATAAGGAACTTCGTTCCAAAAAGTTTCTGTTTCTATTTCTGTTTCATAAGATTGATGTAAGATTTTATACAAGTATCTTAGGAATTAAATCAGGTACGAGTCCTTTCATTTTGAATTTGATAAAAAATAATTTTACACCCAAACATTAGCATATTAACAACAAATCGATAACACCTGATAACTCGCACGAAGAAAACCATATCGTCACGGACTATTCGTAATCGTTATCATGCTAATCGGTGGCGTATTACAAATAAATCGATATCAATTGATAGACGGATCGATTACAGACAACCAGACGTGATGTCGACTATTGAACGTGGTCAATCACCCTAACAGCAATGAAAGGCCCATGGGGCAATCACAGAAGTACTGAAAAGTAATTAACTTAGTAATATAACTAACCAAACATATTAAAGAGGCAAAATAGCTAAACCTAAGGCAAATGCATATTCCCTGAGCTACCACAAGACTAATTGTTAGATACCAATTTTTTATCATTCCGTGGTTGTCGTAAGGTGCGACAGAGGGACACAAATCAGGAGATCGGCAGCAGCGTCTTCTTAATAACGACTAAAAATAAAAACCTGCGGTTGCCCTATTATGCTATTTGCCATCGTTGCCTGCTTGCCAAGAGTGGTTACTATGGCAAATATGAATTAAAAATTAAAAGGGACTCCCCCACTAGAAACGTGTATTACGATGGTACGGCACCCTTCATGCGCGAGTCCGACTCGCACTTGGCCGGTTATTTTGATTCTATGTTATACTTCAGAGGTGGTCCCATATATTTGGAGATTTAATTTGGAGAAAAAATTCCACTCTAAGGGTGGCAAATAGGGCATGAAGTTTTTAATATAACTATTTAGATGACATTGAGATTGTGATATTCCTTAGTCCACTCAAAAGGGTAAAAAAATAACTTTCATAAAAAAGTAAAAGCCGACTTTAAACAACAAAAAATTATAAAATAATTTCACATTCTAAAGTCGGGACTTTAATTCTTCTATACACTATTCGACCTTAGAATGTGACATTATTTTATTATTTTTTTGTTCTTTAAAATCGGATTTTACTTTTTATATTCGACTTCGGAATGTGAAATTATTTAATTATTTATTATTCTCTAAAGTCGGCTTTTACTTTTTGTATTCGACTTCAGAATGTGAAATTATTTTGTTATTTTTTGTTCTTTAAAGTCGGCTTTTACTTTTTATATTCGACTTCAGAATGTGAAATTATTTTATTCTTTTTACCTTTACCTCTAGCAGACCGCAGAGTCTACTTCACCTGAGGATGCCTCGTGTAGAGGCGAAACACATGTGGTATTATCGTCGGTGGTGTGTCTTTTCTACTGTAGTGGTGTTGGGAGTAGTGGTTCTGGGATTAGTGGTGACGGGGATAGTGCTCGCAATTGAGGGAGGGCGGGAGATGCTCTTCAAACTAGGTAAGACACATAATTTTATTTCATTAAGTGGATATAAGCAAAGTAATTTTTACCAACTTTAATATAACCATATAATTACTATACTCATATGTTATGTTCTAGGCACTACCCCAATAAAAAAAATGTATTTTTGATGAAGAAATCAGACTCGCCCAATTGCAGTATTTGTTACATTATAGAAGATGTCCAACATATGCCAGCAGAATGTGTCAAATATCAAATAATAATTTGTGTGAAACGGGTTGGTTTTTGAGTATAATTGCGGAGCCACACTCAGCGGTAGCAAAATCATTAATTTCCATATTCTTACCACATTGATTCCCCCTTTCTAAATACATAGGATTTGTGTAACAGGAACAAGGTATGTTACGATAAGGCTGACATATCCTTGTAGGATAAAAACCTTTTTAAATAAAGATTGATAATTATTTAAAAAAAAACTTTAATATATATTAGATTACCGCAAAGTAACGTCTAATTCTATTAAATATTTTGCAACTGACTTCAAAAAAGGAGGAGTTTCTCAATTCGGCTGTATTTTTTATATGTGTTACCTCAGAAATTTTTTCTAGGTGAACCGACTTTGATGATTATTTTTTTATTTGAAAGCTGATGCTTCTCATGTCGTCCCATATAAATTTGATCAAGATCTCATCAGTAATTTTTGAGTTATGCTTAATAATTCGTATTTAATTGACTTCGACCACATTGATGATGTTGTTTTACAAAATTTTAATTTTACCACTTGTGTTAAAAGTTATTATTAAACTATGCTAGTAACTATTTTTTAAATTGAACGAAACGAACGAACAGTTCACCCTATGGTAAGTGTCTACTGCAGCCTATGCAGACAACTGCAACTAACATCAAACAAAGAAGGCTACAGATGCGTTGTCATAGTTATACTATTTCACGATGAAGTTTTCACTTTGGTTGTTGTTAGCCGTGTACATATACATTGTGTTAGTGTGCGTAGGCTGCGGGCGCTCGGGAGTACCGCTCCCGAGGCCTACGCGCACTAACACAATGTGTATGTGCACGGCTAACAACAACCAAAGTCAAAACTTCATCGTGAAATAGAATAACTATACCTCTGAGAACTAAGATATAATGTCTCACAGCCTGTGATTATACTGGGTCTCTATACCCTTCAGACCAGTACACAGCAGTGCAAGTACTGCTCTTTGATGGCCGAAATAGGTAAGAGGGTAATACCAATCCAGACGGCATCCTCGGCAGAAAAGGGGTCCTACCATCTATCAAATTTATAAAAAAAAAGGAAAAATTAAAACAATCACAACGGATTACCTCTTGATTTCTGATATCCTGCAGTATTTAAAACCCGCGCGCTAACGGTTTGCCGATAACGTCATGACGTCACGCGTCTCGGTATCGTTGCTAGCAGTACTGCGGGGTTAGCCAAGTTGCCTTTCTACAATCGTTAACGCTAATACATATAGAAATCTATAAAGGGACTGCGGAAGCCCCGACAGGTGAATTTTGTTAGTTTTTGTCGATAATTGTTTTTTTTCTTTTTATTTGATCTGGTGTGGCTTTAGAACAAATTTCTAAAATACACGACCCGCGTGAGAATTTCTTTTTAATTTATTTTAAGTCACGCTTACTGTTCTTATCAGACCATCCAACTTACGTGATAAAACATGTCAAATGGAAACTACGTTGAGCGTATATGCACGATTTTTTTTCTTAATTAAGTGACATCGGTAGTGTATACACGTGCAGATAGAGTTAGAATGAAACAACAATAGCCATTTCTCTTTTTCTAGTATAACAAACAAGTTTAGAGTCCATTTTTTTATTACAGTCTATCAAAAGTCCAGTGCTGAAAATAGGCTTCCCTCACAGATAGCCTCAAAGAGGGCTTTGCCATAGTTGTCACAGTTGGTAGGCGGGTTAGCTACCGTAGTTTTTTTATTACAATAATTAAATTGTTATCAGTTACGTACTAGCCTGTCCGTCCCCACTTAGCCTGGGTGGGATCTATTTAAATGGAGCTATTTAGATATAAGATTTTCATCAACGACCATTTACTTCATCATATCAATTGGATATCGCAAGAAACAACAGAGGGAAAACTGAAATTGGAGATAAAAATAATAAAAAACTTGCGTGAGTGTCGTAGAACACTCGGTTGGAACTCAGTTCCTTTCGTAGTATATTATTATTGATAAACGTATTTATTAAATTATTTATTAACAAATACAAATAAATGAATTACTAGCGTCTATTAAAATGAAGCGTCATTTAAAATAATATTTCTTTCATGGCAAGATAAGAAAAAGTGCGAGAGATGGATCGATATCTCGCTCGAACTATAGAAAGGGGGTCGTGACGGAAAAGTCTTACACTTTTTCTCGCCTAGCCCCCTCCGTCAAATTCGTACCGTGCGATAAGGAACTTCGTTCCAAAAAACTACGTTTGCCAACCCGCCTGCCAATTATGAGGCAATCTATGGGGGAGGCCTTTGTTCAGCAGTGAACTTTTATAGGCTATAATGGTAATGGAATATCAGGCACATAGCTGAGTAATTAAAAAATATCAACTGGCCATCCCATTAATGTTGGTATCATATAACACACTTCAAAACAAAATATTCCGCGGTGACGCGCTAAAATCGCAAAGCCACTGGGTCAGCGCACGTGTTTTGAAAATTGTCAATGTCAGGCATTTTAAACACATTTAATAGCAGTAAACGTGACCAAAATAAACCTGTATAATTGGTTGGTCGAAGTTTATTTGTTTTATTTACAATATTAAAAACTGTAAAAAAATAACTAAAACTAGTAACTTAATTATCATAATAGTACCAAGAACGCTGGCTGCGTTTCCCAGCTGAATGGCTATACTTAGCCTTTGAGCGAGAAAAGAGCCAGCCCTCTTATCACCAGCAGCAACGACCAGCCGCGGATGGAGTTCCTTTAGGAAATGAAAAAAATATAATTAAAATGAAATGAAACTTCACCACACGTGGGGACCATTTTATTTAAGCTTTAAAAACAGACCCCTTCTAGTTCTATGAGGGTAATAATGTCTTCAAGACTGAATTTCGGTCACGGCGGCCCGTCTCAAGGAAGACTAGCCATTTGCGCAGGACAGGATTATAGTGCCCAAGTGTATGCTCAAACACAGGTACCTCATGTGCACTCTCTATTCCCTCACACTCATAGTCCGATGGAACGGCAATCCGATACGACTGGAGAAACATTAGGTGCAGGACCAACGGCTTTACGTGCTTTCAGAGGGACTGGGGTGAAACACCACCAACTTCCTGACTCCGGGCTGTTACTGAAAATTTATCGGCAGAATAATCTAATAACTGATTTTGGCCCGACCTCAGATTCGATCCCGGGACCACTTGACGTTACATTTTCAGTTACGATCACTAGACCAAAGAGACAGTCTGATAGGGTTGTGAAGTAATTTATCCGTTGCGTTGCTACAGTACATGTTGCCGGATTCTCACTGCGAACACTCATTGGAGCCGCTCTCTGAAACAAGAGGAGTGTGTGCCTAGAAATGGGACATATAGACAGCGGCCTTTATATCATGTAAACACACATGTTTTATAAGTTAAAAAAAATGTAACTTTACTAACTTTAATTAATTAAATCAAAACCTTTCTTTTTGTCTTGTCATATTTACATTATATATAACTAGCTATTCCACGCGACTTCGCCCGCGTGGTATTTACTACGATTTCATGGGTTTTAGTTTTGTTTTGCGCGGGACCCTAATTCTTTTTCTAAAATAAAAGTGAAAGTCCCGTCAAAATCGGTCCAGCCGTTTCTTAGGTTAGCTGGAACAAACAAACAGACAAAATTTTTAAAAATTGTTTTTTTTGTTATTAGTACCGTATAAAACTTTCATATGCATCTAGTAAAAAGCAGTTATTTTAACATTACAAACAGACACTTCAATTTTATTTATTTGTATAGATTAGGAATGATAATACATTCATTGAAGTTGAGTGATGTATAACTTTCAAATAAATTTATCGGTGCGATACGCGCGCCACCTATTGAAAGTTAGTTGTAATATGCCTATAACCATCTCACAAGTGCAAGCAATAAGTTGACAAAGTTTGAGCGCAATCTGATGAACGATATGGCAACGTATAAAATACGAACAAACAAAAATTAAATTTTATATATTAGATTAACGTACCGTTAATAAACTGTTTACAGTTCCCAAGCAGCACACAAGCGTTATGAACATCAATATACCAGCCCACATAGAACTTAGAGTTCTTTTAAAAGCATATAAGGGTGTTGAAAAGAGGTTGTATCCTTATAAGAGTGGCTTATGAGTTGTTATACAGCTCAAGCTGTATAAAATCTGTATTATAGGATCTAAGTAAGCGTAGGGTTCTTAATCAGAATATGAAAACTCTAGTATACAACTTTAAGTATTTTGTAACACTTCAATCTGATTTTCTCATTAAAGTTATATAGAAGCTGTTTTTTTTTGCATACTGTCCCTTGCTTATACAGCTCTAAGTGTTATTATAGTATTACTAAAATCTTATTTCTGAACAATGGTGTATGCAAACTCTCTTCTAAACCTTATTCTCATTGTGTCATTGTACACCTTTGTAAATACAGTAGTTTTATGACTTCTGTCTATGAGAGAGATATAAAACTAAAAAAATAAATAACAGTCATTGTACAACTTAAATCTGTATAAGTGACAGAATTTCGCCATTTTGCATGCGTTGCGTGTTTATATTGTGCAAGTGAACTAAATTAATTTGTTATCAATATGTGGAAAAAAGAAAAAGATTTGGTGCAGTTAAAAGATCATGTTAAATCTAAATTAAATTTATCCAACACTAATTATATGTTGAAAAAAATGCTATACAGCGACAGTAATAAAAGTATCCTATTATAGAACTGATTAAAAACCAATGGCTGCATGATATAATCCATAACATACATAGTACAGATACTAGCACTATAAGACCCTCGAAATACCTTTTAGGCTGTTTAGCAAATTGTCGCCATTTTAAGACCCATAAAAACAAAATTTAAAATATAATTTTAGGAATATTAGACATTAGCCTACATCATTAATTTCAGTTTGACTTATGATCACCGTGCCCCAATGTGCCTTCATATCCATTAATTTATTTTTTTATTTTAACCTATACAACCGATATTTAGTTACCGTATTTAGCATTTTGTCCTTATATTATTTCGTTATATTGCTGACGTTTTTTTTTTTGATAGAAAACATATACAAGTTTACAGTAAATCTAATTTTGCACTTTCAATTCACCAATTATCATCGTCAAAACTCAACTCCAATCCGAATATAATATTAATATGTTAAATATATGTTAAGACATTAAATGTCGCCATCATTCAATAAACGTTCTTTTTGTTTTATATTCAATTGTAATCCCGTTCAAAAACCAATTTAGAATGTTTGTCTTTAAAAGTTACATAAAAGACAATATCTGTAGTGTAATAGTTTCCTTGCACACCAAATAACAGCTGTAATAAAGCAGTTTTACAGTCTACTGTACAGCGCTAATAACGCATAAAGCTGCAAAATTTGTGCCAATTTTTTTTTATAAGAACTGTATAAGCGCTTATACAGCTTTTGTACAGCCAGAAAATAAAGCCTCTAGTATAAAAACGAACTTCAATACAGCTCGTATACAGCTTGCATGCTGCTTGGGTTATATGTATGACCATTTAATAAATCATGTCAGTTTTTTTTATTTAAAAAAAATAGCCTAGGGCATTTACTCCTGGCATGGCTCTCTATCTGTTCGTGAAGTTTCATTACAATCGGTTCAGTCATTCCCAAGATTAGCCCGGACCGACAGACGGATAGACTTTTTTTTATAAAAATCATTACAGATAAATGTATGACGATAGTTTGCCATTTATAGATTACTAGAATATGAGAATGACAATTAAAAGGCTTTAGTAATTAATACTGCATTCTAACTGATGCTTTTAATGTGGGGATTGGCATTATTCATCAGTCTATTCTACTTGGGGAATTAGTTATTACATTAATTTAATTATGACATAATTAACTATCATTAGCAACTATATGGCTAAGAGAATCCGTCTTCCATTTCTTCCCGTGGGTAAGACACGACTATTTGAAATGCAAGGAAGGTTTAATATATCTTACAACCTGTAATTATACGGACTCTCTATATTATTCAGATATCACATCAGTGCACGCACTCCTTTTTTTCTTTCTTTTTTTAATAGGATATGGTGACAAACGAGCACACAGTCCACCTGATGGTAAGTGGTTCCTGTGACCCATAGACATCTACATCTATCTTCAATAAAGAATAAAAATGCAGAAGTTGTCACCCGTGAGGACTAAGATGGAATGCCTCTTTTCCAGTAAAAAGGGTCTCCGGTTCTCTACACTCACCATACGAAACACAGCAGTGTTAAGCTGCTATTTTACGCTGGTATTCTGTGAGAGCGTGGTCCTTCCCCGGTCGAGCCGACCCATTCGTACTACAACTATACTACTAATGTAGCTGCAGCATGGCTCTACCACGTAAAAAATCCTGCTTGGCGTTAGAAATAGGTGAGGATCAAATAAAACTAATTTTACGGATTTTATCGCGTTTAATTTTAATTTGTGTTTGTCGTCCCGATGTTACAGTTAAGGAAGTTTACCAATCTACGTAGAACAAACTTACAGTATCGTGATGTCAACATTGGGACGTCAAACACCTCAGTCCTATGACCATGGGTGCTGTAAAGCGCCCGAAACGTCGGGAATTGAAAAGTTAACACTAATGTGTAGTATTCGCGTAAATATAGGAAATTATTAATAGGTAAGGAAATAGGTAAAATAGGTAGTTAATACGACCGCCATCCAGTCTACCGTGTAGCGATTACGTCAAACCTCCATAAGCCTGCTCGTGGGCATAGTCACGTAATACAGGCTATAGTCAGCTAAATATTCTGTAACAGTCTATAGCCCGCATCTGTATAGTATGGTAAAGCCACGCTGCAGCTATTCATAGCTGCGGCACAATTGGGTTGGCTTGACTAGGGCAAGACTACACTCTTACAAAATACCAGCGTGAAGCAGCAAAATAATGCTACTGCGTTCCATATGGTGAGTGTTAAGAACGGAAGAACCTTTTTACTGGCAACGAGGCATTTCATCTGAGTTTTGATTCTTAATCGATCATAGATGTAGTTGTCTATGGGCCATAGCAACCATCTATTAAAATATTTATGTAGAACTTTACTATGTTTATCAAGAATGCAATAAGTTCGACGCTTCGCTTAGAGAATCTGACGCGCATTTAATATAAAGGCACTCTGAACTCCAGTTCAGAGTTCCTATTTCGAATGAAATAAATAAGGATCGTATTTACATACAGAGTTCGTCACAAGGATGCCGAATATATTTTAAATAGATCTTCATATTAATAAAAACTTATTGCACTCTCGATTAGAACTGCCGAACTATTCTTTATGCCCTTCCAAAACCTATAAATTTAAGAAAATAACTGACATAACATAAACTATTTTATTCAAACAATTCGATTCAAACATGACATATTCGTTATCCTATATTTACAAGATCCTTCGAGAACTCATCGCCAATAGCGTTGCCTATTTCCTAGGTATTCGCATTAGAGGCCTAGTAACAGCCCCGCCACAGAGTGGGGGGTGCGGTGAGCGGGCCGACTGACTGCGGTGTGACGCAACCGCGCCGCCGTGGCAATGTAGGCACGACGTTACGTATTGGTGCATTTCTATGTTTGAAAACGAACCTCATACTAAACAGGCTTAATAATATCATAATTTGTTGATCCAAAAATGTCATGACTAAGCATCTAATATTTGCAGGTAGCCTGAATTTTACAACAATATGTTGATTATGAATCGTCCCGACTCAGCTTTTGATATAAGATTATTCGTAAATATGTTATGAAGTATAGTGTTACAGAAGATGCTTACTCCACTGTTTTATTATTATTATTATTGCTAGTAAAAGCAAGGTGCTTTCATTTCAGTAAACCGACTTGTTTTGACCACGCTATAGAACCCGTTGCATTGAGAATTAGCCCTCATCGTAGTAACGTTACCTAGTCAAGGAAGTCAATATTGCACTGAGTTAGTTTTAGTTAATAGTTGTAATGAAATAGTAATAAATGTCATTGAGACATAATTGTAGTTTTAATGATTTAAAATTAAACATTTTGTACAACCGACTTCAATATAAATTATTAAGAATAACTCAAAAACGATTGGTAAGACCTTGATCAAATGTATATGGGACCACATGAGAAGCACCAGCTTTCAAATAAAAAAATAATCATCGAAATCGGTTCACCCAGAAAAAAGTTATGAGTACCGTCTCCTTTTTGAAGTCGGTAGAAAACCTTCAGTACTGCTCCCGAAACTTAAATATCTAGATAATATATATTTATTTATTTTAAGAAATCATCAATAGAGTTTATAATAATTCATATTTACAAGTTTTTGTAGAGAAAGCTTTTACTAAAAGCACTATAATAATAGGCAATCACAATATGTGCTGCAATACAGATAATAACAGATTTATAGAAAAATTAAAAGAATCGATATACAAAATAAATAGGCAACAATTGCAACTTTTAGCTTCACCACAATTGTTTGGTATTTTGTTGATTATTTATAGAAATAGTTTGTTGACTGCATCGTTGGTATAGCCGTAAGGGTGACGGCTGGGATTTCAACCGGGATTATAACGTGGTTCAGGTTGGAATCCCGGGTCAGAACAAAATCAGTCATTGGGTTGTTCTGTCAAGAAACTTTCAGTAGCATCCCGGAGTCAGGAAGTTGGTGTTTCGGCCCCGTACCTCGGAAAATACGTGAAGATATTGATCCAGCGCCTAATCTTTCTCCATTCGTGTCGGATAACCGTCCCATCGGACTATGAGAGTGAGGGAATTGAGAGTAAGCCTGTGGTTGCGTACACACTCGTACGCTATAATTCTGTTCTGCGCAGATGGCTAATCTCCGTTAAAATTGGCCGCCGTGTGCGAAATTTGGTCTAAGCACATTATTATTATTAATATATTGTTTTCAAAATTTTGCAATGAATTAGAAAATATGTCCATCAGTCCATTTCACGACTTATTTGGAGACGAGATAAGCGAGGCACAAAATTAGGATTTCGCCTAGGATTTGGGAGGCTATTTAAAGAAATTTTACTAAGAATGGGAGGAGAGACAATTTTACTATTGATAATTTTATGCACGTCAGATTATATAGCCTACTGACTCGTGGCGACGTGGGTTATAAGGTATTATTTTAATATTTATATTTATTTAAATTAATACGACGCTGTAATAAATGCCATACTTTCATTTTTTATTGGTCATCCCTGGATACAAAAAAAAAACATATTTTCCAAATAACTGAAGATAACATTTTCTCTTTAAATATTTAGCGTTAAAAAGTGTTACGACATCTTTTGTTACATTTAAAACCGACAAAACCTAAAAATTCTATATAAGTACTTTATTCCGTAAATATAATAATTTATTATATAACAATTATTAAATTAACATAATGTTTTAATTATAAATGTGAATATAAAAACTGTCAACGGCCAATACGTACCGGCGTGTTGTCTCAGTGAGTGGGTAAGTAGGCGAGCGACAGCAGAAAGTGGTTGCCGATGGTGACGCAACCGCGCCGGTAACCCAGTCAGCGGCGAGTCGACCGTCGCGACGGTGGATGATGTTGATTCGAATCGTGGTGACTTCCTATAATGATTTCCTTCTAACACTTATTTAGATTTGAGGAAAAAGACATTTGAAAAACGTGCAGAAATAAATATATTTCATTTCATTTATTTTCATCAAATCTTCCTCTTCCTCATCAACCCGTAATCAGTCCTCCCACTGCGCCGATCCACGCATTGTGGGAATTGCGCTCGCAGTAACATCCCGCAAATTTAACGCATCAAGAAGCTGTTGACGGCCATCAAACCAAGCATTTAAAGTAAACGGATTCCCAGAACTTAAAATTTCCTGCTTCAGTCATGTTCTTGATAAGATTCTATAAATGGTAGAGCCATGCTGCAGCTATATTATAGTTGTAGCACGAATTTGTCAGCTCGACCGGGAAAGGACCACGCTCTCATAGAATACCAGCGCAAAATAGCAGGTAAATGCTGCTGAGTTTCGTAAGGCGAGTGTAGAAAACCGGGGACCCTTTACTGGAAACGAGGCATTCCATCTTAGTCCTCAGGGGTGACAACGCATCTGCATTTTGATTCTTAACCGAGGATAGATGTAGATGTCTATGGGCTACATCATAATTTTGGTTATGTGCTCGTTTGTGACCTTTATTTAAAAAAAAAAACATGTGGGAATGTATAAATTGTTCGAATACTTTGAAGTCTACAATGAACCGGACCTTGGTAGTTAGAGCAGAACGTTCGCTTGAATTTGATGACAGTGGTTATTACATGCATCATATTTAAGAACAGGTATTGCTTGTGAGACTAAACTTTTTGCTTTGATTTTAACCGAAAAAAGAAGGTTCGCAATTAGAATGTATTTTTAACCGACTTCAAAAAGAAGAAGGTACTCAATTCAACTGTATTTTTTTTAAATGTATGTAACTTTTTTTAGGTGAGCCGATTTTGATGAATCTTTTTTATTTGCTTGCTTGCATGAGAAGCTGGTGCTTCTCATGTGATACCATATAAATTTGATCAAGGTCTGACAAGGACAACTCAAAAACTACTGAGTTATCCTTAATAATTTATCTTGAAGTGGGTTGTACAACATTTTTAATTTTACCACTTGTTTGTATGTATGTGGATATGTTCGACAGTTGTGAACTGATTTGAATGATTATTTTTTTAATTAAAGATGTTAAAATTGGCTAAGATCTGAGTAATAAAATAAAATTATGTGTCTTAACTGCACCTCTCGCCCTCCCTCCATGAGGGCTAATAATCTCCCGTTCACCAGAAGTCGCTAGTTGGGACTGAGGTGATGTTTTTTGTTACAGAATGTCATATAATTGATAGAAACCGAAAACTTGTATGAAACGCTACTTAAATAAAAGTTTTTCGGTTTCTAGAGTATGATATTAATAAAAAAAGCAAAACAATACCATAATGCTTTGCTCTTTGCTTACTTTTAGGAATAACCGTGGTTTGGTTTATTCATTTCTAATCTATTTTTTTTTAAATATGACTAATATTACAGTAAAACATTAACCCTTACATTTTCCTTTCAAACTAACTTCCCCGCCATGCAGTCTGTCAAATATTTCATCTCATTCCTTAGTGGGGCCGCCCTGGTGGCAAAAAAAGTAGTGGATGCCCTCATTGCCCTCATCACTAATCCCAATACCACTACTCCCAATACCAATACACTAGGAAAACACACCACCTTCGATAATACGACACGTGTTACGCCTCTATACGAGACGTGACAAACGAGCGAACAGTCCACCTGATGGTAAGTGGTTGCTGTGGCCCATAGACATCTATATCTATCCTCGATTATAAATCAAAATGCAGATGCGTTGTCACCCGTGAGGACTAAGATGAAATGCCTCGTTTCCAGTAAAAAGGGTGTTCTCTACATTTACCATACGAAACACAGCAGCATTAAGCCGCTATTTTACACTGGTATTCTGTGAGAGCGTGGTCCTTCCCCGGTCGAGCCGACCCATTCGTGCTACAACTATACCAGTAATATAGTTGCAGCATGGCTCTACTACGTAAAAAATGGATAGGGGTAATGGGTACTCTCACACCGCCACTACGAGGATTATGTTTCTCTACGAGTACTTTCATTCATTAAAAAATGTAAGAAACATATAAAAAATTTCATAAGTCGACGGAAAATAATAATTTAAGTTATTAAAAGTACCAATAAAAATATGTTTTATAACGATTTCTTATATTTACGCGAACATTACACATTGAATAAAACATTTTTACGGATTTTATCGCGTTTAATTTTACTATTTTGATTCCCGACGTTTCGGGTGCTTTACAGCATCCATGGTCACGAGGGGACTGAGGTGTTTGACGTCCCAATGTCATAGTTAGCCTGGCTACCTTCAGTTTTTGAATATTAATTTTGGTCCGATCTACGCAGAATGAGCTTACAGTATCTTGAAGTCTTGCAGTGGTATGCTTGGGTTTGGATTTAATTTTGTTAATTATAGGATCCCAAGCAGATGGCAGCACCATCCATCTTCTCTATTGAAATTAGGATGTTTTTAATTTCAATAGCCTCGCGTATCATCCTTGGTAGGAATCGTTGTTCTTTGCGAGGATTTGTGGTCTATCAAATCTGATGTAATGGCGGGACGATCTTGAACATGTTCACAGACTGCAGACTTCCCGACCGACTGGACCGACGCTCTGGGAAGTCTGTACCATGGGTGCTGTAAAGCACCCGAAACGTCGGGAATCATCAAAATAGTAAAATTAAACGCGATAAAATCCGTAAAATAGTTTTATTCAATATGTTTTATAATGTAAAAATTAAAACTTCATGCAATGTTTTGATTCATGATTATATGGTTCTAAATGTTCATGTTTATTCTTAAGTGAACTATGAATTATGAAGTGACTGTGAATTCAAAATCAAGCACTTTAAAGTACACTTCAATGTTGAACAACATAAATAAAAATAAAGTGTCTGTTTTTAATGTAAACATAAAAGCTTTATAATAAATGCATATAAAAGTATGTACGATGGTTATAACATAAAAAAAATTATATCTCTGTCTGTCTGTGTGTCTGTCTGTTTATTCTGGCTAATCTCCGAAACGGCTAGACCGATTTTGACGGGACTTTCACTGGCAGATAGCTGATGTTATAAGGAGTAACTTTTATTTTAGTATAATAATTAGGGTTCCGCGCAAAATAATTAAAACCCATGAAATCTAATCGTAATAAATTCCACGCGGGCGAAGTCGCGGGGAACAGCTAGTTATAAATATTATCATGCACTGAGTGGCATATTTTTTGTACAATATAATCTCATTTATTATTAATTATTGCTTGTTTTAACCAGGCAGTGTGTTATTGATATGCTATGATTAAAACACAGACTAAAATATATACTGAATGTGTTTTTTTAAACTAACTACCCGCCCGGCTTCACCTGGACAGGATTTATTAATCTGGCGTTATTAAAGTTAATCAAAAACCATATACTTTATCAATTTTACGTTTAAAAAAGTTGTCTATAATAAAACATTGCCTAGATCCCTCCTGGTATTATTTTTTATCACTTCGTAAAGTTTCATAACATACGTTTCTACCATTCCGAAGATAAGACCAGACAGAAACACAGACAAACAAAATTTTAAAAATGGTTATCATGTCTTAACGGCATGCAAATAACTCCCTCAACTTAATATATAGCAGTTTAACTTAATACCTTGCAAATAACCCTTTAGCTTAATAGAAACCAGTTATTTCAATATTACAGACAGACACTTAAATTTTATTTACGTATATAAGACTAAACTAAATGTAGACGATTAAACTAAAACTAAACGAGAGGTGTTTCGTGACAAATATGAATAGTTTAATGAAAAACCATGTTGCGAGTAAACCTCTAGCGCAGCATGTACAGTGCTTGGCTTGTATAATTTTAGTTAGTGAAGCTAAAGTGTATAATTACGTAGTAATTTGAGCATGGAGATAGATTCTGGCGGGGAGTATAATACAGAATAATGATATATAAACAAAGTTTCTTTTTTAATTTTCAATTAAATATTTAATTAACTTTATGCAATCAAAAGTGTTAACTTTTTAAAATACATAATGGAATTGATTTTAACATGCTTTTAAATTGTGCCTATGAATGTATTAATGTATGTTTGTGTGTATTTATGTATGTGTGTATGTATGTATGAATGAATGAATAAATTAATGTAGTGGAATTGAATAACACAGTTTTTACCACGTTTCGGACGTCTGAATTATCTGAAATTTCGCAGATGTATTAAACTTTTTAAACGCGGTAGAGCCATGCTGCAGCTATATTACTGGTATAGTTGTAGCACGAATGGGTCGGCTCGACCGGGGAAATACCACGCTCTCACAGAATACCAGCGTAAAATAGCAGCTTAACGCTGCTGTGTTTCGTATGGTGAGTGTGGAGAACCGGAGACCCTTTTTACTGGAAACGAGGCATTCCATCTTAGTCCTCACGGGTGACAACGCATCTGCATTTTGATTCGTAATCGAGGATATATGTAAATGTCTATAGGCCACAGCAACCACTTACCAAAAAACGAGCACACAGTCCACCTGATGGACTGTGTGCTCGTTTGTCACCCTTATCCTATAAAAAATGCTCGAAATAATAAAAAAAACTGTGGTTGCTAACCCGTCCGCCAAGCGTGGCAACTATGGCAAGTATCCCACATATGAGGCATGCCATTATACCACGCAAGTGCTTCTTCAGGTGAGTATTATCTTAGTTTTAAACGTCGAAATGTGTCAGTATGTACCTTTGCCAAGAGAAAAAACAGTGTTTCGCCTTCTTTGATATTTTTGATGACATTTTATTATTTACAAAAATCTAATGGAAAGCACTTAACAATAAACCTAATAAATATTTAAACTTAAATTAAAGTAAATATAGGCTTCAAAAAAATTAATTGAACAAAATTATTTTCCAAATAATTGAATAGTTTCTGAAGTTAGGACTTTTTTTATAGAATAAGGGGGTGACTAACGAACACACAGTCAACCTGATGGCCTATACACATCTACATATTTATCCTCAATTAAGAATCAAAATGCTGATGCGTTGTCACCCGTGAGGATTAAGATGGAATGCCTCGTTTCCAGTAAAAAGGTTATCAGCTTCTCTACACTCACTATACGAAACACAGCAGCATTAAGCAGTTATTTTACTCTCGTATTCTGTGAGGGCTTTGATTCTTCGATACTCTTTGCCTTAGCACCGAATTCAGATGATATTAAATTATACGAAAAATATTTTAACTTTTTTAGTGTTTTAAAATCGGTAATTATTTTTTAAAGTATAGTAGTTTGACCCTTTTGAATGGGTTAAGCAATATCGAACGCTCAAGTTAACAACTAGAATATCGTTTAAATAGTTACATAAAAAAGTTTCACAACTAAGAGTGGAAAGATCCCCAAATGAAAAACAAATTTTCCACCCTTAGGGGTGGAAATTTTAGCTTAAAACTAAGTGGCAATATCACAACATGAAGGTTATTAACTGTCGTTTTAATAGTTACATAAAAAAATCATCCATGCTTCTTTTGATTTATATTGGACCATTCTTTAGAGATTGTGAGTTGATTTTCATGATAATATATTTTATTAAATAAGCGCTTGTGATCTATTTAATAAATACCGGTCAGCCACCGCAGAGTTTGCTTTACCTGAGGATGCCTCGTTTAGAGGTCATGATTATATTATTAATTTAATTTTATGCAATCAAAACTGTAAACTTTTTGAAAATAGATAATGAAATTGTATGTATATATATATTAATATGTATAGATATTTATGTATGTATGTGTGAATTAATGAATAAGGTAATGTAGTGGAATTTTATAACACAGTTTTCACCCCGCTCCGGACTTCTGAATTATCTGAAATTTCGCAGACGTATATTAGACGTATTTAAAACTGATTTCAATACAATAACTTCACGACTACCTGTATTATCACTAGGATCATCACATCTCATGATCAAATCAACGCTCGCTGTTTAAGTTTTTTTTAAAACTCTACAAAGTTTTTTTTTAAAACTAAATTGGAATAATTTAACAGACACCTGAGACTGACCGAGAGATATTGTACAAACTATTATGTGACTAGCATTTGCCTTGTGTAATGTATGAGAAGAGCAGTACGTACCCACACATCGACAGCCTTTCTCAGTCGACAGCAGTACAGACAGTAGGCCCTTTATAAAAATGTGCCACTTGGCAAGCTCTTGGAACATTTCTTTATACTGACAGCCCAAGGCACAATCTATTTAAGTCCACTGCTGAACATAAGCCTCTTCCATAGATTGCCTTAAGTTACGCATATTTGCAATAGTTGCCACATTTGGCAGGCGCACTTTTTTATTATTGAGTTGTTATTGGAAAGATGCTGCTGCCCATCTCCTAGCTTAGTTTTCCTTTGTTGTCTCTTACGCAAGAATTTCTGTTACGTTGCGAGATACGAGTAATGTCTAGCTGTGGAATATTATGGCTGCAGGTCGAACAGGTCGGCAGGAACGGGGAAGGGCCACGCTCTCACAGTTAACCAGCGTGAAATAGCAGCACAATAGTTCGTATTTTTTTTCATTGTAAGACACGTTACTGTTTCTTATGGTGAATGTAGAGAACCGGAGACCATTTTTACTGAAAACGAGGGATTAAAATTTATTCCGGAGGGGTAGGGTAACGCATCTGTATTTTGATTCTTAATTGAAGATAGATGTAGGTGTCTATGGGCCATAGCATCCATTTACCATCTTGTAGACTGTGTGCTCGTTTATTTCTCTTGATTAAATAAATCAAAAGAAAATGATTTAGATGTTATGTCCCACTAATCCATTAAGCAAGAACGAAGTATGTGTAATTAGAGCGCTTCCCCTATAGTGTAAAATGAAATTACTTGTGTGGCGATAACTTCTTTTTAAATAAAAAAATAGTCTGTGTTTTAATGCAATTATTTTAATATACGACCTTTTTAAGAATGATGCTGGCTAGTTCGAAATGAATTCGGCATCCTACTTAAATGAAAAAATGAAATAAAATAACTCGGACTATCGTTTCGAGCCGTCAACGGTACCAGGGCGTCAACGCCGCGGGCGGTTATGCAACCGTGCGAGCCCACTCTCACTTTCGCGATCGGGAGGTCGCCGCGAGCTTTGTGTACTTCTAATGTCATCCGCACACCGCGCGGCTGTTATGATTGCCTAGTTTTTAGAAACGGTAATATTAGGAAACAAAGAAACAACATAGCCAGCGTTTTTCTAAGTTTCGCTTAAATTGGGGAAAGAGAGAGAGGCCTTTTCTTAGGAAGACTTCTTAATTATAACTAGTAAACCAAATTATGCTGTAACCTACCTTACAGTAGAACTGAAAACACTGGTAAAAAAGTAAAAAATGAGTTATATGCCTTTAACATTCTTTTAAAATTCCACGATTTGCTTTAAATATTCTATTCCTCTTGGTCATTTTAAAGGTGGCTTTCTTCCTCCTGTCATTTTAAAGGTGTATGTACGTCCTTTTTATTTATTCTGGTTTTTTGAAATCCTTTAATTTAACACTATTTAACTTCTAAGTTTTTTTTGTATAATTTTATATACAATATTTTATTATATACAACATTAAAAACTATAATAATAATTTTAAAAAAAAAAACTAGTAATTTAATTATCAAACAGTCCTACTCCACGCGGTATCGTGCCAAGAACGCTGGCTGCGTTTTCCCGCTGAATGGCTGTACTTAGCCTTTGAGCGAGAAAAGAGCCAGCCTTCTTAGTACATTGTAACTTAAATATGGCCGATGGATGAAGGTGTCACTGCGTCTCAGATCTTAGAGACCGTGTTTTGTATTTATTGGGGTTAGCCCATGTTCAGTAGTAGACTTTGAAGGATTATAAATATTATGATGATAATACAGATGACATTGTTTATGAGTGTATATATTATAATGTCCATCATACTATCGTAAAAATGCGCTTTTCCTTACGTTAAATTTTCCTATGTTCATGTTCCGATTGAGCAGTTTATTACATATCATTACACAAAAATAAAAACGACTATGTATTTTAAATGTAACAAACTTAAATTAATCGGTAATTAATTAATTAAACAACTACAATCATAATTTGAATATTACAATAAAACTTTTGAATCGAATGCATCTTGAATTAATGCCACACATTTTCGCGATAACATCAACGTTTCTGATATAGTTGAAGTATGTATTACGAAAGTACGTAGTACAATATTACTTCAATGGCTACTAAGGTGTTAGAAATACGGAGAAAATCATAACATAAGGTCTAAATCCAACAATTTGATATTAACTCTTGATGATTCGAAATTGGACGCGATAATTAGCAGTCTTGTTCTATGAATTACCAAACATAATTATGTATAAGACGACATTATATCGCCGCTAAACCTCAAATATGCATACACATAAATTAAATTGAAGTGTTTCTGTAATATCGAAATAACTGCCTTTTATAGAGCTAAGGGGGGTTATTTGCATGGTATTAAGACATGAATAACAATTTTTAAATTATTTATTTGTTTGTCTGTCCAGGCCAATATTCGGAATCTTTGAACCGATTGTAATGAACCGATTGTAAATGAAACTTCACGACCAATTAATTAGAGAGCAATTCCAGGAGTGATGTAGGCTATATTTTATCTGAAAACATTGAAGATTTATTTAGGAATCAAAATATTGATAAAATATATGGTTTTTAATGATTATGTTAAATCTAATTAACACAATTTTATTAGATTTTACCCGGGCGAAGACAGGGCGGGTCGACAGTTACTATATAAAATCATTATTAATACAAATATAATTAAGTTTTTTTTAACTTTAAATAGCAAAACAAAATCAAAAACGAAATACAGCTTTTACTAGGTTTTTTATACAAAAAGGAAGGAAGGAAATGGCGGTCTAAGTTTAAAATGAGAATTATCTTTTTTTGGAAAAGGTCTGTTAGAAATTAAAATAAAACAGTGCGCTATATAAATAGTTCACAAGTATGTGTGTTACTAAATGTACAGTCACACACCAATTTTATCGTATGCAATTCGAATAGGGTTGCCAGCTTGTAGCCAGTTAAATGAGGGATATTCGTTTTTACAATGGCAGTATAAGAATTCTAGAATGAAATATAATAGAATATAATATGATAGGATATGATAGCCTGTTTTACATTGTACGTTCTTTATTTTAAATTAAGCGAGTACCGGAATACTGGTGCAAAGCCGTTAAAGCCACACTGTGTAAGGGAAAAGGGTCACAGAAGGACTGTAAAGGCTACCAAGGATTCAGACTACTAAGCATTGTCAGAAAACTGTATGCTCAGGTAATTAATATAATCAGACGTTACTTTATGAAAATCGTAATGAAACTGATAAGTATATGTAAATTGAATTTATTTTTCTATGTATTCGCCTTTTAGCTAATACACCTTGAATAGCGTTTTGCAAGTTGGTTAATTTCTTTAAAAAATAGGCTTGATACTGGAACTCAAAAGAGGCCTTTCAGCACACATCACCTCATCGTCGCCGTCGAATTTAATACCACGAAGTGCTTTTTCACGTGAGTAAAAAGGTGAAAATCACTCGGAGCTAGGTCCGAAGAATATGGTGGTTGCTGCATCAACTGAAACCAAACAGTTTGGATGCAGCGCCTGTAACATCAAATCGATGGGCAGAGACATTATCATGATGCAAAAGCACTCCAATACGCAATTTTCTTTTTGTTTATTCTTTACTTCTTCGCGTAGTTTTTTAATTAATGATGCGAAATTATTTCCGGTTATTGTCTCTCCCGTATTTAATAGTCAATCATTAAACCTTCCGCATCCCAGAAGACAGAGGCCATTATTTTTCTAGCGGACGCAGATACCTGGAATTTTTTTGCTGGCGGGGAAGACAGTCATTTCCACACCTTGCTTTGGTTTTTCGTCTCCGGGTCAAACCCACATTTCATCTACGTTTACGAAACGAGCGCAGAAGAATCTTTACACAACACTACTAAAGCCCACTTTAATGTCATCATGGGAGACCTTAACGCCAAAGTTGGGAAGCATACAGGTATCGAATCGATAATGCTGATCAACTTCCTCGAAAAAGAGAGGCTTCATCTAATGAATACCTATTTTCAAAAAAAAGCTCCAAAGGAAGTGGACCTGGCGCAGCCAGGTCCCTTTCCTTTGACGAAATCGACAACGTGACGAAAAATGAGATCGATTGCATCATGACGGACAAAAAGTACATATTCAGAGATGTCTCAGTGATTAATAGGTTTAATACAGAAAGAGTTATGAAAGAAACTGACGGAGAAATATCGGATGTGTAAGTTGAATTTAGAAAGGGGATAGGGTGTACGGATCAGGTCTTTTCTATGCGCATGATCACAGGGATATATTTGGCCAAAAACCAGAAAAGATTCTATGACAGAGTGGACAGCGTTAGCAACCTCAACCCAAACGAGGTCCCGTTTGGTTTGAGCGCTGGGCTGATGCTTGTATCTGTATTATAATATCTTTATAGGGACTCTAGTTCTTGTGTCAGGATCAACAGGGCCTACACGGACAGGTTTGGCATCCATAAAGGTATCAGACAGGGATGGGTAGCTTTGCCATGGCTATTTAATCTGTTTGTGGACAGTAGTAGTTAAAAACTTAGAAAGTCGAAGAATGGGTAAGTTAGTCATCAAATGCCTTTTGTACGCTGACGATCATGTCATATGTGCGTCGTCAAAGTCAAAGTTGGACGAGTTTGTGTAATAAGGATCATTGTTTAGAAAGGATGGTAGAAATGACAAGGATTTAGAACGAAGAATGAATGGACAGAATAAATGGGGCCCTTAACTCTATTGTGGGAAATCATAATAGGTCCAAAAAGGCACGTACAGCAATTCAAAATGCTAATGACCCTAATTTAATGTATAGTAGTGAAAGTTGGGTGTAGCAGAAAAAGTAAGAGACTAAAATTTAAACTGTATAGATGCGGCAATTAAGAAGTATTTAAAGGGTGACTGAGAATGACAGGATGAGAAATTGTGTGATAAGAGAAAAGTGTGGTTTGCAATTAGAGATTGTAACCAGGATTAAGAAAGGAATCTTTCGATTATTTTGACACGTAGAAATAATGAACGAGTAAAGTGACAAAGAAAATTAATGCTGCAAAATTGAGCGACGGAGTTAAGGAGAAGATGACGATGACAATGACGATGACGATGACGATGACGATGATGATGACGATGACGATGACAATGACGATGACGTTGACAATGACGATGTCGATGACGATGACCATGATGATGACCATGACCATGACGATGACCATGACGAACGTTTACATACATTCGTCATGGACAATGATATATCACAATAGGTGCCCTAGACAGAAGTTTATTGATCAAATTGGCGATATATTCAAGATGAGCTAAAATGTGTACCCTAAACCGACAAGCATGTATGCGTGGTTCGTATTTTAATTTCGGATGAGATCCGAACCGAGACTGATAAACACAATGTACTTCGGTATACTAGAGCCACAGAGTCGTGGCAGCTCAGGGACTAAGCGCTTGCCATAAATTTCACAGTATTCGAGCAACCTGAGTTCGGCCTCCACCGGCACTATTGAAATTATTAATTGAGGAAACCTGCTAACCCTCTCTGTAAGGACCGTATTTAGGCTGTAATTTTACTTTTACTTTTACTTCCGTACACTAGGCCACGAGGTAAGATTGTCTGTCTTTTGTGTGGTTACCCTTGGCAGCGGTTCTAGCGAAAGTGTGTCAGACCCACGCGGTACCGTAGTAGGGATGAGGTATTTCCAACGTGAAATGGTATGAACATATTCGCTTCTATGTCTTGTTATTTTAGTGCCTTAATATGATAAACTTTGCTTACGAAATGTTCGAGTGTTTTTCCTAATTATTTAAAAACAAGGTCGTAAGTAAACAAAGTGGCAATTAAAACAGTTTATCATAAATCGTATTATATAACTCCGTACAGTAGCTTCTTCAACGTTCCCCCCCAAAGATAATATAAGGGATTACAGCATATGACATTCTATTTATTGCATTTAGATTGTTTTATATCCAGTATTTGAGTTGAGGAGACCTCCAAAATTAGAGTAATTTTCGAATATGAGTTCCAACGTATTCTGACGTAGCAGAGACAGCTCGAAATATTTTTGATTTCGGTTTGCTGAGGATACGAATAACGAGCGCACTGTGCGTTTTGGGTTTAATCTAAGCGTTTGTAGTAGAAAATTCGGCTAGAAGAGTGAGCCATGAGGAAACAGATACTTAACCAGAAACTGAGGTGAATAACGATGAATTACAACAGGTTAACAGCGGATCCTTATCAAAGAACGAAGTAATTAGCGTTATGCTTTGACGTTAGATTACTTACAATATTTACTCATTTGCACCATCTCACCATCTAGCACTCATTACAGCCTATAAAAATCCACTGCCGGGAATAGGCCTCCCCCATAGATTACTTTATAGGGGGGATTTTTCCATAGTTGCCAGGTTTGACTGGCGGGTAGGCTACCGCCTCTTACGACATCCACGGGACGATATGGGGTAATGGATGTCCTTATACCGCCACTACGCGATTATTTGCTCTAAATTGATAAAATAAAAAACTCGAGATATAGGATATCTAATGAATTGTCTGATGTGCATTAAGGAGCTCGCGTATAGATTTGATAAATAGATATGGAATTGAAGGGACTTTAAACAAAATTGTTAAGAGTGGTGAAAAGTGGATTATCAAGGTCAAATATCGGAACAATGCCCTAAAGTTTAGCTCACCCATAGAAAGGTAGCTGTTTGGTGGACACGTCATGTTGGTTTCACTGTAGCTTTTTGATATCTCTCAGACAAACGAGCTCTTCTCGTCAATGGATCTTCGTTATTATTGCTCCATGATAACGCAATACCTCACACTGTTCGACAAACCGCTTCAATATTACAAGACCTGCAGTTAGAAACCATACGTCAGCCTCCGTACTCGTCAGACCTAGCCCTAACCGGTTATAATTTTTCCGTAATTTGGAAAATTTCCTGCTAGGAAAATCAAAGCAGGAGGCTTCGAAAATATTGTTTTTTTTATAGGATGGGGTGACAAACGAGCACACAGTCCACCTGATGGTAAGTGGTTGTTGTGACCCATAGACATTTACATTTATCCTCAATAAAGAATCAAAATGCAGATGCTTTGTCACTCGTGAGAACTAAGATGGAATGCCTCTTTTCCAGTAAAAAGGGTCTCCGGTTCTCTACACTCACCATACGAAACACAGCAGCATTAAGCTGCTATTTTATGCTGGTATTCTGTGAGAGCGTGATCCTTCCCCGCTCGAGCCGAACCATTCGTGCTACAACTATACTACTAATATAGCTGCAGCATGGGTCTACCACGTATAAATATTATTTTAGGAAGAATTATAAAATGCCTTCATAGAATTTGTTGAGTCCAGATCCCCAGAGATGTATCACAAGGGCATAAGTTAATGATCTTCATTTGTAGAAAATGAAATGTAAATGAGATGTAGCATTAATGGTGGGTAAAGCGTCTAAAAATCCCATATTACACGATCATAACGAGTAAACAAGCGTCAGTAGCCTAATGGCAGGGCGCGGACCGCGAACTAGAAAGGTCGTAGGTTCAAATCCGCCATTAGACTACTGTCGTAAACCACTTTTAACACAAGCATTTTAAGCTTACCAGAAGTGGTTAAAGGGAATATTAGTAATGTTTAATTGCATTACTAGTATTTAAAAAAACATCTCTAATAATCCTGAACTTCTAAGTAATTAAAAAAATACAAGTACACGTGAAGTCTGCCAACATGCATTGAGACAGCGCTCTGAGGACTCTCATCACCCCTCCCCCCACATAAACTTGAAGGAAACAAAGTTATATTCCGCCTGTTAAGCGTGACGTTTAAGGCAATTTCTTCCTATACGATGCCGGTTCGTCGCCCACGGGATGATAAAAGAGTGGTTTCTCTTATGCTGCCATATTGTGGCAGCGTAAAATGAAATGACATAACATAAACACTCACGCCTGTCACCCAGAGGGGTAGGCAGAGACTACGGACTTCCACTTGGCACGATCCTGGCACACCTCTCTCGCCTCCTTTACATCCATATATCTACGCATACACGCTCGTCGGTTAAGGGTACTCCTAATCTGGCCCATTTCCAATATATCGCCAATTTGGTCGATAAACCTTCTTCTAGGGCGTCCCTTTCCGACTCTGCCGTTCACTTCAGCAGCATAAATTTGCTTTGTCACTCTTTCTTCGTTCATCCTTTCTACATGACCAAACCACCGAAGCATTCCTTTCTTAATCCTGGTCACAACGTCATCTTGCAAACCACACTTTTCTCTTATCACACTATTTCTCACCCTGTCATTCAGATTCAGCCTAGCATACTCCTTAATGACCGCATTTCTACAGCATTTATTCTACTCTCATGCTTCTTCTGCCAGACCCAACTTTCACTACCATACATTAAAGTAGGGACTAACAGCATTGTGAATTGCCAAACGTGCCTTTTTGACACATTCTGACTCTTCACAATAGCATGTAGAGCCCATTCACTCTATTTCCTGCGTTCACTCGTCGTTCTATATCCTTATCATATCTACCATCCCTACTAAATAAACATCCCAAATATACAAACTCATCCACTTGCTCAATCAACTCCCTTCTATTCTTATTTCACATAACGTTTTACTTTCTTCTCTTTCAAAACCATCACTTTCGTCTTACTTGCGTTCACTTTCATACCTCTTTCTTTTAATGATCGGTTCATTAAAGTAACCATCATTGCAACTCGGCCGCCGACGATGCAAATATGACTTGATCATCGGCGTACAAAGGCATTTGACGGTTAACTCACCCATTCTCAACCCACATTCTTCAACTTTCAAAGTTTGCAAACAACTGTCCATAAATAGGTTAAACAGCCAGGGGAAGCTACACAGCCCTGTCTGACACCTTTTGGATGCCAAACCAGTCCGAGTAGGCCCGTTGATCCTGACACAAGCACTAGAGTCCCTATAGAGAGACTTCAATGCCTGTATCAAACCAGCGCTCAACCCAAATGAGTTCAGTGTTCGCCATAACACATTCCTTTCCACTCTGTCATAAGCCTTTTCCAAGTCCATGAAAGCACAAAAACTTTCTGGTTTTGGCCAAAACTTCTCCGCAATCATGCGCATGGAAAATACTTGATCCGTACACCCCATTCCTTTCTAAATCCAGCTTGCACATCCCAAATTTTTCCATCAGTTTCTTCCATAACTCTTTCAATTAACACCTTAGCATACAGTTTACCCACAATGCTAAGCAAGCTGATCTACAGTAGTTTTACAGTCCTGCTGTGACCTTTCCTTTATATATTGGGACTATAACGGCTTTGCACCAGTCTTCCGGTACCCGCTTCAGTTCCCAACATAAATTAAACAAGGTGTACAGCAGGCCTGCACACCTCCCTCTCAGCCCTTAGCATTTCGAGTGATACTCTATCATATCCGGCTGCCTTACCTGCTTTCATGCTTTTCATTGCTTTCATTATTTCATCTACACTTATCTCCTACCTCTCTCCACTTCTTTCAAATTTCTTTTCATAATTCAGACGACCCTTCACTCATAAACACGCTTTCAAAGTATTCCTTCCATCTCTTTAAATTCGAAACTTCATCATTCAGCATACAGCCATTCTCGTCTCGTATAGCATTCATTCTAGGTTGTTTTGAATTTCCCCTAGCAGTTCTTACGAGTTTCCAGAACATTTTAATATTTGCCTGGAAGTTATCAGATATCCTTCTATCATTCTTATCCGTTCTTTCTTGCTTTTTCCTTTCAACAACTTCTTTTACTCTCTTATTTATAAGTCTAAAGTCTGCCTTTTTTCTTTCAATCTCATCATTCATACCGCCAGAATTACCAGCTTTGGTTGCCAGTAAATCTAGCCATGCTCTCTTCTTTGCTTCAACTTCCATCCGAATCTCATCATCCCACCACAACGTATTATTTTTCCTTTCATTCGTTCTCTTACTTACCACATACTTCGGTGGCTGCATCCACCAAAACTTTCTTAACATTATTCCATACAGTCTTCAGGTCTAAATCATTCATACATATTTCATTCAAACCATTTATATTCTCCCTCAGTCTACATTTATACTTCTCTTTCACACCTTCATCTTGTAACCTCTCTGTTCTTATACGCTGTAACGCAGTGGTAGACACAGATGTCCGATGCCGCCAACGCCTGAATAGACCATTAATTCGGCATAAGACCAGGTAATGATCCGTCCCTACGTTGGATCCCCGGTAAACTCTTGTATCTACCACTGCGCTCCGCATTCTTTCATCCACAATTATGAAATCTATCATGCTTCTATCATTACCTCTTTCCCATGTATACATGTGAATCCTCTTATGGCGAAAGAAAGTATTCGTCACAAAAAGATTCTTTCCTCACATACGGCGAGGAGGTCTTCACCATTCTCATTTACACTTTCGTCGCCAAACATTCCTAATATCCTTTCATAACCAGACCTCTTCACCCCAACCCTTCCATTAAAATCTCCTAACATAATGATATTTTCATTTCCTTACATTTCATCAACACCATCCTACCATGTCCCAAAACTGCTCTCGGATATAAGTAGGCTTAGACATGTCTGGGGCGTACACCCTAGCACAAACAACTTCTTTAAGCCCACTTTCATTCGTATCCACAGCAGCCTTGGGCTCACACATTCATACTCTTTCACATTGACCCATTCTTTCTGAAAGGATGACACCGACTCCTGGCATGCCCGCTCGGTCTCGTCTACACCAGACCAGTAAGCGGTATACATGCCATGTGCAGTGGCATCCTTTCCTTCGACTCGTCTCATTTACACATAACACATCTATTCCTCTATCATTCATCATTTCGCATATTTCATCCATCTTATCATTCATTGCTCCACATACATTCAGCGTAGCTAAAATGAAATGGTTGTAGGTTATCTCTCTCTCTCTCTCTGTCTCTCTCTCTCTCTCTCTCTCTCTCTCTATATATATATATATATATATATATATATATATATATATATATATCAAATTTCGATTACTTTTAGAGTCAACTCGGTGTCTGTGGCTCTATGTCTGTCAAAAATTTTTTTTGAATTCTAAAAGACTATTAGACGTAGATGATTTGTATTTGGCACAGATATAATAGCTACAGGAACACGTGCATATATGTATATGTCTAGAAACACCTACTATTTTTTATATCGGGCGTGTCTTCCGATGTATCCAGAAGAAAGGTAAATTGTCTTGGAATCAAAATGTATTATTATTATTATTTACATTTTACTCTTTACATTCATTCATAATTAAAGTCAATTTAGTTTTAACAAAATAATGATTAATTTCATGGTCTTCAATCAATTTACGGTATAATGTTTATTTAAAATATTTAATTCATATTATTGGTCCTATTTAATATAAATTAGTATCATAAAATAGATGTAAACATTTTTTTTACGTTCCAGTAGACTTCAAAATTTCATAAATACAGTTCAATAATAATGTACATACCACACATGGAATAAAACTAATGTCACGGATTTTATCACATTTAATTTTAACTTTTTTTACGATGGGGTTTTTACGCATCTTTGGATGAAAGTTCCATAAAAACGCGCGTAAAGGAACATATCGTTAATGTGAAGCACCGACGCTCCGGGAAGTCTAAAGTATGTCATGTCATATGTCAGTGATATGTTTAGTATCGTCCCAACCATTATATCGGATCTGATAGACAACAAATCTTTGCATTAGAACACCGATTCCTACCAATGATGATTCGTGAGGCTATTGAAATTCAAAAACATCCTAATTTTAATAGGGAAGATGGCTGAGTGTTACCATCTGCTAAGGACCCCATAATTAATAAAATTAAATTCAAACCCAATCATACTACTGCAATAATTTTTACCAATTTTTTAGCATCTATTCTATTCTATTATATTCTTACTATGACATCAGGTGGTCAAACACCTCAGTCCTCCCGTTACCATGGGTGCTGTAAAGTGCCCAAAACATCAGAAATTAAAAAAGTTAAAATGAAACGCAAAAAAATCCTTAAAATTTGTTTTATTCCTTATAAATTTTATTCACAGTGAACGTGGGAAGCACTAAACTCATGAACAGGAGTAGAAAAATGTTCTCCTTGTAGTGGCGGTGAAAGAGAATCTGCCACCTCATACCGTCCCATCGTAAGAGGCGACATAGGAAAATAAACAGGAGATGGGCAGCATAATATCTTCCTGAAAACAGATCAAAATAATAATAGCTGCGGTGGCCAACCCGCCTACCAAGCGTGGCAACTATAGCAAATATCCAGCCACTTGACAATTTATGGGGGAGGCCTATGTTAATTTCAGTGGACTTTTAATAGGCTGACGATAATGAGTTCTACTCATCTTTGCAACCCTTAATATTTACGGTAGAGTAAAAACAAAAAAGAACATACCCGAAAATATGAATGAAATAAAAACTGCATATCTTGCCCCATGAAAAGTAAAAAAGTAGCAGCTTACATACATGTTACATCAATCAACAGATTCATCCTCGAGGGAATCGTACACGTTTTGCTCCCGTGCCATGATGAAATCTCATGACGAACTACACGGCCCTCGTATTTGTTTAAATACAATTCGTAAAGACTGAAACTAAACTTTTGCATGATTGTTGACCACATCTACCTACCTAGTAATTACACATCCAACGATGCCACGAACGAATTTTCAATAATTTACATCGTATATTCAGTAGCATTCTATTATTTAATTTTATCATGACTAACCATTTTATTTAGAAGTAAGTAGATGGCGCTATTGTTAGATGAAATAATGAAAGCCAAAACTATACTATCTAGTAATATCAGCGATAGAAGCGAACAATATAAAAACCTCTTAGAGTGTTTATAAGCAAGCTATTATAAATACTCTAAAAAAACCTTATCAATTTTCATATTTTTGATATACGTCATTTTTATCTATTGAAATTATTACATTTTTAAAATAAAATAACAAAAATATTCAAAAACTAAGCGTTAGAATTTTTAAATAATTTTAAAAATTTAATTTTTTAAATTTTTGTAAGTTATTTATATTATTTAATTTATAACTATGTAACTGAAGGCAAAATATACTACATTTTCCATTTGATGACAGATGGCGTTGTTTTGATAATAAATCAGTTTAGTTTCAAATTATTTTACCAAGGCTAAAAACACCAGTCATACCGCCTATAACTAAGATATAACATAAAATTAACATCTAATGTAAGGAAAATACTTAACCTTCTTTTTTAGAAGTTCCGTAATCGGATAAAAAGTAGCCTATAAGTTTTGCCCCGGTTTACTAACTACCTACATACAAAATTGCATGTAAATCGGTCCAGTAGTTTTTGTCCGGAATACACAGACAGACAGACAGACAGACAAAAATTCTAAAAACCACTAATTTGGCTTCAGAACCCTTCAATTAGTCCCCTGGACTTGTTTCTTCAAGAATATATTGGAATTACTTTGTTCTTCAAGAATATATTATTATATATATATATACATATAATAAATTTAATTTAACTATATATATATATATATATATATATATATATATATATATATATATATATATATATATATATATATATATATATATATATATATATATATATATATATATATATTTCAGTCCAAACGATTCCAAACAGTGTGTAAAATTTTTCGCGCCTTTTACGATTAGTGATAGAACCATGGGTAGTGGTAGTCCGTGTGGTAGTGTGGGGAGGGGGGATAAGAACACTGTAACACATCAGTATCCTAAGTATGTGTTTACACGTACTATAATCAATACGTTGCCGAAAAAATTACATTAGACACGAAAAGATAAAAAGATACCACACTGAACATACTGAATACCAGACGACAGTGTCTGAGCGGAAAGAAACTGACGTATAATTGAGGGAGCGAGTGTATAATTAGAGTAAGTCGCGTTGCACTGTCTTGTCAATAGTTTTTACTAAGTGGTAGGGCCACTTTTTTGTCTGGGATTCCGTCTGGGTAAATACCACGCCCTTACCTATTTCTGCCGCCAAATAGCGGTGTCTGAAGGAAAAAGAGAAACACCATAATAACAGGCCATGAGACCTTCCACCTTAGCCCTCAGAGGTGACAATGCATCTGTAGACTTCTTTGTTTGAAGTTGTCTGCAGGTGTTCATGGACTGCAGTAGCCACCGTTAGGTGGACTGTAAGTTTGTTTGTAACTACAGTTGTTTTTTTTTTCCGCCCCGGCTTCGCACGGTTGATTTCTGGATCTCGAGAACAACGCCACCTACCGGGTCCAATTGTGATTCTAACCCATTCCCTAATCAACTTAATCACACACACAAAATTTCATCAAAATCGGTCCAGTTTTAGCCTTAGTCCAGTTTAGGAGGAGTACGGTCACATACACACGGACAGAAGAATCATATAATAGACATGTTTTATACATATAAACCTTTCTCATAAATCATTCTATCTATTGATGGAAACAAAAAAATCCGTTGCGTAGTTTAAAATATCTAAGCGTACAGACGGCGGGAAGCGACTTTATTTTCTACTACATTATTATATATTTGATTTTTGGAATTTGACAAAAGCGCCACCTACCGGGTCTGATTGTGAATCTAAACCATCCAATGACCCCACTCAAAAACACAAAAAAAAATACAAATAAGAGCTATATAGTTCGAAAATATTTTTAAATTAACGCCCACGCAATCCCCTTGCGGGTGGAGTTTCGTAAAATCCGTTCTTAACTGACCTCTACTCGGTAAAAGAAAACATTCCATTCTTTAAAAAAAAAAAAAATTTTTACCTTCGCAACGTTATTTGGGCCAACCTTTATAACATATAACTTTGTTTGTATAAATATTATCACAAATCATGATCATCCAATCATGTCGAATATATCTGTTGAAAATTCGACTTTATACAAAAAAATCTTTTGGTCTCCCACGAACATCGAAATACGACGTTGTAGAGCCAAGCTGCAACTTATAATATGGTTACAGCACGAATAGGTCGACTTGACCGGAGAAAGACCATGCTCTCACAGAATGCCTGCGTAAAATACGAGCTTAATACTGTTATGTTTCGTATAGTAAGTGTAGAGAATTTTTACTAGTAACGAGGCATATCTTATTCTTAGGGGTTACAATGATTCTGCATTTTGATTCTTAATCGAGGATAAATGTAGATGGTTATGGGTCACATCATCCATCCTACGTATAGTAATGGTATTTATATACATAAATTACATATGCTATAACACATATAACCAGAACAAAAAGTATGACAAAACCAAAAAATTTGTTTGGTCATACTTTTTCGTGCAGGAACCTAATAATGTTCTCTAGACGATGGCCAGTCTCAACGGAAACTAGCCATCTGCGCGGGACAGGGTTATAGTGTGACAAACAAACAAACGACAAACGAGCACACAGTCCACCTGATGGTAAGTGGTTGCTGTAGCTCATAGACATCTACATCTATCCTCGATTACGAATCAAAATGCAGATGCGTTGTCACCCGTGAGGACTAAGATTGAATGCCTTGTTTCCAATGAAAAGGGTCTCCGGTTCTCTACACCCACCATACGAAACAAAGCAGCGTTAAGCTGCTATTTTACGCTACGCAGAATGGCTCTACCACGTAAACAACTCTATTCCCTCACTCTCATAATCCAATAGGACGGCGATCCAACACGACAGGAGAGAAATCAGACGCAAGACTGATGACATTACGTGCTTTCCGAGGAACGGAGGAGAAACACCGCCAACTTCCTGACGCCAGGCTGCTACTGAGAATTTATTGACAGAAAACCTAATAACTGATGCTGGTCCAACTCGGGACCCCATGATCAAAAGTTGCGGTTACAACTATTAACTGGTAGAAAATGCATTTAACCTGCTGTCCACAGTACAACAATCACACGCTAGCCACTCTACGAGGCTGACGTATTAGACTCATTTACCATTAATTCTACATTAGAATCGTTTTCTATTTGATTAATATATGCATAATTGCTTTGTAATTAAAATTTTCCTTTTACTAAATACTCATACACATATGTACACAGAACAATCAATTCTAAATATATAAACTATGACGGTATACGGTCAAATCTTAATAGGTTTATCAAAATACCGTATTTTTCGCATATTTAGAAAGTCCGGTATGCCGTTTTACATTAACATTTTCAATCTGTTACATGTGCCGGTCAGTGTGTTAACGAAATTGGGTTTAACATAGTTGTTTATGTAATCATCATAACATCACATAATATGTTTAATGAAAATAATATGAAAATAATTTTCTTGATGGATTATTTCTTGATGGATTTTTGAAGTTGTACTTCTTTTGGGGCGTTTGTGAAAAATTATGAGAGTGAATTTTTTGCGATGCGCGCGCACACCGACAGCTAAAAACGACACCATGAAGTAGTTACGATGCGCGTGCACACTGACACCTCAAAGCGACAACTTCATTGGGTAACTGTCTCTCAAGTTTTCGTGGGAACTGATAACTATATTTAAGGTAGTTATTTTTAGTTATTTTTGTTTTGTTACGCTATAGAAGTATAACTTCCTACGTGCGTACATAAGTACAGTACACACACACGTTTTCTTTTAAATATTTTGTACAGCTGTTTAAGAGCAAATCTATGTTACCGTTTCTTTGGTTTTATTTTATTGATTTACTAGCGACCCACCCCGGCTCCGGACGGGTAATACTAAGTTTGACCTTTCAGTCTCTATCTAGCTGAAATTAAATATTGGACGCTCGCCTATCACCAACAACGTACATAAAGTTTGAGTATGTCAACTTAGTGGAGGTTGTGCAGAAACTGGTTCAATAGGTTTAGATTATAGACTACATTAATCTGAATATAGCCATTCAACGGGGAAACGTGGCCAGCGTTCTTGGCACGACACCGCGGGGAGTTGGACTGTATGATAATTAAGTTAGAAGTTTTAGTTTTTTTTTATTGTGGTTTTTAATATTGTATATAATAAAATATTGTATATCCGAATAAAATGCGTAAAATGATCATTATCCATCCAGTACAGCCTATAAATGTCCACTGCTGAACATAGACCTCCCTCATAGATTGCCTCATGGGGAATTTTGCCATAGTTGCTGCGCTTGGCAAACGGGTTGGCAACCGCAGTTTTTATTATTTAGAGTTGTTATCAGGAAGATGCTGCTGCCCATCTCCTGTTTCATTTTCCCTCTGTCGCCTCTTACGACAGCCTCGAGACGATATGGAGTAGTGGATATTCTTACACCGCCACTACAGGGTTAGAGTAAAATTATGATTATAGTTAATTTGACAAGGATTTGAAAGTACTTTGTTACACAAGCGACTCCCATAAATTGAAGTTTTACTACCTACGTGTAATTTTTAAGTTAATTTTATAGCGAGTATATTTCGTCTTAATAGAGAGACATTTAGCGTCGCGGTATTTTCTTTAGAACGTTTTGAGTAAAAAGATTTCACCATACATTTTTTCATGTTATCTTTATCAATTTACCCAGAGTACGCCATGGTAGGCCTACGGTAGTTCTAGGTAGGAGACACGACTTTCTCCAACCTAATCAACAAATATCATCAAACTTTAGCCAATTTGCAAATAACATCCATGAATTATTACCTAAACCTTGTTCATGAAACAATCAGTCTATTTTTGAAAACCGAATGAACACCCATCCAGTAGTTTCTGAGAGTAGCGCGAACTAACATACAGATAGACGCGTATAGATTTTTTAATGTATATTTAATCAAAGTCTTTATTGCTTTTCCTGATAAGTACAAAAGTTTGTGTATTTTTAAGGTAGAGTTCAAGTTTTAGGCATTCTCTACCAGACAACCCATGGAGTGATCAGAATTTGATGCGGGAGGAGCAACATAGAAAAACAAATTAAACAAAAATTATATTTTATTATATTTACTCAAAATAATTTTTATATTTAATAACATATACATATAACATAGATAAATTATATTAAATATTAAGTATACTTACATTAGTTAAACTCAAACTCAAACTCAAACATTTTATTGCGTTCATGTGGTTACATAAATAGTTCTTATGTTACATAATATATAAATGTTTTTGTATGCATATATAACATACACATTAAGTATTAATAAATATATTGTCTATTTAAAAATATGTATTATGATATACACATATGAATCATATCATATGCGTGGTCAACTCATATAACAATATATGTCTAAGTAATGTATGTTTGTATGTATAAATGTACCGAGTACTGGCGGAGTAAAAATATGTACTATCCTATATTGTACCTTAGGTGTCGAAAGTGGCAGTTAACAAAACTGCAATTGCTAATAACCTGTAAGGTAACTAAGTGAAATAGTTATGATGTTCTCCAGACCGAATTTAGGGTCACGGTGGCCAGTCTCAACGTAGACTAGCCATCTGCGCAGGACAGGATTATAGTGCCCGAGTGTATGTGCAAACACAGGTACACTCTCTATTCCCTCACTCTCATAGTGGCTCCGTGGCGCAGTGGCTTAGCAATGAGTTGTTGCGCTGGGGGCCGCGGGTTCGAATCCCGCACGGAACAAGTATTTGTATGGCCTACAAATAATTGTTCCGGGTCTGGATGTTTGTCCTCGTGCAATTTATGTTTGTAAACTGCCTCCACGATACAGGAGAAAATCCTAGTGTGGGGGTAACGTTTTTTAAAAAAATTAAAAAAGAGATAAAAAAGTCTGATGGGACGGTAACCCGACACGTCAGTAGAGAGGTCAGACGCAGTACCGATGGCTTTACGTATTTTCCACGGCATGGGGTGACCACAGCCAACTTCCTGACTCCGGGCTGCTGCTGAGAGTTTCTTGGCAGAAAAACCCATTAAGAAATTGTGGCCCGACCCTGGATTCGAACCTATTAACAATCGCGGTTGTGACCACTAGACCAACGAGGCAGCCAATATCCACCCTATGAGGCAATGTAAGCAGCAGTGGACTTTGATTTAATGAATGAAAAGATCTTCTGGTTCTTTCCCTTAGTACTTGTATTACTGGACGGGAAGGTTTATTTTATATCGCTAGCACACGGCGTAAATTTTAGTTAGGCAGTTGATATTCAAACCCTCATCTTACAATGATTAGTTATTAATTGCTCCACCTACGTCATTAGTCCTTCCGTCCAACATGAACCAATAATTATACAGCTTTACAAAATACTCGTATTTTAATGTATTAACATGGTTGTTGGAAGATAAAAAATTAATGCCTTAAAAAGTAGACCATAGATAAAAAAAAAACTGAATGAAGTAAAAACAAATGCGATGAAATATTAAACAGGGAAAGGTTACATCAAACGATTATTTATTCATGTTGATCGACACACAAATTAAATCAGATGTTACCACTGTTTGAGAATTATTTATGCACTAATCAGCATTTTTGATCGACAGAATAGATTATAATAAAAAAATGTCTACGTAACGCCGGCCCTGCATTTTTCTATTAGTAGCCGCGCTCGTCCTATTTTAGGGATTGCAACATAGGGCCACACACACATACACACATTATGAGTATTCTGTCGATGTGTGTGCGTAGATAATGTGTAGACGTCGAAGACTCATGCCATTTTTATTATTATATCATACTATTGATATAAATTACAATACTTCATTTAAAACTACATTTCCACTTACCATCAGGTGATTACAAGCACTGGCTTACAATTGTAAAAAAAAACCTAATTTAATAAACAATTTGTATTATCTGTTTTAATATATTAACTTATTCATGCTTATTGCTTATGTAGTCCTGGTAGTGTAAAGTAAAGCTGGTCACTTCATTTTAACTCATAAGGAAGGAAGGGCCTTTTGTTGGCCAGCCTATCCTGATTCATGAAAAGGAAAAGTATGAAAATCCTGAATGAATTATTTAATAATGCCAGTGGTAAGCACAGAAAACTATTTACTCCTAGAGATGGTGAGTGATTGCTGTGTCACGTAGACAGGCATCTCTATCTCTCTTTAATTGAGAACCAAAATGGCGAAGCGTTGCTTGTTCTTCTTCGTTGCCAGTTAAAATATGTCCTATAGGTTCTATCTTAGAACAATCACTAAAGCAGGTTCTATAGGAGAAAGAGCCACGCTGCAGCTATATTATGGTTGCAACACGGATGGGTCGGCTCGACCGGGTTAGGACCACACTCTTACAGAATACCAGCGTCAAATGGCAGTTTAATGATACTGTTTCGTATGATGTGCGTAGAGAACCGGAGATGAAAATGCATCTATATTTTGATTCTTGATTGAGCATAAAAGTAGATGTCTATGGGCCACAGCATCCACTTACCATCAGGTGGACTGTGTGCTCGTTTGTCACCCTTATTCTATAAAAAAAAGATACGGTATACAGATTAAAAATAATTTTTATATTGTGTATTTATTGTCGTAGTCATTTAATGTACAATACATAGGTATTGTTAGTAATTAATTCGTATTATTTATGTTGTTTGTTATTTGACGAGTAATTATGGTAGCTGACATTTAACATATTTTCACACGGTCACTATTAATTAATAATTAATGACTACAATACGACCGTACTGTGAGACCACTTGTGACCGAAGCCTTATTTAACCAGAACTTGTAAACAGTTTTTAAGTCCTGGCTGCATTGTGTTGCCAATTCACAACTAACGCGTTGATTTCTTTATAAATCAGAAACTACTCGTATAATGGCACTGTAACGGTGCATCTGAATGCACCCTTAGAAATATTTAAAAAAAAAATTGTATGGGTGCATTCAGTTTGTGGGTTCGAATTCTGCACGGAACAACTAGTTGTATTGCCTACGAATAATTGTTCCGGGTCTGGATTTTTTTATACTTGGGATTTTTTAACACAACAGTGCATGCAGTGGTACACTCGGTTGGAACGAAGTTCCTTTCGTAGTATATTATTATTGATAAATGTATTATATTATTGATTAACATATACAAATAAATGAATTACTAGCGTCTATTAAAACGAAGCGTCATTTAAAATAATATTTATTTCATGGCAAGATAAGAAAAAGTGCGAGGGAGATGGATATTATTCCATCTGGCTTCCTTATAGCCGTCAAGGCCGTCTACACTACGTCAGAAGGGGTCGTGACGGAAAAATCTTACACTTTTTCTCGCCTAGCCCCCATCCGCCAAATTCGTACCGTCCGATAAGGAACTTCGTTCCAAAAAAGAATTCACTAACGGTTGACAGTGTTATAGAAGTATGAGTTATAAACGAACACACAGTCCACGTAATGGTAAGTGGATGATGCTGTGTAGTGGCGGCGTAAGAGGATCCACTGTTCGGACTAATTCCAGCCGTTAAATTTCACCATCGCTCATCGTGACAAAATTGGCGATAACATCCATACCATCTGGATCACCTGCGGTAGACCACTGTGCGATTTAACTAAGGTTTTTTTTCTCGCTTTTCAGCTTGATTCTTTGTGGAATCGGCAACCTCCAGCGATTTTCCCGGACCGATACGACTTATGGAGCTTCAAAAATAGAGCTTACTCTTTTTCAAAAGGCCGGCAATGCATCTGCAATTCACCTGGTGTTGGTTCTTCGTAGGCGGCGGTAGTCACTTAAAAGATGAGCCGCATGCTCGTTTGAATAAAAAATCAACCCATTTCGCCAGAGGGGCGAGAGAAGTGAAAGGCGATTATGGGATATGCCAAAAAGATGTTATTTGGCTTCTGATGGATGGCGGTATAGCCATCTTGTTTATGTCAGGCATAAATAATTGAATATGTACGAAGGAATATATGTATTATAAGGTAAGCAGCGTTAAAGGTGCAAAACGTCTGCCAATCCGCTTGCAAACGTGACGATAATGCATAAGCTCTTACAATAGGATAGGCCCATATCTAGTTGTGGACTAATAGGCTGGTAAAGGAGATTTTTTTTTAATAGAATGGGGTTACAAACGAGCACACAGTCCACCTGATGGTAAATGGTTGCTGTGACCCATATACATCTACATCTATCTTCAATAAATAATCAAAATGCAGATGCGTTGTCACCCTTGAGGACTAAGATGGAATGCCTCTTTTCCAGTAAAAAGGGTCTCCGGTTCTCTACACTCACCATACGAAACACAACGGTGTTAAGCTGCTATTTTACGCTGGTATACTGTGAGAGCGTGGTCCGAGCCGACCCATTCGTGCTACAACTATATTACTAATATAGCTGCAGCATGGCTCTATCGCGTATAAATGACTACGATGGAATGTATCGTTTCCAGTAAAAAGGGAATGATATGAAGATGACCCATAAACATCTACATCCGCCCTCGATTGAAACTCAAAATGCAGACAAGTTGTTACTCCAGAGGACTGTGGAATGCCTCTTTAACAGTAAAAGAGGTCTCCGGTTGTCTACACTCACCATAAGAAACACAGCAGCATTAAGCTTCTATTTTACCGGATAGATAGATGTACTCGTAGATGTCAATTGACCAAAGCATCAGGTAGATTGCGTGGTCGTTTGCCACCCTTACTTCTATAATAAGTAAGTGATTTAAGATATATACATAACTATGAGAAATTATTTCGTAATTACCGTAAGTACAGTTATATTAACTCAATAATATCTAAACAATATCTTTATAGAAGTTCCCTATATCATTTATGTCACAAATAGTAATGAATATAACAATAATATTAATATGCTTAGGTTAGGTATTATTACTATCACATCTCTCTTCCTGGAAATGAGCAAGCTCAGCAAGCCTATTTTTAACGTTGTTGTCATCAAAATAATAGTCACTTGTAGTATATTGCATACTCGAATGACGCCGGTGTTGAGCTGATTAAACATATTTTCTGTGCATGGCAAAATTCAGTGGAAGCTGTGGGTATATTTTGTGATCTTTCCAAGGCGTTCACCATGAGACATTAGTCAGGATTGATTTAGTGGCTGTAACAGCATTTGCTGGTTATATGGTCCCTGGTTCGAAAACCGGAGACCATATAATCTAATAGGAGAGTTTTCCTGTTTTTGCCCACACTGTCGTGCACTATAATCCTGCCATGTGCAGAAGGCTAGTCTTCGTTGAAAGTGACCAAAATTCAATCCGAATGATATAATTATTAATAAAGGCATTACAGTCTAATTACGTACGTAACACTACACATAAAACAGGCATGTCCTACTGTTCATTATTATTGTAGCCTTTCGCAAGTCCACTGTTGAACATAGGAGAACTAAAATGCCACAAAGCACGGTCCTGCGCCACCTGCATCCATCGACTTCCTGTACGTCGTACCAGGTCATCACTCCATTTATCGGGGGCCCCCCTACACCACCGTGTCCGTTCTGTTTACTGTAACCGTTGTTGTTTCTTACGGCTATTTTATTTGTATACAATGAATTACAAACAAGAATAATAATGTTAATTATGAGTTATGCATTCATTTACGTCATTGCAAATCATAAACTGACAGACAGGCGGATTATTTACGACCATTCCTAGTTCCTCTGAACAATTGACCCAGTTTAAAAATAACTGACCCTCTGAGTGTAGAGCCGATGGATATCTTTAAGGTTAAAGTTCAAAGGTCCAAACTTCTACGTTTAAGTCTATTATGACATAATACCTGAATATATAGTAATGTTTTCCGGCAAGACGGCGGCAAGTCTCAACGAAGACTAGCCATCTGCGCAGAGTAGGATTGGGCGCACGAAGGTGTGGACAAACACAAGTGCATTCTCTATTTCCTTGTTCTCATAATCCGATGGGACGGCAATCCGACACGACCGGAGGGAGATTAGCCGAAGGACCACAACGAAGGTAGGCATGGGGTTGAAACATTGCTAACTTTCTGACCCCGGACTGCTGAGAAATTCTTGGCAAACCGATTACTGATTTGGAACCAACCAGGGATTATAACCTTGGATCTCATGATCAGCAGTCACGCTAACGACCACTAGACCAACGACGCAGTCTATATAGTAACTGGTCCAAAGGTGGGATCTTGGACGGAATTAAGTTTGTAACAAAATACGAATTCCCTGTTGACTACCTAACTAGGGTGATTTACTCGTCGTGGAACAATCTATTCGAAAATGCCAAACAGAGAGACTGGTATGACATGCCAGACTACTCAAGGGGAGCAGTATTTTATGTGGTATAACCACACTGCATCTTGTTATGGATGCAGAGCGAATCAGGATTTAACTGAGGACCGGACCCGCATAGAATAACAGCGTGAAATAACAGCAGGTAAGAGAGACCACTACCTTATATCACCCCGTGGGTGTCTTAAGGGGCGACAGAGGGAAATGAAACTGAGATAGATAGCAGCATCTTCAAGATAACAATTCAAAATAAAAACTTCCTGCCAAATCGCCTGCCAAGCGTGGAAATTATAGAAAATGTCTCCCTGTGAGGCAATCTATGTGGCAGGTCTACGTTCAGTCGTGGACTATTGATAGGTTATATAATGAATGAAAGAAATTAATAAAAAAATAACTGTGTGAAGATCACAGTAACGTGCTCACCAACCTCTTGCCCAGTTTGGGTATGAGCAACTGTTCAAACAATGCAAGATTTCGCTTTGTTGGAAAGGCATTTTAGAACATATTGAAGGATAAACTTTGTCGAGTATGTGTAAAAATAAGTAGGTAATATAGTAATTGGCCACTTCTAGATACAAGCCACTTAAAAAAACAGCAATCGTTTGCACGATGGATAAGCGATTGTTGAGCCACAACCTAGTCTTTGAGTACTTCATCTTAGGAGGAAACTGCAAGCGATACAAAGCGTGAAATAAACTGCGCACAGTCAGTAAAAGGGTCCTAGTTAGTCCGTAATATAGAATTGGTCTGCGCTAGCCGCTAGTTTAGTTTGCTTACTTCTCTGTAGGGGTTACACGTTGGTTGAATTATCGATATAACGATTTAAAGTGAAAATGCTTAATATGAAAATAAATACATTATATTTCGCAATTATAGACAAAAGTACATAATGTAAAAATACAGTGTTAAATAAAAAATGTACTTTTAATTGCATTCAGAAATTACTGTGATGATTTGATTTAATTATTTTGAACATTATTTAAATATAATTTAATAGTTCGCGGAATTAAAAAAAAATCATTAGAAAGAAAATGAAATGAGTTCGTGGACTAAAGAGCTTGATGAAGCAGCTGTGCTGGCAACTAAGAAAGGCTCCTGGCACATGTTGCTTTTTTACCTCCTTTGTGGACTTGCTGCTTTTCCAACTTCTTTTTAGTTTTTTCACAGGTAAGATTATGAAATATAATTTATTAATGATGGAAAATTTTGAGATGTTTTTTCAATTGCCCTATCAACAAAACTTAGTTGTATATTATCAAATGAACATTATAAAATAATGTTACATTTTCATTATCTGTTGTATATCATCGTAGCCGGTTATTTGGCCTGTTATATTAAATTTTACGTAGAGCTACGTTAACTAGCTAGTGACGCGGCCCTTTAGCCATGGTCCCGTGCGGCATTTTAGGGGATAGAATTTTGAGACATAAATGTCAGTCAAACTTAATGTCTTAATCCATGCCAGTAAATATCTCAAAACTCTAAAACTAGCTCTTAATACCATTGATATTTAATTTACTTATATAATGAACACTGTAGCATTGAATTACACACATCTTGCCAAGTGTATAATATAAAAAATTGTATAAAAAATACTTTTGTTTGTTTTATACATTTTTAATTAATTTACAAAGACTAAATATAGAAAACTTTTTCAAACAATTTATTTTATAATAATATTTAATATTTTTACATTAATTTTATAAAACTGATGTGGTGAAAGGACTTACAGTTCACTTATCTACTTGATGGTACTGGCTACTGCAGCCCGAAACAATTTATTTTATAATAATATTTAATATTTTTACATTAATTTTATAAAACTGATGTGCTAAAAGGACACTTATCTACTTGATGATACTGGCTACTGCAGCCCCTGAACATTTGCAACCAACTTCAAAATAAAGAAGGCTACAGATGCATTGTCACCTCTGATGACAAAAATGGAATGCCTCACAACCTGTAATTACACTGGCTCTATCTATATACCATCATCATTAAAGCCTATCACAAGTCCACTGCTGAACATAGGTCAACACCACAAGGAATGCCACAAAGCACGGTTCTGAGTCAGCTGCATCCATCGACTTCTTGCATTTCTTACCAGGTCGTCACTCCAACTAGTGGGGGGCCGCCCTACACTACGCTTACCGGTACGAGGCTGCCACTCGAGAACCTTTGTTACCCATCGGTTATCTGTGCTACGAGCTATAAACCATATTTTAAATGGGCCGAATGAATATATTTACGTGGTAGAGCCATGCTGCAGCTATATTACTAGTATAGTTGCAGCACGAATGGGTCGACTCGACCGGGGAAGGACCACGCTCTCACAGAATACCAGCGTAAAATAGCAGCTTAACGCTGCTGTGTTTCGTATCGTGAGTGTAGAGAACCGGAGACCCTTTTTACTAGTTTACTATGGGAGGGAGGCCTATTTTCAGGAGAGAACTTGTGATGGGCTGTAATGATAGTAAACTACGGTATTTTTTTAGAAAAACTAAATATCTCAAGTGTTCAAATGCACAAAAGTTTTGCGTTTTTTTCCGCGTGGTTGATAACTTTTGGGACAAATTATTAAATTACATTATATAAAAACAGGTTGAGTTTCATTCGAGCAATGGTTATTTCTTTACGTCGCTCAGTTACGTACCGTTTAATATAATATAACTGATTACAAAATGGCTATGTTTTTGTTTGCAATTCAGATTTATAGTGCTTAGTACTAGTAGTTACTTAACATTAACATTATAATTAATGGCTAAAGGCACAGATTAGATAAGCTAAAGGTTTAAGCGATTAGCGTTTGATCTTGCATTTGGGTTTCAACTCAAGTGAAAGTGAATTATGCTATAACAGACCGCTTAAAGTAGTGCGTAGTAATCTGGCAATTATATTAATTCACTTTAGCGGATTACAGTGTTAAGTGGAGAGCCGTGGTAGCTCAGGAACTAAGTACTCGTTGTAAATTTCACAGTACGCGAACGACCTGGGTTTGATTTCCGTTGGCATCAAAGAAATTGTTAAATGCAGTTTTACGTGATGACTTACCACGTAAACATCGTGAGAAAACCTGCACGTCTGAGGAATTTAAAAAAGTGAAGACATGTAGCGAGGTCTGCCAACACGCATTGAAGCAGCGCAGTTGACATTTCCTTGCTCTTAGACTCTCAGAAATGAGAGATGGCTTGTGCCCAGGAGCGGGAGTTGGGACGTATACGTAATATATAGGCTGTTATTTTCTTATTTTTTTCATATAATACACTACACTCCACAATAATATATAAATGAATCATACGAGAATAAAATTTCCCCCAAGAATACATTAACTTTTATGTATATTCGTAAACTATGTAGGTATGCTTGCAACGCATTAGTTGTGCTTGAATAACAACGTAATTTCTATTTAAATCGAAGTAGGTTGCTGAATTGTTTCAAAGCAGTAAGTAATGTCTATTGTTATTCAAACTAAGTTATTTTGTTATTCACTAAAGATGTACTGAATATTTATAAATGTTGTCACTTGATCGCCACTTATATATATCTACACCTATCCATCTGCTGTTATCCGTACCTTATCATTATGGCGGTGTAGGAATATCCACTACTCCATAGGGCCCGCACTCACAGACGGCACGGCATGGCACGACGTGTCAAAGGATTTTTTTTGTGGAAAAAAGATTTTCTGCCTTATGTTAATGATCTTACCACTGACATTCCTTTATTTCAACAAGAATAGACGGAACGTCTAGCGTGACACCGCGGCATGCCGCGGCACGTCACGGTATTCTATGGGATGTCGCGGCACGCCCGCAGCCACGCCTACTTGTCATGACGAGGGTTGCCGAAGGATCCTTTAGCATGCCGCGGAATGCCTCAGGATCTTTCGGCATGCCGAAGTGTGCCTTGCCACGCCGTGCCATGCCGTGTCGTCTATGAGCGTAGGTCCATACCATCCCGTGGGTGTCGTAAGAGGCAATAATCGTAAATATGAAATAATAAGTCGTAATGTACTTATTGACCCAGATAGCGGTGGTTATAGACAAGTATTTCAAGATACACGCGTCACTTAGAGCATTCTTGAAAAAGCCTATGCTAATTAGTAGATTTAAGTGACTAATACGATGAGGTAAAGTAAAAATAAAATTCTATTTATTTATTTATTTATTAAGATTTATTATTTTGACTAACTGTTCCCCGCGACTTCGCCCGCGTGTATTTATTACGATTGGATTTCATAGGTTTTAATTTTTATTACGCGCCTAACCCTAATTTTACGTGGTAGAGCCATGCTGCAGCTATATTAATAGTATAGTTGTAGCACGAATGGGTCGGCTCGACCGGGGAAGGACCACGCTCTCACAGAATACCAACGTAAAATAGCAGCTTAATGCTGCTGTGTTTGTATGGTGAGTGTAGAGAACCGGAGACCCTTTTACTGGAAAAGAGGCATTCTATCTTAGTCTTCACGGCTGACAACGCATCTGCATTTAAATTCGCTAACGAAGATAGATGTAGATGTCTATGGGCAACAGCAACCACTACCATCAGGTGGACTGTGTGCTCGTTTGTCACCCTTATTCTATAAAAAAAAAAAAAACTTTTCTACAATAAAAGTAGCCTAAGTTAATCCTTATAACATCAGAAAGTCCCGTTATAATCGGTCCTGCCATTTCGGAGATTAGAACAAACAGACAGACAGACAAAAATTTCAAAAATTGTGTTTTTCTTTTGTACCGTATATTTACATTTAGTAAAAATTTAGTACATTATCATTTAGTAAAAAGCTGTTATTTTTACAATAAAAACAGACACTTCAATTTTATTTATTTGTATAAATTAGAGAAAATGATACTTATCCTATCCTTTGCCTCTTAAATATGCAAGGATAAAGTTCCAAATCGCTTAGAATCCTAAATGAAACTGAGGAAGAGGACTTTACCTATATTTAATGTAAGCACCCCCACCCCAACACACACTCACGCGCGTACGCTCCTATGTATACAGGCGCATGTTCGGTTGGGGTATCGAAGAGTACTGCCTTCTGCATTTGAGCCCAAAGCGGTCCGTCAGTCCTAAGCCGCACGATTACAAAAAATGTGCTATGGGAGAGGCAGGTTTACGGTTTACCTAAGTGGATTGTGGTCCATAGCAAAGAAAATATACACTACGCGTCCATAGACAGAGCCACAGTATCATTGATGTAGAATACCTTCGATATACATAGATTATAAAATGCAGATGCATTGATCCCCTTAAGCCCTAAAAACTAAGATGGAATGACTTTGGTACCAGGGAAAAGGGTGTCCGGATCTCTACATTCGCCATCCGAAGCACAGCAGCATTATGGTATGGTATAGTATGGTGTTATGGATATTTACGCTAGTATTCTGTGAGATTTCGACTCACTTCCTTTTTTACCTCATGTCCAAGCAAGGAAATGAGATAATGTCGTTGTAAACACATTAATGTTGAGAATTGGCCCCTCCAAAATTGCCTTAATTGAAAAATAAAAAACTAAATTAAAGGCGACTCACGACAACTTGTGGGTTATTGCTGTTCTGTATTTCTTTCTAAATTAAATCCTATCGTTAACTTTATGAGCCTTTAACATAAATAAAATAAAAAATAGTATTCCATTGCGCGACTGGAGTTCATATCAAATCAGTCGCGTTAAGGCCACCTAGCGTCTATTTTACGTAATCTTGAGAGTCAAGTCAACCAATTTGTTCGATAAAATTATTTATAAAATGAATAATATACTTATATATTAGTTTTTAGCAGATTTCTTAATCATCAAATAATAGTTAATTCATAGATTAAAATACCAATATATAAGAAATACCTCTTTTCTGTACCCGGTGTTGTTGCGGCCTAATATATATATATATATCACCCACGGTACAAAATATATATATATATATATATATATATATATATATATATATATATATACAGACAGACCCTTGGACAGAAAAAAATCTCTACATAATGCAGACGAATGCAAAATTTTAGCTATATTTTTTCTTTCCATCCATTCCATTACAACCAATAAAAGTCCACTGTTGAACATAGGCCTGTCTCAAAAATTTTCCCATAAAAGGGAAAATTTTGCCATAGTTGGCCACGCTTGGAAGGCGGATTGGCGACCGAAGTTTTTTTATAATTTTGAGTTGTTATGAGGAAGATGCTGCTGCCCATTCTTGCGAGACGATATGGGCTAGTAGTTATTTTAACTCCGCCACTACGCGATAAATTACAACTATAATGTTTACGTTACAGGTATTCACTAACGCTACTCCGGACCATTGGTGCGCAACGCCGCCAGAGCTCGATGGCTTGGAACTACCCGAGGATCTCCTACGCAATCTTACTGTGCCAGAGCATGAAGGGGTGTATGAAACATGTTCCAGATATGCACTGGACACGAGGGCGTTGTTTGCTGCGTTGCACGATTACGTCGATGAAAGGTGATTTCGTGAAACTAGAAGAACTCTTCTACGTAGTTAACCAAGCTATATTATGGTTGTAGCACAAATAGGTCAGCTCAACTGAGGAAGGACCACGCTCTCACAGGATACCAGCGTGAAATAGCAGCTTAATGCTGCTGTGTTTTGTATGGTGAGTGTAGGGAACCGAATACCCTTTTTACTGGAAACGAGGCATTACATCTTCGTCCTCAAAGGTGACAACGCATCTGAATTCTGATTCTTAAAAGAGGAACATAAGGTGGACTGTGTGCTCGTATTTTTTTTTTTTTATAGGATAGGGTGACAAACGAGCACACAGTCCACCTGATGGTAAGTGGTTGCTGTGGTCCATAGACATCTACATCTATCCACGATTACAAATCAAAATGCAGATGCGTTCTCACCCGTAAGGACTAAGGTGGAATGCCTCGTTTCCAGTAAAAAGGGTCTCCGGTTCTCTACACTCACCATACGAAACACAGCAGCATTAAGCTGCTATTTTACGCTGGTATTCTGTGAGAGCGTGGTCCTTCCCCGGTCGAGCCGATCCATTCGTGCTACAACTATACTACTAATATAACTGCAGCATGGCTCCACATTTTATTTCTATATTAAAAGAAATATATACATTTTACAAATTTAGCATAACGGAACGCTTATGAAATCAACTTGGTGCCTTATTAAAATGAGGCGTAGTTATTAAATGTGGTTTTTCAAATACAGATTTGAGGTGAACAATTCCACTATAAATATTTGCCAGCATCTGTCTTTCCATCCAATTACAATGCGGTTATATTAAAAGTAAGAGTAATTACGCTTTTTTTATGATAAGTACTGTTGGTTAAGGACACCAAATATGAAACCCAGCGGTCCTGAGTTCGTATCCACCATTCGACTACTGCCGTGAACCACAAGCATTTTAAGCTTAACTGGAGTGGTTAAAGTAAATAGTAGTAACGTAGTACTATAATATAATAGTATTGCTAGTTCTACTAACTAATATTTACTTTATTAGTTGATAGTTCCCTCTGTAGGCAACAGAGGGAAATAAATCAGGAATGGGAAGCAGTGTCTTTTTGCTGACAACTAAAATACAAAAAAATGCAGTTGCCAACCCGTCTGCCTAACCTAACCCCTTATGAGGCAATCTATGGGGGAGGCTTATGTTCAGCAGCGGATCTTTGATAGGCTGTAATGGTACTGTCAGTATCCTTTTTTATATTTTCGGCTACATCACCACTTACCATAAGGTGTGACGGTTGACAATCACTGGCTTATAATATTTATAAAAGTTTACGTGATGACGAGGATACCTATTATAAATCCTTTTAAAATAAATACTTATGTGAATATTAAAACCAAATATCTTTCTAGGACTGAAATAATTCACGAGGGAGGTGTGTTACGAACGATAAAAACTTGTCAGTTGATCCCTGCTAAAGAAATCGAAGATCGGGAAAAACAGGTATCCCATTCATTTTTTCGCATTCACAGATTTCTTGCAATCATGTCTATCTTTTGCAACACCAAAATTAAATTATAAATTACAAATTAAAAGATGAAATACATTATGATATTAGGATTGTATGTGATTTCCTTTTTTTAAATATGTCTTTATCGCATAAAATTACGGCCTCCTACGTGACCATCATTTATTAATTAAAATTTAAAACAATATCAAAATAACAAAACATTTTTAGGGTTCCTTACCCAATGGGTAACAAACGGGACCCTATTACTAAGCCTCCGCTGTCCGTCCGTCCGTTCGTCCGTCCGACTGTCTGTCAGCGGGCTATATCTTATGATCCGTAATAGGTAGACAGTTGAAATTTTCACAGTATGTGTATTTCTGTTGCCGCTATTACAACAAATAAGAAAAATAAAAATAAATTAAAAATTAAAGGGCGCTCCCCTACTAGAAACGTGTTTTACGATGGTACGGAACCCTTCATCCGCGAGTCCGACTCGCACTTAGCCGGTTATTTAATAACTTTTTCACACAGAAATAATATCTGTTCTTAAGATATACGAGTATAATACTGACTATTTAGACACTACCTACTCGTACCTATAAAATATAAAAAAAAAATTGCTGCTATAATAGCTGCAGCACGAGTAGGTCAGCTCGACCGGAAAAGAGTCATGCTTGCACAGAATATCAGTGTCGAATAACAGCTTGATGCCTCTGTCTTTCGAATGATATGATGGGAACGGGATAGTCATTTTTACTGGTAATAATGCATTTCATCCCAGTCCTTTGGGGTGACAACGCGTCTGCATTTTGGTTTTGTACAAAAATACTTCTTTATTCCACAGATTTCTAGAATAGTAGAAGCCATAACATTAATCAGGAGCAAGCCAACGGGATGTTTGAATGGTTGGAGATTCAGTACTGAACAATATGAGGCGACCCTTGTTACAGAGGTTATTTTTTACTTTTAACCAATTTTTATTATACTTACTTTAGTTGATTTTTATATGTGTATTATAATAAAAATATTGTTTCAGTTTTCTTTAGTATGTGAGAAAGAATGGTTGCCGCGGACAGGTTACACACTATTCTGGGTAGGTTCAATATTTGGTAACCTCTTCTTTGGATGGATGTCAGACAGGTATGTTAATGAGGCACCAAATATTAGAATATAAAATATGTATTCAAATAAGAAGTGTTTGTTTACAATATGCAGCAACAGTTTATAGGTATCTTTTAATGCATAGTTTTTATTTTTTAAACAGACGGCCTTACATATAATCGTTGACTATCGCTGAAATTAAGTCTTTGTTAGATAGTAAAGTTGTATTGTAGTTAGTATAGTTGGAATCAAGTATTTGATTATCTTCTTTATTCACATGTCACCATTTCAATGGTCATTTAAAATTATGGTGGAATTTAGAGGTAAATGATGAATGCAGATTTTCTACGTTTCAGATATGGCCGTCGTCCAACGATTTTATTAATGATCTTCCTAGAAGTGCCGTTGACAATAGCAGCTTCTTTTCCAAGCTCTTATATGACCTACATAGTTTTAAGAGTACTTGGTGGGCTATTTTTTCCAGCTATGTATCAATTGCCGTTTATTCTTGCCTTGGAATTGATGCCACCCACTCGGAGGACGCATGCAGGTAAAGTAAATTGAAAATACTTATGATTTATAATATATTGTTAGAATAACGTTTGCCCTTTGGACTGTTAAATACACTAAGCATTTTTCAAAAGAATTTTTAAGCAATATTCATAATTCAAAAAACTACTTAAAGGACTTAAAATCATATTTTATTTTTCACATTATTACTAAAAGACCAACAGCTTATCAGTTTGAGTAACAAAAACAACATGTAACAAGAAATATAGCTAGTAACCGGATACTTTTATAAACTAAAATCTGTATTTAGTTTGTAATAGAGTCGTTGCGTTTAGAGGGTGAAGTTGGCAATCGCTGAGTAAAACTTCTTTGTCTTCTTTAGCTTGTAAAAGATCACTACTGAGCTTCACTCTTTATTATAGTTTAAAAGACCCATGTTATTATTCTAGGGATAGTTGTGGGAATGTTTTTTGCTAGTGGAATGAGCTTGCTAGCGATCATCGCCTACGTTGTACGGGATTGGTTTTATCTATCGTTAACTACAAGTCTTCCGTTCATAACTTTGTATGGGTGAGTTTCATATATTCCTACACTAGTATAGACTGAAAATTATTGTGATAATGTTTTGACAATTATGTTTCAGAAGTTTTTTTTCTCTGTATGTTATAATGAACTTTATACACTGCACACTACAATAAAAAACACATTATAAAACAACCAATCATAGAGATATAATAAAGGGCACTATTTCTATGTGTGAGGCTTACTATATCAGACTATTGAAAATACATTTTATGTTTTTGCAATACATATTTTTTTACTGACATTCGAAACTTTTATTCTTAAATTTAATATGTGTACACCTGTTTCTGCCAAATAAATGTATTTTTCTTCGTTATATTTCTGTATTTAGTTCCTTGTACTTACGTTCCTTAATTCAACAGGTATTACTGGTTGATACCAGAGTCACCAAGGTGGCTTGTAGGCAGAGGCCGAATAGCTGAAGCAGAAAAAGTCCTTAGAGCACTTGCCAAAAAGAATGGCATTGAACTGTCTCAAGGAATTCTTTTTGATATACATGTAAGTTGGTCCGATACTGTAACTAAATCAATAGATTTATTGTATACTAGCTGTTCCTCGCGACTTCGCCCGCGTGTAATTTAGGGTTTTAATTTTTTTGTACTGAACCCCAATTCTTTTTCTAAAATAAAAGTAGCCTAAGTTACTCCTTATATTATCAGCTATCTGCAAGTGAAAATCCCGTCAAAATCGGTCCAGCAATTTCGGAGATTAGCCGGAACAAAAAGACAGACAAAAATTTAAAAACTTGTGTTTTTGTTATAAGTAACGTATATATTTTCATATTGTTATTTTGACATTACAAACAGACATTTAAATTTTATTTATTTGTATAGATATATAGATTTCACTCAGTCGTTCTTTGTCCTATTGCAGGGGAGAGCACTGGTTATTTCTTGCTCATTTCTTCTTTCCATGGACCAGAACGAACCACTAGTATTTGATTACCATTCCTATGAGTAAGCAAAATAATCTTTGGTTTTTGGGTCCGAGTGTGATACAATTATTCTCGTGTCTATAAAACTACATCCTAATCTTCTTCTGATCTATTGTATAGGCCTTACATTAATCTAGAGTCAAATAGGATAAGTAAACGACTCTACGTTTGAGGATCCAACCATTAAATCCTATAAAAGTCCACTGCCGAACATAGGCCTCCTCCATAGACTTCCTCATGGGAGAGAGAGTTTGACATAGTTGACATGCTTGGCAGGCGGGTTGGCATTCACAGTGTAATTATTTTAAGTTGATATTATGTAGATGCTGTTGCCCATCTTCTGTTTCAGTTACTCTCTGTCGCCTCTTACGACACCCACAGGACGAAATGGTGTAGTGGATACTCTTACCCAGCCACTACACGGTTACAAACACGGTTTGAGGATATAATTGTGGTATTACCATTAATATTTCTTACGCAGTTTTTAATTATGATTATTCTGGAGTGATTGCCGTGGTTGAAAATCGGAACGGGTGAATACATTATATAAATGATCATGTAATGAAAACTAAATAGATTTAAACGGTTTCAGAAGAAAATAAAATATGAAAATATTGCAGAAGAAAAATCCAACATATTATCCTCCATTAATGGACACATTATTGAATTCCCTGAAGTTATTGATAGGAATTGCGCTGATCATATAATAGGAAATATGATTACTTTGAAACCAGATGTAACCAATGTTTCCGAGAATGTTAATGATAATGTAGACATAGAAAGTCTTTTACTTAGTAAAAACTTTGGAAAGAAAGGAATCAGTAACACACTTGAGAAAAACAGGGGTGCCAGTACTGGAGAACTCCGATTAAATGAACAATTGAAGCAAACGTTAAAGATGAATGATCATCGTGGAACATCTTTAGCTGGTAATTTAAAAAGAAAAACTCGTCAATTTGTCACTAGAATTTTTCTTAAAGGTGATAATGAAGATAATTTGGAAATGAGTGTCAATGATGACCAAGATTTAGAAGAAGATTGCAAAGCATCTATTTTAGATTTATTCAGATATCCAAATATAAGAAAGAATTTTTTTATTCTGACTTTCGATTGGCTGTCATTAGGAGTAATATATAATGGCTTAAGTTACAATACATCAAATCTAGGCGTCAACGACTACTTGGCTTTTTTTATTGGTAAGTACTGCTCAGAATAGCTTTCAGTATGTATATTACAGCATTGGAACGAATGTAGGCTGTATCTTCTACATTAATAATAAATTAAATAAATTAGAATATATAACTTTACCAGCCGTTGTAGCTCAGGAGCTTAGCGCTCCCTGTAAATTTCACAGTAAGCGAGCAACCGATACCCGCACCAATGAAATTGGTAAATGCAATTTTAAGTGTTGATTTACCACGTGCTCGGCGGTGAAGGATAACATTGTGAGGAAATCTGCATGTCTGAGAAATAAAAAAAAATATTTCGAAGACAAGTGAAGTTCGCCTACCCGCATTGGGGCAGCACGGCGGACATTTCCTTGCCCTAAAAGTCTCTCAGAAATAAGAGGAGGCATGTGCCCTGCAGTGGAACGTACTAATGAATTTCGAAGATTTTTAACACTTTTTACGTAAATAGATTTTTTATAACTACTTGTTCAAATCTTTTTTATTAATTGTTTTAGTACAATTAATTATAGAATAAAACAGTTATAGAGCAGTGGTAGCTCAGGGGCTTAGCGCCCGCTGTAAATTTCATAGTAAGCGAGCAACCGGGGTTCGATCCCCGCCTGCACCAATGAAATAACTAATTGCAATTTTAAGTGTTGATTTACCACGTGCTCGACGGTGAAGGAAAATATCGTGAGGAAAACTGCATGTCTGATAAGTAAAAAAAATATTTTCGAACCCATGTAAAGTCCGCCAACACGCATTGGGGCACCGCGGCGGACACTTTCTTGCACTAAAACCCTCTCAAAAATGAAGGGAGGACTGTGCCTATCAGTGGGACATATATAGGCTATAATTTTTACTTTTTTATATAATTTGTAACAAACTGACACAGCTTCGTTCCGCCAATTCGAGATGCGTAGCTCGAGTACTATTCGAGTTACGTGAATTTCAACTCAAGTTAACTCGAGTCGAGTTTCTTCCGAGTTGGCACATTTCTACTTCATTTTTTTTAATATTACATTATCAGAACCAATGACCTGAACACAAATATCAAAACAATTCTTTTTTTCAGATTTCTTGATTCCGTTTAGATTTTCATATAATCTTTATGCTATTTAAAATAATAAATTGGTATCTTTTTGTGTATAATATCATTGAGAGTCGTTAAAATTTCTAGTAGGACCAAAAACGATTGACTCCTTTGTGATTTTTTTACCGTTACCGTTACAGCCTATTAATGCTGCTGAATGCCCACTCCATAGATTGCCTCATAGGGAGGACATCTGCCATAGTTGCCACGCTTAGCAAGTTTTTTTATTCCTAGTCGTTATTAGGCATACGCTGCTGCCCATATCCTGATTTGTTCCCTCTGTTGCCTCTTACGACACCCACGGGATGATATGGGGTAGTGGTTATTCTTACACCGACACTACACGGCTCTGTGTTTTTAATACAATATTATTTAATATTACAGGAGGAGTAGTGGAGCTTCCTTCATATATAATCGCTTGGCATTGCATGGAGCGTTTTGGTCGCCGATGGGTACTTTGCATTTTTATGTGCATCGGCGGCTTAGCTTGTCTCAGCTGCGCATTAGTCCCAGAAGGTATATCAAAGAAACGTTTTGTATTATTTTTTCGCACTTAAGTTACAAACGACCTAACTGGTCAGTAGGATAATACTTAACACAATTTTTCTAGAAGAGTTAGTTCGAGTTAACCAACTTCATTTAAACCGTTACAGTTATCGCTTATAAATTTCAACTAATCCGACATAATATAAATTATAATAATATTACCGGATTTTTTACTTAGTTATTAAAAAGCTAACACTAAGCCTCAGTAACTTAGCAAAAAACATTTCAAGGAGCAAGAGGCGTGACGGTGTATTTCCTATACAACTTGAGACAACTCCGGACACTCAGGACAACACCCATAGGCCGGTATTCAGAGAGAATATCGATTTGAACCTAAAACTTCAAAATGTCAATTAGGCCTCTGTAAAGAGCGTTTGGTAGAACGTGCAGCGTGGCGCAGTGACAAATAAATGCTGTCGTATTGAGGTAGCGCTCTGCCGAAAGTATATAGCTATATATATATATATATATATATATATATATATATATATATATATATATATATATATATATATATATATATATATATATAGCTACATCCACTCAGGTCTTAGGCATAATAAATCATAAATATTGATTTAGAATTTTTATACGTGGTAGTGGTTCCATGTTTCAGCCATATTATGATTGTAGCATGAATGGGTCGACTCGGCTGGGAAAGCACCACGCTCTCACAGAATACCAGCGTAAAATAGCAGCTCAATGCTGCTGTGTTTTGTATGGTGTGTGTAGAGAAACGAAGACCCTTTTTATTGAATACGAGGCATTCTATCTTAGTCCTCAGTGGCGACAATGCATCTGCATTTTGATTCTTAATCGAGGATAGATGTAGATGTCTGTGGGCCTTAGCATCCACTTACCATCAGGTGGGCTGTGTGCTCGCTTGTAACCCTTATTCTACATTAAAAAAAACAATTAATTGTTACAAGCGTTCACTGCATCTACAGACAAAAATATACCACGAACTAAAACTTAAGATAAATCTATGATGTTTTACAAAATGTCAAGAATAATGAAAATAGGTTAAAAGTAAAAACAATTTTAACATTTGATATATTTTATATTTCTTTTCATTTCCTTTTGTCCTCATCATTATATCACATGTCCATTGCTAAACACAAGCCTCCACCATCTTATGCAATAAAGCACGGTCTTGAGCCCCCTTCATCCAATGACTTCCAGCATGTCTTACCAGGTCATTACTCCATGTAGTAAGAAACGTCAACTGAACCGGCAATTGATAGAAAATAGTTCTTTTCTATCAGTTGCCGGTTGGGCGAGCTACAAAAAAGCTAAGGACGGCCGTCCTTTTGCCACTTCGGCTTATTGATGCATTAGAATATGTCGGTTACACTGGTTCTGCTGCATATACATTGCTACAAATTCTGTCACACAAGGGAACTTCGAGCTTCTGCACTGCTAAGCTCAAAGTTTCTCTCCTCACTGAGCTAGTTATTATAAAACTAAATATAAAATACATTTTAGACAGACCATGGGTGACTGTCTGCTTGGCAATGCTGGGCAGACTCTGTGGGGCGGCATCCTTTGCTGTATTCTACGTGTTAATTGGAGAGTTTCTTCCTACGGTGTTGAGGTCGCAAGCTATGGGATTGGCTTCATTTATTTCGGGCCTAGGCCTTTTAGCTTGTCCTTATATTGTGCATTTGGTAAGTACAGTTACATTTGTATTTTTAAATGAGGATTAAGAAATTTGAACTATGAGATTTTTTTTTATACTTACAAGTAACAGTGACAAACAAGCATATAGTCAACATGATGGTAAAGCGATGCTATAGCTAATGGAAAACCAACGTCAATCCTCGATTAAGAATCAATTTGCACGTGTGCGAGGTGTGATGTAGCCCAAACGAGATTTGCAGTCAATTACAAAAATTAGTGTAATTAAAGAAATACATTGGGATTTTCTATATTACAGAGGTCTAAGTTGGGATGCCTCATTATTGTAATGTAAGTAAATAATTTTATTCTATGCTCTATGAATGTCCATGTAAACGAAGGCATTTACATTCTAACTACGATTTTAAATTATTACATACTACTACTCCTTTTTTACGTGGTAGAGCCATGCTGTAGCTATATTACTGGTATAGTTGTAGCACAAATGGGTCGGCTCGACCGGAGAAGGACCACGCTCTCACAGAATACCACTGTAAAATAGCAGCTTAACGCTGCTGTGTTTCGTATGGTGAGTGTGGAGAACCGGAGACCCTTTTTACTGGAAACGAGGCATTCCATCTTAGTCCTCACGGGTGACAATCTGTATTTTGATTCGTAATCGAGGATAGATGTAGATGTTTGTTACCTATGTCCAATAAAAAAAAACTATATTGTATATAAGGTACTGTGCCAGTTTTAACGTGACCCGTTTTATTGCTCAGTAAAATGTATTTCCGGTTTCCGTCACTTATCGCGACATCTTTTTTAAATGATTTATTAAGCTTTTCGTATGCAACATACTAGTATGCTGCTATTCACGCTGGTAATCATCCACTTACCATCAGGTGGACTGTTCGTTTGTCACCCTTACTTGTACGAAAATTGAATAAATATTTTGAACCTAAACATTACTAAAATAGAGACTTTCTCACTATTTAATCTCTCCAGTATTCACTAATTTTTAAATTCCATACTAAACTGCACATTTAACTTTTCTCCCGTTGCTGATGAGGATATAAAAAAGACCATTTATTGTATTAAGTCTATGGCAGTTGGCTTCGATGATGTGAATAGACTTATGATCACCTTAATTCTAGACTATATTACTCCTATTATTACTCACATCATTAATCATTCACTATTGACTGGGGATTTTCCTTCACTTTGGAGAAAAGCATTTGTCATTCCGCTGCCCAAAATTAAATAACCCGAGTTCTTTCTCTCACTTTCGTCCAATATCCATTCTCCCTTTTTTATCTAAAGTTCTTGAAGCTGTTGTCCATAAACAAATTTCTAGTTACATTTTCAAAAATAACTTTCTTAGCATATAACAATCTGGTTTTAGGCCTGGGTACAGAAAAACCACAGCTCTTTTGAAAGTTACGGAAGATTTGCGTACTGGAATGGAGAACTCAAAATTGACTGTGTTAGTCCTAATAGATTTCTCTAACGCTTTTAATGGGACTGGTTCTCCTCATATCTTCGGGGTCGTCAGCAGGCAATTCGGGTAGGTCAGATTATCTCTGATTGGTGCTCGTTGTCTGCTGGCGTTCCTCAAGCCGAAATTCTCTCTCCTCTCCTGTTTTCATACATACATACATACATATAATCACGCCTCTTTCTCGTAGGGGTAGGCAGAGACCACTTCTTTCCACTTGCTACGATCCTTACATACTTCTTTCGCTTCGTCCACTTTCATTATTCCCTTCATACATGCTCTTCGGTTTAGGGTACTCTTAACCTGGCCTTTTTTCAAGACGTCCCTGATTTGGTCTAGAAACGTCCGCCTAGGTCTACCCCTTCCAATACTTTCATTCACACTCGCCTTATACACTTTTTTCGTCAATCGTTCTTCATTCATTCTCTCGACATGGCCAAACCATCTCAGCATACTTTTCTCAATTTTTGTCACTACATCTTCTTTCAGACCACTTTCAGTTTCCTTATCTCACTATTTCTTATCCTGTCACTCAATTTAACTCCTATCATACTTCTTAACGCTCTCATCTCAACTGCATTTATTCTGCTTTCATGTTTCTTCTGCCATACCCAACTTTCACTTCCGTACATGAGTGTCGGAACCAACACCCCCTCATGCACAGCCAAACGAGCCTTGTTAGACACCTTCCGACTGCTCATAAAGGAGTGCAAAGCTCCATTCACCATGTTTCCTGCATTCACTCTTCTTTCGATATCACTCTCACACTTTCTATCTCTTGTAAACTTTGAAACCAGATACACAAACTCCTTCACCTCTTCAATTTGTTCATCTCCAATCATGATATTGCAGTCTGTCACTGGCTCATCTCTTTCAAACACCATCACTTTCGTCTTCTTTACATTCATCTTCATTCTCTTTCTAACAAAAGCTCCACTCATAGCAGTTACCATCTCCTGCAACTCCTCGGCCGAAGACGCAAGTAATACTTGGTCATCAGCATAAGGAAAACATTTGACGAGTAACTCATTCATTCTCAACCCACTTTCATTCTCTTTTAAATCTGTCAAGCAATTGTCCATGAACAGATTAAACAGCCACGGTGACGCTACACATCCCTGTCTAACACCTTTTTCGATATTGAACCATTCAGCGTATGCCCCGTTTATCCTTACACAAGCACTAGAATCCCTATAAAGAGATTGCAATACTCGCATGAGGATACTGCTCACACCGTTCACGGACAGTGCTGACCACAATTCATTCCTTATTACTCTATCATAGGCCTTTTCTAGATTCTCACTCTGCGTTATCTGTATCGTCTCAAGAATTTTTTACCTTTAGGGACTAAGGCAAGCTAATACAGACTGTAGTGTTGCCTATTCTAGATTATGCAGATGTTTGCTATGCTGATGCCTCGCTAGAACTTCCAAACAAACTGGATCGACTTCTCAATAATTGCTTACGCTTCATTTTCGGTTTACGTAAATACGACCACATTTCCTCTTATCGTTCTCAGATTAAATGGCTACCTCTCCGCTATCGCAGATATTTCAGAATACTGTTCACATTATTTTCACACACGATCCGTTTGTCCCTGAATATCTGAAATGCAAATTTCAGTATCAGGGTGATTCCCATAATCGTTGTCTCCGTTCTACTAGTGACAAACAAGCATACAGTCCACCTGATGGTAAATGGATGCTGAGGTCTATCCTCGATTAAGAATCAAAATGCAGATTCATTGTCGTCACTGAGGACTAAGATAGAATGTCTCGTATTCAGTAAAAAGGGTCTTCCTTTCTCTACACTCACCATACGAAACACAGCAACATTGAGCTGCTATTTTAATTTTAATTTTAGTAAGTGGATACTGGGGCCCATAGACATCTACATCAATCCTGGATGAACAATCCAAATGCAGATGCGTTGTCACCCCTGAGGACTAAGATGGAGCACCTAGTATCCATTAAAAAGGGTCTCCACGCTGGTATTTTGTGAGAGCGTGGTCCTTCCCCGGTCGAACCGACCCGTTCGTGCTACAACTATAATGTAATAGCTGTAGCATGGCTCTGCTGAGGTACCGCAATCTATTGGAAGCCACGAGGTCTTTCGGTATTGCCCATTGTTGTTATAATACCCACATAATTAAATGGGGTGTTGATTCTCTTACAAACCTACACGGCAAGTTTTTCTTGGATAAAAGCGTGATAGTATTTTTACACGACCACGGCAAAGCCAAAAGGAGGGATATGACTTTAGAAGGCTATGTATGTATGTTCATTTGTTCCCGTATATCATCTAAACTAATCGTTGTATTTTATAAATGAGGGATCGTTGGAAGCGCCGTTTTTATAGAGGTTGGTTATAGACCGTTGGTTATAGATTACATGACGTCACATATAATGCAACATTGCGGCTTATTGCGGACTTAAAGTGGTACCAAGAAAATAGATTACAATATGGTGTTTGTTATCTAATGAAAAGTCATGAGGCTTGCATTTTGAAAATATATAGAAAACTTTGTATATATGGTGCCGTTCAACCAGCAGCCTGAATGATTTTGATTGTTAACTGAAAGACTAATTAAGCTAGTTGGCTGCGATATATAGTTTATTACATAATCTAACATTTTAAAATTTATCATTTGAATTGACATTATAAATCTGACATCAATTAATTAATTTATATTTAATAATTATAATTGTACACAATTGCGTTCCTATTTGTTGTTTAAAGAAATTTTCATGTACCAATAAAATATTTGCACACCATATGTAGTGGTAGAATGTAAATGGGCCATTAGATATAATTTAAGATCATACTTTTTTGTACACCTACATTCTGGCAAATAAATGAATTTGAATTTTGAATTTATACATAAAAAAATTGTGGGCGATTTTTGCCTTAGTCGGGTTTTGGTGTTTAGATTTCTTTTTATAAAAATAGTCATTTCATTAACACTGTTATAGCCGTGTATATTATGTTTATGTTAGTGCCGTGGCAGCTCAGATGGTTAGCGCTCGCTGTAAATTTCACAGTACGCGAGCGAACCCGGTTTTGATCCCCGCAGGCACTAATGAATTTGTTAATTGCAATTTTAAGTGCTGATTTACCACGTGCTAGGCGGTGAAGGAAAACGTCGTGAGGAAACTTGCATGTCTGAGAAATAAGAAAAAAAATTATCTCGAAGACATGTGAAGTTCGCCAACACGCATTGAGGCAGCGCGGCGGACACTTCCTTGCCCTAAAACCCTCTCAGAAATGAGAGGAGGCGTATGCCCAGCAGTGAGACGTATATAGGTCGTAACTTTATCTTCTTTTTACTTTTAACACTGTTATGTGACTTTTTTTCCAGGCTGTTTACGGCAGATCACTTCCACTCATAATCATGGGTATACTTAGCGTGATGGCGGGTATTTCGTCGCTGTTCCTGCCCGAAACCCTGAACCAACCGTTGCCTCAGACTTTGAAAGATGGCGAAATGTTTGGAAGGGATTTTAAATTGTTCAGTTGCGTTGATAGATCGAGAAAGGAACAGGACTACAATTCTACATGTACAAACTAACCGATACAAAGAAAAATTTACTTATAAAATTAAATATTTAGTAAAAAATAATAATTATGATACAAAATGGTGACCATTTTTTTACTGCGTTTCCCTTTCTGAGTTATGTCACGACGTCGACCGTTGATGGTTCTTTCTGATTGGTATAGATACTGCTTTAGTACTCGGAGGAGCAGAGAAAAGAGATTTATATCTATAGAAGATAGCGGAACGCGCATGTAATGTCTACCGTCAAGTTTTCAAGGTTGCTCGCTTCAAAGTTACAGTGATCCTATAAAAAATATTATTAGTACAAGCAAGAGCAAATATTTTTCTTCCAAATTATGCTATTTTTAACACGCTTTTATTAGCTTCACGTGTATCTATGTTATTTAAATGTAATTTTCACCAATATTTAAACAGCCGATTGACTTGAAAATTTGCACTCGTATCAAGGATCGATGAGAATACAATTATTTAATAATAAAAATGAAATAATTATCAGAATCTCAGGCTAGTGATCAATGCGTGTTGTTTAAGTATTTTTAAACTCTTTACTATTAATCGTAAAATATAAAACGAAAACTTTATATCTATAAAAAAAAACTTTATACGGAACACAAGTTTAGTATTTAGCTCGTCTGGAGGTTAGTTTAAAATCGGTTGCAAAATTTGTACCGAACATACAAACAGTTCCGAGCTATGTTTAAAGTTTCGAATCTCTAGCTCACCGGGAAGTTATGTTAACACTTTCACTGCTCGATTTGCAGACACAATAGTAAGACAATAGCAATAACCCATATGTGGATCATGGGACAAGGAAAAGGTTAAAATCGATTACAACATTATAATCAAACTGACAAACGGCTGAAGTGGCAATGTGCCAGCTATATAGCTCGAAGAACCGGCAACCGATAGGGAAGAAATGGCAGTCCCGGATCGGTAAGCGAAGTGTAGAGCGTCCCCTACTAGATGTAGTGACAACATGGTAATAATAATAATAAGGTCCTCCAGTCTCCAGTCAGTCGATGCGAGAGTCGGCTAGACCGGATCTCGCATCGACACAACCGATGAGACGCAGGACGTGCGCTTTACGTGCATTCCAAGGCACGGGGTAAAACACCGCCAACTTCCTGACTCCTGGCTGATTCTGAGAATTTCTTGACAGAAAAACTCAATAACTGAATTTAGCCTAACCCGGGATTCGAACCCAGTACCTCATGATTGGTAACCGGTTTACGATCACTAGACCAATGAGACAGTCAGACAGAGAAAATTGATTTCGATAAAGTATTTCATTTGTTGTCTCGTGTTTTAAGATTTAGCTTAAGATTTCCCCGTCTTAGCGATGATGTGATGCAAGAAAGAGTTCTAGGTGGTGGAAGGTCCATGTCTGCCTAGGAGTTCGTGTGGGTGCCTCCCTATTATCTATTTCTGCCACCAAACAGCAGTGCGTGCGCTGTGTTTCGGTGTGCGCTGTGTTCCGGTTTGCTTGAGTTTGGTTCCAATTATACTGAAGACAAGATCACAAACTGATGGTGGTACTTATCCATCTTATCGATTAAAGTTAAGATATTTTACATCAAAACTAGAAAAATATAGCTAAATCGATGAAACTTCTAAGAAACTGTACTGATATTAATAAATCGTTATTAAGAGATGTCTTTTCTACAGACTTCAAAAACCTCATAACTTTTTTCTGGGTGAATCGATTTCGATAATTCTTTTTTTATTTGAAAGCTGGTGCTTCACACGTGGTCCCATATATTGATCAAGGTTTGACCAATAGTTTTTAGTTATTCTTAATAATTTATATTGAAGTCGGATTACTGTAACGTTAGCTTACAGCAGCGGTAATAGGCAGCAAAAATATCGATCGCTGTAGAAATACAAAATATTCAAAAAAAAAAATTGATACATACTTGACCAAGGTTTAATAATCACAGATTTTTATTGCAATATTTTGCTTCGCTAAAAGTACGTAGGATTTATATATAAATATACTTGTACGTCTTTTATGGAGTGACCTGAAGGTGTGCTTCGGTATCTGGAACTCCTAAACGAGTAGAATTAGGTGTGCCGAGATTGTGCTCGTTATGTTAGTTATGACGAGACCTTACCCCGGACTTGACGGAGTGACCTGAAAGTGTACTTCTGTGAATGGTACTGGAACTTCTCGAAAATTAGTAAAGTGTGCTAAGTTCGGGCTTCGTTTTGTTAGTAATGATGAGACCTTACCTCCGGACGGTGGCGGATTATCCTTAAGGCAAACTAGGCACGTGCCTAGGGGCGCAAGGTTAAAAAGGGGCGCGCGCGGAAGTTTTTAAACGAAAAAACATATCGTCGTATTTGATTACTCTTAAATCACTCTTACACTCTCATCACAGTTTCATAATATAAATTATAATATAGTTTATTTATAGTTTATTTGCAAAATGAGTAGTTTTAATTTATAATAGATATAATATGACCGCTAGAGTGGGGCCGATGAGGTGCTAGGTTAGCCTAGGGCGACCTCCGGACTTGATGGAGTGACCTGAAGATGTACTTCGGTGAATGCTACTGAAACTCCTCGAAGAGTAGAATTAGGTGTGCCGAGTTTGGCCTCGTTTTGTTAGTTACCTACGGATATGATAGAGTGACTTGAAGGTGTACTTAGGTGAATGCTACTGGAACTCCTCGAAGAGTAGAACTAGGTGTGCTGAGTTGAGCCTCGTTTTGTTGGTTATTATGAGACCTTACCTCCGAACTTGATGGAGTGACCTGTAGGTGTACTTCAATGAATACTACTGGAACTCCTCGAAGAGTAGAACTAGGTATGCCCAGTTTGGCCTCGTTTTGTTAGTTACCTATGGACATGATAGAGTGACTTGAAGGTGTACTTAGGTGAATGCTACTGGAACTACTCGACGAGTAGTAATAGGTGTGCCGAGTTTGGGCTCGTTTTGTTAGTTATGATGAGACCTTACCTCCGGACTGATAGAGTGACCTGAAGGTGTACTTCGATGACTGCGACTGGAACTCCTCGATAAGTAGTAATAGGTGTGCCGAGTTTGGGCTCGTTTTGTTAGTTATGAATAGACCTTACCTCGGGACTTGATGGAGTGACTTGTAGGTGTACTTTGGTGACTGCAACTGGAACTCTTTGACGAATAGAACGTCAAATGCCTAGATACGAATAGAACGTAAAAAGCCGAATGCCTAGCCTGACAGTTTAGACAGCCAGTGCACTCCATGCAGCGTTTTTTTTAAAGATTAAGGGTCCTTAATCCACCTGATGGCAAGTGGAAGCTGCGGCCCATAGACATCTACATTTAGCAGATCCCGAAACAGATTTTGTTCACCTACTAAAGGTAGTAGCGTTAGTCGAATGTATATCTTCGTTACCAAAAGCGGGCGAACCACTTGATCCTGTGACTGTAGACGAAGTCACAGAAACTATTAAAAGCCTCAAGAATGACGAAATGGCCCCTGAGCCTGACGGCATCAGTAATAGAGTAATCAAGTCTTTTCCTGCGCCACTAATTTACCTCCTTGTAGAAATCTTCTACGCGGTTCTCACGAGCTGCTCTTTCCTGGATATTTTGAAAAAAGTATTTTCAATTGAGACTGTATAATCAATATGATTCTTTCAGTTCTTCCTATTGTCTATGATGAATCCTAAGTATATGTTATGCTTAACAACTGGATTTTTTTCACAATAACAAGTTATTTTATTTTGCAGACAAAGATGACTATGAGCAATTATGCTGATTGTCTTAATGTTCTTGATGTGAATAGAGTGAAGTATCTTGGTTTTTGTATATTTTTACAAGTCCTAGGTCATGAGCCCACATACAGAGGCGTGAAACACGTGAAATTGCCATGAAATCATTTTGCTACTTTTTCATGGCGATTTCACGTGTTTTTTTGTATTAAGTTTTTTTTTTCTAGAAGAATGTCATGTTTCAAGGTATAAAAGGCTTTACTTAAATCAATGAAAGCAATTAAAACATGCTTTTTCTCATCTGAACATTTGTTTACTTCGACTGTTAAGTTTGACGGTAACTGTGTAATAGATTTTTTTGGCTGAAATCCATATTAAGATGCCTAAATAATTTAATGTTTTCGATAAAAGTTATGAAGCTGGTTGGATGAAATTTTTTTCAATAATTTTGTCAATTATCGTGAGTATAGTAATAGGCCTGTAATTACTGTAATCGTTATGACGTCCACTTTTGCAAATAGGTCGTACCAAACCAAACTTTGAACCTGTAAGATAAACTTTAACTTACTGTTTTTTGAACCTGTTAATTAACAGTAGTGTAAACTACTGTTAATTAACTTGACAACTACTTTAGCATTTTTTTCTCATATAGCTTTAATATCAATTGCACAAATTCCATGAGCACCTGGTGCTTTTTTGTGTCAAGTGTTTGTATTATATTTTTTATTTGCTTTGTGTTTGCTTTTCGAAACTGTATAGAGTTATCTACAGGATTTGTGAACAAATCTTCCAATAACATTTTATTGGTACATTTTGGTATTATATTTTTTAAGTTTCTATCGAACTCAGTGGAAAAATCATTGGCTATTGTTTTATTATTTTGGATTTTGAAGTTAAATGCTTTATTTAACGATTCATCTAGTGCTTCGGAAACTTTGCCTCAAAGTATGCTTACATTTCTCCAAGTATATCTTGGATTAGACATATTATTATTAATTTTTTGATAACATTAATTATTCCTAGTATTTTCAATAAATTTAATTGTTTTGTTTCTATATTTCTTATATTCTAGTCTTAGGAGTTTAAAGTTTGTGTCATTTTTTCATTATTATCGTCTCTTATTTTACACATATTTATGATGTATTCATTTATCCCATTCTCTTTATTTCATTTGCTACTGTGTTTAATATTTTTTTATTAAATGACATTAACTGTAGCATTCCATAAAATAATTTTTGATAAAATTGTTTAATCTTATAGGAAATTGCACATAATTAACCTAGAAAAAAGGATTTCTTATATTTACGCGAACACTACACATTGAATTAAACTACTTTTACGGATTATATCGCGTTTAATTAACTTAAGTTAACTAAACGCGATATAATCCGTAAAAGTAGTTTAATTCAATAGAAAAAAGGATTTAGTGCTATCAAATGTACAAAATTTTACGGTGATCTGCAGACTATCACTGTCTTTCAACCTATAACATCCGAAAGATTTATAGCTGCATCCACCTATGCGTAATTGTCTGCAAATTTTGGAGTCGCATTCTCAGTAGCAGAATTTTTATACTATAAGGGAATAGATAGAGGATATTCGCAGTAGAACCAGGATAACTGACATAGCCCGCCAGATTAATAAGCTGAAGTGGCAATTGGCTGGCCATATACCTCGAAGAACCGACAATCGATGTGGAAGAAGGGTTCTCGAGTGGTAGCCTCGTACCGGTAGGCGAAGTGTAGGGCGGCCCTCACTAGATGGAGTGCGACCTGGTAAGACAAGCAAGAAGTCGATGGATGTAGGTGTCTCACGACCGTGCCTGGCATTCCTTGGGGGAGGCCTATGTTCAGCATTGAACTTGTGAAGGGCTGTAATGATTATGATGATGATGATGGAGGAATAGCCCCACGTCATAGTTGTTCGATTTCCGCGTTATCAAAAATTTTCCAACGCAGCTTTGTTCTGTGACGGGCGTGGCTAAGCTTCAACTCAGCAAAAAAGTGACCCATCCTAACCCGGTACGCAAATCTTCGATTTCTCGGTTATTCGGAAAACATAGCAAAGAAGGAGTATATTGTTGTCTTTGCGCAGATCTCCTCTCAGAAAACAGAGGTCTTTTCCCAGGAGTGGGACGTATAATGGCAAAAACTTTATATTAATTATAATGAATCTGATAACAGTGAGCGAAAGAGTTAAGATCTCAGTACAAGATGCGTCTTTTCGAACAAAATTAGATTTTTTGCTATTTTTCTTACTTTCAAAACCATTTTCAGTATGCAAGACTCAATTTTACCGTTATCACTATACTATGTTGGTTTCTATAAAGCATGGTGTTGCTCACTTTATTATGCTATGAGAGTGAATTGTTATTTATGACATTCAAAAACACCAAAGCTGTTTTATCCTCCACCGTTATACCTAGCAGTTGTTCAGGTGAGTGCTATAAACAATACTAATTTAAATTGGTGTTGCTAAATCTAAAAGTTTGAATTAAAAAAACCTTGGCATTTTGATATAATTTGTGATTTCTTAGAAAATTTTGAGTAGTATTATTTGCCGTGTGGTGGCGGAGTTAGAAAATATATATAGTTAGTAAATACATATAAATATAATCTAGAATGATATGGATTTCGACAATTCGTAGTATACTATCTCGTATATTTATTCGCTTATTACACAATATGACGATATTTGTCATAGTTGCCACACTTTTGCTGTTGGCAACAAAAAAAAAATGACAAAAGATTTCATTGTTTTAAGTTGTAATCAGAAAGATGCTGCTAACAATCTCCAGTTTCATGACCTTCTGTTGCCTCTGACGACACCCACCCACGGGATGAAACGGGGTAGTGGATTCTCTAATCCCGCCACTAGCCGGCGTATTCATTGCCACAAATACGTACATTTATTACTTTTTTTGAGTTTCTTGTTACAAATGCATGTCCGGAGAAATATTAAAAATTAAAAAAATTTAGACTCCAAGAAATAAATAAATAATTGTAGTTTTATATAAAAAACCGAAGTGACAAACGAAATTACAGACTACCTGATGGTGAGTTGAAACTGAAGTTGAGACTGAAGCTACTGCAACCCATGGACACCAGCAGCCAAATTCAAACAAAAAAACCCTTAGACTCGTTATCACCTATAGGACTAACAGTGGTAGAGCAACGCTGCAGCTTCTGCTGTAGCATGGATGGTCCGGCTCGAACCGGGGCAGTACCACGAACTCACAGAATACCAACGTAAAGTAGAAGCTTTGCTTCTGCGTTTCGTTTGGTTAGTGCAGGTGGCCGAAGGCCCAACCTCCCTCCCCCAAGGAGGGTAAGGACTACCCAAGGAGGGTACCGGCACCCCTGGTAATGGAGAATCCCTCACTGAGGATGCACGTTCAAATAGAACGATAAAACCATGGCGACCCCTGCCATGCTATCCGTGGACTTCTACAACATCAGGGGACTTCACTGGAACCTTAACGCCGTCCACTACCATCTAGAGACAGCGAAGCCGGCCTTGCTCTTTTTGACCGAGACGCAGGTGTCCTCTCCGGCTGATACTTCGTACCTGTCCTACCCGGGGTACAAATTAGAACACTTCTTTGTGCCCCGGGCTGGAGTTTGCGTATACGTCAGAGAGGATATCTGTTCTCGACGCCTCGGCAGTCTTGAAAGTACAGAACTGTCCATCCAGTGGCTGCGCATAGACAGCGACGATCATCCCCACGTCTACGGGTGCAAAGACCGCCAGTTGAAATATATTGATCTTTACCAAAGATCTTTCTAAAGGTTTAGTTATAGGCCATTTGTCCCATTTAGGTCGTGATCGATCTTCTTAGTTAGGAACCTTATCACAGATTTTGTATTATTAAATTGTCCACTTCCGCACAATTGAATAATCCAAAATAGGATTATCACAGCTCATGATCTATGTGTGTTGTTTGAGTTTTTTAAACTGTAATTTTATTAGAACTCTTTATTAGCTTGGTCTGTTTGTATATATGTAAAGAAATTTTATAATTCAGTTTTCATCTACTTCCAGACGTTTATATAATGTGAAATTTGACAGATGGTTTAAAAACCGATGACTTTGCATTTTTTATTTGGATCCGTTCTTCCACTCCGTAAACTGTGGATGGTTCTTGATGTTGAAAACCAATTTCGTTAAAAAATTCAGTTTCATATTCCATATAGCAAAGTTACATCTTAAAATATTTATCGTTCGGACCATGTAAATCATGTCGAGATCAGAAAGTAACATAGTAAAGAAAGTGAAACCCAAACATAAGGTCAGATATCCCTTTACAATGTAAATCAAGCACATAACAAAATTAAACAGAATAGAGACTAAAACATGAATCCAGTTGCCTTTGATAAAAAGTATATAATCTTTATGAGTAAACTTCTGTATTCTCCGAAGTTTTAAAATGAAATCTATATTTGTATCGTATTGAATGACATTATTTAAGGCTTTTGTAGCCAATCCAGAAACAAATAAACAAATATTGATTACTAAAATTGTAAACAAGAAATACGGAAACTGTATTAATACTTCACCAGTTATCATGCTATAAATATAATTTATGATAATGCAGAAAGTATTGCAAAAATAAAAACAGTTAGCAGTGCGGCTATTGGGGGTTATAAAGTCATTACGAATGCAATATTTTGAAGAAAACATGAATTGTTGAATAAAATTTAAAGGAAGAAGTAATTTTTGTAGATCATTTTCAAGATAATTATTTAAGAGAATTTCGTTACCACCAAGGTTGGTTAGGTACAAAACTGTATTTAAAAATAGCTTTGAAATTACTTATAATAATATACTTAGCGTGCCAATTTAACAATTTATGTTAATAGTGATAATGGTAAACATCCACTGGTTCAAAAGATTTCACGTGTCTTCGAAATCTTGTTTTATTTATTATAGGTACATCTGGAAATTAGTACGATAAAATAAAATGAATAATTAAATTAAAATGCGTCAAAATATCAGGCGTTAGATCAGCCCCTGAGCTACTCCTTATGTAATGTATTGGGAACAAATTACTTTACGATATATTGATTAAGAGTATTTTTGTGATTCGTTTGATAGCAATAAAAGAAAACATTGTTATCTTTAAATGTCAATAAATGTTTTTCCGTTCACTAGACAAACAACTGATGACATACTCTGAGTAATTACCATTATCAATTTAATTCATATAAATAATTACGTATTTAACAATGGATCTTAATTAATAAATTTTTTATAACAGTTTTTATTAAGTTGAAAATAAAATTGTTATAATATCACAATCACTTAAAATATTAAGAAGTTAAGCCGTCTAACAACAATTAAATAAATTCATAAAAGTTAAGCAATAAGGAAATGAATTTAAAATGTAAAACATAAAATGAACGACATGAGTTTATTGTGTTTGTAGTCGTGTACACACCTATGTATCCGTTACTGTTAAAAAGGCAGTTTTAAAACAAACTTGCAAGCAGTGGATGAAATTAAATACATACATTTATTTTCAGCGACCAAACAAATTATAATAACATTTATGCAACGTTCTGTTTTCAAATGTTGTGCATACTTCCATTGCGTCTACCAGGCACGCTGAAAGCGTATTATGGCTGTAGCATGAATAGGTTGATTCGACCGGGGAAGAACAAAGCAAAGCCACAATCTCACTAAACGGCGTGAAATAGTAGCCTAATGCTGCTGTGTTTCGTATGACGAGTGATGAAAAACGGAGATGCTTAAGGAGGCATTTCCAACTCAGTCCTCATGGGTGACAACACATCTGCACTTTTGTTTTTATAATCGAAAATACAAATGTGGTTGTCTATGGGCCACATTATTCAATTACTGTATGGTACGGTGGATTGTACGCTCATTTTGGCCATTGTTTCCATTAAAATATCTTCTTCTAAGTAAGTGACGAAGCAGTGAAGGAAAGTCTGCAGATATCCATTTTTTTCTCTTTTAATAGAAAATAACACCAAAAATAACCGTTAAAAAATGGAAATGGACCTCAGACACGTCGTTAACATGACTGCTGTAAAGCACTTGAAACGTTGGTATTTAGTAATTAATTAAATTATACTAAATAAAATCCGTGAATTAGTTTTATTCAAAACTAGCTGGTACCCGGCGCGTTGCAGCCGCAGAAGAAATAACTGCGGAAATATCGTTTTAAATTTGGAACAGTTATATTGTTTAATTAGGAATGATAATACATTCATTGAGGTTGAATTATATTTAACTTTAAAATAAATTTGTTGGTACTATACGCGCGCCACCTATTGTAAGTTATTTGTACTATGCCTATAATCCTCGCGCAAGAGCAAGCAATAAGTTTACTAAGTTTTACTGCAATCTGACGAACTGTAGTGTATAATGGTATCACAGCTAGAGACGTAGCCTTGTTTAGTGATTTACCGGTAACCGGTAAACCACGAGTGCATCGAATGTTTTGCAAAGTAAAATAAAATTTTAGTATATATACTATACTCGAATAGCTACATTTTCAAATATTTCAATAATATTTGCTATTTTATATTTTAAGAGTCGACAGCTCCTCAATTGGTAAAATTTTCGATTAAAAAATCCAAAATTAGGTTCAATGTTATGTATATAACTAATTACGTTAAATGCAGCCGAAGGACCCAAAAAATAAACCGAAACTAATTTAAAATACTTTATTATAATATAAAAATTACAATATAATTACTACAAATAAAATAAAAGTGAATCAGATCGATGCTAGATCAAGAATTAATTTTAATTATTACAATAAAAATAAAGTAAAGGTATATTGCAGAGCTCCGATTGCATCTGTTGACGTCAATGCTCACGTTCTGCTGAGTTGCGCCTCGTGCCGCTGCAATGTATCCGGGTCGCTGCTGTGTAGGCTCTTTACCTATGAGGCTATGTTATAACTCCTCCACCCTCAGATCAGCAACTATTTTAGAACTTTGAGAGAAAAATTTGCTGGTAATGCCTTTTCGACTTTGGATTCTTCGGGCTTTTCGTAGCTATGTTAGGTGTTATTCTGGATCTGTTCTTGCTTCTTAGTCTTGTAGTAGTAACTAACTGAGATTATGATAGCGAATACTACTACGCTTGATAACACGGCGTAAAAGGGAATAGTAGTGTGATGTAAGGTTAGGAGATGCATCTCTTTCAGATGAAGTAGTGGTTGCATCATGAGTTGGTCCTGGGCTGCGTGGAGTCCTTTCAGGTTGATTGTATTAAGGCTGATTCGTGGTACCGCTGGCGTGCCTTTTGCGTTTATATCCATTGGTATTTTCATTAGTTTCAGGGGATGGCCTTCTACTTGATCTTTAATATTAGTGATGGTAAATTATTGTGTTCGCAGGAAGCAATTAATTGGTATTGTGGCTAAGTAACTACCCTGTAATGAAGTAATGTCTTCATGCCCGCACACTGTATGGACCTTAGTTGGTTAAGGGAAGGAGATGGTGTATTGCTTGTCGTCAAGACGTTCCATTGCTTATTTTGTTAGTGCTATGTCGGTTATCTTACAGGATTTTGCTATAGACTGATTGATGATGAGGTTGTGGATACAGTCGTATTGTGTTCGAATATGGGTGTTCGTTTCCTTTTCGCATAGGTACCGATTACTCAACTTCGGACATTCTGTCGCCATGTACACGAATTTTTCTCTATTAGTTGCCATTAGAGGATAGGGTGGAATAATAGATTGGTGGTTTTTGTTAGGTACAATGGATAAGCGGAAGAGGTCGAAGGTGTCTTTGGAAATAACAGGGAATTTTAGAACAATTACTATTTGATTTTCTGTGAAATAATAACCTGACCTAATGATATCGTAATATTCTCTAGTCTCTAATTTTAATACATATTCCTTATCATAAATTTGACTTAATTTTACTAACATGGACTTAATTACCTTAACTCTTCACGTGGAATGGTGGGCGCTCGATGCACGACTAAATGCTAATTAATATATTTTCTATCCTATTAAGCTCATTGAGCATAATCGATATTTTCTGTTAAAATTGTTAGGAATTGGGCAAACTTAGCATACTTGATGAGGCTACTATCTCTATGAGCGGCTCTATCTAATAATTGGATAAGTGTTGAGTTAAGTTTGTTTTCATTTTAAATTATCTTGGATATTACATTATTATTACATTATTATTATCCACTCCTTACTAATGCTAATGTGACTATTGAATTCTCATTCGATCCATTCTTGGTTATCCTTCAAAACTTTTATGTCATTATTATTTTTATACGTGGTAGAGCCATGCTGCAGCTATATTAGTAGTATAGTTGTAGCACGAATGGGTCGGCTCGACCGGGGAAGGACCACGCTCTCACAGAATACCAGAGTAAAATAGCAGCTTGACACTGCTGAGTTTCGTATGGTTAGTGTAGAGGACCGGAGACCCCTTTTACTGGAAAAGAGGCATTCTATCTTAGTCCTCACGGGTGACAACGCATCTGCATTTTGATTCGCAAACGAGGATAGATGTAGATGTCTATGGGCCTCAGCAACCACTTACCATCAGGTGGACTGTGTGCTCGTTTGTCACCCTATCCTATAAAAAAATATTGTATACGCTTTTGATCACTGAACCTAATCCGTCTACTAGACCTCTCTTAGTGCGACTGGGCTCTAAACTATTTAGTTGTATCAATACATTATCTAATTTGCTATAAATATAGTCCATTTGTAATTCGTACAGTAAGTTGGTGTCATTATCAAGTCTGTTCTTGTAGTTCTGTAGCTGCACCTGCAATAGGGTTACTTTGTCTCTGAAGTCGTCAAATTTTACATATTGAAGAAATGTATGATAGTGAGTTATGAGAGTCGTTGGTCCAAGTCTAAATGGTAGTAGGCCTGGTCCGTCTTCAAGATATTCAAGTTTTATCTCCTGGGCTTCGATCGCCAGCACGGTCAGTACAGTCAGTAATTGTAGAGTCCTGTAACAATTCGGCATTTTTAGGTACACGTATAAGTCTAGACTTCCCTATCGGACCGCGTTTCCTAGACGTGTAAATGTGTATTGGTAAGTCAGCTAAAACATGGTTATGGGTGTAACGTGGGGCCAATTTTTGTCGGCTAGCTAGGGGTTGGAAATGAAAACTTGTTGGTTTGGTTGGTATTCAACTTCTGGTTCCCGCGATTTATTCCGATTATTTATTAGTGCTGAACGTTCGGATAAAGAATGTTCGTTAATTATTTCATACACTGTTTTCATTTGATCTCGGTGTGTTAGTATGTATTGCTGTACTAAATGTTTTGTCAAGTCGATGTCGATTGGGTCTCCAGGGTTGAAATATCCATTGACAATATCGGAAGGCCAACATTTTGTGATCTTTGCACAGAACTGTTGTATCCTAAGATAGCATAGGACATTAAGTTTACTACATGTTCGTCTTTCTTTTGTAGTTTTCGGATTCGCAGATGTTCCAGTATAGTCGAGTGGAACCGCTCTATGTTACTGTTGTCATTAGGACAGTGGGCTAAAGTTTTATGATGGTTAATTTTGTGTAATTGTACGAACTCAGTAAATAGCTGGTTCGTAAATTCGGTCCCATTGTCGGTGATAGTAGTAAGAGGAAGACCATGATGCGTACAAAAGATAAGTAGGCTTTGCAAAATGCTTAATGCTGTGCCGTCTTTTAAATGATACGTTTGAGCATATTTGGAGAATACGTCTATAAATTTGAGATACATTTAATTATGTATTGTGAACATGTCCATATGGATAATCTCGAAAGGTTTGGTAGCGGAACGATATTGAATTGAGGCTTTATAGGTTTCCTATCGTACTTAGCCTGACCACATATGGTGCATTCATTAATATATTTCGTAATATGTTCTCTCATTTTAAGCCAATAACAACGTTTGGAAAGGGCCAAGAAACTCTCATTGATACCGCGATGGTTGGTTTTACCTTCGTGGTAGTTCTTTATTATTTCTTGTTGTTGCAAATATTCTTTTACATTTTCGACTTCTCAACTTTAGTTAAGACAAGATTCATAAAGGAGCTTCTGAATTTATCTTGTAAGATTGGAATGACGTCAAACATGCAAAGAGTGGGGTTAATTAATAATCCGGTTTTGACTTTTGGGTTAACGTATTCTTTTACGGCGTTGATAAGGTCTTCTTCCATTTCCGGTTGTCTTGTCTGTACAGCTGTTCGAGTATGTGTATCAAAACGTTTGGTCACTATTGGTCGTCTTTTTATGTCGCCTACAATTGTTAATATTAGCTTTCTGTGGAATTTATTAAGAGGTTCGTCGGTGATGGGAATTTCGAGGATCGGATTTTCTTGGCTTGTGTGGGCCGTTTGAGTAGTCGAGCCGGTACTAAGGGCTGTTTTTACTGATGGGTTAGCTAACATAGAACATGATTCTTCGTTATGTATTTCCACCCGGAAAAGCGCATCGGCATTGGTGTTATTTTTTGCTTTTTTGTATATGACAGAAAAATCGTATTCGCTTAATTTTAATTTCCACCTAGTAAGTCGCGAGTTCGGTTCCTTAAGATTCATTAACCACTTAAGGGGTTTATGATCAATTAAGATTTTAAAAGTACGGCCAAATAGATAGAGTCTAAAATACTTGGTTGCCAACACCATGGCAAGTAGTTCTTTCTCTATAGTTCTGTAGTTCACTTCGCTCTCATTTAGAGTTCTAGAAGCGTAACATATACGTTTGTCTGACCCTATGGGTCTCTGAAATAAGTGGCTCCTATCGCTACATTCGATGCATCAGTGGTTAGGATGAATTCTTTATTGAAGTCAAGATATTGAAGGATTGGGTCGTTGGTCAAGAGAGTCTTGCACTTTTCGAAGCAGTTAATAGTCTGTGTCAAGAGTTATTGTAAGTTACACCTAAGATGCTGCTGCTGATAATATAAATAAAATATGCTGCTTGATTTAAAATAGAAAATATATTTAAAAACTGCTAATAGCTAATGATGAGTACACGAACGCGCTGTATGGCGATGCTATGTGAACTGATTCGATGAACAATAAAAATAAGTATATGAGGCAAAAATGCTGATCGGGCGATTTGTGCGGTTGCACCGTACATGCTCCCGGGCGAGAAGATGGGCGAGATGATTATGAGATGAGCTAAACTAAAACATAGATGAGACCGACATAACACTTATCGGCTAATTTACAAGATGATGACCCGACAATTTCTAGCGAGTTTTCCTAAAATTACATTTTAATAAATCTGGGAAAGTGTTTTTATGCACCGTCTGATTAGGCTCACTTTGATTCTCTTGATCGGACACACTTGCACAATGATCACTTTGCTCTGCTTTAGCACACTCACTATCACACTTCACATATTTTAAACACACACACTTCACATTGGTGTCACGCTGACAGCTGGCTGAAGCTGGGTGAGCGGGGGTGCGGACACGTTTCCACCTCGCGCGCACCCACGCCACGCACGCTGCTGCTAGTCCTGCCGCCACCAGAGAATAGATAACGGCGTAGTGATGGACATCATGATAGTTGAGGCTGTTCACCTCGCTAGCTATGCCATCCGAAGCTGACTTTAACTCTTTAATCTGCCGCTCAATGTTTTCTATAGCTTGCCCGAAATTCTCTGATACGTTGATCGTATTGATGGGTATCGATATGTTGATGATACTATTGACAGGCGCGATATCTGGTGCAAAGATCACCGGCTCGATATTAATCTCATTTGTCATTTGTTTATGAGGCGTAATTACTAGAGTATTTCCCCGAATGACGCAGTCAGTACCGAGAATTATAATGTTTACTCTCGTCACCTGTTCTACGGTAACTCGATCTTGACATATGAATCGGAAGGTACATTGACCGCAACAATTAAATATATACGAGTTTAGCTTTGTAAGCTTTCGCCATGTAGTCTGACACGCGCTGCTGATAATTTTACAAGTGTTTGATTGTTTGTTTTTAATACAAAGGCTCTCGTCCGTCTGTCTCTCGTAGACGGGCGTTTGAAGCTGGCAAAGATAATCCGAATAAACATTATTATTATATTCTATGCAGTTCTGAAAGTCGTTGTATATCACAGGTATGAATGTGTCTTTCTTCAGGGTTATGGCTACGTGATCTGCAATCGGTATCAGATTCATCATAGAGAGTGATGACTTAGCAACTTGATGATAAAGAGGTATTACGTTGTAAATGTCACAGTCATCTCTATTAGTGAGGGGGATCTGGATTTCGAAAATAAAATACTGGTTGATCATTCTAGCTTTGACCTTTAAAATTTTGTATAGGTTGGATAAGATACTCTGGGTGCTATCTATTGGTAATGATAAATCCTTTGATAGTTTGCTAGATATTACGCTTAGTTCGTCTTCCAGCTGGGTGGGTGACAGCAGATGAAAGTTAAAATGTTGAAGGTTGGTGATCGTATCCAGGAGGGTATCTTGGATATTACGAAGATTCGAAAGGACATTATTCGCTATGATGCTCGACATGATGAAGTCGTTTGTGATTTCTACCTTCGATATTTCGGTTTTCACTGTATTCGATATTTTTTCTAAATTATTTAAATGCTGATTAAACGTCTTATATTGCTTTTCCATTGTGTTCTCGATTCTTTTTAAAATGTTATTTTCAGCTTCTATAACTGATGTTTGATTTCTCCAAAGTTGTGCTAAATGTCTCTGATTGCCCCGAATTAATTTCATATCGTTTTCGTACTGGGCCGCAAACCGCTCGTCTAAAACGCCGAACAATTTATTAGCGACGTAGCCGACACCATTGATAAGGCTTCGGACGCACGCGCTTCCGACTATCAAAATGCTGATTGAGCAACATACGGTCATAATACTCTAGTTCGGCGAGCCCGTGTATCAGCTGTTGCAATATTATGTCACAATGCGTATTTCCTTCCGATTTATTGCATAATGTTTGAAGATGATCTTTATAAGTGTTAAATATCCTTTTTCCGTACCAATAGGGTTGCATATCGTAGTAAGTAACTAATTTCCAATGATCCTGTACTAATCGTATACTTCCCAATTTTTCAAAAAATATGTATTTGTTATCACTCAGTTTTGTGATGATGTAGCTTGCATGCACAGTTGAAGTTATGAACAGAGTGAGTGTCATAAAAATAGATAAGAAGTTTATATGAAAACTTTTCTTGGGTGTTTGTGTCCTTTTATTTTTTGCTGATGTTTCATTTATTATTGTTGTTTCGCTACTTTTGTTTGACTGATCTATGTTAACTGGTAGAATCGATAACTTAATTACAGGTCTTTTGATAACAGAACCGTTTCGTGTTTTGACTGAGACGACTCGGACCAGATTATCGGTACCGGGGTGTAGTTCAATCACGCGACCTAAAGCCCATTTACCAGGGGGTAGGTTAGCGTCGTGTATCACCACAACATCGTCAAGTTTGATGTTTTCCCGTGACTGACGCCATTTGCTTCGTGCTGAAAGCTGAACCAAATATTCAGCACGCCACCTTTTCCAAATGTCGCTGAATATCTTTTGCGTTAGCTGCCATCTGGTTCTCCCGTCTGTTTCTGTCTCAATGATCGAAATAATAGGTCCGCTGGACAAGAAGTGAGCTGGCGTTAAATAATTAATGTCGTCTGGGTCTTCTGATAATACGCAAAGGGGCATCGAATTGAGACAGGCTTCTAGCTGCGCTAATAACGTGGAGAATTCTTCATATGTCAGTTTTTGATCGCCAACAACTCTACGCAGATCGTGCACAAGGCCACGAGGGGGCGTTAAAATGCCAGTCGATCTTCATCTCGCTGATCTCTGTGAAGAACTCTTCAGATAATATTGATTTAAGATCGAAATACTCTTTGGACAGGGTGTTGTTAGCTCCGATGAAATTAGTCCCGTTGTCACTATTTAAATGACGTGGGGTACCCTTCCTTGCTGCTAGTCGACGAAGGGCTGCCAAAAACGCTGATGATGATAGGTCAGAGACTAACTCCAGGTGGACAGCTTTTGTGACCATACAGATAAAGACGGCCACGTATCCTTTGTTGGTCTTAATGCCTCGACCCTTATTTGCTTTGATGTCTATATATCCCGTGAAATCCAGCCCTGTTCTAAAAAGCGAGCGCGTGGAATTTGTCCTTGCTTCGGGTAATTCTCCCATTAGCTGTTCATTCATTTCTGGATTGTGGCGTTTGCATATAACACAACGGCGTAAACGATTTCTCACAACTTTATTTCCACCTAAAATCCAATATTGCTGTCTAAGCCAAGCTTGCGTGAGGCGGGCTCCTCCGTCAAAAGTTGATTTGTGTGCAAGATCGATAACTATATTAGTAAGGTGGCCACTGTGTGGGATAATATATGGATGTTTCATATCGTAAGGGATGTTGCTATTTTTGAGTCTACCTCCAACTCGCACTAAGCCGTTTTGATCCAAATACGGATTTAGGCAGAGAAGCTTGCTCTTAGAATCCACCTTGCTTTGCTTGGATAAATCGTTCATTTCCTGCAAAAATCCGATTTTTAAACGCTCATTATAATTTTTTCAGTAGCGTTACGCAACTCCGCTGTTGTTAAGTATGGTAACTTTACGCTGTTTTTTGAAATCGCTCGCAATATCCATGCAAGTACACGTGTTGCTCGCGTGAAACTACTTTGTTTGTGAATTATTGCGCTAATAATATCAATTTCGTCGTTGTTGAAATTATCTAACATCGTACAAACAGACAAAGTTTGTACGATGTTAGATAATTTCACCCTGCATTCTAAATCGGTTTGATAAGTTCTCAGATTTTCGTGAGGGTCAGCTGATGATGATAGCCATAAAGGTCCTTTCCACCATAAGGTATGCCGCTGTAGCTGTTCCACTTTCATACCACGGCTGGCACAGTCAGCCGGGTTTTCTGTGCTTTTTACATAACGCCAGCATTCTGGGGGCATGACGTCTGTAATCTTCTTGACTCTGTTGGCTACAAATGGCTTCCAGCGGTTAGGGTCTCCCTGAATCCAACCGAGAGCTGCTGTGGAATCGCTCCATCCGTAGACTTCGAGATCAAGTGCTTTTAGGCTTAGTTTTATTTTAGTCATTAGTTTTGAAAGTAGAAGTGCACTGTTTAATTCCAACCTGGGTAGCGAAGTTTGATTTTCGGTCGAACTCTTGCTCGATGGTAAGAGTTTCGTTTTCGCTGCTAATATTATTACAGATGCGATGCTTTTATGAATAATACGGGCGTATACGACGCAAGCAAAAGCTTTGTTGGAAGAGTCGCAGAAACCGTGTATCTGAACTTTACTTTTCTTTCGAGTACCAATCCATCGGGGAATTTTGATATCACTGATGTTTTCGATGTCTGCTCTTAATGTTAACCATTTTGAGTATACGTCATCTGGTATGACATCATCTCAGTTTAGATTTTCTTACCAAATGCTTTGAAATAATAGTTTAAGCTGGACCACGGCTGGCGAAAGGAAACCACAAGGATCGAAGACTTTAGAGATTTCGGCTAATAAAACTCTTTTTGTTGGTTTGGTTGTAGTTGGTGCTGTCATTTTGCATTGGAAGGTGAAGTTGTCATCCTTGGCAATCCATGTAAGTCCGAGTGCTTTTGTTGATTCCTGGTGCTTAAAGTCATAAATGTTTGGGGAGCTTGGTGCGACGTCAACATCTTCGAGTAGTGACTTCTCATTTGACGAAAATTTGCGAAGGTTGAATCCTCCGGTTTTTAGTAGGTCGATTAGCTCTCGTTGCAATTTTTTGGGTGACATGACGTTATAACTACCACACAAAGCGTCATCCATATAGAAATTCTGCTCTAATGCTTTCGATGCATCAGGATAACGTTGACGCTTATCTATAGCTAGCTGCTTAAGCGTCATCATCGCTAGAAATGGAGCTGATTTTGTGCCATACGTCACGGTATTTAGCTGGTATTTGCTCAGTGGCTGATTTGAATTTTCGCGCCAAACTATGCATTGATGAAGTTAGTCATCAGGATGCACAATTATTTGCCTGAACATTTTTTCCAGGTTAGCTGTAAAGGCATATTCGTACAGTCGCCATTTAACGACCAAAACTAAAAGTTCTTGCTGAAGATTAGGGCCTCTGTACAAGAGATCATTCAAACATACACCGGTTGATGTTTTTCCGGATGCATTAAATACCACTCTTAGTGACGTAGTTAAAGAGTCAGGGCGTTCGACAGCGTGATGCGACATGAATTATATTGGTGTCAAATTTGCCGCTATTGTATGCATGTGACGTAGCTTGATGTATTCGTTTATAAATTGCTTGTAATTATGGGCTAAATGTTGATTTTTTCCAAATTTACGTTCGAGCTGATAAAATTGTGCGCAAGGTTTGGGTTCAGATAATCCTAACTTCTCCTCGGCGTCAGGGTGTAGTGGAAGGCGCACTACATATCTCCCATCGGGTTGGCGAAAAGTAGTCTCTTGGTACCTTTGAAGGCATTGATGCTCTTCGAATGACATCTCCTCATTGTCATTGATATCTTCGATCGACCAGAATTTATGTATGCTGTCAATGTCTACCATAATCACGTTACAGTTGTACGATTTCACGTTTCCGCATAAAATCCAGCCTAGGCGCGTTTGCTGCGCAATAGGCATATCGTCATTTTCTCTGATGATTCCTCCCATGATGATCGAAGAGTAAACATCGGCGCCCAGTAACAAATCTACTGTCCTGCTACGATAAAATTCAGGGTTCGCTAGTTGGATGTTTTCAATAAACGCCCATGATGGTTTTCCGAATGATTTGTTTGGTAAGTTGTTTACTGCGTGATTCATTATAAAGACATCAAGATTTATGTTATACGTGCTATAACAAGAAGATAAGGTGATGTTCATAACACCCTTGTAGCTGTTCTCCTTCGCGCCTACTCCTAATATCACTTCTTTGCAATGCTTGCGAGGTAATCCTAATCTTTGAGCGCCGTTTTCGGTGATAATTGAAGTTTGGGACCCTTGGTCGATAAGAGCCCTCATGGAGTGAAGGGTACCATCGACAGCTTGGACGTTGATTATAGCAGTAGCCAATAAAATCTCTTGGGTGTCCTCCAGAGACACGTGTGAGTTTGACACCGCGCAGTCGGTCGTTGTACTCGAATTTGCAGCGTTTGCTGATACGGCAAAGGCTTCGTGAACTAGTGTATGGTGATTGCTTTGACACTTATGGCATCTTTTCTTTGAAAAACATTCATTACCGTTATGATTATAAAGGCAGTTTTGGCATAAAGATAGCTTGAATATTATTTGTCGCTTGAAATCAGGTCGATATGTTGAAAATGTTTCGCAATACGGAATGGCGTGATCTTTATTGCAGACAGGGCATTTTTGCTTCGATGCGGACGCTAACCTACTTTTATTATTAAAATTATTTGATTTAAATAACGGATTTTGATAGCTCGTGAATGCTTTAAAAACGAATGATTTTTTGAAATTAGATGGCTGAGATGATTGTTGCGGTTGCTGATTTGACTTCTGGTGATCTTGTTTGCGTTTTGACGACTCTAGGACTGTGAATTTCACCTCCAGAAATTGTAATAAATCTTTTACAGTCGGCAAATCTCTTGGGTATTTCAATGACTCGATGTAGTCGTTATGGGTGTCTGCGTCTAGTTTCTGAGTAATTAAGTAAACAATCATGGGGTCCCAGTTCTCTATTTGACTCCCAGTTTTTTGATGGCATTTTGGGCATTCGTTGGTGGTATCATGAATCTTCTTAATCGCTGATGCTGACTGCTGTTGTATAGTAGGTTGGTTCACTAAGACACCCATGTGAGAATTAAAAATAAGCTTTGTGTTATTATACCGGTGGTTTAAAAGATCCCAACATACTTGATAGTTATCTGTGCTTATCTGTAAATGTTGCACTATTTTCTCTGCTTCTCCTTTTAATTTACTTTTCAGAAATTACATTTTCTGACTGTTCGATAAGGCTCTGTTGCTATGTATAGTTTCGACGAACAAGTCCTTAAACGACAACCACTGGTGGTAGCTCTCACTTAACGTGGGTATGTCCATTTTTGGGGTTGTCTTCTCCCTGTAAAGATCAGACCACATCTTGCTGTTGATAACTTTCTTCATGTTCTTGAACTTTTGCTCATAGCTGCTGAACATTTCTTCATACTTTTCATAATCTTCGTATAGTTCGCTGTCTATTTCCCAGTGCAAGGCATCTATTATTGTCCAGCGTGCTTGAACCGACTTCAGAATATCCTCATACTCCCATTTTTCAGCGACTTTGTCGAGATCGATGCTGCTAATTGTCCGCTGAAAAGCTTTGAAGTTGCTTCTCTGCTTTCTCGACATATCCTCTAACTTGCTTCTAGTACCTTGGGCTCGGGATGCTTCTGCGTCAGCTGTAATTTCAGGATGGAGCGCGCTGCCAGACGGTATAGCTGAAAAGCTTGTCTTTTGCAATGGGGTAGCTGGCCTGAGAAGGCTTTTTTCTTTAGAGGCAATCGGTAAATAACTAAGAAGATAATTGCGTGTTTCATTATAAAAATCGGACGTTCTTTTATAGTAATTGCTAGTAAAATATTCATGAGATTTATCGTCAGACTCAAAAAGTTTAAGATGATTACCTTGAAACTCCTGCCAATCTTGCCAATAACTTTCTAAAGTACTAAGCCGCTTTTTAATATGAGCCGGTGTCTTGCGGTCGGCACAGTCTTTTGTTTATTAGTCTAGTTGATTAGGAACTGATCCATAGCTCCCATTATTTGGTTCTGACTAGCTAGAAGATCTTCCATTTTGACCAATTACTGTGGCTGCTGATTATAATAGAGAGCTGTAGACTTACCAATGCTGCCTGCTGGTTGACTTACGTGGCGCGTCACCGCTTTCGCAATTCAAAATAGGTCACTCGCGACAGAGGTCCCGCTCACGGTAAGCTCGAAGGATCATAAAGATGTACGTTACACCTAAGATGCTGCTGCTGATAATATAAATAAAATATGCTGCTTGAGGTAAAATAGAAAATATGTTTAAAAACTGCTAATAGCTAATGATGAGTACACGAACGCGCTGTGTGGCGATGCTATGTGAACTGATTCGATGAACAATAAAAATAAGTATATGAGGCAAAAATGCTGATCGGGCGATTTGTGCGGTTGCACCGTACAGTTATTTTTCGTCCCTTTTTTGTGTCAGAGGTTTAGTTATTCGAGCAAAGTCTGGGATGAACTTCCGATAATAACCTATAAGGCCTAAAAACTGTTTAATTTCTTTTGCGGTTTTGGGTAATGGATTATTTTCTATGGCCGATAATTTGCTAGGGTTTGGCTTAATGCCATCTTTACTAATTATATGTCCTAAATAAGCGGTTTCCAATTTAAGGAACTCGGATTTATCCATTTGTATTTTTAAATTGGATTCCCGTAGTTTCTGAAATACTTTCTCAAGATTTACCATATGCCCTTGCAAATAAGTGCTGAGTACAATAATTACACGAGACAAACTGTACTTTGGAGGTCACGGAGCACGTTATCCATGGCACGCTGAAACGTGGATGGTGAGTTCTTTAAGCCCATGGGCATCCGTAAGAACTAGAAATGCCATGTTTTTGGGATGCCACTAGGGTTCATTTCGACCTGGTAAAATCCACTGGCTAAATCCAGAATTGTGAAGTATTGCCAATTTCGTAACTTATCTACCACATCCGATATATTCGGGATTGGGTATTTGTCATTAATGGTTTTTTCATTTAGCTTCCTAAAGTCGACTACGAGTCGCCATCTAGTCTTGCCAGAAGCATCAACTTTTTTAGGAACTATCCAGATGAGAGAGCTCCATGCAGTTTCGGATGGACGAATTATACCTTGCTCTAACACTTTACTGATTTGTTGTTTGACTTCGTCTCTATGAATGTAAGGGTGCCGATAGCTTTTAGTATATATCGGTATCTCATTAGTGGTCTGGATGCTATGTTTTATTTTATTAGTAAATGTTAGTTGCTCGCCTTCTATATAAAAAACGTCAGCGTATTTGGCACATAATCTTTCTAAACTAGCGCGTTCTTCGACATTTAGATGGTCGGTGCGTAAACGTGATAATACTTCTTTGTAACGCGGGAGTGGTTGAACGTTGTGAGAGGACTCGATATTATACGTCTCGGCACATATTGGGCGATCTAGGGAGAAAATTATATCCTGCGGAGTCGGGTTAATTACCTCTATAATACCGCAGTTATTTGACACTAATGTAGGACATTTGTTTATGACGCAATTAGAGATATACTGTTCGCTAACTAAGGCTTCTTCGTCAAGTACATTAATAGGTAGTTTTATCAATTTCGAAGATTGGGATGGTATCACGTCCTCGTAAAAATTAACATTCCTAGAGTTATACATTAAGATAGGGTTGCTAGCTAATCGCGTTACAAGTAATCTATCCTTTAGATCTATTCTAGCTTCCCAATTCTCTAATAGGTCGAGACCAATAAGGCCATCGAATTTAAAAATGAAATTTATAAATATATAATTTAATACTATCAGGCTCTTGGAATTCAAAAAAGCATGGAATATTTATCGAATAATTATTCCTAGTTGTAGCATGCACACTGGTTATCTCGAACGGATCATAATTTAAAGGTATATGTGAAAAATATTTTTGTATGGCTTCTGGATTTATGAAGGACTGATTCGCCTCGGTATCGAATAGAAATTTTAACGGGGGGTTAGAAATACATATATTTGGAAGCTGTCTCTACGTATGTAAGTTTACTTCTATTTTGTTTTTTGAAGAACGAGTCTTTTGAAAATCCTGAGTCGAACTGCTTATAAAAGATTGGCAGTCTACGTTATCTTGTTCGTTTATCTCAGATGCGTCATGTTATTGGTTATGCTGTGTGTCGTCATAGTCATAGGTCCCAGTATTGGTATAGTCGTCATTATCATTATGGTCTTAATAGTCGTATTGGTGTTCAGGATAATAGTAACTATCGTAATCTGCACATTCGTCGAAATTCATTTCCCTACTTTTGAAGTAATTTGAAGGCGGCGGGTTACCGTATTTGTGCCATTCGTGATCGGTCAGACCTGTCGGAGGCGTTGGTTTAGGTACGTAATGGCTAACGCCACTCATAGGCTTCGCGCCTGGTTCATGGGGTGGATTCCTATTTGGTAATCTAAACGTATTACTATGGGATGTATAATTAGGTGGCAAAGCGCGGAACATTTGTTGAGTTCGGTTGAGTTAAGTGCGTAGGCATGTTATATGGTGATGGTACGTTAGGCCTAAAAGTTTGTTGTAGTGGTATATGTAAAGGTCGCTGTAAATTGGGCATTGGCATCGGTGCAGGAAAACTGAATGGTTTTTGCAATGGTAAGGTCATATGGCTATAGGTTGAAGAAGCTTAGGTGCTTGAGATTTCCTCTCAGCGAAATATTCATCGCGTGCAACAGCAAGTACATAACATTCAGTTCTTCCTGTTCAAACTCCAAGGCTTTTTCAACGGTATCACGACGCATGCAACGTATTCGTGAAAGAGGCTATCAGGAAATGATAGCCTGATATTGGGAGGGTGATCTTTGGAACACCTACGTTGTTTAACATCCACAAATTGCAATTCGTTGCAACGAATACAAAATTAACTTAAAATTATTATTGGTCTATTAAGAAGACGGTATTTCCTTCGTTTAATAAATAAAATAGTATTTACAAAATAATAAAATTGATTAAAAAGTTTATGTTATAGTGACATTTATAAGAAATTCATCTAGGGCGTAACAATTAAACACATCCGTAATCATTAAACGATCTAGTAGACATTTTCCGACATTCGTGTTTGCCGAAAATTTTCAAAGCACTTATTTTCTATCAATTAATTTTAAAAAGTTTTTTTCATTAATCTTGGAAAAATATATATTTGTATAACAATTGCCGTTTAGTATTTTTTAGCAAATCAATTTTCAATTTTCTCTGACAGTCACAGCTACCAACAAACGGTTCGCCACACCTATAAATCCTGACCCTAAAGTCGTCCCCCGGTTGTGATCTCTCTGAAGGGATAAAACAGATAAAGTTCGTTTTAAGAGTATTGAGGGTTAGAGAGTTTGCGTTAAGCCAGCCAGCTATTACAGCCAAACCATATTCAGCAGTAGCTTGCGCCGCAGCCCAGGAGACCCCAGTATAGACGGCTGTGGTGTCATGCGCATAATAGAAAATCCGCCCGCCACTGCTCCGAATGTTACAAATATCATTTATGTATATTGGGAACAGTGTTGGGCCAGGCACGCTGCCTTGTGGGACTCCAAAAACTACGCTTTCTTCCTCGCTAAACAGATCATTCATTTTTACTTGCTGTGTCCGGTTCCATAAGTAACATTCTAAACGGGAGAGACCTGTAACTCTTACACCGATAGCTTCCAGCCTGTGCAGAAGGATGGGGACGGAAACGGTATCAAATGCTTTTTTAGGTCTAAAAATACTGTTAAGCACTTTACTTTTTTATCAACATTGGTTACAATCTCAGATGTCAACAGCATCTTGTGTGGAAAGGCCCTTCCTAAATCCGAATTGAGAGTTAGATAAAATGTTATATTTATGTAAATATTTAATGAGTCTATTCTCAAGTTTTCTGAAGTTTTATACATCGTAGTGCCCCTAAGGATATCAACGTTTTCTGAGTCAGTCTGAAGATTTATACATCGTAGTGCCCCTAAGGATATCCACGGCTTCCTAAATCTCCTATAACCAGGGAACGACTTAATTTGAGTGTCAGAGATTGGGTTGAGTTGCGATTAGAGTTGCTTAGCTGTGAGCAATTTCACTTCTTCTAGGTGAAGTACATAGTTTTCCAGATGAATGCTACGTTTGCGCATTAAGGGTCCGCAATTAGTCAGGATGTGTAAAGGCGTTTCCTCCTCTAGGGAGCAAAACCGGCACATCCTTGAGTTGTTAAGTTCCAGGATGGACATGTGCTTTTTAAGACAACAGTGTCCAGTCAGGCCTCTTACCTGAATGCGCAATTTATTTTTACCTAATCCCAGGGCTTCCGAAGCGAATTTTCGATCGAAAGCCCAGATTAAGGTTTTAGAATGTTTTAAGCCTGGTGTATCAGACCAGATTTTAAGTGATTTATTGTGGTAAAGAGTTTCCAGGGTCAATCGGGCGAGGCTTTTTGAGATTCCACAAAATGGCTCGGGTCCAAATTATGTACTCTTTGAGCCCTCCCGTGAGAGCTTGTCGGCAAATTTCATTGCAATCTAAGTTACCTCCAGGGCAAAGAAACCACCATTTTGTCAATATTTTTTTCCATCAATTACAACAGTCTATCAAATATCCACCGCTGATCATAGGCCGCCCCTATAATAATTATGTCCTCCAAACTGAATTTCGGTCAAGACGGCCTGAACGACGAAGACTAGCCATCTACGCAGAGAAAGATTAATGTGTACGGTTGCGTGCGCAAGCACAGGCACACTCTCTATTCCCTTACTCTCGTAATCCGAGAGGATGCAGAACCAACGGTGTTACGTGTTTACCGCGGCATAGGGGTTAAACAACGCCAACCTTCTGACTCCAAACAGGAAAATGCAATAACTAATTTGGTCCGACTATTGATTCAAACCCGGGACCTCTTAATCAGCATCGCCATCTCCTCTTAATTGCCTCGTTTGTCTAGTGGTCGTAACAACACTTAAGACCCCTAGACCACCGAGGCAATTAGTCCCCCTGAGATTGCCTCATGGGGGGGGGGGAATATTTGCGGATATATATTATAGGAGGGGTGAAAACCGCAGTTTTAATTATTTTTAGTGGTTATCAGGAAGATGCTGCTTCCCATCCCCTGTTTCATTTCCCTTGACTTTTTCGACTTTCCTAACTAAACTAACTAAACTAAAAATAGATGGTGGTTAATATTTTGTGGGATGTGCAAATAAAAAGATGCGCATATTAGACTTACTCAGCTTTTTATTTAATTTTTATGTTAACACTCTCATTGAGTACATGATTCATTATATCAGATCAAATAAGTAATTGTTGAAATTATTTCAACTTCAACTGAAAACTACAGGAATGCGAATTGCAAGAGCACAATAATATAGGTGGCAAGAACGGAAATGCTACTGCTATTCATCATTTTGTACGCTGCTCTGTTCAATCGTTGAAGAGTTTTATATGCTAAACGTTCATCTGCAAAGTATAAACTTTATCTAACTACACTTGAGAATATGATACAATAACTGTTTACTCTATTACGAACTCAACAAATTGTAAATAATGTTAACTAAGCGAAAACTTCTACTAAGTGGTGGGACTCCTTTTCTGCCTAGGAGTCTTTTCCTATTTATGCCGCCAAATAGCAGTACGTGCACTGCTGATTTACGTTCTGAATGGCATTGGTGACAACGTGCCTGTAGTATTCTTTATTTGAAGTTGGTTGCAGGTGTTCATGGTTGCGGCCACGATTTACCATTAAGTGGACAGTTATTTAGAATTTCACTTCAATTATTATCAATAAAAAATGACCTTCCTCAACCTTTAGTGGAGTTCTATTACCGTCTATAGGCACTGACATCTGCACTTATCATCATTGTATCTCATCTCTAGTTCAACGCCGAACAATGTCTTCTTCAATTTACTACCACATCTGATTCATCAATTACAGTCATATGATCGGTATGAGGTTGTCTCTACCTGAGCTATTTGGCCGGTCCAATCACTACTGATGTTATATTGTTAAAATTGACATTTGAAAAAAAAAACATTTATAGACACTGATTAATCAACACTATTGCTGGCTGGTGAGGAAGAAGAAAATGGTATGTGTAGTCACTGTTGAGAATATTGCGGCGGGGCAGCGAATGCAACCGACAATTGTTTCCCGCCCGCTATGCCTTTTTTTAATAAATGACAGTCTATTAAAAGGCCATCGCTAAACACATTCCTCCCCCATATGGCCTTCAAACCGAATTTCAGTCATCGGCAGATGGAGAATAGCCTACTAATATCTACGTAGGACAGAATTAAACTGTACGAGTGTATACGCGAGCACAGGTGACAACACTAAACACACACTAAACACTCAACATTATCATCATTGTATCTCATCACTAGTTTACCGTCGGACAAAGTCTTCCTTCAAATAATACCACACCTGATTCGTCAACTGGGGCCGCATGGCCCGAGTGAGGTTGCTTCTACTTAAGCTATTTGGCCAGTCCAATCACTACTGATATTATCGTTACACCGTTACAGCTCATTATTGTATGCTACTGAACATAGGCCTCCCCCATAGACTGTCTCATAGGGGGATATTTGCCATAGTTGCCACCTTTGGAAAGCGGGTTGGCGACCGCAATTTTTTATTTTTAGTCGTTATTAGGAAGTCTCTGCAACCTATCTCCTGATTTGTTTCCCTCTGTCACTTTTTACGACACCCACGGGATGATATAGGTTAGTGGATAGTCTTACACCGCCACTACACGATAACTTCTACTGGTATTATATTGTTAAAAGTGACATTTGTAAATAACATTTATAAACACTGATTAATCAATCCGACTGACAAGGGTGGTGATAAAAATAGGAAAATCCTCTCCGTAACGGAAGAGGTACAGGTCTAGCTGTTGACTTTCACGGGCTGTTGAAAAATAAGACGAAAGCTAGGTTGGATTGCGAAAGAGAAGCCGTGATATTATGCTTAATTCATTTAAAAGACATCATTAAAAGTAGACTGACGACCGTGAAACATCGCTGGCAATCTAAGAAATCGCTTACAGAACTCACTTGGAATCACGTCAGCCACAGTGGTCATTAATAATACAACTTCGGTATTTTTCATTGCCATAAAAAACTTTTCACGCTTAAAGCTTATCAGAAACAGCAGCGTTATATCCTTCAACGTCCACATAAATAGTAAAAGTGTGTACGATCTCATGTTTGGAAACTGAAAGTTATTTAAATAGAACTGGAAATATTGTAGTAGCTTCACAAATTCAATAAATGCTGCTTAATACTAAGTACTTTAAACACCTTCTGATTAAAATTAACCCAGCGAGAAGGCCCAAATTGGTGGATAATATTAACTATCCCGGCCTGGATGAGGTAACCTATGGATTGTGGGATGCGATGATTTTATGTAGATTATGGACTGTATATCTTATTTCGCGATACTGCAAATGTTCCTAAATTCGAGCTACAGGAATGGCGTGAAGGAAGATATGTGCACTCACCTGGACTTCTGCTGAGCTGCCTCGTATCTTCTTGAGCTGCGTTGCACGTTGGTAGGATGACGGCTGTCTTCCCAAATAACCTTCACTGATTTCACGAAATATCCATCATCATCATCATTACATCCCTTCACAAGTCCACTGCTGAATGTAGGCCTCCCTCAAGGAATGCCAAAAAGCACGGTCCTGAGCCACCTGCATCCATCGACTTCCTGCATGTCTTACCAAGTCGTCACTCCATCTAGTGGGGGGGACGCCCTACACTTCGTCCGCCGGTACGAGGCCGCCACTCAAGAACCTTTTTTCCCCATTGGTTGTTGGTTCTTCGAGCTACTAATCCGTTGGGCTATGTCGGTCACTCTGGTTCTACTGCAGATGTCCTTATTTCTAAGTTTATCACGCAGAGAAACTCCGAGAATAGCCCTCTCCATAGCTTGCTGAGCGACTTTGAGCTTCGTCAACCGGCCAGCAGTAAAGGATCACGTTTCAATTCCATAGGTCATCACTGGCAAACCGTAATTTCCCGAACGTTGCCCAGCCGAGTTGAATCCGTCGATTGACCTCTCGGTCGAAGTTGGACATACTCGTCAACAACTTCGAGCTTAGTGCTCCTAATGACTACCGGCATAGGTGTGACATGGACGTTATATATGATCTTTGTTTTTTCCATGTTCATCTTAAGACCTATCCGTTGGGAGGCACTATCAAGGTCATTGAGCATAGTGCTTAGGTCCTCTAGCGATTCTGCCATTAGGACTATATCGTCGGCAAATCGAAGGGAGCGATGTACTCGCCGTTGATGTTAATACCGTATCCTTTCCAGTCCAGAAGCTTGAAAACGTCTTCCAATGCATTGGTGAAGAGTTTCGGGGATATAACGTCACCCTGTCTTACACCTCTCTGCAGTTGGATAGCCATCGTAGCCCTACTGTTCAATCACTTCAGCACTTCAATATACCGACAGTCAACTTGGCACCTCTGAGGAGACTGCAACACCGCTCAAATTTCGACGGAATCAAAGGCTTTCTCATAGTCTACATACGCCAGACATAGTGGCAAATTGTACTCCTCGGACTTCTGTACAATTTGCCAAAAGGTATTTATGTGGTATATGTATATGGTGCTAAAGCCTTTTCGGAAACCGGCTTGTTCGGGAGGCTGGTCCACTGCATTGCAATCTTCTAGGCACTGAAAACGGTTTTGTAGCTCGTGCTGAAAGGTTTCGGGACTCTGGATTAGAGCACGGGGGACGGAGCGTTGACTTCATTAGACGTGACCTCTCCAACTTAACGTTTAGGTTAAATGTGCCTCTCACCATTCGGTGATCGCTGCCGGTTTTCACCCTCGCGATCACTGAGACATCACTGAACAGTTGTCGTCTGGTCGTCATAATGAAGTCAATCTAATTTTTTGTCGAACCGTCGGGGCTCGACCAGGTCCACTTCCTTTGCGGCCGCTTCTGGAAGAAAGAGTTCATCATAAAGAGTCCCTCTTTCTCCATGAAGTCGGCCAGCTGCTGGCCCCTTGGGTTCCGTTGCCCTATTCCAAATTTCCCTACCTTCAGCTCACCGTTCTCTCTTGTGCCTAGTTTTGCGTTGAAGTCTATCATTAACACCGTATAGTGGGTTTTGGAGGAATGCATAGCTCTAGATAAATCCTCATACATTTACTCTACCTCTTCATCGGGATGTGCCGAGGTTGGTGCGTAAACCTGTATGACCTTCAGCGAATAGAGTTTGGTGATTCTGAGTATAAGGTACGCAACCTTCGTCGACACACTCTCAATCTTTACAACGTTGTTAACGAGAGACTTGTGGACGATAAATCCGACACCTCCTTGGGACAAATGGTCACCCTCCCGGTGATAGAACAAGTTGCCGGATTCGAGGATTACCATGTACTTCCCCTCTCTTCGGACCTCAGTTAATTCCAGCTCAACTTGTCTATCTCTTCTTCCAGCTCCAGGATCTTCTCGTCAGTCCTCAGGGTGCGTGCGTTATATGTTGCCAGGTCGAGTCGTCTTAGGTGGCAACCGAATCTTCACCGGAGATTCTTAGCGCACCCTGCCCCGCCATTACCAAGGTCGCCACCGTAGCCAGGAATAGCGGGGTCGTCGGGGATTGGGGGCCATCTCTTCGTTACTTTAATCATGGAGGATATATTGCCATAGTTGCCACGCTTGGTGAGCGTGTCATCAGAAAGATGCTGCTGCCAATCTTCTGCCTCAGTTTCCCTCTGTCGCCTCTTACGACACCCACGGGAAGATATGGGGTAGTGGGTATTCTTACCCGCCACTACACGGGGAATTCATGAAATGAATTCACGAAATATTGCGTTATTGCAAATTTCTATACGATTGCTGTTTTCTTGTATTGTTCAATATTTACATTACACCACGGCGCGAGGTGATGAAGCGAGTAGCGGTGCGATCCTTTGCGTAATTTTTTTTTAAGAATAAATACTAGTAATGCTATTAAACATTACTAATATTCCCTTTAAACACTTCTGGTGAGCTTGAAATGCTTGCGTTAGAAGTGGTCCACGACAGTGGTCGAATGTCGGATTTGAACCAACCTTTCGAGTTCACGGTCCCTACCCAGCCATTTGGCTACTGACGCTTCAAAACTGCGCAACTCGCAAAATTGCGAGCTTGTGTTCCGTTTAACACACGAGTGCACATGCTGGGATTAAAGGCGGTAGATAGGAAAACCCAGCAATGGACATTGCAGTACTCTTATTGGATAACAATAACAAATTTCCTAAGCGTTAGGCGGTAGTTGCAAGTGGCGCAAACACCTTCGTCATATATTATTAGTTCCTTGTGCTGACCCTATACAACAGAATTCACCTCAAAAGGGGGAATAAGCTCATTATCATCATCATCATATCAGCTTAATACTGTTGTGTTTTGTGTTGTTAGCATTCCATCTTAGTGCTCAGGCGTGACAACGCATCTGCATTTTGATTCTTCGATAAGGACTTCACTTTTAACGTTATTGATTTTATGTATTCATATTGTAAGTGGTTTTCATTACATTAACTTTTATTGAAATTCCATCGTTCATTATAACATTAATGGTGTTATAAGTAATCGGTACTGTATGTATATATTCTATACTAGCTGTGCCCCGCGGTTTCACCCGCGTACATCACGTGTCTTAGCCGCGCGACCAGTGTTAAACGGACAAATTAGTGTATTTTCCACTAAAACTAGTGGTAAAACTAAAACTAGGGGGGTCACCCCTTTCAGTGGATGAATTTTGCTTTTTAGTGGCTAGTGTTTTTTAGTGGTTCAATAGAATTCAGTTTCAATCAGTAAAAAGATGATCCTCTTCCCGTAGATAGCTATTTGGCGTAGACGTGTAGTAGACCTATTATAAATTGTTAATGAAATCCAAAAATTAAATTATCATAATATGAAATTCAGTGCATAAAATAGGAGCGCATAAGTTCAGAGGAGCCACCTGAAGCTGGATGATACTACTGATCGCGTGACATCTACGCACACAGTTAGGGCTTGTCCGCACAACGATATTTCACTGTGAGGTTTTTTTTCTAAATTCTGTAACACATTGAATCTAACCAACCAACCAACTGGAATATATATAAAGCTACCAGAAACAGATGCAATCAGATGGTTCGAGCTGCAAAACGCCGACATATCCATAAAAACATTTTAAGCTCCTCACCAGCCGGCACTTGGAAGGTTCTTAATTTCCTTGGGTTAGGTAAACAAAAGAATTGCCCTGATATGGGGGAAATATCTCTCAACGATCTTAATAAGCAATTCTCCTCGGCACCTATAGTCGACAACTCCACTAAACATAGAACTATTTTACTTATCTCATCTCTGCCCAAAATCGATGCAAACTGCTTTGCTTTTTCTCCAATAACTGACGAAGATGTTCGTAAATTTATTTTCCTCATTAAATCTAAAGCAGCTAGCTATGATGATGTGAGTAGAAATATGATTATTCCCATACTTGATAACATTCTCCCAATCATTACCCACATCATCAATTTTTCTTTTTCTACTGGGTTTTTTTCCATCTTTTTGGCGTAAAGCATTTGTCCTTCCTCTTCCCAAGTTGGATAATCCCAGTTCTGTTAACCATTTTCGACCGGTTTCTATACTTCCCTTTCTTTTAAAGATTTTAGAATCAGCTGCACACAAATAACTATCCAGCTATATTTATAAAAATAAACTTCTTAGTCTCTTAAAATCTGATTTTCGTCCTGGACACAGTACAACCACAGCTCTCCTTAAAGTTCTCGAGGACGTACGAGAGGGTATGGAGGAGTCTAAATTAGCAGTTCTCGTATTAATTGACTTCCCTAATGCTTTCTGTACTGTCGATCATGACATTCTTCTTGCTATCTGTAAATACATGAGTTTCTCTTCGTCAGTTTTGGATTGGTTATCAACTTATCTTCGTGGTCGCCAGCAAAGAGTTAAAGTCAATCAACAGTCTTTCTCTGATTGGTTCGTTCTTGCTACTGGCGTTCCACAAGGCGGAATTCTTTCTCTTTTATTATTTTCTATTTTTATAAGTCTCATAACTGTAAATTTCAAATACTCCACCATCTGTATGCTGACGATTTACAGCTGTACGCTCGGATTGATCCAAAAGAGGTTAACTCTGCGATCGAAATTTTAAATCTAGATCTTCAGGCCATCTGTGACTGGTGCACAAGTTATGGAATTGCTGTCAATCCTGCTAAATGTCAAGCCATAATTCTTCGGTGGCCCTCGTCTTCTAGCTAAATTAGATTTCAATTCACTGGAGCCTATTGTTTACAATAGCACAAATATTCCTCTTAGACATGTAGTTAAAGACCTTGGGTTAATGATTGATGCTAATTTAAGTTGGCAATCTCAGGTAGCTGAAATAAGCCGGAGCCGGAATTTCCTTCCGACCGAGACTAAGGCTGTGTTGGTGCGGACACTTATTTTACCGGTCATTGATTATGCTGATGTGTATTACCCTGATGTGAGTCAAGTACTTCTGTGCAAATTGGATCGTTTGTTAAATAATTGCATCCGTTTTATTTTTGGCCTTCGTAAATACGATCATGTATCCTTATATCGTCCTAAGCTTAAATGGCTCCCTGTGCATTAGCGTAGATGCATCAGAATTCTTCGCACGCTATTTTCAATCCTATATGATCCATGCACTCCCCAATACCTGAAATGCAAGTTTCAGTATTTGGATTCTTCTCACGATTGTAACCTGCGATCTTACGAGGGAACTACCTTATGTGTTTTTCCTCGCCGTACCAAATTAATATCTCAATCTTTTGCCGCTGAGGCCATAAGTCTTTGGAATAAATTATCTCCTCATATCAGGAAACTAACTTCTGTTGCAGCCTTTAAAAGAATGGTGACTGATCACTGCCTTTCTTCTTTCAGCAACTAACTTTCTTATTTAAATATTTCTGCTTAAGTGTATTATAAATTATTTAAGTTGTTTTTGTATAATATGTTTGTATGTAAATATGCTTGAAATGTATGTATTATGTATTATTTAAAAATTATGTATGTTATGTATCAGGTATAGAGCACATTACTTAGGTTATTTGTAGTTATATATATTTATTTTTGTATTTACACGTATGGTATGTATATTTTTATATTAACATTCACGTATAGATATTCTCTAGTTTTTTATGGCACCTGTTTAAGGCGATACCCCGACCAAAAGCTTGCGATAGTGCGTTTTTCTTCGCTATTTAGATACTGTTATGAGAAATAAACTACATCTAAAAACACATTATTAATGTTCGATATCCTATCATCACATTCCACGTTCTAATTTGTTTTATGTGTTATAAATACATTTAAAATCTACTTTTAAAAAAATGACTAAAATTATTGATTACATGCATCTGTTGCTAAAGGCAACGCTCTAATTATTCGAGGATTACACTAATGGAAAGATAATTTAAAAATCTATATTTTTCACGTTTTGTTTAATTTCTAAAGTTCGTTTTTCTTTTTTAATTAAAATAATTCCAAAAATTGTGTGAATTCTATGATAAAGGGGCGTACGTGGAGCGCGGGCGGCAGTGCGCTGCGTGCGTTTGTACGAGGAAGCCATGTCGCTCTCGTCGTCGTCGTTCCGTGTTTCGCCGCAAACATTTATAATATTATTTAAGTACCTACCTACCAACCGATGCGCAGGTTGGATTTAGAATTGTTTGGCAGGAATTTGGGGGAGTAAGGTGTTTTATTTGGTAGAGATTTGGTCCCCGATTATAATAATACCACTCGCATTAAAAGGTAAAACATGGTAAAACAAACCTAAAATGCGTAAAACATGGAAAAACGTTAGAAAATTATGGGTAAATACACAAAAAGGTAAATCATAGTGACCCTGAAAACACTTTTGTGGCAGCAGATGGCTCCCAGACTCAAAGAATTGAGTCAGAGTGGCTTATCGTCAAAAGATATTTCGCTAAAGACAACTATAGTAATAGAGAAAATTTTACCGACTTGATATATGAATATTTATGGCGAAGAGAAATTATAAAGAATGAAAGAGATCCTTTTGAGGAATTAATAAAAATAATAAATTATGTTTACAAACAATAAATAAATGATTATAATATACTGTGTTTTATTTCTGAATTGTTTAAAACTGCCCAGAAATACTTGAACACCCAGAAATACTTTCAGTTGTGGCGGGAGCGAAGGTAACCTCACTATATAGATAAGATATCTGATCTGATCGAATCTGTACTAAAATTGAATCAGCACGCCCCGACTCCACGTAGTCTTGTCTGCCCTAATCATAGAGTGTTTTTGTAAAGCCGTAGGCGCGGAGGAAGGGGCTGCACTTCCCGCAGCGCCGAAGCCGTTGTAGAACTAACTTTGGGTCAATATTCCTGTGTAAAAAAGTGAGGTTAGGATTTTACAAAAAAACCACTACTCATAAACTATACTTTTCCGCAAGGAGGGAAAGGTAGAGGGGAATTTCCTTGATAGGGTACACTCCTGCTCCTCTCGTCCCCCCTCCTGCCGGAGACGATAAATGCATCATAGCTAGCTGCTTTAGATTTAAGGGAAATAATTTTACGAACGTCTTCGTCAGTTATTGGAGAAAAAGCAAAGCAGTTTGCATCGATTTTGGGAAGAGATGAGATAAGTAAAATAGTTCTATGTTTAGTGGAGTTGTCGACTATAGGTGCCGAGGAGAATTGCTTATTAAGATCGTCGAGAGATATTTCCCCCATATCAGGGCAATTCTTTTGTTTACCTAACCCAAGGAAATTGAGAACCTTCCAAGTGCCGGCTGGTGAGGAGCTTAAAATGTTTTTATGGATATGTCGGCGTTTTACAGCTCGAACCATCTGATTGCATCTGTTTCTGGTAGCTTTATATATATTCCAGTTGGTTGGTTGGTTAGATTCAATGTGTTACAGAATTTAGAAAAAAAACCTCACAGTGAAATATCGTTGTGCGGACAAGCCCTAACTGTGTGCGTAGATGTCACGCGATCAGTAGTATCATCCAGCTTCAGGTAGCTACTCTGAACTTATGCGCTCCTATTTTATGCACCGAATTTCATATTATGATAATTTAATTTTTGGATTTCATTAACAATTTATAATAGGTCTACTACACGTCTACGCCAAATAGCTATCTACGGGATCATCTTTTTACTGATTGAAACTGAATTCTATTGAACCACTAAAAAACACTAGCCACTAAAAGCAAAATTCGTCCACTGAAAGGGGTGACCCCCCTAGTTTTAGTTTTACCACTAATTTAGTGGAAAATACACTAATTTGTCCGTTTAACACTGGTCGCGCGGCTCAGACACGTGATGTACGCGGGTGAAACCGAGGGGCACAGCTAGTATAGAATATATACATACAGTACCGATTACTTATAACACCATTAATGTTATAATGAACGATGGAATTTCAATAAAAGTTAATGTAATGAAAACCACTTACAATATGAATACATAAAATCAATAATGTTAAATGTGAAGTTTCATTTCTAAGTTAAAACTTGTTTGCCAAATCATGTTTAAACCAACACGAAGAGAATACATAAAAAAGTTAAAATTTCGATCAAATAAATTATGTCATTCATTAAATTACCTTCAAAACGATTTTCTGGACAACTATCTTGATGCTGATCTTCAAAAGTACTTATTCCGATAAATCTTGTGCAATATGTATTGTTTTCTCCAAAATATACTATTCGTAATAATTTTATAACTTCAAACAACCGTAATATTAATTGCATTTCACTCTTCATTGCGTTTTGTTTCATTATCTCTTACATCATTATTATTGCTTTCGATGACCCCATAAAACATTTTGAGAAACTTCTTTTAACAGTTTTTATTTTAAAATACTTTCTTTACTGTATCGGCTGTGGTCTAAATTCTATTGTTAATATAATCCAGAGCGATACACACGTTATGTTCATATTAACTATCCAAAAAATTAAAAAGTCTTTCAAATTAATTACAATTGATAATAGGAGTATCATCATTAGCTGGATTCACGTTCTAATGTTGTGTTTGTTTTATTTCTTGTATTGTTTGATTTTCGTAATTCAAGTAAAGTTTACATTAACAGTAGGTTTCACTTATTTGCTGTTGTTGCTCGCGGATTTAAATATAGTTTACATGTTACGAATCATAAAGTTATTGAGAAATTATATAGTCTTATGGATTAATGAAATGAAACAATTTAATACTTCGGTTGTGAATGAAGATCGTTCAAATGAACCAACGAGGCTATTGGGATTTTGGCAAACAAAGGTCAGCGTTTTAAGGAGAATTCTCGATGCTTCTTATATTTGTAAGGAGCTTTGCGATATTCCGGTAAGACTTAATTTGTATAGACAATTTTTGGATACACATACAATTTTACAGATTTCCTTTCATATTTCAGGTGTTGTATTATATTGTTGTTACATTTATGCAGTCTCTAGCGAACTTCCAAGGTTTAATCGTGGTTAGTATTAATTAAAACTTATACTGTCGTATTATAAAACGTGGTTCATTGACAGTCTCGGAATTGAACTATGGTTAAAAGGAATCTTTGTCACGAAAGTAGTCCCTTAGCCACAGCGTTACAGTTTTCGCTTAATTTGAAATTTTCTGTCAATTACTGTTTAGATCATATATTTAGGCTCTAGTTTGAACCCGAGACTACTAATTATAAACTATTCTTTATAATAATGTTGATCTTATCGTGAATTGTAAATCGTATAATAACTCTCTGTTTAATTTTTTTATTGTTAATTCGTTTGATCTACAGAGATCTGAACTTAATAGCATACAAACGAATATACAAAGTGATCGTTTTTGCGTCCAGATGCATTTAAAAATAGAGAATATGATCCTGCGCAATGAATAAAACGACATATTATAATATCAGACCACAGAGTGTTTGTCTTAATTCAAATGAAAATAAGCATAATCATAATCGTATCCTTTCTAAAAGGCCGGCAACGCACCTGCAATTCCCCTGGTGTTGCGGTTGTTCATGGGCGGCGGTAGTCACTTACCATCAGGTGAGCCGTATGCTCGTTCGTCCCCTCTTCTATGAAAAAAAAAAAAGCATTATACTACATATTTCGTGTTCCTTGCAAAATTCACCAAAATCGGAACTGGTGGTCCTTGATCGAAGAATCAAAATGTAGATGCGTTGTCACGCCTGAGGACTAAGATGGAATGCTCACAACACAAAACACAACAGTATTAAGCTGATATGATGATGATGATAATGAGCTTATTCCCCCTTTTGAGGTGAATTCTATTGTATAGGGTCAGCACAAGGAACTAATAATATATGACGAAGGTGTTTGCGCCACTTGCAACTACCGCCTAACGCTTAGGAAATTTGTTATTGTTATCCAATAAGAGTACTGCAATGTCCATTGCCGGATTTTCCTATATACTGCCTTTAATCCCAGCATGTGCACTCGTGTGTTAAACGGAACACAAGCACGAAATTTTGCGAGCTGCGGAGTTTTGAAGCGTCAGTAGCCTAATGGCAGGGTAGGGACCGTGAACTCGAAAGGTTGGTCCGCCATACGATTCATTTTTAGTAGCATTACTAGTATTTATTCTTAAAAAAAAATTACGCAAAGGATCGTACCGCTACTCGCTTCATCACCTCGCGCCGTGGTGTAATGTAAGAAGGTAAGAATGTAATGGTAATAGTAGTAAGAATGAATGTAATGTGTAGGGTAAGAATACCCACTACCCCATATCTTCCCGTGGGTGTCGTAAGAGGCGACAGAGGGAAACTGAGGCAGAATATTGGCAGCAGCATCTTTCTGATAACAGAAAAACAGGATGATTAAAGTAACGAAGAGATGGCCCCCTATCCCCGGCGACCCCGCTATTCCTGGCTACGGTGGCGACCATGGTAACGGCGGGACAGGGGGTGCTAAGAATCTCCGGTGGAGATTCGGTTGCCATCTAAGACGACTCGACCTGGCAACATATAACGCACGCACTGGACGAGGACTGACGAGAAGATCCTGGAGCTGGAAGAAGAGATAGACAAGTTGCGCTGGAATTATCTGAGGTCCGAAGAGAGGGGGAGAACATGGTAATTCTCGAATCCGGCAACTTGTTCTATTATCGGGAGGGTGACCATTTGTCCCAAGGAGGTGTCGGATTTATCGTCCACAAGTCTCTCGTTAACAACGTTGTAAAAATTGAGAGTGTGTCGACGAGGGTTGCGTACTTTATACTCAGAATCACCAAACTCTATTCGCTGAAGGTCATACAGGTTTACGCACCAACATCGGTACATCGCGATGAAGAGGTAGAGGAAATGTATGAGGATATATCTAGAGCCATGCATTCCTCCAAAACCCACTATACGGTGTTAATAGGAGACTTCAACGCAAAACTAGGCACAAGAGAGAATGGTGAGCTGAAGGTAGGGAAATTTGGAATAGGGCAACGGAAGCCAAGGGGCCAGCAGCTGGCCGACTTCATATACAAAGAGGGACTCTTTATAATGAACTCATTCTTCCAGGAGCGGCCGCACAGGAAGTGGACCTGGTCGAGGCCCGACGGTTCGACAAAAAATTAGATTGACTTCATTACGACGGCCAGACGACAACTGTTCAGTGATGTCTCAGTGATCGCGAGGGTGAAAACCGGCGAGAGGCACATTGAACCTAAACGTTAAGTTGGAGAGGTCACGTCTAATGAAGTCAACGCTCCGACCCCCCGTGCTCTAATCCAGAGTCCCGAAACCTTTCAGCTCGAGCTACAAAACCGTTTTCAGTGCCTAGAAGATTGCAATGCAGTGGACTAGCCTCCCAAACAAGCCGATTTCTGAAAAGGCTTTAGCACCATAGACCACATACATACCTTTGGCAAATTGTACAGAAGTCCGAGGAGTACAATTTGCCACTATGTCTGGCATATGTAGACTATGAGAAAGCCTTTGATTCCATCGAAGTTTGAGCGGTGTTGCAGTCCCTTCAGAGGTGCCAAGTTGACTGTCGGTATATCGAAGTGCTGAAGTGATTGTACAGTAGGGCTACGATGCTATCCGAGTACAGAACCAGAGTACGAAACCTATCCAACTGCAGAGAAGTTTAAGACAGGGTGACGTTATATCCGCGAAACTCTTCACCACTGCATTGGAAGACGTTTTCAAGCTTCTGGACTGGAAAGGATACGGTATAAACATCAATGGCGAGTACATCACTCACCTTTGATTTGTCGACGATATAGTCCTAATGGCAGAATCGCTGGAGGACCTAAGCACTATGATCAATGACCTTGATAGTGCCTCCCAACGGATAGGTCTTAAGATGAACATGGACAAAACAAAGATCATGTATAACGTCCATGTCACACCAATGCCGGTAGTTGTTAGGAGCACTAAGCTCGAAGTTGTTGACGAGTATGTTTACCTGGGACAAATAGTCCGACTAAGTAAGTCCAACTTCGACCGAGAGGTCAATCGACGGATTCAACTCGGCTGGGCAACGTTCGGGAAATTACGTGTTGCCAGTGATTACCTATGGAACTGAAACTGATCCTTTACTGCTGGCCGGTTGAGGAAGCTCAAAGTCGCTCAACAAGCTATTGAGAGGGCTATGCTCGGAGTTTCTCTGCGTGATAAACTTAGAAATGAGGATATCCGCAGTAGAACCAGAGTGACCGACACAGCCTAACGGATTAGTAGCTCGAAGAACCAACAACCGATGTGGAAAAAAGGTTCTCGGATGGCGGCCTCGTACCGGAGGACGAAGTGTAGGGCGTCCCCCCACTAGATGGAGTGACGACCTAGTAAGACATGCAGGAAGTCGATGGATGCAGGTGGCTCAGGAACGTGCTTTGTGGCATTCCTTGAGGGTGGCCTATATTCAGCAGTGGATTTGTGAAAGGATGTATTGATGATGATGATGAATATTTCGTGAAATCAGTGAAAGTTATTTGGGAAGACAGCCGTCATCCAGCCAACGTGCAACGCAGCTCAAGAAGATACGAGGCAGCTCAGCAGAGGTCCAGGTGAGTGCACATATCTTCCTTCACGCCATTCCTGTAGCCCAAATTTAGGGACATTTGCAGTATCGCGAAATAAGATATACAGTCCATAATCTACGTAAAATCATCGCATCACACAATCCATAAGTTACCTCATCCAGGCCGGGATAATTAATATTATCCACTAATTTGGGCCTTCTCGCTGGGTTCATTTTAATCAGAAGGTGTTTAAAGTACTTAGTATTAAGCAGCATTTATTGAATTTGTGAAGCTACTACGATATTTCCAGTTCTTTTTAAATAACTTTCAGTTTCCAAACATGAGATCGTACACACTTTTACTATTTATGTGGACGTTGAAGAATATAATGCTGCTGTTTCTGATAAGCTTTGAGCGTGAAAAGTTTTTTATGGCACTGAAAAATACCGAAGTTGTATTATTAATGACCACTGTGGCTGACGTGAGTCCAGGTGAGTTCTGTAAGCGATTTCTGTGCCAGCGATGCTTTACGGTCGTCAGCCAACTCTGACTGATGTCTTTTAAATGAATTAAGTATAATATCACGCCTTCTCTTTCGCAATCTAACTTAGCTTTCGTCTTATTCTTCAACACCCCGTGAAAGTCAACAGCTAGACCTGTGCGTCTTCCGTTACGGGGAGGATTTTCCTATTTTTATTACCACGCTTGTCAGTGGGATTAATTAATCAGTGTTTATAAATGTTATTTACAAATGTCAATTTAACAATATAATATCAGTAGTAGTTATCGTGTAGTGGTGGTGTAATACTATCCACTAACCTATATCATCCCGTGGGTGTCGTAAGAAGTGACAGAGGGAAACAAATCAGGAGATAGGCAGCAGCGACTACCTAATAACGATTAAAAATAAAAAATTGCGGTCGCCAACCCGCTTGCCAAAGGCGGCAACTATGGCAAATATCCCCCTATGAGACAGTCTATGGAGGAGGCCTATGTTCATTTGCATACAATAATGGGCTGTAACGGTGTAACGATAATATTAGTAGTGATTGGACTGGCCAAATAGCTTAAGTAGAGGCAACCTCACACGGGCCATGCGGCCCTAGTTGATGAATCAGGTGTGGTATTATTTGAAGGAAGACTTTGTTCGACGGTAAACTAGTGATGAGATACAATGATGATAATGTTGAGTGTTTAGTGTGTTTAGTGTCACCTGTGTCGCATACACTGCACAGTTTAATTCTGTCCTACGTAGATATTAGTAGGCTATTCTCCATCTGCCGATGACTGAAATTCGGTTTGAAGGCCATATGGGGGAGGAATGTAGAGACAACCTCATACCGATCATATGACTGTAATTGATGAATCAGATGTGGTAGTAAATTGAAGAAGACATTGTTCGGCGTTGAACTAGAGATGAGATACAATGATGATAATGCAGATGTCAGTGCCTATATACGGTAATAGAACTCCACTAAAGGTTGATGAAGGTCATTTTTATTGATAATAATTGAAGTGAAATTCTAAATAACTGTCCACTTAATGGTAAATCGTGGTCGCAACCATGGACACCTGCAACCAACTTCAAATAAAGAATACTACAGACACGTTGTCACCAATACCATTTAGAACGTAAATCAGCAGTGCACGTACTGCTATTTGGCGGCATAAATAGGAAAAGACTCCTAGGCAGAAAAGGAGTCCCACCACTTAGTAGAAGTTTTCGCTTAGTAAACATTATTTACAACTTGTTGAGTTCGTAATAAAGTAAACAGTTATTGTATCATATTCTCAAGAGTAGTAAGATTAACTTTATACTTTGCAGATGAACGTTTGGCATATAAAACTCTTCGGCGATTGAACAGAGCAGCGTACAAAATGATGAATAAAAGTAGCATGGTTACAGTGGACGCCAAGCTGCCATTGCGTATTCTTTCCGTTCTTGCCACCTATATTATTGTGCTCTTGCAATTCGCATTCCTGTAGTTTTAACCTCAAGTTAAAATAATTTCAACAATGACTTATTTGTTCTGATATAATGAATCATGTACTCAATGAGAGTGTTAACATAGAAATTAAATAAAAAGCTGAGTAAGTCTAATATGCGCATCGTTTTATTTGCACATCCCACAAAATATTAACCACCATCTATTTTTAGTTTAGTTAGGAAAGTTGAAAAAGTCAAGGAAAATGAAACAGGGGATGGGAAGCAGCATCTTCCTGATAACCACTAAAAACAACTAAAACTGCGGTTTTCACCCGGGCTATAATATATATCCGCAAATATCCCCCCCATGAGGCAATCTCAGGGGGACTAATTGCCTCGGTGGTCTAGGGGTCTTAAGTGTTGTGACGACCACTAGACAAACGAGGCAATTAAGAGGAGATGGCGATGCTGATTAAGAGGTCCCGGGTTTGAATCAAGGGTCGGACCAAATTAGTTATTGGATTTTTCTGTTTGGAGTCAGAAGGTTGGCGTTGTTTAACCCCTATGCCGCGGAAAATACGTAACACCGTTGGCTCTGCGCCTGATTTCTCTCCGATCCTGTCGTATTGCTGCCCTCTCGGATTACGAGAGTAAGGGAATAGAGAGTGTGCCTGTGCTTGCGCATGTAACCGTACACATTAATCTTTATCTGCGTAGATGGCTAGTCTTCGTCGTTCAGGACGTCTTGACCGAAATTTAGTTTGGAGGACATAATTATTATAGGGGAGGCCTATGATCAGCGGTGGACATTTGTATTGTGGATGTTGTAATTGATGGAAAAAATTGACAAAGTGGTGGTTTCTTTGCCCTGGAGGTAACTTAGATTGCAATGAATTTGCCGACAAGCTCACGGAGGGCTCAAAGAGTACACATTTTGTGGAATCTCAAAAGCCTCGCCCGATTGACCCTGGAAACTCTTACCACAATAAATCACTTAAGATCTGGTCTGATACACCAGGCTTAAAACATTCAAACCTTAATCCGGGCTTTCGATCATAAATTCGCTTCGGAAGCCCTGGGATTAGGTAAAAATAAATTGCGCATTCAGGTAAGAGGCCTGACTGGACACTGTTGTCTTAAAAAGTACATGACCATACTGGAACTAAACAACTCAAGGATGTGCCGGTTTTGCCCCCTAGCCTGACTAATTGCGGGCCCTTAATGCGCAAACGTAGCACTCATCTGGGAAACTATGTATTTCACCTAGAAGAAGTGAAATTGCTCACAGCGAAGCAACTCCTTCTATTCATTGAGGACGTAGGGCTTAGCAGTGAACTATAGACATAGCAGCGATCACAATAAATCTTTTAGGTCGCAGTGATACTGGTCTCTCTAGACCTGCATAGCTGCTCGCTCATAGAAAAAAAAACTTAGATTACGCTTGGAGGAAATGTTTCAGGAGATAGCAAAAGCAAAAATATACAAGATACACTATCTTGTATATTTTTCACTCACTCTTACATATATATTTGGGATATTTGCCTTAGACTCACGTAGATACCACGATTTGCAAGCAGGTTGGCAACTGCACTTTTTATTTTTCTGTTAATATCTCAGTTATAGGTACATACCTATGTATCTTTAAGTGGCGACAAAGGTAAACTAAGCCAGGATATAGACCCTGTCTTAGTTTACCTCTGTCGCCACTTAAAACATCCACGAGTTGATATGGGAAAGTTAATTCTCTTACACCGCTACCACATGGCAATCTGTCGGGGAAGGATATGTTCAGCAGTGGACTTGGAAAGGGTTGTTATGATGATATTGACGATACTGCTATCCCATAGTCGCCTCTTGCATACTATATACTTGTATTTTCTAATAAATGTTGTGAAAATTAATGATAAAATATTAGAGTGCATAAAGCTGAGGAGGTACCCGACGAAGTGCTAGTGACATCTACGGCAGTGATTACTATTCAACAGACTAAATTATAGTGAGTAAAACATCACAATTACAAGCAACAAATAAATAGGACACAGCATAAGACACCACACGTTTGCAACACAATAAGAAAAGAGATGGTTATATTTTTATTTGTACGGTTGCATTACGGGTACGAGTTCGTAAATCCATTGTGCTCACACTTCCTAACTCATATTGCCCTGGTAATTAAACGTTGAGGCGTCTTTACTTCAAACCGGTTATACAATGCCGATCAACCGCACACCGCCGCCGCCCTCCTCGCCCGTGCCTATGGGCTCCGATGATACACCGCAGACGCGCGCAATCGACGCGATGGAACGGACGACGATACTTCACTGTGAATTTGCGCCTGATATTCCATCGCTTACGTTAAATGTTACCGAGCGTAAAAAAGGAAACATGACTGAGTGAATCCTAATATTATGTCTTATATGGTGAAATGTTTTCAGTTTATACGAATGAACAAGCAAAGCTTTTTAAAGATTTACAAACTATAGTTTCTAGTATAAAAGAACAGAACGATGAATTAAAAAAGAGCGTTGATACTATGTCAAGCAAGTACGATGAGTTCCTATCACGGATATCTGTTCTAGAGGCAGAGAAAAAGCAGGATAGATATATTATACAACAACTACAAGAGAAAATAGAAAATATGGAACGAAAGTCTAGATGTTCAGGAATAGAAATAAGAAACCTACCTAAAACCAATGAAGAAACAAAAGAAAATCTGTGTAGCACTGTAAAAAAATTAGGCGAGTGTTTGAATGTAAATTTGCGGGATTCGGACATAAAAGACGTGTATAGAACTTACTCTAAGACAGGGACTAGACCGGTTATAGTGGAATTAAATTCAGTCATCATTAAAGAAAAGATGTTAAATGAAGTAAAAAGATTTAATAAAACGAAACCAAAAAGTGAGAAATTAAATACTTCGCATCTAAATTACTCACAAAAAAACATCCCTATATATGTCACGGAGACGTTAACACAAAATACTCAAAAACTGTTCTATCAGGCCAGAATTTTCCAAAAAAGTCATAACTATTTATTCTGCTGGACATCTAGAGGCATTATATACTTACGAAAGAATGAAAATTCTTCTCAAATTAGAATAAATAATGAAACAGATTTAGAAAATCTACGGAAGACCGAATGACTAGTATTAAGCTTTAGATTATATAGCATCCTTTCTTTTCTCTTTAAATAGCATAGTAAGAATAAAGTTTATTTTAACCCTATACCTTGTAATACACATAGTCACAATTTACACACATCACATAAACAAAATTCAAACATTATGTACACATACTTTCATTACATTACACCTCACACAATCATATTTTAAATCACACTTATATTTTACAATAAACCATATTCACTCATTTCTTATATGTGACTTACAGTTACATTTTTTAATCAATTTATCTAATAAAATATATTATTTGATCAATAATGCGATTTTGTTAGAGAAATTTAAAATAATAAATAAAAGGCGATAACGCTCAAAGTTTCACCATTAACTTAGATAAAGTTACGGTATCGAAATCGATAGTTTGTGACGTTGAAGATTGTTATAAGTATTTGTCATCTAGTGAATCCAACTACAATTATTACGCAGAATATACGAAGTATTAACTGCAATATGACAGATTTTCATTGTACTAAGTGAATGCTGGCTGCTTAATAAGGACAACTTACCTAAAATTAATGGTTATAATGTATGCTCCACCAATTTTAATAACAACCAAAATGACGGATTAGTAATATATATAAAAGTTCACGACTGAGGAGCCTCATTTTCAAGAAGGGAATTGTATGATAACAACATTGAATGATATTGTTATAATCTCAATATATAGGTCACCGTCATATAAAAACTTAGAAAACTTTTTAGTCTCTTTAGATAGTGTACTACAGAAATATTCGAAACATAAAAACATAATTATTATAGGTGATATAAATATTAACATTAAGAGTGATAAAACAGATATTAACTCCGATAAGTATTTGCAACTGACAGCATTCCATGGGTTGCTACCTACTCATACTCTAATAACACGTGACGCGAGCGGTTCGTGTATTGATCATGTTCTTCTAAAAACGAATAATCCTTCACTTACTATGGTTCCTCAAACATCAATTACTGATCACAAACCTGTAATTCTATGTATTAAAAATAAACAACGTCAACAGTTTTTTACAACTACTATCAGAAAATTGATCATGATAAACTTCTTCGGATATGCAAAAGATTGACATTTCACCCATATATGGTGTTAAAGATCCAAATACTTCTCTTGAGTACTTAGTTAATAAAATACAAACAGTCATTGAAGTTAATAGTAAATTAATAAAGTTGCCAAGACAAAAAGATCATCAAACCTTGGATTACGACTGGACTTCTTAGATGTATTCGTCACCGTGATAAACTACATAACATGGCCAGACGTTTTCCAGACAGTGAAAGTGATCAAGTTATATACCGACGATATCGTAATCACTGCAACGCACTGCTAAAAAAGATAAAAAGAAATTATGAAAAAGAGCGAGTGAATATGGCTAGAAATAATAATAAAAAGCTATGGGACGTACTTACTGATATTATAGGTAACATGAAAACATAGGGTATAACAGAGAACTTTTGAATATATCCAGTACGCCACAATTATCTGTTGATCTTATAAATAATTATTTTGTGAATGTAGGTAAAAGTTTGGCAGAGAGTTTTAATGTAGAAAATAATAATAGCGAAAGTTTTAATAGTAACATTGGTGAAAAATCTTATTATTATTCAAATTCATTTGTTTTATTGGACACGGATGAAAGTGAAGTAGAACAATTAATTGACAATTTGAAAACAGACTGCTCAGTTGGTTGGGATGGAATTTCGAATAAATTTATTAAAAATTTTAAATATTTGTTAATACCTCCTTTGACTTATATATTTAATCAATGTCTAAATTATGTGTATTCCTAGATATCTTAAGAGTCCGTAATTCGACCTATTTTTAAAAACGGTGACAAAACCTGTATAAGTAATTATAGACCTATCTCTATTTTACCTGCTTTGTCAAAAGTTTTAGAAAAAAATTATAAATAATAGACTTACAAAATATCTGGAGAAAAATAATTTATTTTCAAATACACAGTTTGGTTTTAGACATGGCAAATCAACAGAGCATGCCGTTCATACTCTTAAAAATTTTATATCATCGTATTTAGACAGTGGAAAAAAGTGTATCTCAGTTTTCTTAGATTTGGCTAAAGCATTCGATACCGTGTCAATAAAAATACTATTAAAACGATTAGAAAATCTCGGTATCAGAGGCATTCAACTAAAATTATTCAAAAGTTATCTTTCTGAGAGATAACAATGCGTTGGTGTAAATAATATTAATAGCAATGATTTATTAGTAACACATGGCGTGCCACAAGGAAGTATACTCGGACCAACCTTATTTCTTATTTATATTAACAATTTAACAAAATTTGATCTCTCTTAGAGACATATAATCTCATGCAGATGACACTGTTTTGATATTTGCTGCAGATACGTGGACAGATGTATTCTCATCAGCACAGACAGGTATAAATGCAATTACTAATTGGCTTTACAGTAATAAACTCTCACTCAATATTAAAAAAGCAAAATATATAGTTTTTTCATTAAGAAAACCTATTCGTAATCTTGAAAATTTTAATTTAGTGATTCATTCATATAATTGTTCAACAAGGCACAATAGCTGTTCCTGCCTTTCACTTGAGTCTGTTGAATATATTAAATATTTGGGGGTTATAATAGATAATAATTTAAATTTTAAACAACATATTAACACACTTAGCAGAAGAATTCATAAATTAATATATATTTTTAAAACCATTAGACACGTTTTGGATCCAGATATATTAAAACGAGTTTACTTAGCTTTATGTCAGTCTATTATAACATAATGCATATCAACGGGGGGTGGCGCTTCTAAAACGGTGTTACAAAAGATTAAAATCTCCCAACGTGCTATTCTCAAAGTAGCAACATTTAAACCTTTCCTATACTCTACATCACAACTTTATGATAAGTAAGACAACTGTTTATATTAACGATCATTCAGAAACAACATAGTTTATTGCTATACAATCCAACGAACTTAAATAAACGCAGGCAATTTTCCGTAGATACAATTAATTTTAAAACAACTTTTATAAGAAGATTCTTTGCATTTTTAGGACCACACTTATATAATAAACTAAATAAAACATTAGACATTTACCACCTTAATAAAGTAGATTGTAAAAAAACTGTACATACTTACCTACAAAAATTAACTTATAATGAAACTGAAAACCTTCTTAGTATTCAGACTTAAACATAAATTCTCATATAACTTTCACCCGCAATACTACCCGTATTAAAATAATAATATCCAGACACACACAGACACACACACACACACATACACTAACATATACACACATATTTTACACACTCCTCTCCTTAAACTGCTCACACATTACACTCATTACACAAATACTTCTTACAGTCATACATTACACATTAAGAGAGGAACGACATTATTACGAGTTGTTCAAATTATTTTCTTGTTTGTGCCCAGGTATAAGTAATAACTTAGCATATGGAACGTAACATGTGATCCATTAAATTTCATTGTACCTAGGTTATGTTAGCATAAAGTACAAACTCGTTAGATAATATTAATTAATTAACTTTGCTTGCATCTTAATATTGGGGTGTATCTTAACGGTGGGGATGTGGCGCTGACAGCTGATGCACAGGTCTCCTAGTTCGGCTGCAGATGCTATGTTTCAAATATATGTACCTAATTAGCTTTATTAAGTGTTAAGCAAATATCTGGTTGTACTACCTTTTGGAAATAAAGAACTTATTATTATTATTATTATTATTATTATAGTCGCCTCTTGCACCATTGCGGACGTCAAATCAGATTCCTTTTATTCATGGAGTAAGTTGTACAATCATGGGAGTGGTAGATCAATTCAATCCATGAAGTTAAAAAGATATTAACGAGTTTTTAAATATGTTAGAAAAAGGAAGAAAAAAAAAAAAAAAGCATTTTAAGTTTATGACATGACAAAAAACTCTTTATTAATAAATGTATTACAATGTTTAAAATTAATTAACTTATTAATAAAACTTAACATTTAATCTATAAAATAAGATTTACTTGATAACGGCGGGAGTCACACACATAGCTAAACGCGTAAAACTCTCAACGGAAGTCTTATTTAAAAGCTTTGCCGTTGGCTTAACCATATATTTCTATCTCATCTCGTGAGTAACAATCCACTAAGGCCACTTTCTCACTACACCACTTGCTCATTCCACGTTCTCTGTAATATTAGTATGCAGTATTTACTGCATTACCGAGTACCCCTTTTAAAGCATACTGCGCGCACGGAGGAGTGTGTGATTTTGCATAGTTATTGTTTGTAGGAGTGTAGAAAGCTAAAGTTTATATAGAATAATATGTGTTACAAATACATTAAATAAAATAAAATACCTAAAATATCAATAATTTACGTTCATACTGGCAATTTCAAACACATAATAGACTGTGGTCAAACAGTCGCACAGATAAATGCATTTCCATTACAGCCTATAAAAGTTCACTGATGAACATAGGACTCTCCCATTCATTGCATTAGACGAAGGATTTTGCCATAGTTGCCACGATTAGCAGGCGGGTTGGCTCCGCAGTTTTTTATTATTATTTTGAGTGTTTTTCAGGAAGATGCTGCTGCCAATCTACTGTTTTAGTTTCCATGGGATAGTGGATATTCTTACACCGTCACTACACGATTTATATCAGATGCATACAGTTACTGACATATTGACGGAATGTGTACTGATAATGAGTAGTTTTCAATAGTCTTTGGAGTGTAGGGTAAGGCGAAAAATAAGTTTTGTGAAGTTTAAATCTTAGATAATACATAATATTCACTGTAAGTTTAAAATGAAATAGAGCTTACTTATAAACTTACAAATTTAAAGAATTACGAGCGAATTTTCACTACTGGGCGACCACTAGTGTGTTAAAAATATGTGAAAAATATGTCAGGAGACCGAACATTATTATTCTTAGTAGCATTACTATAGGGTTAAAAAAAATTGCTGTTCCATTAATTTTCCCTGTACTTCTACTGCTCGTTCGTACAAAGACATGGTCTATAGATGATTTTCCGTCCCGCAGCTGCACATATCGCGCAAGTCAGGAATTTATTAAATTATTATACGAAAATGCTTGACTACAATTCAACCTGATGATGAAGTTCTTTTTTTTACACAAAGTCCACCTGATGGTAAGTGGCCGCTGTGGCCCATAGACATCGGTATCTATCCATGATTACGAATCAAAATGCAGATGCGTTGTCACCCGTGAGAACTAAGATAGAATGCCTTGTTTCCGGTAAATGGGGTCTCCGGTTCTCTACCCTCACCATACGAAACACAGCAACATTAAGCTGCTATTTTACGCTGGTATTCTGTGAGAGCGTGGTCCTTCCCATTCGTGCTACAAATAAACTACTAATATAGCTGCAGCATGGCTCTATAATGTATAAAGTACTCATTGTGAAAATAACGAATCGTCATAAACATACAGGGAATAACGATACCGCACCGATAAAACAGAAAACGGCCTAATGTGTATGTCATGAATATATACTGGTCAACCTTAAATGGCGACGACTCATGAAACAACAGTAGCTTAATAATTATGGGTGTGGAATACAAACTCGAAAAGTCGTGGGAACAAATCTGCGATTCGACTATTGAGGTAAACCACTCCTAACAAAAGCATTTTAAGTTTATCAGGAGTAGTTAACGGAAAATAAATAATGAAAAACGAATCTAATCTTTCACATTTAATATACAGGGTAATTTTGAATTTACTGAAGACCTTTTGGGAATATATTATTTACATCATAACAACAACATCTGTAAGAAAAAAAAATATTTCTTCAAGATTTTCATACAAAAATAAAAATATTTTAATTGGACCTTCTAAACGGTAAGAGTCCCAGTATTAGAAAAAGAAAGCGCGTGACGGAGTAGGGGTGGAGGGGTGTAGGAGGCGGCGCTTACTCATTTGAACTTGACCTAAGACCATACAGTAATCTATGCCTAAGACCTAATTACCTGTGTCGTCAGTCGCCTTTGATGCGCCCGCGACGCTTGTCCTTCCGTTGTGAGATTAATATTGCGAACGTTGAAAATTAGCGTCGCAGAGATCATATTTTATAATTACCTATTATAAATTTTAATATTTGTGATTTTTTAAAATGTTATTTGCTGATTTAATTATGTATAATGATTTCAACACGATGTGTGATACTGATATCAAGTGTAAAATAAAAAATGCATTTTCTTTGACGATTTATTCTGAAATTGTTTAGATACTACACAATACAGATTTAAAAGGAGTCAGACATGACAACAAAAACTTAAACGTAGTTTTTTGTAAATGCAGTAAAAATGGGTCGGCTCCAGCAGCATGCTGGCAATGACTACAAGTGCAGCAGCATATTAACATATGTTGTGATTTGTATGGCGAGTTGCAAGAAAATGAGAGCCTTTTTACTGTTAACGAAGTATTCCATTTTAGTCCTCTGGGGTGACAACGCATTTAAATTTTAATTCTAGATTTAAGTCTCTATGATCCATAGCTCCCACTTATCTTCAGGTAAACTTTATGCTCGTTTGTAACCCTTGCACACACACTGAATTTGATGAGGTGATAGTAGTCTTGTGTGACCACAATATGACAGATTCATTTCATCAGTTTGTATAACTCAATGAAATACACAATTACCGATAATAAAACGATAACAGATTATGCCGTATGGTGGTGGCTTTAAGCATTACCTAATTTAGTCCCGCGGGTATCGTAAAAGGCGACTAAGGAAAATTGCAGAAGCAGAAAAATTTTATGATTTCCGAGAGATAGCGGTATAATCATCTCGTTTATGCCAGATGTAAAATACTAAGACCGGCGACGGGCAGCAACGCTAAATGTGCGAGACTTCCGTTAATGCGTGAGTACTCTCTTACTGAAAATCTCTTACTGCCAAGCGTGACGAATAAAGCAAATCCTCTCTACAAAAGGAGAGAACCATGTTCAGCAATGGACTTTTAAGGGCTGATGAAGAAAACGAATAAGAAGAATAGATTATAAACGTCACCTTCATATATGTCACCTTATAAACATCAATTTGTTATAAATTAGTATTGAAACTCAAAATAAAAATTGCATTAGCTTCGGCGGGTATGAGACTCCTTACAAATATCTCTCCACATATAAAGGCAAGCGCTTATCCTTTAAGCTATTGCGGCTAAATGGATAAAGAGAACGTAATTACAAAAATGCAAATTGTAGGAGAACAACAGAGTAAGTTGCGAGGACGGAGAGTAGACGCAGCAGTAACTTAGCGTCCACTGAAACAACACCACAAGCGCTCACTGCTCCGCTCGACGCTCTGCACTCTCGCAGCAGAATTTTGTACAACAACCGGTTCTCCGCTACACGTAAGGAAAAAATATTATTATAAATATTGAAAGTTTTTTAGTATATGTTTTTGTGCGAGCAGCTATGCATCTTTAGCAAGACCAGTAACACTGCGATCAGGATCATCTACAGAGGGTGCAGAAAGATTTGTTTCATAATTGCCATAATTTCGACTAAGGAATCTAGTCACTGGTTACATGCTTTACCATCAAGTAATCTCGGCACATTACTTGATGGGGAAAGCTTGCGCATCGCTGTAGGAATTCGACTAGGAGCGGCAATTTGTCAACCCCTTCAGTGCCCCTGTGGTAGCAGCGTCGACAAGTTTGGGCGCCACGGACTTTCTTGTAAGAAAAGTGCTGGTAGGTTTTCACGGCACGGTTCTTTGAACGATGTCATCCGAAGGGCTCTTGTCTCTATAAATGTTCCTCGGTTTTAGAGCCTTGTGGAATATTTAGAGACGAAGGCAGGGACCCGACGGTATGACATTGGTCCTGGAAGAGAGGTAAAGCCCTAGTGTGGGATGCTACTTGCGTAGACACTTTGGCGGCCTCTCATCTCAGGGGTACCTCGTTTAGAGCCGGGGCGACATCTGAGGCAGCTGATCAGCTGTAAGTGGTGCAAATATGAGTCTCTGATGACTACATATTTGTGCCATTTGCTGTAGAGACTATCGGTCCGTGGGGTCCACGTGCGGTGAAGTTCTTAAAGGAACTCCATCCGCGGCTGGTCGTTGCTGCTGGTGATAAGAGGGCTGGCTCTTTTCTCGCTCAAGGGCTAAGTATAGCCATTCAGCGGGGAAACGCAGCCAGCGTTCTTGGCACGATACCGCGTGGTGTAGGACTGTTTGATAATTAAATTACTAGTTTTAGTTTTTTTTTAATTATAGTTTTTAATATTGTATATTCAACTAATTGAAGGAGTTGCTTATCTGTGATCATTTCAAATTCTTCTAGGTTAAGTAACTAGGTCCCCCGATGAAAACTACGTTTGCGCATTCAGTCAGAATATGCAGATATTTCTTTTGATAAGGAACAAAATCGGCACACTCTTAAAATGCTTAGTCCCAATATATTATTATGTGGTTTTTTTAAACAGCTTGTCCACTCTTGAACATAGGTCCGTTGTTGCTTGTTTCAACAAATAAATTTCCTTTCTATATGGGGTAATGGATACTGTTACCCAGGATAAAATATAACCATTGAATACACACGTGACGGGACATATACATAAGTGGACATAACACGTAAGTTACGGGATATAGTGTCAAAGGTGAAATACATGGTACTGCGATCGCAAAACTTTCTCAAAATGGCTCAACGCATGGCAATAAATATCAATATAATAAGGAAGAAAATATCTTAAACATGCGAAAATTCATGTTCATATTTGGCAAGGCAATGGCACAGAATATTTTTGAGGAATGAAATTACCAATAATTTCCAATTATGTCCTGTTTTAAATGATATTTTATTTATTTCAAAACATGTTACAGTACTTACCCGAGCATTCCTTCACTTCAGTCATTAAAAGTACAATTTGAGTGTTTTTGAGGGTCATAAAAAAGTTTTCACATTCGAAGCTGATCAAAACTATTAGTACAATGTTTTTATTGTCCACATCAAGAAAATGCTTATGATTATTGTTATTTCTGAGAACTGTAAAAGATATTTGCGTTTATTCCATGAAATAGAAATGGAATTTGGGTACACATCGAAAAAGAAAATAAAAATCTTAATCAAACATTCACTAAAACCATTCGTAGGTACAAAAAATAATGTAAAAAAAAAGAAAGAAATGAATTAAAACGGTTGCTAATAACTAAGCCATAACCTGACCTTTAATTATTATTTTTGGTTTATTCTTACCGTAATAATTATTTGAACATTACTCATTGACTGTCCAAATGTTGAAACAGTGTAATGCAAAATCTGTAAACTTAAAACGGTGTTTAACACTAACGCGGGACGAAGGTCCTCTTTATAACGTATGATGCACTCGTACAATGAGAATTTTAATGATATCGATATTAATGCCACTAAACGAGGTAATTATAAGAAGATTGTCACTGAGAAATTTAAACAAGTACTCATTGAGTAGATAATGGAATATATACACGAACATTAAAAAAAAAAAAAAAAACTGATAAGCAGTGGTCATATTTCCTATCATAACCCTACAATATTTGTCAGTCGATACTGTATTTAGATTTTTACTTCTAGATTAAGAATAATAAGATATTGTCAATGTCAAGTTATAATGTAACAAGCTTTATTTATTGTTGAAAAATGTTATAATTATAAGTGACCAGCGTTGCTGAGTTCTAATAAAAAATGTTTAGTAATTATATTAGATAAGTTAATAATTGTGAACTTGTTTGTGGTCCTAAGTTTAATAAATTAAAAAAAAAAAAAAAACACTGATATCAAAAAATACACAATGTCACAGGTATTTGTATTACTGTTAAATTTATATTTAATTCATGATAAAAAAATCTTACCGGAATCGCACATATCTTTTTTAAATTATAAGAAGCATCAAACATATCTATGAAAACATTTTTTATTTGGTTTCGTTCTTCCATTCTGAAAATTGTGGATGGTTCTTGATGTTGAAAACCAATTTCGTTTGCACTTTTCAGTTTCATATTCAATATAGCAATGTTATATCTTAAAAATTTTATCGTTCGGACCATGTAAATCATGTCGAGATCAAAAAGTAACATAGTAAAGAAAGTGAAACCCGAACATAAGGTCAGATATCCTTTTACGATGTAAATCAAGCACATAACAAAATAAAACAGAATAGTGACTAAAACATGAATCCAGTTGCCAGTGATAAAAAGTCTAAAATTTATATGAGTAAACTTCTGTATTCTCTGAAGTTTTAAAATGTAATCTATATTTGAGTCGTATTGAATGAGATTATTTACGACTTTGGTAGCCAATCCCGAAACAAATAAACAAATATTGATTATTAAAATTGAATACAGGAAAGACGGATTTTGTTTTATTTCTTCATCAGTTATCATGCTATAAATATAAGTTATGATAATACAGAAAGTGCTGCAAAGATAAAAACAGTTAGCAGCGCGGCTATTAGGAGTAATAAAGTTATTACGAACGCAATATTTTGAAGAAAACATCATTTGTTGAATAAAATTTAAAGGAAGAAGGAATTTCTGTAGATCATTTTCAAGATAATTATTTAAGAGGATTTCGTTACCACCAGGGTTGGTTAGATACAAAACCGTATTTGAAAATCGCTTTGACATTACTTATAATCATGTACTTAGCGCGCCAAATTAACATTTATAATGTTGAAAGTTAATAGTAATAATTGTAAACATTCGCGATCCATTCGAAATCTTGTTTCATTTATTAGAAATACATCTGGAAATTAGTATAATAAAATAAAATGAATAATTAAATTAAAATACGTCAAAATATCAGGCGTTCGATCAGCCCCTGAGCTACTCCTTATGTAATGTATTTGAAACAAAGTACCTTACGATATATTGATTGATTGATTTTTGTCAGTCGTTTGATCGTATTAAAAGAAAACATTGTTATCTTAGTAATCTTTACATGTCAATAAATGTTTTTCCATTAACTGTACACACAATTGATGACATACTCTAAGTAATTGCCATTATCGATTTTATTCATACCCCGAGCACAAAGTCGGTAATCGTAAAACTTAAAATTTTCAAGTAAAATGAATTACTGTTTTTGTGGTATAACTCAGGAACGCGTTGGAATATTAAAGTGATTGATATATCAAATGAACGTAATATTTTTATAAAATTTGATCTTGATGTTGGCGTTTAGAATAAATATTACTGATAAGAAGGAATATTATGGTAAATTTCTCAAAAGTGATGTTAGAGTAACATTATACTACAGACTTATTGGACAATTTTTTTTATTTAAAGGGCCACTTCTAATGTACTACAATTAAGTTATTGCTGTAATTTTAAATATATTAGACACAGGCAAAGACCTAAAATCCTGGTTTTGCTGTAAAAATCAAAATTATATTTTTTAAGTAATCGTATGAGTATGAGTAACTTTTTGCGGGATATTAAAGTGTAAAGTCAAGGTTTATGAGAAAATATAAAAAAAAATGAATACAATCATGTAAATTTATTTTATTTTATCTAAATCACTTAAAGTCACCATTGTAGGTGCAAAAATATTTTAATTTTAACAAATATCACAAATTGTAATGAGATCAAAAAAGGGGAGTATTAAACGTACTCAAAGAGTTAATAGTAATTTAGTTTTGAAATCGATTATCATTATGAAATAACTTAAACTGAAAATTTTAAAAACCCCAGAAACAAAAAGAGCTGATGATTTTCAAGCAGCTGAAAAGATTTTCTTGAATCATAGCTAAGAACACCTTAAAAAACAGAAAAGAAACTAAATCTAAATTAGTTCATCTGTTTGGAAGCTACAATGCCACAAATAGACACACAGATACACGGATACATAGATACACAGGTAAACATATAGATACACACGTTAAACATATAACACCCCTCTTTTTCATTGTGGGTTAAAATGAATTAAAGTACCAATCGCATTAATATTACTTGTTTTAAATCTTTTCTCTATCGCAAAACCAGGGATTTAAAAGGATGTTAAAAGCGTAGGCTCGCTCCACATTTACAAAACCTCACAAAATCTGTATGCAAAACTTCACTTATCTGAATGGGCCGGTGGTATGCTTGTGGCAATTCAATGTCATCCAAATGTATAGGAACGCTTTTTTGGTCTTATTAGTCCTATATTCAACGACGATGGGACTATAATTTATAATTTAAATATGCAAATGAATAATTTAATATGTTACAATAATTTAAATTTGACATATAATTGTAATGATAATAATGACAAATTTCATTTAATTGACATAAATAATTTATAAAAAAGTTTTGGACAAAAGATAGGTATTACCTATCCAAATATAATTTAAGGCTGGTAGCAAATGTTCTATCTTATTATTTACTTTTTAACTCAGCCAAGTTTTTGGCTACCAAGACTGTTTTTATTGAGCATGATAATCATTTGACATTTAATTTGGAATCAGTTCCAATTAATTTAAATTAGTAAATGCGACAATAGAGGTAATCTCTAGAAATAATAAGAGTTTAATTAATTTTGAATGCAGCTCACAAATAAGTATTAAAAATTGTTTACACCTGGTGCATCAAAATATACAAGGCATGATGGGCAAAGAATTGGAAGTTGAATTGTTTTTAAATAGTAACAATAATATTGTTGTGTCTTCACATATTACAACAGAACAAGTCTGTTGTAATATGTGGAGACTTTAACATCAATCTCCTTGAAACTTCTTCCATTAGTATTAAGTTTAGCTCATTGTTTAAATCGTATAATCTTGTTAATTTATTCTTAGAACCAACACGTGTTGCTGGGCCTAGTGCGACCTGTATAGATAACATTTTTACAGATGTTAAGCCCTTGCATAAATCAATTATTCATAATTTAAGTTCAGATCACTGTGGACAGTTGGTATCATTGCCTTACATACACAAAAAACAGAAAAATAAGAAAGTTGTGTTTATTCCAATAAATGACCATCGCTTGGAGAGGTTTAGAAGTAATATAATAAAAAGACTTCCATCACTTTCATTTAAAAATAGTGCTAATTATTTGTATGGTATGTTATTTAAAATTATAACTTGTGAATTTAGTAGAATATTTACTTCTAAAACTTTCTCTTTTAACAGTCGCAAATCATATAATGAATGGGCGACAGTAGGAATTTATAAAAGTAGGCAAAAGTTATACGAGCTTTATAATGAAAGATCATATAATACTAGTGTTATATTTACAGATTATGTAATAACATTTTCTAAGTAAATACTAGTGTCATATTTAGAGATTATGTAAAAACATTTTTTTAAAAAGTGTGCTCTACAGCTAAGGCTTTACATTTAAGTAAAAAATTAAAACTGCATCTAACAAAATTAAAATGACCTGGAGAATAATAAATGTGAAACGGGCAAGGTCAAACCGCGCAACTCGGATTTTCAATGAGTTTTAACAATAATTTAACTCGATCTGATCAAGAAAATGCTATGGCTTTTGAAAAACATTTTACTGATGTTCCTTTTTTGACAACAAAATCATTAAATTCTTCTCCTACTGTCGCCGAATCATTGCTTAAACATAATGTAAAGGCTTGTTCAAATACTTTTAAATTCCATAGAGTATTGCCAAAAGATATCGTTAAATATTTTAAAACTATTGATGTTAAGAAAACGTCAGACTTATGGGGGATTTCCGTTAAAGTTATTTTATCTATAATAGATATAATAGCACCTTATCTAGCCACTATATTTAATACAAGCGTCGAATCAGGTGTGTTTCCGGATTTAATGAAACATAGTAAAGTCATAACTTTATTTAAATCTGGTAGTACATTAGACCCCGCCAATTTTAGACTGATTTCTGTACTACCAACATTTAGTAAAATTTTTGAAAAAATAATTTTAGATCAGATCTTAAGTTCCTAATATTAATAATAAATTGCTACATAAAATCAATTCGGTTTTACAAGGGTCGTTCGACAACTGACGCTGGAGTTGAGCTTATTAAACATATTTTTGTGCATGGGAGAATTCGGAGGATGATTTGGGTATATTTTGTGACCTTTCAAGGCCTTCGACTGTGTTCACTGAGACATTAATCAGGAAGCTGTACTATGGTGTCAAGAACACAGCGCTTAAACTTATTATTTCATATTTAAGTAATAGAATGCAGAAAGTTATTTTCATTAATCATTCATTACAGCCCTTCACAAGTCCACTGCTGAACATAGGCCTCCCCTAAGGAATGCCACAAAGCACGCTCGTGAGCCACCTGCATCCATCGACTTCCTGCATGTCTTACCAGGTCGTCACTCCATCTAGTGGGGGTCGCCTACACTTCGCCTACCGGTACGAGGCTGCCATTCGAGAACCTTTTTTCCCCATCGGTTGTCGGTTCTTCGAGCTATATGGCCGGCGCATTGCCACTTCAGCTTATTAATCCGTTGGGCTATGTCAGTTACTCTGGTTCTACTGATATCCTCATTTTTAAGTCTATTACGCAGAAAAAAATAGCCCGAGCATAGTCCTCTTCATAGCTCGCTGAGCGACCTTGAGCTTCCTCATACGGTCAGCAGTGAAATACCATGTCTCAGATCCATAGGTCATTACTTGCAACACGCACTGGTTGTACAATTTAGTTTTGAGGTTTTGAGGTTTTGAGGTATGCCTGACGAGAAGATGGGTCGTAATCTCCCAAACGCTGCCCAGCCGAGTTGAATCCGTCGATTGACCTCTCGGTCGAAGTTGGACTTAACTAGTCGGACTATTTGTCCCAGGTAAACATATTCGTCAACAACTTCGAGCTTAGTGCTCCCAACAACTACCGGCATAGGTGTGACATGGACATTAAACATGATTTTGTTTTGTCCATGTTCATCTTGAGACCTATCCGTTGGGAGACACTATTGAGGTCATTGAGCATAGTGCTTAGGTCCTCCAGCGATTCTGCCATAAGGACTATATCGTCGGCAAATCGAAGGTGAGTGATGTACTCGCCATTGATGTTAATACCGTATCCTTTCCAGTCCAGTAGCTTGAAAACGTCTTCCAATGCAGCGGTGAAGAGTTTCGGGATATTACGTCACCCTGTCTTACACCTCTCTGCAGTTGGATAGGTTTCGTACTCTGGTTCTGTACTCGGATAGCCATCGTAGCCTACTGTACAAACACTTCAGCACCTCGATATACCGACAGTCCACTTGGCACCGCTGAAGGGACTGCAGCACCGCCAAATTTCGACGGAATCAAGGCTTTCTCATAGTCCACATACGCAGGGCAAAGTGGCAGATTGTACTCGTCGGTCTTCTGTACAATTTGCCGAAGGGTATGTATGTGGTCTATGGTGCTAAAGCCTTTTCGGAAACCTGCTTGTTCGGGAGGCTGAAGTCGTCGAGTCTGCATACGAGACGATTCGTAATGACTCTCGAAAACAGCACGTAGACGCGGCTCAGAAGGAAATCGGTCTGTAGTTCTTCAAGAGAGCGTTGTCGCCTTTCTTGAAGAACAAGACCAACGCACTTCTGCTCCACACCTCCGGTGTAATGCCACCATGGAGGACGGAATTAAAGAGCTTCTGAAGGACTTCAAGCACCGGTTTTCCACCCGCTTTCAGAAGCTCCGCTGTAATTCCATCCTCGCCTGGGACTTGCCGTTTTAAGGTGCTGGAGAGCCATTCTAATCTCGCTCAGACTGACGTCCGGATATCATGGGAATAGTGTCGGATAAGACTTGCTCTTGGATCACACTTGCGCGTGGCTCCAATGATGACGTGTACAGCTGCCCATAGATCCTCTCAATCTTACTCAAAATCTCAGGTGTCCCGGAAACGATGCTGCCACAATCGGTCTTCAGCTTTGACAGTTGGTTCTTTCTGGTAGACAGATCTCTGCCAAGGACTTTGAGCCCTGGTTCGCTCGATCGCTTCTTCAATACGAGCATTGAAGTTGCGCAAGTCCCGCCGCATGCATTTGGAGATCTGTCTGTTCAGTTGCCTGTATGCTGTCAAATCCTGAAGACTGCAGCTTCATCTCCGTCTAACAACCATGAGATTAAGAGTGTGATCGGAGTTTTTGTGTTCTTCTGCGACGGGTCTTACAGAACTTAGCTCCGACCGCATGGACAGTTTCCACAAGCTTGTCATTCATATCGTCCACTTCATTGCAAAATTCTAGGCACTGAAAACGGTTTTGTAACTCGAGCTGAAAGTTTCGGGACTTTGGATTAGAGCACGAGGGGACGGAGCGTTGACTTCATTAGACGTGACCTTCCAACTTAACGTTTAGGTTCAGTGTGCTCTAATCATTCGGTGATCGCTACCAGTTTTCACCCTCGCGATCACTGAGACATCATTGAACAGTTGCCGTCTAGTTGTCATAATGAAGTCAATCTCATTTTTTGTCGAACCGTCGGGGCTCGACCAGGTCAGTCAGGTCAGATCAGTGTGGAGCCGCTTCTGGAAGAAAGAGTTCATCATAAAGAGTCCCTCTTTCTCCATGAAGTCAGCCAGCTGCTGGCCCCTTGGGTTCCGTTGCCCTAATCCAAATTTCCCTACTTTCAGCTCACCGTTCTCTCTTGTGCCTAGTAGACTTGTGGACGATAAATCCGACACCTCCTTGGGACAGATGGTCGCCCTCCCGGTGATAGAACAATTTGTTGGATTCGAGGATTACCGTGTCCTCCCCCTCTCTTCGGACCTCGGATAATCCTATAATATGCCAGCGCAACTTGTCTATCTCTCTTTCAGCTCCAGGATCTTCTCGTCAGTCCTCAGAGTGCGTGCGTTATAAGTTGCCAGGTCGAGTCGTCGTAGGTGGCAACCAAACCTCCACCGGAGATTCTTAGCACCTCCTGCCCCGCCGTTATCATGGTATTATTAATTTTACTATTTTAATTCTGTACTATATATGCGTACAGAATCAAAATAGTAAAATTATACATTTGATGCTTTCGTTTGTAGCAGAAGCTACCCACATAAAATTGTGGTATATTCAAATCAATAATAGCAATTGTATTATACCGATAAATTTTTCTAGAGATGCTTTTTTTGTATGCTTTTATTCATGCTCTATGCACGAAAAACATTGATCCTTATTGATTTACAAAATGAAAAGTTGTTTTGTATGAAAAACTGTATCATATTGGCGTTATAAGTCCATCGGAAAATCATCATAATCTTGTTGTACCAAATAATATACCTAGAATTTATAAACGATACATTTTTAAGATATTAAAACCTTCTAAGCAATATTTTCGGTTATTATTGTCTTGCTCTTTATTCTTTTTCTATCTTACGAACTGTCGAACAGCAAAATATACGTGAAATACATAATCTAATTTAATACCTTTAAACGAGCAATTACGAGTATATATATATAATCGGAATCTGGAAACGGCTCCAACGATTTTCATGAAATTTTGTATGCAGGGGGTTTCGGGGGCGATAAATCGATCTAGCTAGGATTCATTTTTAGAAAATTTCGTTTTATCCGTGTTTTCAGGTAATGAAAAACTACTAGAATATCATTAGAATACGAAGGTAAATTTCGCCACTACCTATAAGATTATAATAGCTCAGTTGGGAAATCAGGCGGTCTCGAAACCAGAAGATTATTTCCCCTTTTTTTTCAAGTTCCTTCTTTTGTGAGAAAATCTATTATTGGGAGCCCTTTATCAACTTTCGGAAATTCGTATCTGAGTATATTTTATAAAAAAACCACGAAAAAAATGACCGAGCATTAAAAAAAAGAATACGGTAGGTAAGATCGAAAAATAGTAGTCATATTTCATTAGTATGTAATTCGTATCTGAAAACAATTTCTAAAAAACACGATTAAAACATACCGAGCTAAGCTCGGTCATCCAGGTACTAGAGATTTATACGAATATATGTTAATACATTACATTCAATAGTTTTTCAAGTAAATTATATTTTGATTCTAAATTTGTAAAATTTTCATCTATGTTGTCGTTTATAATTTTTGGTAAGCTCTGTTTCATATCTCTTATTTCATTCGTCTGCTCGTCTAACTTTTGTTGTAAATTTTTAATTAAAACGGTTAGTTCTTCCATGTTTTTTTACTCAAATAACAAAAATATTTATAATACATTTTAATATTACTGCTGCTGCCCTCCATTTGTGCGTAAAACAATCAAAAACACTTCATGACTATGGTGACATTTACAGCTAGTAGTTGTTTTGATTTTTCTATTCACTTCTAGATGACGCTAATATTGATCGTTAATTTAAATCCCGAGGTGGTCTTTTATGTTTGTCTCAATTTTAGGTTATATTGAAAATATTTCACTGACCTTTTCTCTGAGTGTTGTTTTCATGTCTGATGAAATTTGATGTGCTTCTTATGGTTTGATTTGTATCACAAAACAAAAGGCTATAAATTTAACGAAGAATGTAATTGAACAGTTCTGATATATTTTTATGATATTTGCACTATTTCCTTTTTTTTTTTATACACATTTTAACTTATTCTGATGTATCATGACGTAAATCAACTTTTTATACTATTTTTATTTTGTATTTCGCAAAAGTATATTTTTTTAAATACACAATAACAGGGACTTGACGTTGACAGCGACACGCAACGCAACTAACTTCTATGTTAGTACATATAGTTAAAAATAAATCACTATTGTTAAAAATATAGTAGGGTTCTATTATTGATTGAGTATATATAAAAAATGCTACCAAAATATAGTAATCGCGTTTATTAAGTACCTTATTGATATGCGTGTACGCTAGCACTGCGGTGATAGTAATTTACCCAAAGAAATGTTTTTGTATTGATACGACACGATACTTTTCTGGTCATTAACAAGATTGTAAATTTTTACAGTAAAAGTGTTATTTATTATGTCTCCTTAAATAAAGCTAGAAAAATCTATAAAAAATACCAATGTGTATTCCAACATAATATAGATTACAAATCTGACATAACAGTAAAATCTCCATAATAGCACATTACCAGTTTTTGCTTTGGGGCGTCGATATATGTATAACTACGTAATTGAAAAAAATATTATCTTAATGAATTAAAATGTTATGACAGTTTTTATTAAGTTGAAAATAAAATTGTTATAATATCACAATCACTTAAAATATTAAGAAGTTAATTAAAGAGAGTAAAGTTAAGAAGAGAATTATATAAATTATCAAATAAATAAAATTAATTATACTGAATAAAATTATCCAATACAAACCTTTCTTAACAATCCACGATTTCATATCTTACCGATTTATATAAAATTAGTCTATTTTACGGACCACCTTGAGAGTCAATCAATTTTGTTTTGTTGCTTTAACAAAAATTTATTGACTTCAGTAGACGTCGCTATTACAAAGCAATTTTAGTCGAAAGAAAATATTCTTTTGATTTAATTCATACACTAAAATTTAGGTCTACATGTCTAAAAATAAATATTGTAACATTTATTTGCTATAAAATTAAACTTTTATGTTATATTTTATGCGGCACTTGTGGTTGAAAATTATCAAATGAAATAAATAATTTGCTGTGAAATGTTTTTGTTTTATATTTCATTTCATTTAAAGGTTTCACTTCTACCGCGTGTGAACTGCACACATGTTGTTTTTTTAAATAAAAGTATTAATTTTAAAAGATCTACGTTATTTTGCTTACGACTGATAAAATTATCACCAGCTATTATGAAATAATAAATATTAAAAGAAACTTTGCAATTCCGTGGTCTAATAAAATAGCCTTTGTTTTACCCAGGGTCATAAAATACCTTCATAACAATTTTCGTGGAAATCAGTCCATTTCTGTGTGAATCATTAATAAAGACAGACAGACAGACAGACAGAAAGATAGACAGAAGAAAAGACAAATTTTATATTGTGCTTGTGCGTGTGTGTGTGTTGTGTGTGTGTTAATACATTAATTTCCTTAATTTTTAGGGCACTCACAAGCCTTCTCACAGGCAAGACTTTTTCCACAAAATATTAGAATAAAAGACAAAATTGAAGTATTCAATTATTAAGTAATGCAAGCAAATGTTATATTGTGGGAGACTGGTATCCAAGCTAGGCTTTACGCCTGTATTTCAGAACGTCAGTTCTCCGCCCAATGGTGGTGGACATTACGATAAAAATGTCATGTTCATGAACCATATTTGTAATTTATATAACGTACCTTCTTTCTTTAATCTAACTTAGATTTAAGATATATTAAAGGTGGTGCTATTATTAGTGTGTGTGTATTTGTGTATGCTATTGTTATTTTTGAGGGCACTCACAAGCCTTCTCACAGGCACAGGCTCAACACTTGAAAAGTTTTTAAAGTGTGGCGCCCTAACGAGAGCTGGCGGATTTCACATTTATTCACAATATTTATTATTTATTAGACACGATTTTCTTTCAATTCTTACATCTATATAAATACGAGTATCTTATACTACCGAGATTTAAAGGCAAGCGCTTATTCCCTAAGCTATCGGGGCTCACTTGAAAGTGAGGACATAAATTACAAAAATGCAATTTGTAGGAGAACAACAGTGTAAGTGACGAGGACGGAGAGTAGACGCAGCGGTAGCTTAGCGTCCACTGTAACAACGCCACAAGCGCTCACTGCTTCGCTCGACACCCTGCACGATCGCCGCAGACTTTTGTACACCAACCGCTCCTCCACTACACGTAAGGTATATAATTAATTTTAATTAAAAATAAAAAATAAAACAAATTGAATGAATTCTTTTGAACTTAACACAAGCTTATCACAGTATACCGGTGTGAGATAGCAGCTTACTGCTCCTGTGTTTCGTATGATTTGTGTAGAGAACCAAATACCCTTTTACTGGATACGAGGTACTCCATCTTAGTTCTCAGGGGTGACAACGCATCTGAATTTTGATTTTTAATCGAGTATAAGTGTAGATGTTTATGGACTCAACATCAGATAGACTGTGTGCTCGTTTGTCACCCTTATTCTATAAAAAAGATAAATACCCCTTGGATGAGGTGATAGCTACCTTGCTTGGTAGCTATCACCTCAACCATATTTTATAGGATTTTTATAAATCTTGACATCATTATAAATCGTTGTTTTTCAAAAAAATCCTGCTGGGTTTCTTGTTGTTTCTTACAGGGCAGAGCTATTTTCTGAACAAGTAGTAAATTAAACATAGGAATAACTTTCATTAAGTATTATTTGAATAAACAACATTCTATTTCTATGTCGATCCTTAAGGCGCTGTACATAGTCAAAATAGGCTTCACAAAACAGTTTTTTAGCAAAATTTATACATTTTAGAGCTGCAAAAAATATATGTTAATCTTGATCATATTTATGGGTGGACCATTGTGTTCAAAACACGTTTTCGGTAAATTTTCTCGATGGAAAAAAATCATAAAATAAGCCATTAAAATTGAAATTCTAGCAATTGTAACTGTATTATTTATAAACAAATCTTGATAAAATGAATAACAGTAATGTAACAATATTCACAGCGCCTTAAGGTAGAAAGGCGAATATAGTTTACCATAGTGAGCCACCTGAGATCGAAATTGAGAATTATGGTCATACTTGCGCAGATCAAAAGTAAATCTAATACAGTTGTTAAGCAGGTGCTCCAGCTTGTAATAACACATATCTGCATTATTCAATGAGTGGTAAAGTAAGAGTTTTCACAAGCATAAGCTTAGACTTAATATGAACAAAATATTTTAATAGATAATAAGGACGTAAGGTTTTTTTTTTATAGAATAAGTGTGACAAACGAGCACACAGTCCACCTGATGGTAAGTGGTTGCTGTGGCTCATAGATATCTACATCTATCTTCGTAAGGTGGAATTGATTCTCCGACTTAAATCAATTATCAAGGTTTTTGACGGACTTTTTTAATGTTATCTTAATCATCAGCGAATCTGGATGTGTATCAATTCTCATCGTCGGTAGTCTGGGTATGTTTCACCTCGTTGAATTTAAAATAGTATTTAAAATAGTTTACCACACTTTTATAATCTATTAGACATAATTTCATATTTTTGACTTCACTGACTATCGGTTAAGGAATTCTAAATCATAAGCCACGAGATCTTGCTAGCTTTTTCCAAAGCTCTTTTGTTCGTTTTTCAATCGACTCTTACGCCTCCACCACACGGCGATCTAATAGGTACCACCTAACTTTTAATTGTTCATAGTTTGTTCGTACCATAATAACTGCTTGAACGTTACTTAGTGACTGTCCAAATGTTAATACAGTGTAGTACAAAATCTGTAATATTAAAATTGTGTTAATAAGAAAATACATAATCTCACAGGTTTTATATTACTATTAAATTTTGTTGACGAAATCAAATCTTACCGGAATCGCGCATATCTTTTTGTAAATACAAAATGCATCAAGTATTTCTATAAAAGCATTTTTCATTTGATTTCGTTCATCCACTCGTTTCGCTGCTAATGGTGCGTGATGTTTAATACCAATTTCGTTTGTATGTTTCAGTTTCATATTCCATGTAACAATGTTACATCTTAAAAATTTTATCGTCCGGATCATATAAATTATGTCGAGGTCAGCCAGTAAAAGAGGAAAAAAAGCTAAAACCAAACGTAAGTTAAGACCTCCCATTACAATATAGAATAAAATTATTACTAAAACATAAATCCAGTTGCCAGTGATAAAATGTCTATAGTTTATATGAGTAAACTTCTGTATTTTTTGAAATTTTAGTATGAAATCTATGTTAAAGTCGCTTTGAATGACATTATTTATTGCACTCGTAATCAATCCAAAAAAAGCTATACAAATATTAAATATTATCATCGCATTCAAAATTGCCACGCCTGCCAACCGTGGCAACTATGGCAAATATTCCCCCTATGAGGTAATCTATGGGGGACTAACTGCCTCATCGGACTGGTGGTCTTAAGTGCGACTGCTTATAAAGGGGGTCTGGTTTCGATTTTTTTTTAAATGTCATTGATGATACTGCCGTCCCATAGTCGCCTCTTATGATACTCGTAGATTTCCTTACGCCTCACGGCACATGTAACCATACGTCTCATCAGTTTTCTTTTATTCTTAGAGTAAGTAGAACAGCTGATAGAACTGCTGCCGCTACCGATCAATCTTTATAACGTGGTAGAAACATGTTGCAGCTATATTACTGGTATAGTTGTAGCACGAATGGGTCGGCTCGACCACGCTCTCACAGAATACCATGCTGTGTTTCGTATGGTGAGTGTAGAGAACCGGAGACCCTTTTTACTGGAAACGAGGCATTCCATCTTAGTCCTCACGGGTGACAACGCATTTGCATTATGATTCGTAATCGAGGATAGATGTAGATGTCTATGGGCCACAGTAACCACTTACCATCAGGTGGACTGTGTGCTCGTTTCATATTGTGTCTCAATTTTTTTTAAATCCTATATAAAAAAATCCATAAAGTTAAAAAGATAGTAACGATTTATTCATTTTCAATTATGCTAGAAAAATTTATTGGCGATAGGAAAATGATGTGTCTAACGTAGTTTGAAGACCACTTCTCGCTTACTATCAATTGCGTGCATTATTTCCTTCAACACTTTACGCTGCTTACTTATACTTAGTAAGAAAGTAACGCCTAAGTCTATTAATTGTGTTAGAAAAAGGAAGGAAGAAACCAACAAGCATATACGAAAACTATCTTTAATTTTAAATGTAATACACTATTAAAAATTACTTTACTTACAAATAAAACCTAGCTTTTGATGTGTAACGCAAGATATACTTGATAATAGGTAGAGTCATACACACAACTAAACGCCTGAAGCTCTCAACAGAAGACTTATTTAAAAGCTTTGTCGGTGACGAAACCAATTATTTCCATCTCGTCTCTTGTGTAACAATTTGACAATACGGCAATGCTTGACTACAAATCCACCTGATGGTAAGTGGCGATGAATTATTGTAAGAAAGATGAATCAGCACAAACGTACAGAGAAAAACGATACCGCACCGGCAAATCAGAAAACGGCGTAAGGGGTATGTCAGAAATACATATGTACGATAATTAGCGACGATCAACGATAATTAGCGCTTAGCTTATAAACCAATAGTAGCCAAGTAGCGGTAAGAATGTGTGTAGTAGCAGCAGTAAGAATGTGTGGAACTTCGATCGCACAATTTTTATAAAACTCCCCAATAACGAACGGGAAAAGATCTCCACTGAAGAGGATATTGATACTCTCATTGAAATGTTTCCTGTCGATTGTTCAGCAGCTAGACATAGCATCGCTTCTAATAGTGGCGTTACTAATGCTGCAAAGAAGCCCATTCAAACCCAGCAAAGTTTTTCAAGCACAAAAAGTCAGTGTGAGATTTCTCGGTGCAATCAAGATGGTATGGTGGGGCAGAAAGAGGATCCTAAAAGGTTCCACCGTTTAATAGCTAAAAAATAGCTTACTTAAACTATCTTTTTATATCCTTAGGTATCCTTTTTTCTATTATTTAATATTAAGTACTTATTTCATGGCTCTGATTACAACTGTAGCATAGAACACTATTATGTCTATAGTTGTAAGTAGTTCGCTTGTAATATCTGTTTTATTGCAATTTTTTTTAAAGTTGTTTTCCTTGTATTTAGGAGTTTATCCTTTGGAATGTTTGTCCTTGTAAATCAAAATAGATTTTAATCATGTTTCATGTATTGTACATAACTTGCATAAGCTTAGTTTTCTTTTTAGTTTCTTAGTGGAGGAGTCTTACTTATTTAGTAGGTTTATCTATGCTATGCATGTTAACGGTAATAATCAAATTATTATCATCTTTATAATTTGTGCTAAAAATACTTATTGTTCTTTTTTTTACTTTTATAAATGTACCTTAAATACTACTTAATATTTCCTATTTGATTTTTAATTTTGACATTGTTTTTTTTAGCCCTTGATAGACAAAGGACAAATGTACCATACAGCCAATATCGATTTTGTACCTTGATTTTTTAATCGATTTATTATGGTAGACATTTCCTCTTATTATTTTGTGAGATACCTATTTACGAACATTAATATTATTAGACAAAAATATTTTACAACTTCAGATATTATATATAAAGTCAAAGGAGTCAATCGTTTTTGGGCCCACTAGAAATTTTCGCGACCCTCAATGGTATTATATACAAAAAAAAGATACCAATTTATTATCGTAAATAGCATAAAGATTTTATGAAAATCTAAACGGAATCAAGAAATCTGAAAAATAGAGTTGTTTTGATATTTGTGTTCATGTCATTGGTTCAGATACCGTAATATTAAAAAAAAATTGTAATAGAGATGTGCCTACTCGGAAAAAACTCGACTCGAGTTAACTTGTGTTGAAATTCACATAACTCGAATAGTACTCGAGTTACGCAACTCGAATTGGCGGAACGAATCTGTGTCAGTTTGTTACAAATTATTTTTATATTTGTTCTTACATCCATGATAATTATTATTACTTAACTTAATAGGTAGTTATATACTATTGGTTTGCGTATAGACAATTTTCATAAAATAATATCACTCAAACTTTACGACTTAGCGTAAAGTTAATGTTATTAATAATTTAACTATAACGAATTATACTTAATCAGCTTATTGATATTACATAATATATCAATAAATTGCTCGAATTAGTAAGTCGAGTTCATCACTAAATTGTAGACAGACACTGCATTGACCGTAAGATAAAGATGCGACTCGAGTAGAATTTTGTGACTCGAGTCACTCGGGTTTTATCATGTGTTTATGTAATCGAGTTTTTGAGTTATGCGAATTAACTATTTACAGACCCTGCATCGATTGAAGTTTATCACCCGAGTTGAGAATAGCGATTATCTTAGTTAAAGCATTTTTAAATAGGTACCTTTATTAAATAAGTAATATGTGGCAAAATCGATGGCTCCGTGGCGCAGTGGCTTAGCAATGAGTTGGTGCGCTGGGGGCCGCGGGTTCGAATCCCGAACAAGTATTTGTACGGCCTACAAATAATTGTTCCGGGTCTGGATGTTTGTTCTCGTGCAATTTATGTTTGTAAACTGCCTCCACGACACAGGAGAAAATCATAGTGTGGGGGTAACGTTTTTTAAAAAAAAAGAGAAAAAAAATCAAATATGAAATAAAATACAAATAATTATTATTTATTTATTTGTAGTATTTCCATGTTTTTTATTTACTACAGACATGTGTAGTATTTCAAAATCTATAAACTGATTTTTGCATATCTTACAAATCGCTTCCATTTTTCAAAATAATGCCACACTGACGATTTTTGTTTTGTTGTTGCATTGTTATCATTCCTACTTTAATCAAACAAGTATATTTAAATCGCCTTTCATGTTATGCACTACTTATACGAAGTAACAAAAAATAAACAACAATGATAGCACTATAAATCAAACTAAGTTCATATTTGACTACAACATGCCAGGTGCAAGTTTGAATTTGGATGTAACCAGTGACGTCACCCGCGGCGTCTTATACTACAAGTGAATTAGTGAACTGACATTCTATCTAGCGCTCTCCGGATTTACACGGTGTGGTGCGCCGAGTTGACTCGGTAACTCGAGTGCAAGCGGACTCGAGTAAAATTTATTTTTACTCGACTACCGAGTTATACAAATTCACTCGATTGAATCGAATGAAAACAGAGTTCGAGTTGCATCACTACTAAGAATAAAGTTTGTGGTTAATCATCATCATTATCATCATCATTACAGCCCTTCACAAGTCCACTGCTGAACATAGGCCTCCCCCAAAAAATGCCACAAAGCACGGTCCTGAGCCACCTGCATCCATCGACTTCCTGCATGTCTTACCAGGTCGTCACTCCATCTAGTGGGGGGACGCCCTACACTTCGTCCGCCGGTACGAGGCCGCCACTCGAACATTTTTCCCCATCGGTTGTCGGTTCTTCGAGCTATGGCCGGCCCATTGCCACTTCAGCTTACTAATCCGTTGGGCTATGTCGGTCACGCTGGTTCTACTGCGAATAACCTCATTTCTAAGTTTATCACGCAGTGAGACTCCGAGCATAGCCCTCTCCATAGCTCGCTGAGCGACCTTGAGCTTCCTCATCCGGCCAGCAGTGAAGGACCACGTCTCAGTTCCGTATGTCATCACTGGCAACACGCACTGGTTGTACAGCCTCGTTTTCAAGTTTTGAGGTATACCTGACGAGAAGACGTGCCGTAATTTCCCGAACGCTGCCCAGCCGAGTTGAATCCGTCGATTGACCTCTCGGTCGAAGTTGGACTTACCTAGTCGGACTATTTGTCTCAGGTAAACATACTCGTCAACTTCGAGAGCTTTGCTCCCAACAACTACCGGCATAGGTGTGACATGGACATTAAACATGATCTTTGTTTTGTCCATGTTCATCTTAAGACTATCCGTTGGGAGGCACTATTGAGGTCATTGAGCATAGTCTTAGGTCCTCCAGCGATTCTGCCATAAGGACTATATCGTCGGCAAATCGAAGGTGGGTGCTGTACTCGCCGTTGATGTTAATACCGTATCCTTTCCAGTCCAGAAGCTTGAAAACGTCATCCAATGCAGTGGTGAAGAGTTTCGGGGATATAACGTCACCCTGTCTTACACTCTGCAGTTGGATAGGTTTCGTACTCCTGTTCTGTACTCGGATAGCCATCGTAGCCCTACTGTACAAGCACTTCAGCACTTCGATATACTGACAGTCAACTTGGCACCGCTAAAGGGACTGCAGCACCGCCAAATTTCAACGGAATCAAAGGCTTTCTCATAGTCCACATACGCCAGACATGGTGGCAAATTGCCTCCTCGGACTTCTGTACAATTTGCCGAAGGGTATGTATGTGGTCTATGGTGCTAAACCTTTTCGGCTCAACTTTCAGGAGGCTGGAAGTCGTCGAGTCTGCGTGCGAGACGATTCGTAATGACTCTCGAAAACAGCACGTAGACGCGGCTCAGAAGGGAAATCGGTCTGTAGTTCGTCAAAGAGCGTTGTTGCCTTTCCTGAAGAATAAGACCACCACACTTCTCCACCGCCGGTGTAATGCCACCATGTAGGACAGAATTAAAGAGCTTCTGAAGGACTTCAAGTACCGGTTTCCACCCGCTTTCAAGCTCCGCTGTAATTCCATCCTTGCCTGGGGCCTTGCCGTTTTAAGGTGCTGGAGAGCCATTCTAATCTCGCTCAGACTGACGTCCGGATATCATCGGAATAGTGTCGGATAAGACTCGCTCTTGGATCGTTACTCACACTGCGTGTGGCTCCAACGATGATGTGTACAGCTGCCCATAGAACCTCTCAATCTCACTCAAAATCTCAGGTGTCCCGGAAACGACGCTGCCACACTCGGTCTTCAGCTTCGACAGTTGGCTCTTTCTGGCAGACAGATCTCTAGCAAAGACTTTGGAGCCCTGGTTCCGCTCGATCGCTTCTTCAATACGAGCTGTATTGAAGTTGCGCAAATCCCGCCATGCATTTGGAGATCTGTCTGTTCAGTTGCCTGTATTCTGTCATATCTACTGAAGACTGCAGCTTCATATCCCGTCTAACAGCCATGAGATTAAGAGTGTGATCGGAGGTTTAAAACTTAGCTCCGACCGCATGGACAGTTTCCACGAGCTTGTCATTCATATCGTCCACTGCATTGAAATCTTCTAGGCACTGAAAACGGTTTCGTAGTTCGAGCTGAAAGGTTTCGGGACTTTGGATTAGAGCACGAGGGGACGGAGCGTTGACTTCATTAGACGTGACCTCTCCAACTTTACGTTTAGGTTCAGTGTGCCTCACCATTCGGTGATCGCTGCCGGTTTCACCCTCGCGATCACTGAGACATCACTGAACAATTGCCGCCTGGTCGTCATAATGAAGTCAATCTCATTTTTGTCGAACCGTCGGGGCTCGACCAGGTGCACTTCCTGTGGGGCCGCTTCTGGAAGAAAGAGTTCATCATAAAGTCCTCTCTCTCCATGAAGTCGGCCAGCTGCTGGCTTTGGGTTCCGTTGCCCTTCCGAATTTCCTTCTTTCAGCTCACCGTACTCTCTGTTGCCTAGTTTTGCGTTGAAGTCTCCCATTAACACCGTATAGGGGTTTGGAGAATGCATGGCTCTAGAGATATCTTCATACATTCCTCCACCTCCTCATCGGGGTGTGCCGAGGTTTGTGCGTAAACCTGTATGACCTTCAGCGAATACCGTTTGGTGATTCTGAGTATAAGGTACGCAACCTCGTCGACACACTCCCAATCTTTACAACGTTGTTAACGAGAGACTTGTGGACGATAAATCCGACACCTCCTTGGGACAGATGGTCGCCTTCCGGTGATAGAACAAGTTGCCGGATTCGAGGATTACCGTGTCCCCCTCTCTTCGGACCTCGGATAATCCTATAATATTCCAGCGTAACTTGTCTATCTCTTCTTCCAGCTCCAGGATCTTCTCGTCAGTCCTCAGGGTACGTGCGTTATAAGTTGCCAGGTCGAGTCGTCGTAGGTGGCAACCGAACCTCCACCGGAGATTCTTAGCACCCCCTGCCCCGCCGTTACCATGGTCGCCACCGTAGCCAGGAATAGCGGGGCCGCCGGAGACTGGGGGCCGTTTCTTTGTGTCGTCGCTCATGGGGGGTATATTGCCATAGTTGCCACGCTTGGCGAGCGGGTTGGCAACCGCAGTTTTTTTATTGTTTTTGCTGTTATCAGAAAGATGCTGCTGCCCATCCTCTGCCTCAGTTTCCCTCTGTCGCCTCTTACGACACCCACGGGAAGATATGGGGTAATGAGTATTCTTACCCGCCACTACACGGGGTAATGGTTATTTTAAAATAATTTTTGGTAGCAAAATTAGTTATTAGCAAAAAGTTTATACTTGTTTGTTTACAAGACAATAAAATAAATATCGTCTCATCGATGCACAAGTGTTTAACATAATATGGATTTTAGACTTTATTTCCTTTTTATTTTTTTGTGGTCGCATGGTAAAATTATCAATGACATTCGAAATTGGAAAATGAAAATTGATGAGTTTAGTTAATTAATATAAGAGTATGTATGTAATACAAGAGTTTACTTTTACACCTAGAATTTTGAAAAATCTATAAGATATATTATTTATAATGAATTACCTAAAACAAATGACAAACACAGGTTTTAGAATGATATTAATGAGTTAAAAGTGACAAAGTATTAAAGTTTTATGTCATTACAAAAATCTAAATTAAATAATATATAGAGTAAATACACAAAAGAAGTTTTTGTGTATGTTAAAAGAAAATTAGCACCAATGGGTCGAGGAATTTAAGAAGGCTTCTCTATTTGATCTAGCTTCATCGGCTTTGAAGAGTGATTCATTTAACTGCATTTAGATATATGTAAATACCTCATGTATTCAGCAAGTTGCTCCATAAACTTGACAATGCCAAATAGCATCAAACATGGATCCTGAATTTATGCCAGTCACATTAGATAGATAGTACATATATTTATGTGTAAATAAGTAGTTTTTACTTGTACTAGAAGCAAATATACAGTTTGCATAAGTATTGTTACTTAGTTAAGCCATTTTTACTTGTGTAACGGTTATATGCTTGTTGATCAGATGCTTCATTATGTTTAGACTGCTGTGTTGTTAACTCTGCAGAAAGGAATATTATTTTGTCATTTACTATCAGATAATTAATATAAAAATAATATTCTTTTTCCCTACATGAAACCAGTGAAAATAAGAAATCAGACAACTTTTACAAATATTTATGATGTAAATCCATAATTAATACTTTAGTGTTTGGTCATCTGGAGCTGATTAATGTTGTATATTTTATAATAATTTCTTGACTATTTAGCATACAGGAAGAGGCAACAAAATACTGTCAGAAATGTGGAAATATAGTTTACATTGAAGTATAGTATATATATAGACTTATCTTATATCTCTTATTATTGAAAATGTCCTAATTTCTAACAATATCATATGTGGATGTGTTTTTTGACTTCTTCAATGCAAGCATAAACATAGACCCCACACACTATTTAGATTGCAAAAAATATAGAAAAACGAATATATTGATAATAATTATTAATTAGTATAGTACACTCTTTACAATATTCATTAACTTTTTTCAGGTGGTTTGCTTAGAATAAATGTGTATGTCTTGTAGGCTGAAATCTTGCAGAGCTGCTCGTAAGCAGAGACAAAAAAGTATATGGATATTGAAGACAACAGTCTTATATCACATAAAATATCCTTATGATTCCTAACAATTTCATAAATGGACATGTTATTATCAAGTTATTTTGAAAAAATCTTTTGGAATGATAACAATACAATAATAAATACAATTAAATTATACATGTGTTTTGTTATCCTTACACAACTAGTTTAAAACATCTCACTTCATATTTATCAACATAAATAAACATGATATTACCTGGTCATTTTGGCTTTAATGGTGTTTGGGGTATAATAACTAATCAGTTAATATATTTTAAAGCAAAGTTTACACACTGCACCTTTACTAACCAACAAAGATATATAAAAATAAAGTCTTGACACCGCGCCTGTCTGTCTGTTCCACTATTAATAGACTACTTTTGAAATGATTACAGTAATAAATACAGTGGTATTTTACTTTGTGTTTTATCCTTTACAACCAGATTAAAACATCTTTCTTACTATATAGCATGTAAAGGTAATATTATAAATGAACATATTATCTTTTATTCATTTTGGCTTTAATCATATTTATTTAATTACTGTAATGGTGTTTGTGATGTATAATCATTAATCAATCAATACATGTAAAAAATAGCCTCCACACCATGTTTCTTGGTCAGTGTACTATTTTTTGCCGGAACTACTAAAAGGATTTTCCATCAGTCTAAAAGTACCTATAAATGTTAAATGTACCTGCAACTTTATTTTATGCTATTAATTATTTAGTTGTCCTATTCTATTCTATATACACTATTCTAACTCATGATACTTATAGAAAACATCTTTAAGTTTAGGCTCAGAAGGGCTAGAACCCAGAGCCGTAAAGCCAGATAAAAAAAAATAGCGTTTAGTTTCTTTTTAGGTTATTGTGATATTCATATTTTAATTACTCTGAATTCCCTTTAGATGCGATAAAACTAATATTAATTTTGTAATCTATAGATTATAAGGAATAAATCGACATACATTTCATTAAGTGTCCCTAAAATTTGTAGTGGGCCCATTCTCCATACAAAAAGAAATTGTCTCCTTTGCACATAAAATTTATTTATATTAAGTTTACTTTGTAAACGGTTAACTGATGAGATGGTGTTGGTTATGTTTACTATATATATAAAAAATGATGTGTTTTTTTATATTTATTTAATTTATGTATTATATTAGTATATGAATTATGTCTGATGTTGAGTCGTTTAGTTCTGCAAATGATTCTTCTGCCATGTCATTTTACTCTTGCGATGATTCTTTCAATGACAGGGCGCTTGATTTACACCAACTACTCAAAGGAGTCTTAACGTCTTTTATCAACTCTCTGAACATATGTAACATTAACGCTCAAAGTATCCCGAGCCATTACATCGAACTCGAAGCTTTATTTTCACCCGAGCATATTCATGCCATATTAATGTCGGAAAGTTGGCTGAAGCCTTCTTTACCGTCAACTTTATATCCCCTACCCAGCTTTGTATAATACTTGTTAGGAATGATCGGGTTGGAAAAGGTGGAGGTGGTGTAGCCATTTACCTACACGCATCAATTCCTCATAAAATTGTTTTAGCATCTCCTTCCTGCTATTCTGCCTCTTTTGAGTTTTTATTTTTGGAACTCGATGTCAAGGGTATAAGGATGCTTCTACGGGTAGTGTATTGTCCCCCTTCGACAGACTACTTCGCCACTTTAGATATGGCTCTTGTTGATATTTGTTCTGAGTACTACACATACTACACTGTACTAAATGTACTAAACGTACTACACTGTATAATCATGGGTGACTTCAATACAGATTTTTTGAAAAACTCTCCTCGTTCCAAAAAGCTTCTTTCAATTGTTGGGTCGGTTAATCTTTCTATTCTCCCTTTAAAGGCTACTCATCACAATATTGGAACCGATGACTAATTGATTGATTTTATCTTTGCTGCTTCTTCTGATCGTGTGATGATGAACGGACAGTTACCTGCTTTGGGCATCTCACGTCATGACTTGATTTATGCTTCGTATATAACCTCCCAAATATTCCCCTTCTGTACTGCATCTGCGCAGTTTTTCTAAAATAGATTTTGACAAGCTAAGGGATGACGCTCTTAATCTCAATCTAGCCCCATTCATTGCAGCACCTACTGTTGACGATATAGTCTCTATTCTTAACCAAAATATTCTCAGCCTTTATGATATTCATGCCCCAGTTCACAAGGTTAGATTGAAAGGTCCCCCAGACCCATGGATGACAGAAGGCGTAAGGTTGGTAATGTCTAAACGAAATCGAACTTTTCTTCGTTTTAAGACAGAACGTACTGAAGAAAACTGGTCGTCTTTTAAAGCAGCCAGGAATAGGTGCAATCAAATGGTACGGGCAGCTAAACGGCAATATTTCCATAATTGTATTACTAACTCTTCTTCCGCCAAAGTGTGGAATTTTCTTAGGTCTTTTGGTCTTTGCAGGCCAGCTACATTAGATTGTGGTCCTTCTCTATCACTTGATGAAAGCAACCAACATTTCGCTTCTGTAACAGCAATCGACCTTACAATTCACTCTCAAACTGTGGCTTCCATTGCTTCTATGCAAATTCCTAACCTTTAATTTATCTCCTGTTTCTCAAGATGATGTCAAAAAGTCTATTTTAGCAATTCAGTCCAAGGCGGTGGGTTATGATGAGATTAGTAGACACATGGTAGTATTTATACTAGAGCACCTTCTTTCGGCAATTTCCCATATTATAAATTTTTCCCTTGATTCAATTCAGTACCCTAATCTTTGGAAAAGGGCTTTTATAAAGCCCCTGAGTATATATCAGTCTGGGTTTTGCCCTGGTCATAGGGCCAGTACTGCTTTAATTAACGTCACAGACGATATTAGGCAAGGTATGGAAGAAAAAAAAGTAACAGTACTGGTACTAGTTGATTTCTCAAATGCTTTCAACACAGTTGATCATGAAATCCTTCTTTCCATACTGTCTCATCTAAATTTTGGCCCTACAGCATTGGATTAGTTTGCATCTTATCTTTGCGGTCGACAGCAGTCAGTCTGTGTGGAGCAAATTACCTCAGCTTGGGTTGATGTAGAAGCTGGTGTGCCGCAAGGCGGTATTCTTTCTCCTTTAATTTTTTCAAATTTTATAAACTTTATTACCTCCATCTTCGATTGCTCGTACCATCTGTATGCCGATGACCTTCAGCTATACGTGAAATTGGGGATATCCATAATGGGATTAAAAAATTAAATAACAACTTATCAGCTATCAAAGATTGGTCTACTCGTTATGGAGTGTTGTTCAATCCTTTGCTGGTGCGTAGCTCAAGGATGCTAGCCAAGATTAATCTTGCAGACTTGCCTACTATTTATTACAATGGGATTATACAATACCGTTCAGTAAGTCTGTAAAAAATCTTGGCCTACACATTGACAGCACGCTGAATTGGAGAACTCAGGTTTCTGAAGTGAGTCGTAAAGTCATTGCCACGTTACGTTCTCAGTATCGTTTAAAACATTTTCTCCCCAAAAAGTCTAAGATCATGCTTGTCCAATCGTTCATATTACCCATAATTGATTATGCAGATGTGTGTTACCCGGATCTGTCCCAGGATCTTCTGAACAAGCTGGAACGCCTTCTCAATAACTGTATAAGATTTATTTTCGGGCTTCGTAAGTATGATCATATTTCGCAATATAGATCTAAGCTTAATTGGCTTACAATCCGGCAGCGCCTCTGCCAGATGGAAAAAAGAACAAGTAATATTCTATTTCCAGAATATTACTTGTTCTTTTTTCCATATTAAATGACCCACTTTCGCCTTCTTACCTTAAGAGTAAATTTCACTATCTGTCCTCATCTCACGATAGGGTTCTACGTTCTTCTTCTAACAACAAAATATGTATTCCAGTTCACTTCACCGAGTTCTATGGCAACTCCTTTACAGTTCAGGCTACACGCCTTTGGAACTCCTTGGCCGATGACATCAGAAAAGCTCCCAGTAAGTTTGCTTTTAGAAATGGTGCGTAATCATCCATTAAAAACAACACTTCTTACATTAATCATCCATGTCATTTATATTGTTAGACGTATATATTCATAGTTATTTATATATGTATGTTTATATGTATATATATTTATGTTTATGTATGTATGCATATATTTGTATATATGTATAAATAGGAGATATTTCTATAGTTTATTTATTGTATATATTAGTAAAATGTATATGTATGACGGCACCAGCACCATTGCACGTGCGGCGGCGTCGGTGTAGCTAGACAGAATTCTTGTAAACAACACGTGCACCGCACACCTGCGCCAATGCACCTGCGGTGGCGCCCGTTCTGGTTGTATAAAACGGACGGAGCGGCCGCCGTTAGGGCAGTCTTGGCTCTGGCGTGGAACGGTGCGATTGTCGTATACTGTTACTAGCTTATCCTTGACTCGTTGGATAATTAATTCGTGCAAACGAATTAATTATTATTAACTACAAAATTAGTCTCGGTACAATTTATAGTTTGTATTAAGTAATCTATTGTAAATTAACCTTATTTAAAAGATAAGTCCCGCTGGGTTTCTTGCTGGTTCTTCCCAGGACAGAGGTTTTATCCGAACCGGTGGTAGTAGTACTATATTGAATAAAAGTGATTCTATTCTATTCTAAAAGCCTTTTCATGTGACTCTATACTTCATAATAACATCCTTCATAAGAAGTGGGAATAAAGCTTTCCATTTAAGTTCTCTATATTCTTAACATCCTTTCTACATCAGAAGTGGGATAAATTTCCCGTTATTGCCCACATATAATCTGCGAATAGTATGAGGGTTATTACATTTGTGAAGGACTATAATGCATTGCGCATTGATGAATCGTTTTTATGTTAAATGCCGTAATGAAATTTGCTGTCTTACTTACGATATTGACGTATCATTAAAGTGTAGACAAAAGTTTTAAAGTGAAATGATTTAAGCCAAAAGTTAAATCCTTTTGTTCGATTTATAATAAAGGTACCCGCAATTACTTTTATTATTTCTTAACGTACTATGTAACGAATGTTAATATCTGTTAGCAGGTGGTGATAACTGATAAACCATATGCTGTTTACTGCCAACCGCACGAGGACGTGCGACAGTAGGAGGTGGCCGTGTCTGCGCGTCTTGAAAATATAGAGGTTGCATCACTCTAGCGGAGTAATTCTTCTAGTGCAGGAAAGGAAGCTGATGTTGCTGGGAGGCTGGTCTGTGTTACACTAGGGTGTGTCGTGTTGCTGTTGGTTTGCATACTTTGGTATTATCATGTCACTACGTTTCTCACGTTACACTACTGTGTGATTGTGACAGGGACATGTTTGCGGTATGGTCGAACTGTAATTGCTCTATACTGAAATGAAAAAAAAGAGTAAGAAAAAAAAATGGTTCTTACAATCATTGCAGGGCTTTGTGCCGGTCCAATGATATGGCTATAGGGAATACTGATTTCGGACTAGCATAAAAAGTACTTGCAAAAGAAAGAGAAAATAGAAAAAAGAATGATTCTATTTAAAAAAAAGAGAAACGTTTTGAAGGGCATTTTGTCGGACCAAAATTGATTTGTGTTGCAGGGTTCAAAGGAACCGGTCCAATACTAATTGCCTGAAGGGTCGATATAGACCGGACCAGAGCTGATTGTTAATATCTGCAGGGTCATTGTAGAACGGACCAGAATATGTTGCTGAATGTGTAACCATTTGTGGTTTTTGTCAGGATAATCGAACGATGTTCTTCTGTCTACAGATAACTAACATTGTCATGGAGCGCGTGCGAGGACGCACGCATGTCAGCATGGCCGTGACGGCACCAGCACCATTGCACGTGCGGCGGCGTCGGTGTAGCTAGACAGAATTCTTGTAAACAACACGTGCACCGCACACCTGCGCCAATGCACCTGCGGTGGCGCCCGTTCTGGTTGTATAAAACGGACGGAGCGGCCGCCGTTAGGGCAGTCTTGGCTCTGGCGTGGAACGGTGCGATTGTCGTATACTGTTACTAGCTTATCCTTGACTCGTTGGATAATTAATTCGTGCAAACGAATTAATTATTATTATTAACTACAAAATTAGTCTCGGTACAATTTATAGTTTGTATTAAGTAATCTTGTATTAATTAACCTTATTTAAAAGATAAGTCCCGCTGGGTTTCTTGCTGGTTCTTCCCAGGACAGAGGTTTTATCCGAACCGGTGGTAGTAGTACTATATTGAATAAAAGTGATTCTATTCTATTCTAAAAGCCTTTTCATGTGACTCTATACTTCATAATAACATCCTTCATAAGAAGTGGGAATAAAGCTTTCCATTTAAGTTCTCTATATTCTTAACATCCTTTCTACATCAGAAGTGGGATAAATTTCCCGTTATTGCCCACATATAATCTGCGAATAGTATGAGGGTTATTACATTTGTGAAGGACTATAATGCATTGCGCATTGATGAATCGTTTTTATGTTAAATGCCGTAATGAAATTTGCTGTCTTACTTACGATATTGACGTATCATTAAAGTGTAGACAAAAGTTTTAAAGTGAAATGATTTAAGCCAAAAGTTAAATCCTTTTGTTCGATTTATAATAAAGGTACCCGCAATTACTTTTATTATTTCTTAACGTACTATGTAACGAATGTTAATATCTGTTAGCAGGTGGTGATAACTGATAAACCATATGCTGTTTACTGCCAACCGCACGAGGACGTGCGACAGTAGGAGGTGGCCGTGTCTGCGCGTCTTGAAAATATAGAGGTTGCATCACTCTAGCGGAGTAATTCTTCTAGTGCAGGAAAGGAAGCTGATGTTGCTGGGAGGCTGGTCTGTGTTACACTAGGGTGTGTCGTGTTGCTGTTGGTTTGCATACTTTGGTATTATCATGTCACTACGTTTCTCACGTTACACTACTGTGTGATTGTGACAGGGACATGTTTGCGGTATGGTCGAACTGTAATTGCTCTATACTGAAATGAAAAAAAAGAGTAAGAAAAAAAAATGGTTCTTACAATCATTGCAGGGCTTTGTGCCGGTCCAATGATATGGCTATAGGGAATACTGATTTCGGACTAGCATAAAAAGTACTTGCAAAAGAAAGAGAAAATAGAAAAAAGAATGATTCTATTTAAAAAAAAGAGAAACGTTTTGAAGGGCATTTTGTCGGACCAAAATTGATTTGTGTTGCAGGGTTCAAAGGAACCGGTCCAATACTAATTGCCTGAAGGGTCGATATAGACCGGACCAGAGCTGATTGTTAATATCTGCAGGGTCATTGTAGAACGGACCAGAATATGTTGCTGAATGTGTAACCATTTGTGGTTTTTGTCAGGATAATCGAACGATGTTCTTCTGTCTACAGATAACTAACATTGTCATGGAGCGCGTGCGAGGACGCACGCATGTCAGCATGGCCGTGACGGCACCAGCACCATTGCACGTGCGGCGGCGTCGGTGTAGCTAGACAGAATTCTTGTAAACAACACGTGCACCGCACACCTGCGCCAATGCACCTGCGGTGGCGCCCGTTCTGGTTGTATAAAACGGACGGAGCGGCCGCCGTTAGGGCAGTCTTGGCTCTGGCGTGGAACGGTGCGATTGTCGTATACTGTTACTAGCTTATCCTTGACTCGTTGGATAATTAATTCGTGCAAACGAATTAATTATTATTCTTAACTACAAAATTAGTCTCGGTACAATTTATAGTTTGTATTAAGTAATCTTGTATTAATTAACCTTATTTAAAAGATAAGTCCCGCTGGGTTTCTTGCTGGTTCTTCCCAGGACAGAGGTTTTATCCGAACCGGTGGTAGTAGTACTATATTGAATAAAAGTGATTCTATTCTATTCTAAAAGCCTTTTCATGTGACTCTATACTTCATAATAACATCCTTCATAAGAAGTGGGAATAAAGCTTTCCATTTAAGTTCTCTATATTCTTAACATCCTTTCTACATGTGCATAACGTAGTTAATTATAATTTTTATTTTGTTTTTATTTTATATTGCTACACCTACGTCACATTCTCACCACTCCTTGGGTAGACTGGTAGAGAATGCCTCAAGACATTAAGTCCGCCCTTTGTATTATTTTAGATTAAGGAATGCAATAAAGAATACATAAATAAATAAAAATAAATAAATAAATAAAATAGCCTAATAATTATGGGTATGAATTAGAAACTCGAAAAGTCGTGAGAACGAATCTGCAATTCATTTACTGAGATGAACTACTCCTAACAAAATAATTTTTAGCTTATCAGGAATGGTGAGCGGGAAATAAATAATGAGAAACAAATCTTATCTTAAAGATTTAATATTAGGTCCTTACATATTATGAAATTAGCGTTTTGTCGTACTGACCACTTTGATCTGAAATATCTCCTCTTTGGTTAAGAATTCCAAATTCAAATTTATAAATTCATTTAGCTGGTACATTTGAGTTTTGAAAACAGTCATTCATTTGTTTTTTCCTCATTATTTTATTCTTTGGCGTCGCTTATTACCGCACAATGGAAAACATGAAATATCGGTATATTTACGAGTACGAGTTCTAACCGTGGCACCAGTGCTGCAGAAACAGCTCGAAGGATTATTGATGTGTACGGCGCTGGTGTCGCAAAAGAAAGCACGGTACGTTTTTGGTTTCAACGTTTTCGTTCTGGAAATTTCGACCTTCAGAACCAACCCCGTGGACGGCCGGAGACCAAAGTGGAAAATGAAGAATTAAAGGCTATTGTGGAAGCGGATCCATCACAAAGTACTTCAGAGATAGCTGCAGCCTCCGGGGTAAGTGATAAAACTGTATTAATCCACTTGAAGCAAATCGGGAAAGTAAAAAACTTGAACGATGGGTACCTCATGAATTGAGTGAATCGAACTTGCAAACACGCGTCGACTGCTGTGTTACTTTGCTCAACCGACACAATAATGAAGGGATTTTAAATCGAATCATTACTTGTGATGAAAAGTGGATACTGTACGATAATCGGAAGCGCTCGTCGCAATGGCTGAACCCTGAAGACCCAACCAAATCCTGCCCTAAACGAAAATTGAGTCAGAAAAAGTTACTTGTGAGTGTTTGGTGGACTAGCGCCGGTGTCGTTCACTACAGCTTTCTAAAATCTGGCCAAACGATTAAGGCAGATATCTATTGTCAGCAATTGCAAACCATGAAGGAAAAACTAGCTGCTGAACAACCGAGATTGTTAAATCGTTCTGCACTGCACAACAAACAACCACTAAATTAGATGAGCTACAATTGGAATTTCTGCGACATCCACGGTGGATTCCTTCCTGGACCTTGCTCCAACAGATCACCATTTTTTCCGGAATTTGGATAACTTCTTACAAGGAAAAAAATTCAACATAAGTGATAGTGTTGTAGATAGATTTTCTAGGGTTTTCAGGACGAATAAAAAACGCTTGTTATCTTGTCAGGGAGGCTGCTGAGGGCAGGGCAGAGCAGAGTTCCCGTTTTACTTTGTTTTTCCTTTTTCTGGTAAGGCCCGAATGTCGATTGAATTCCCAGCCAATGGGCGCAATATTTATACGTTTTCTAGTGACTTTCTAGAAACCTCTCTGCCTCAACCCTCTGGCCATTATTCTTTATTTTATGATTTTTAAAAATATTTTTTCCTTAAATCAAATCTTAGCTTACATTATGCTACGTATACGTGCGCACTCGGTGCCGCTTGGTAAAGGAAAGACAGCGCAAATTCGGGAGCGCACTTCAAATACCACCTCGCTCCCCGCTTCACTTCTTTAAAAGTACGCCCTAACTTACGCGCGCGACCCAGTCCTCACTGGAGCGTCGCGTCGGTGCGTTCACATACATTATTATGAATTAAGATATGACCTTACTTATGGCTTAATTATTCCTAAAACATATTATTCCTTTTTTAATCTTTCAATAACACACAACAAAATATAACACTTTATTTACATATATACTTATATGTCTATAATACGAGTTTAATTTTATAATATTATATTACATCTTTATCTACATCCTATAATATTACATTATATCTTGACCTATGTCCCCTCTTATCGCTTATCTACTGCACTATGATAACACATAAAAAGGTAAACAAAGGGATAAAAACATAACATTATCCACAATTTTTAACTAACCTATTTTTATAAAATAACTGCTAAAGTATATATTATAAAATATGATGGAATATAATAAAGGAATAGTCACGTGGTCCATCCCCCACTAGTTGCACGGTACTGCCCGCACGGCCCCCTTCGATGCTGTCGTGCACAGATTGAGTCATTGAAGCGTATTATATCTGCAGTAAAAATCGGTCGGCTCCTGAAGCACGCTGTCACGCAGTACAAGACCACAGAAGCAGCGCAATGCTGTGGTGATTCGCATGGCATGTTAAAAGAAATGTTTGTTAATTGTTTGAAAAGTCGTATGGCGTGTTTTTATTGAAAGCGAGGCATTTCATGTTAGTCGTCAAGGTTGACAACGCATCTGAATTTAATTTTTATGATTAAAGCCAAGATGAATAACGGATGATAATGTCTATTTATAATATTACCTTTAAATGCTATATTGTAAGAAAGCTGTTTTGAACTGGTTGTATAAGGATAAAACACAAAGTAAAATGCCACTGCATATATTGTTGTAATTATTTCCAATGCAGTCTATTAATAGTGGAACAGATAGACCGACAGGTGCGGTGTCAAGACTTTGTTTTAACATGTTTTGGTTGATTAGTAAAGCTGCAGTGTGTAAAGTTTGTTTCAAAATATATTAACTGATTATTTATCATACCCCAAATACCATTAAAGCCAAAATGACTTGGTAATATCATGTTTATCTATGTTATTACACACTGATAAATATGAAGTAAGATGTTTTAAACTGGTTGTGTAAGGATAACAAAAACACATGTATAATTTAATTGTATTTATTATTGTCAGTCATTATCATTTCAAAAGATATTTTCAAAATAACTTGATGATAACATGAATCAGAAGGATATTTTCAATGTTATGAGATATGATATAAGACTGTTGTATTCAATATCCATATACTTTTTTGTCTCTGCCTACGAGCAGCTCTGCAAGATTTCAGCCTACAAGACATACATATTTATTCTAAGCGATCCACCTGAAAAAAGTTAATGAATATTGTATAAGACTATATATATACTATACTTCAATGTCAATAAACTACATTTCCATATTTCTGTCAGTATTTTGTTGTCTCTGCCTGTATTTTAAATAAATAAGAAATTATTATAAAATATACACCATTAATCAGCTCCATATGGTGAAATACACAAATAGTAGTTATGGATTTACATCAACAATATTTGCCTATGTAAATGTTGTCTGTTTTCTTATTTTCACTAGTTTCATGTAGGGGAAAAGGATATTATTTTTATATTAATTATCTGATGGTAGATGACAAAATAAAATTCCTTTCTACAGAGTTAGCAACACATCAGTCTAAGGATAATAGAAGCATCTGATCAACAAGGATATAACCATCTATACTTATAATAAATCTGTAGAGAGGTCAATTCTGTACATGAAATATATTTCCAAAATAACTATCAGGGGGTGATTAGTGATCGATACTGATGCCAAAAATGCAAACAGTAAAATTTTTGTCTGTCTGTCTGTCTTTCCGTCTGTATGTTCGTTATAGAAACAAAACTACTCGACGGATTTTTACGAAACTTGGTACAATCATTCTTCATACTCCTGGGCAGGTTATAGTATACTTTTCATACGATTAATAGGAGCAGAGCAGTGAAGGTAAATGTTGGGGAAACGGGGGAAATTACTCCATTTTTTAAGCTTCCGTCGCGTGTGCAGCCTTAATGGTTAAAGCTACACAGAAATCATGTATAACGGAAATGTTCTCCTTAAAATTATATAAAAAATATCTCACGACAGCATATGTCTATCTTTTATGGTTGACTCAAAATAACACGTGTAACTCCCGATAGCTTAGCAGTTCGGAGCTTTCTGATTATATTTGTCTACTCTTACGTTTATAACACTCTCACTCATCCCTAATTCAAAAAAGTTAACATTATTATCTATTCAATAAAAAAGAATCATAGAAATCGGTATAGAAACACCAAAGTTATACATGAAATACGCTAATAAGCCATCGCGCGTGAATACTGAATCATGCTATAAGGATTATTTTTGCGTAACGGTCGCCGCGCTCGACGCGGCTCGTGGCGGGAGGTATAAAAAGGCGGGGGTCCAAGTGCGAGCTTCAGATCATCATTACGCTTACCGCACCGCTCTCGAGCGGTCGTGCTAAGTAGTCAGCGCTCACGTCCCCGTACGTAGAGTGCCTCTCGCTCTCGCGCCTCCGCCCTCCTGCTCACGCAGTGTAGAGCAGCCGCCTCGGTGAGTTTATTTTCGCCTTCGCTTACCGTTCTTGCCCCCCTGCCGCCTGGCAGGGAGGTTTTGACCGCTTGCTTGTTACTTGTTATTTGTTACTTGTTATTGTTATTTTTTTTTTGTTATTTTTCTGTTATTGTTTGTTTACACTGTGTATTACTGTTTCTGGAAAGTTACGTCACTTGTTCTTTTCAGAACAAGCCCTGTTCTTTTGAGAACAGGGACAGTCCCTCCCTTACTGTTCTAGAAATTGAAAGTCGCCCCCCCAACATGTCCACCATAACGGAAACCCAAATCAGAGCCGTCCTCAATCTGTTCGCTCCGAACATCGATGAGACGACTCTCGCTCTCATCCTCGCTGCCCTTACCCCTGCCCCTAAGGCATGTACCCCTCCGGCCACCGCCGCGACGGCCCCTCCGGCTGCCCCGCAGACCGACTCAGACTCGATGGAGCACTCGGACTCCTCCTCTATTGCATCGTCCTCCCGGAAGAGGACCGCCACCCCAACCGGATTTACGTCCAGCGATAGTTCCGCGGACTCCGATGGGACAATGACTGATGAGACCCCATACACCGTAGTGAAGTCAAAACGCGGCCCAAAGCGCGCCGCTAAGAACCGCTCCCCCGTCCCGTCAGCCCCTGCCGCCGCCCTCGCAGCCCCCGCCGCTGCACCCGCCCCCGTAGCTCCCACCGCTGCCTCCATCTCCGCAGCCCCCGCCGCTGCCGCAGTACCCTTACTGCCGCGCAACCTCCCCCCGCTCTCTAAACCAGCAGCTCGCTGCGAACCAAAACTCGCCAAAAATCAGGTCCCGCCCCCTGTCTTCCTTAGAGACAAGACCCAATACACCAGACTGTCGAAAATCTGCTACGACAGCAAAATCGGCATCGATCAGGCCACTAATCTCAGTGAGGCCATTAAAATTCACACGTCTTCAATAGAAGACTTCCGTCGCCTTACAAGGCTATTTACAGCACAATGTGTGTCGTACCACACGTTCGCTCTCCCCGAAGAGCGAAAGGTCAAGGCTGTCATCAGGGGACTTCCGTTCGAACTCTCCAATGAAGAAATCCTGGAGGACCTTAAGTCCCAAGGCTTCCCCGTCGAAGCAGTGCATAAGATGCACAGCAGCAAGGGCAAGAGGTTCCCGCTTGCTCTTGCCATCCTCTAAACGTGCCGGAGGCAAGACCATCTTCCGGCAGGTACGCACTGTGTGCGGCCTGTCGAGTGAGTCGAGCCCCACATAGGCGCGGTTTTCCGGCGCAGTGCCACCGCTGCCAGCTATACGGGCATGCGGCGGCCAACTGCTCAGCCCCCAGGTGCGTTAAGTGCCTAGACCCCCACCACTCGAAAGAGTGCCTCGGCCCACTGACGCCGAATCCCCCCCTGCTTGCGTCCTGTGCGAGCAATCTGGTCACCCGGCCAATTACAGGGGATGCCCTCGCGCTCCTCGGCCCCGTCTTTTTAGACCTCCACCGCCGGTGAATGACACCACATTCCCGGCACTCCGGTCAAGGATGCCCCGTCAGGGCCCTTCCCAGCCCCCTCAGGGCCCCTACTTGCCCTCACAGGGCCCCCCTAGGCCTCTTATGGGCCCCCCTATGCCCCTTATGGGCTCCCCTAGGCCCCTTATGGGCCCTCCTAGGCCCCTTATGGGCCCCATCCAGCCCCCTCCGGGCTTTTCTCGGCCCACGCAGCCACCAATTCTCCCCTGGGGCCCCAAAAAGGCCGACCCCGCGGACTTCCTCCGCTCCTCAACAGGCGCAACCCTCAATGGTTGATGACCTGAATACGGTTTACTCCGCTATTCAGAGCATCGACATTGGCGAGATCGCCATACTAGCGCGCAAACTGCGTGCTGCTAGGTCCCCTCAGGACCGTCTCCTCGCTCTAGCGGAGCACCACAATCTTCTGAGCTCGTTGTAAGTTAAGTTAATTTAACTTAACACTATGACGACTCACTCTGCCCTCCCAAAGTCCCACGGACGTATTAAGCCTAAGGGCTTATCACTCGTCTCCTTCAATACTCGCGGTTTGCGAAATAACCTCCCCGAGCTTAAGCTCTTCCTTCGAGATCGCGAAGCCGACCTCCTCCTCCTACAGGAGACCCACCTCAGACCCCAGAATCTCAAAGGTTTCTCCATCAAAAAATATTCTCTTCTTCGTAATGACAGACCTGACCGCAGAGGCGGCGGTACTGCCATTTACTTCAAGAAGACACTTCACTGCTCTCACATTCCCACTCCGCCGCTTACCAATATGGAAGCCACGGTATGCAGGCTGGCCTTGACCGGACATCCGTCCATCGTCATAGCCTCCTGCTATATCCCCAGTGGAACTCCTCCCCTCAAAAAAGATTTTGAGGCCATCCTTGCGTTAGGCAATTCAGTTATTATGTTTGGAGATTTTAACTCTAAGCATACTGATTGACTTGTCTTACCACTACTCAGAGCGGCAAGATACTGCTTGATATCACGCAGTCTCGACCTCACTGTCCTCAGTCCCCTCGGTGTCACTCACTATCCCGACAACACCGACCACGCTCCTGACGTATTAGACTTTGCAATAGCAAAAGAAGTCTGTCTCAACCTCAGGTCAATCGATACCCTTGACGATCTTGGTTCCGACCACCGCCCTGTCTCCCTTATACTTGGCCATCAGCCACCTCCCCAACTCCATCCACGAAAACCTTCACTAACTGGAAGGCTTCAAGACGTCCCTAGCCACAGCTTTGGACTCTCGGACTCCCCTATCCCCTTTCTTCGGACTTATTCGACAGTACCGAAAAAATCGACACCGCGGTCGATTCACTCTCCACCCTTATAACATCCTCCCTTAAGGAGAATGAAAGGTCGTCAGTTGCTAATAATAATGGTCTTCCCTTACATATTAGCAACCTAATAAAGTTAAGAGAGCTGCTCTCCGAGCAGCACTCTATCAACCCCGAATATAGACGTACGGCCAATCGTCTTCAACGAGAAGTCCGTTCACGCCTTACCGAATTTCGAGACCTCGAAAAGAGTAATCTCATGGAGAATCTCTCCCTCTCATACAGCGTACTATCGGATGGCAAGAGCCCTCCGCATAGACGCTATCACTCATATCCTCTCTCTCGCCCCGACGGTACTATTGCCTTCGAGGACGAGGAAAAAGCTGAGTGCTTTGCAGACAGCATCGCTGCTCAATGCTCTCCAGTTCTCAACCCACAGACCCTCCCATCCAGACAGTGGAGGATGAGGTCCGCCGCCGGAACTCACTCCCCACAGTCTCTGACCCTATCACTGTGTCCAATGATGAGATCTCATCCCTCATCAAAGGACTGAAGCCCAAAAAGGCTCCGGGCGCGGATGGCATCTCCAACCAAGCCCTTAAACATTTTCCTGAGCAGGTGTTAACCCTTTTAGCTATTATCTTCAACGCCTGCTTCAACCTTAGTTACTTTCCCACCTCGTGGAAAGAGGCAACTGTCATTGGTATCCCCAAGCCAGGAAAGCCTCACAATCTCCCCTCTAGTTATCGTCCCATCAGCCTCCTCAAGGCCATGGGCAAACTATTTGAACGAGTAATCCAAACTCATGAGGCGCCATCTGTTTCCACAGACGGTGACCCTCTTGTCATCCCTCACCAATTTGGTTTCCGAGCGAAACACTCTTGTCCCAAACAAGTTCACCGTATAGTGGAATACATCCTCAGCGGTTTTTATCCTCGCCGTCATAAGACCATCGCGGTCTTTGACATAGCGAAAGCGTTTGATAGAGTCTGGCACGAAGGCCTTATCTACAAACTACACTTTATAGGTCTCCCTGATCGTCTTGTTCGTCTCGTGGCCTCCTACTTGAAAGACCGTACCTTCCGTTACAGACACGAAGGCACGCTCTCCTCTTCGCGTCCAATCAAAGCCGGTGTCCCTCAGGGCTCGGTACTCGCCCCTCTATTATATATCCTGTACACCAACGACATTCCCATACCGTCGAATGGTGTTCAGATCTCCCTCTTTGCAGACGACACTGCCCTCTACTGCAAAGGCACGTCCCTACCCTTTATTCGGAACAAGATCCAAAAGTCAGTTAATGACTTAGGAGCTTGGTTCCAAAAATGGCGTATCGATGTGAACCCGGAGAAGAGCTCCGCCGTTCACTTCGAACATAAACTACGCCGCTCCACTATTATTCCGCCAATCCGTATGTTAGGGACCCCGGTCCTGGCATACGTCCGCTAAATCTTAGGTGTTACCCTTGACACGGGCTCACTTTCGAGCCCCATGTCAAAGAGTAACTCGTAACGCACGATTTTATCTGGGTAGGCTCAACAGTATGTTGGGCCGACACAGTAAATGTCCCTCCGTAATAAACCGACCCTTTATAAGGTCTGTATACGACCCGTAATGTCTTACGCGGCCCCATTTTTGCTCACGCTAAGCCCAAAACCCTGAACAAACTACAAGTTGTTCAAAACCTGGACTGCCTCTTGGCGGCTCAGGCAAAGCCTTCTTCCAATACTTAATATGCCTTAGTAGGCGTCTCTCAGCGGCCACTCGCCGCCTGCGCCCTCTTTTCCTAAAGAGGTCGCATCAAATCTCGGCAGTAAGGCCACTATGGTAATACCGACCCCAAGGTGGTGTTTAGTGGGTAGGCACTTAGGTTAGTTAGGTTAGTCAGTGAGTCCCACATAACCACGCAGCCGGCTGCGTGGTATGCTAGGAGCATTCACCACCTCCCTCCCCCGCTTCCGGAGGATGTCCTTGCATTGGGCGCAAAAAAAAAAGTGCGAACTTCATACAATATTCGGCTGTTGATGCCAATAGACGTTCAGTGTTCGACCTTATTGACAGACAATAATTGATTTTAACAAACCGTGCTTATCAGCGCTACTTTTAGTCTACTCTTACGTAAGAGACTAAGACGAGAGAAGCTAAGAGAATGAGAAATGTGCGTTCTCAAGAATCGGCAGAGGAAAGAGCACATCGGTTAAACTCTATGAGAGTTAGTGCCTCAACTTCTCGAGCCAATGAAAGCTCTCCAGAAAGAGAGATGCGATTAGCAGCTGACAGAGCGAGACGAGCTACATCACGGGCGTTTCAAAGTTCTTCTCAACGAGAGCTAAAACTTACCATTGACCGAGAACAACATGTGTTATCCCGAGAAGCTGAAACTGCTTCACAACGAGAATTGCGGCTCACAGCTGACCGCGAACGGCATACATTATCTCGCGAGTCCGAAACCTACACTGAGAGGGAATTACGTCTCACAGCTGACCGCGAACGGCAAACATTATCTCGCGAGTCCGAAACCTACACTGAGAGGGAATTACGTCTCACAGCTGATCGCGAACGGCATGTACTATTCCGTGAGTCCAAAACCTTCACTGAGAGGGAATTACGTCTCACAGCAGATCACGAACGGCATGTACTATCCCGTGAGTCCGAAACCTACACTGAGAGGGAATTACGTCTCACAGCTGACCGCGAACGGCATACGTTATCTCGCGAGTCCGAAACCTACACTGAGAGGGAATTACGTTTCATAGCTGATCGCGAACGTCATATTTTATCTCGAGAATCTGAACCTTTTACTCAATATGAAGACCGTTTGACAAATGATAGGGTGCACCATAATATTATTCGATCTCTTGAAGAGGAAGAGGAACATGAGCATGAACAACGACTAGAGTCGGGACGCGAATATTACAATTCTTTGAGACAAGAACGATTAATAAGTTTGTCTAATGAAAGATTAAGAATTGAAAATATTCGGTCTCTTGAAACGGACGAACAGCGAGAGGCCCGTCTTACTGCAGACAGATTTCGACATGGTCTTAATGACTTAGATGTACACATAGAAGATCAATCTACAAATTCGGTGGCGTGGTCCGACAAATATAAAAGTGGGTTTGCTTATAACCTCACAATTGATTACAGATCATCTTCTGTATTAGGCGATATGAACGTAGTATGTTCTTTTTGTAATGCTTCAAAGTGGAGTAAGGAGTCGGCTGGTTTCTGTTGTTCTGGAGGTAAAATAAATTTGCCTTCGTTCGAAGATCTACCGGAACCTTTGAAGTCATTACTTTTAGGGGAACATGTGTAATCTAAACAGTTCTTATACAATATTCGCACTTATAATAGTGCGTTTCAAATGACATCCTTTGGTGCTCAACAAATCTCAGAAGGTCCTTTCATGCCTACTTTTAAGATACAAGGTCAGGTTTACCATTTGATAGGATCCCTTTTGCCTGAAGACCAACCTAAGTTCCTTCAAATATATTTTGTATCCGACTACAACGAACAGTCGAATATAAGAAATCAATATTTCCCGAATTTAAAGACTGAACTTATTTCACAACTTCAGAACATGTTGCATCAGGTTAATTCGTATGTATGCAGTTTTAAATCGGCATTAGAAGCTCTTCCTCAAAATGGTGATAACAATTATAAAATTGTTATAAATGCCGATAGGCGTCCAACTCAGGAACACCCTGGGCGTTATAACGTTCCATCCACGAATGAAGTTGCTGTAGTATTGGTCGACCAGGAATGTGGTAGGCGTGATATCGTTATCCGTTCCAGAGACAATCGTTTGCAACGTATTTACGAAACCCACAGGGCTTACAACAGTTTGCAATATCCTTTGATATACTCTCGAGAGGAAGATGGTTATAATTTCGCTTTATACCAAACTGATCCGCGTACAGGCGCACCTAATTATAATAAAAAGATGTCATGCCTTCAATTTTATTGTTACCACTTGCAAGTGAGACGGAATAGATTTGTATACTTTCAACGTTTTCGTGGCTTATTCAATCAGTTTATTGTTGACATGTACGCAAAAATTGAAACCGAAAGATTAGTTTATATACGATCTAATCAAAGGCAGCTGCGCGCTGAAAAATACGTGCATCTTCGCGACGCCATGCAGCAAGGTAATGATACGGTGAATATGGGCCATTTAGTTATTTTACCCTCTTCTTTTACTGGTGGTCCACGCTACATACACGAACGTACTCAAGATGCTTTTTGTTACGTAAGAAAATATGGACGTCCCGAATTATTTATTACTGTAACTACCAATCCCAAGTGGGATGAAATCACTCGGGAGCTTATTGAGGGTCAAGCACCGCATGACCGCCATGATATTATCGCAAGAGTTTTTCATTTAAAATTAAAATCAATGATAGATCTACTTACCAAAGATAACATTTTTAGAGATGTATTATGTTATATGTATAGTGTTGAGTGGCAAAAACGCGGCTTACCTCACGCACATATCCTGCTTTGGTTAAAAGATAAGGTTCGACCTAATGATGTAGACAGTTCAATCAGTGCTGACATTCCAGATCCGATTGCAGATCCCGTGTTATACGACATTGTTAAAACTCGTATGATACATGGTCCATGTGGTGCATTTAACGGGAATGCTCCTTGCATGCAAGACGGTCGTTGCACTAAAAGATATCCAAATGCATTAGTGGATGAAACTGTAACAGAACATGATGGATACCCATTATATCGTCGCCGTTCAAGAGACAATGGTGGTTTTACTGTTGAAAAGCGAGTGTCTGGACAACAGGTTACTTTAGATAATAGGTGGGTCGTTCCGTATTCGCCTGTGATGTCTAGAGCATTTCAAGCTCACATAAATGTTGAAATGTGTAATAGTGTAGAGTCAATAAAATATATTTGTAAGTATATTAATAAGGGCAGTGACCAAGCTACATTTGCGTTGAGAAATGAACATGATGAAGTTACTAGATTTCAGTCAGGCAGATATATCAGCTCTTCAGAAGCTGTGTGGCGGATCTTAAGTTTCAACATTCACGAAAGATATCCACCTGTGACTCATCTGGATGTTTATCTTGAAGGCGGTCAACATATATATTTCAACGCCGAAAATGTTACAGAACGATTAGAGAACCCTAGACAAACAACTTTATTAGCATTCTTTCGACTTTGCCAAACTGATGATTTTGCAAAATCTCTTTTGTATGAGGAAGTTCCATCGTATTATACCTACAATAAGCAACGAGGTGTCTTTAATCGTAGACGCCGTGGCAGGCCTGTAGATGGCGAGTCAGGTATTTTCAAAGAACATGTTCTTGGTAGAGTGTATACCGTTCATCCTAACAACGCTAAGTGTTTCTATTTGCGATTATTATTATATACAGTGCGAGGACCAACATCATTTATAGATTTGAGAAAAGTAGACGATGTTGTTTATCCAACTTATCATGCAGCTTGCCAAGCGCGTCGTTTGCTTGAAAATGATCAGCATTGGGATGACGCTTTAGCAGAATCCTGTGTTAGTGATAATCCACGACGGTTATGCCATTTATTTGTAACATTACTCACATTTTGTAATTTATCAGATGCTGTACAATTATGGAAAAATATAAAGAAACAATTTGCAGAAAACTTTCTTCGGAATATATCTCACAATGATGAAGGCGCAACTAATGATAATTTCCGTGATCTTGCCATAAATCTGTGCTTATTAGCTCTTCAGGAAGACTTAACAGCAGTAGGCGGTAAATCACTCTGTGAATATGGTTTGCCAACACCAACCTCAATCGGAGAGGTTACCAATAGGGAATATTCTGGAGAGATTGGTTACAACTCAATGGAACTGCTGGCAACATTAGAAAACGGTGTCCCAATGATGACTGCAGAACAACGTTCAGTCTATGATCGCGTGTGCGAGAGTGTTCAGAATAATTTGGGAACAATATGGTTTTTAGATGCACCTGGAGGAACTGGGAAAACCTTTTGACTAAATTAGTATGTTCGAAATCAGCGTAAAATTGCTCTTGCCGTGGCTTCATCAGGTATAGCTGCAACATTGCTACCAGGAGGTAAAACTGCTCACACTATGTTTAAAATACCAATTGATTTAGATTGCACGGAAAGTCCAACCTGTAGTATTTCAAGAAATAGCGACAAAGCTAAGGTATTACGTGAGTGTAATTTAATCATATGGGATGAATGTACGATGGCCCACCGAAAAGGAGTAGAAGTAGACAGAACTTTAAGGGATATAAGACAAAATGATCGACCAATGGGCGGTATCACGGTTTTATTTTGTGGTGATTTCTGACAAATCTTACCGGTAATACCACGGGGAACCCGAGCTGATGAGGTTAGGGTTTGCCTAAAAAGCTCTTATTTGTGGCGTGATATACAATCGGTACATTTGACTATAAACATGCGAGTGAGAACTGGAGATAACCCGGTGATCGTCAATTTTCTGATAAATTATTAAAGATTGGGAAGGTACCTATCCACAACTACACCAAAGAAAACTTATTCTGACGCCTGAGTTATGTTGTATAGTGCAATCCCAACCACATCTTATATCGTCGGTTTACGGTGACGTAACAATTATATTAAATAGGGACAATTTTGGCTATGCGAAAGATCCATTTTAACTCCTCGCAATGACCAGGCATCTGAGATTAATAAAAAATACTGTCGAATATACAGGGAAAGCAAAGTTTATAGTTCAATAAATAGAATGGTCGATGAACAAGAAGCCACTAATTACCCGATAGAATTTTAAATTCTTTAAATATGCCGGACTTCCTTCTCATGAAATTTGTTTAAAATTGGCATTCCGATTATTCTGCTCCGAAATTTAAGACCACCACAACTTTGCAATGGAACACGGCTAAAAGTAACCCAGTTGCAACAAAATATAATCGAGGTTCAAATTTTAACAGGTTGTGGTGCAGGAGAAACCGTCTTTATTCCCGAATTCCATAATACCAAATAATTTTCCATTCCAATTTAAAAGAACGCAATTCCCAGTATCATTGTGTTATGCAATGACAATTAATAAGGCTCAGGGCAGACTTTTCGTGTTGCTGGAGTAGATCTCGGTGTCAGTTGTTTCGCATGGTCAGTTGTACGTCGCTCTTTCCCGGGTTAGCAGTTCTAGAAATCTTTATGTTCACGTGCCGGACGGGTCAACTTTCAACATAGTTTATCCGGAAGCTTTGCGCTAAAGTATTTTTGTTCTATAAGTACTTAAGCCTCATGTGAACGTGATCTAAAGAATATTACCAATATATTAACTTAATAACACACAAGGAGTTACACTCCATCCAAAGCCCAGCGACACTATAACATATATAGGAATGACGTCTTAGCAAAAGTTGTTTAGTCTGATGGGCATTTCCTGTTGACTTACAAAATGAAAGATCTAGAACGTCTCGAATCGTCTCGCGAATGACGTTGTTTTCCGTCCTCGGCTCTTAGAATTAAACAACCTTACTTGCATGCAGTCCTTTCTTATATTGATGCTGCATTTCTTATAACCCTGCTGATTGACGGGCTGACGATCAGCTCATAGCTGACAATCACATTTGAAAGAGCTGAACATACAAACTGTTGATAACAGGGTATGAGCTCCGCACTCATGAGCAAACTTCTAAGAAATACATGCAACCTCTTGTATGCCTTTTCGAAGAGACCTCCCTAATTTCAAGAGTGGACATCAAAAGCCAGTTTATGCGATAGGAATCCATGATTTTACCACGTGCTTGGCGTTTGGAAAAAAATATTTCGAAGACATGTGAATCCGCCAACACGACTTCGAGCAGCGCTGCGGACACTTCCTTGATCTAAAACCCTCTCAGAAATGAGAGAAGGCCTGTTTCCAGCAGTGGGACGTTTATAAACTGTTAACTTTCAATCATATTATAATAATTTGGACTGACACCTTATATTAGTGTACTGAGCAATGTTGCATCTTTCAGTTCGTAGCAATGGGCGCCGAACAGCGGCAGGCGATCCGTCGTGCGTTAAACGAGGATGCGGAGAAACTGCTGGGAGAAGGAGATGCGGCTGACCCGCAATTGCGACGTCTGCGTCGTGAAATAGAGGACGTCAACCGACTGTTCGACGAATTTGAGCGACGCGCCCGAGCTGAGGGTAAGATCTCTGACACTAATGTTTTTTCATTCATTTATTACAGCCTATCAAAAGTCCATTGCTGAACATATACCTCGCATAGATTGCCTCATAAGGAGATATTTGTAATAGTTGCCGTGCTAGGCTGATGTATTAGCAACAACAGTTTTCTCTCTATCTCTATCTCTACATAATATAAAACAAAGTCGCTTCCCGCCGTCTGTACGCTTAGATCTTTTAAACTACGCAACGGATTTTGATGCGGTTTTCATCAATAGACAGAATAATTCAAGATAAAGGTTTGTAAGGGTTTATATTACATATTATAATAAATGCCTATTATAGTAGAAAAAGCTTTGCCGCCCTATAAATCCAAATCTAGGAGCAGGACAGAGATAAATACACAATGTCATATAGGGTAAGTCCGGGGGAGTTGGTCATAGTTCTTTAAGAAACCAGTTAAATTAAAACTACAAAGATTAATTAACAAAAATCATCTTTTAATTAAACTTTCGATATTAAACTCTTAGAATATCACATAAAAATATTGAACTTTGGCATAAGTAGTGTCATAAATTACTTTTTTCTACAAATCACGATTGGCCATCTCTCCCGTAGTGCCCGGTAGAGATGGCCATAGTAGCAAGGGAGAGATTGCCAGTTTGTTAATCTGCATTTTAACCACTCTTTTCCTTTAGGTTTTTGAGTCTTAGCACATTCTTCTTTTCTGTCCACATAATGAACACTTATCATCATACTCAGTGTAATTTTCATGTACCCACAGTTGGCATAAAACGCATTACCACCTTACCAAAACTGTGTAACGTAAACCCTTTGAAAACTTTAAGCTCCATACAAATCAATATAGGTACATTTTACTTACTTCTTGTTATTTTTTCGCCGAAGTTAGATCGAAATGTCGATCCCACGCACTGCACGAAGTGTACTAACGACAAAGTAGTGCAATGTAGGAAGTGTGACTGTGATTTATTTTGATTGCCTATATCTCCCTTACGGCCATCTCTCCCGGAATTACCCTACTATAATTAATATATTAAGAAAAAATAGCACTAACTAAATAAACAAGCCAAAACAGACTTTGCAATAATGAGTAACACTTCGAAAAATGAACTAAAAACTCACTACACTAGCCATTACTAAAATCGACTAAAATATTTACTATAATATCAACTGTCAAAATGGCATCGATAAAGCAGCGCCCCTTCGACCCTTTATTATTTGAATGACTGGTAAAAAGCTATCGTATCACAAAGCCATCTATGCAAATAAGGCTGTAGTTTTTAAGTTATAAGAAAGTGACCATATTAACCGGATGACCATATTACCCTCACGTACTATACAGGGTATTTTTGAAACGCTCCCGAAAACGAAGACGGACGACAGTACTAACTATATCTTAGATGATGGGTGAAACATAAAATCGATCCTGATGAAAAAAAACCATCTTTTCACAACGTTTTATTAGCTTTATTCACGCTCCATCGTGTTAGTATAATTAAATAAAACGTTAATTTCATTAAAATAAAACATGAAAACACTTAAACATAAAAACAGCAGTGAAATTACTGAATTACAATCAGCTGACTAGGGGTCAATGTACGCGTGAACGCCGAATTCGCGCGGCCCGTAACTAGCGATGGTACCACAATACCTAATAATTTACAACAGTTGTCTAAATACCTAACTTATCTAATTAACCTACTATTTTCCCACTGTGCTTGTCTCCACGTAGCCACTTTAATTCAAATTCACAGGTTAAATAAACCAAATAACTGGTTCGATTCCCGCTAATGAAAAAAATACTTAAATGAAATGTTAACAAGGTTAGAGTTATGCGTTTTATTCATCGTGTTGGTATGTTTATTATTCTGATGTATTCAGTTATGTACCTATTCAGATCAGTTCAGTACCAAGTTATTTAAAAAAAAAACAGGTATGAAACAGCTTACCGCTCAAAATCCTCCGTGGTCTTATGAGATGCGGCTCAAATTGTGCTCCATTCATTTCGAGGCAGATGTGGGCTCGGTGTTGCATCTCCTCATGCAGGCGGGGCATCATCGTGTGGTCTTCGACACAGTCCGCACGTATTTTGTCGAAAACATCCACGATCCTTTGGCGCATTTTGTCTGGACTATCACACTCACGATTAAAAACCCTTTCTTTCACATACCCCCACAGAAAGAAGTCTAACGGGGTCATATCTGGTGAGCGAGAAGAGATTTTAAGAAATAAAGTATACCAAGATTACTGGTTGGAAAATGATCTACTCTACAAGGAAGATAAGAAGTTGCCTGTTATACCTAAATATATGGAAAAAGAAGTATTAAAAAGAGGGCAAAGCACAAAAAGACAAAGGAAATGATTGGGAAGCAATATTACATAAGAGCATTGGATATAAAGTTGGAAGACTTTATTGTTACATGCATACCATGCTTTTTAGCAACTAAAACGGAAGGGAAGCAAGAAAGGTTTCTACATCCCATCAATAAGGAAAGCATTCCGCTGAACAATATTACCATTCATTTCAACAAGTAAACAATAATTCTTTACGTGGTAGAGCCATGCTGCAGCTATATTAGTAGTATAGTTGTAGTACAAATGGGTCGGCTCGACCGGGAAAGGACCACGCTCTCACAGAATACGAGCGTAAAATAGTAGCTTAACACTGCTGTGTTTCGTATGGTGAGTGTAGAGAACCGGAGACCCTTTTTACTGGAAAAGAGGCATTCCATCTTAATCCTCACGGGTGACAACGCATCTGCATTTTGATTCTTTATTGAAGATAGATGTAGATGTCTATGGGTCACAGCAACCACTTACCATCAGGTGGACTGTGTGCTCGTTTGTCACCCTATCCTATAAAAAAAAATATAAGTATATATTGACAATAGTAGATGCATTTACAAAATTTTTTGGCTCTTTCCGACTAAAACAACATGAAGCAGAGAAACTCTAAATAAACTGGAAATCTACCAACAGATATTTGGAAATACAAGAAGAGCTATAACTGATACAGCACAGCTTTCACAAGCGATTTTTTTAAACTAATTTACTGAATATTGTAGAGAGGAGGATACTCTACAATTGACAATGTCTTTTAGTGATTGAGTGTTCCTCAGGGCAGGTTGAGAGAATACATAAAATTATAGTACCTTTACTAACAAAATTCCGCGTAGAGAATTCCAGTTTTTGGTATAAATACGTTAATAAAGTACAGAAAGTTATTAAAAGTACATTTTAAGGGAGCATTAAAACTACGCCATTTAAACTACTAATGAGCACAAAAATGCAAACAAATAGACATAAAAATACAGGAATTATTGTAAGCAAAACATAGCTACTTAAAATAAAAGATGACAATATGAAAAGCTTTAACAAAAATAGAAAAGTAAGTTCTAAATATAATATTGGAGATGGAATTGCTATAAAAAGGACTCAGCTCGCCTCAGATCTTAAGCTTAAACTGGCTGTTAGTAAGATTAATTTTGTAATGATGGCAATATTTTAATATACATACGAGTAATTAAGTCAGGTGATCGTTTTTTTGTTTTTAAATTGTTCCTGAATCATGAATCACAAGGATAAATATTGTCTTGGTTTATGAAATTGACCATTTAAATAAATTTTTTTTGTTAACTGTTTTGTTTTATTTTTCTTTTGTAATTTTTAAACTATTTAATGAATTATGTATGTTTCAGCTGTCGTTAAATGGTTTGTCAAGAGTAAAAATAATTATTATATATGAAAGTTTGACGCTATGTATTGAAAGAAGAAATATAAAGAGTGTGGGATGAATGTCTCAAGAAAGACATTATTGTATCTGGACGGCCAAATGTGGGAACGGAACCTAAGAGGTAGCAGAAAGAGGGAAGATGTTGTGAGGGAGTAGCAGGAAAGAAGATGTTGTAACGCTCTATCCTAATATATTTAAAAAGCTGTCAGATTTAAAATAAAAAAATTATAAATAATATAAATTACTTGACAAGGCTAACAAAATATGTGAAAAAACGTTGCAAGTTTGAACTAACTCAACTCTTATTTTTATTTATTTAATTATGTATATTTGATATTTGTTCTGACATAGATAATATTTATATATATTGTGTATATAAAATGTACTGTATGCATGTATATGTGTATCCATATATTTATATATGTATATATTGTGTGTATTTAAGTATATATGTGTATGTATGTGTGTGTATATGTATATTTATATGTATATACAATTTTTTTTAACTCTTTATATTTTGATTATTGCTGCACCGCCTCTTGTTTGTCTATATCTGTTTAGCCTAATGGTTGACTGGGAGAGAATGCCCTATGGCATTAAGTCCGCCATATGTACAACTGTGTACATGAAAGCTTAAATAAATAAATAAATAAATAAAAATAAATAAATAATATATTGATCTTTCCTAAGGATTTTTCTAAAGGTTTAGTTATAGGCCGTTTAATACATTTATGGGGTGGTCGTATTAGTTAGGACCCTTATTTACGTTGTGTTTGTTTAGTAACTTAGTTCTTGTAGGTGCCTCTTGGAAGAAAGAATATTCACTGCAGCAGTCGAAAACTGTTGGTAGTGCCTTATAATAATTTTAAGCTAAAGACCCAATTCACGGGAAAAGGGCTCAAAAAAAGGTTAATAACATTAAATCGTCCCTATTCCAGTTGTATCAGGTTCACATTTGTGAATTCCTTATTGATTAATCCCTTCCCGCTTGGAAAAGGTTTACAATATTAATCACTTACCCCGAAGAGGGACTAGAAGTAGTCGATTGGACCGTAGTCCACAGCAAAATAACTTGCGAACCAGTGAAAGAGGACTTGGCCCCTTGGTAGTGCGTAAGCACAAACATCAACCGATGTCGCGCATGTCAATGCGAGTAAACGCCATACAGAATATGATCAATCCCCGATGTCACTAAAGAATTACTCCAAAAAATTAAATCTCGACGTAAATTCGATAATACCAACGTGTACCAATCCACCGAGGTTGTATGGGTTACCGAAAATACACAAACCAAACGCTCCACTACGTCCCATAGTGAGCCAGATCGATTCACCAACTTATGAATTGGCTCAACACTTGGCAAAAATTCTGTCACCACTGAGAGGACAAACCAGAGCACACACAAAGGATTCGTACCATTTTGTTAGTGAGATAAAAGACCTACATCTCGCTTACAATGAAACTATGGTCAGTTTTGATGTTCAGCCACTATTTACATGCTTGCCTATTGAAGACTGCATCTCAATTGTAACTAATAAGCTGGAAGAATACAACATGCTTACAGAATATGCAGTATTACTCAAACACTGCCTTACATCTGGCTATCTATTGTGGAAGGAAGAGTTCTACAAGCAAGTAGATGGTGTGGCGATGTGCTCACCTGTATCTCCCATAGTCGCCGACATATTCATGGAGGACTTTGAGGAGAAAGCCCTTCTTACTGTTCCTGTAAATCTAAGATTCTACAAGCGATACGTAGACGAGACTTTCATAATTTTACCATCTGACAAAGTAACTGCATTTTTAGACCACCTTAATTCCATAAACTCTAAAATACAATTCACAATGGAGTTAGAGGCAAACAATTCTTTAGCTTTCCTAGATGTTTTAGTCATCCGAAATCCTGATAACACTATTGGTCACACTGTGTATAGGAAAAAGACCCATATCAACCGATATTTAAATGGTGAATCGCACCATCATCCATCACTGTTGGAAAATCTTTGTTTCAGAGAGCACGAGGGATCTGTAACAGAAAATATCTGGCCGCGGAGTTTCAGCACGTTGAGCAAGTATTGCAAGACAACAAGCTTCGGGTCCCGCGCCTATGTCACAGTCGAGCGTGTGCCTGCTGTACTACCCTATGTCAGAGGAGTCACAGACAAGGTTGGCTACATCTTGAAGCGAGCTTTTATTAAAACATACTTCAAGCCGCCGAAGAAGATTAGTCAATTTTTACCATCCGTCAAATGTAATATCCCTCTAGAAGATGCAAGAGTGTACAAGCTTGATTGCGAATGTGGTTTCTCTTACATAGAACAAACAAAAAGTTCCGTGAGGCACCGACGCTCTGGAAAGTCTGCAATCTGCAGTGAACATGTTCAAGATCGTCCCCGCCATTACATTAGATTTGATAGACCACAAACCCTCGCAGAAGAACACCGATTCCTACCAAGGATGATACGCGAGGCTATTGAAATTAAAAAACATCTTAATTTCAATAGAGAAGATGGATGGGTGCTGCCATCTGCTTGGGATCCTATAATTAACAAAATAAAATCCAAACCCAAGTATACCACTGCAAGACTTCAAGATACTGTAAGCTCATTTTGCGTAAATCGAAACAAGAATTAATATTCAAAAACTGAAGGTAGCCGGGCTAACTGTGACCGGGACGTCAAACATCTCAGTCCCCCCGTGACCATGGGTTGCTGTTAAGCACCCGAAACGTCGGGAATTAAAATAAGTAAATTAAACGCGATAAAATCCGTAAAGTTTGTTTATTCAATAATAATTATAGTTCAGCTTTCAGAAAGGTTTTTCTGTAGTCACAGTCGCAGCCATATCGAATAAAAATCTTACAGAACAAAAACAAATACTAAGTGATTTTATTAACATGGATTTCTAATTTCTAGTCAGTTCAGTATATCGATCTTAAAACTAGCCAGTATTAGAAACCTGTATCTTTGTTGGATAGTACATTTCAACTCTAGTTCAGACAGAGTTTTTAAAAATGTAGTGTAATGTTTAAAATACAAAAATTCATTTTGTATTTTTAAATTTTGTAATTATTGTATATGGTGTGCAATACCAGTTTTATTTATTATTTATTCTTCGAATAAATCACGTACAGCTAGTGCTACCTAGTTATATTTCTATTATTATTCTGTATTTTAGTATTTCTGTTTTCTCTTTTTACTCGCTGCTACATTTAATTTTTTGCTTTATGACCAAAAAAAAATATCTAGAACTAAATAAAATAAACGGCAAAGAATATTTTTCATGGTGTTTTCATACTTTAAATTTATTTTATATTTGTTATTATTTGTCTCTTATTGCAATATATTACATCGTGTATAATATGTTGCCAACGACAGCACCGTCTAACGGGTACGCTCAGTACTACTTAGACAAATGCAAAGATTATAAGACTGCAGAGGTAACAAGTATATAAGTGGGATACTGCCTATTATTTTTGCGCATCACTGAGAGTCAGAGAGAGAGTGAGAGTGAGAGAGAGCCGTGGTAGCTCAGGGTCCGCTGTAAATTTCACAGTACGCGAGCAACCCGAGTTTGATCCCCGCCGGCACCAATGAAATTGTGAATTGCAATTTAAGTGCTGATTTACCTGCAAGTCTGAGAAATAACAAAAAAAATATTTCGAAGACATGTGAAGTTCACCAACACGTATTGGGGCAGCGCGATGGACATTTCCTTGCCCCGAAACACTTCTTAGAAATGAAAGGAGGCCTGTGCGCAGCAGTTCAGATAGGTCAAAATAAAATATATACTATTGGTAAATCCAATTGTACATGCCTCAAGCGCATTAAAAAAATACGTATAACATGATTTTACGTAAAGATTTAAAAAAGTTTAATTATTATATATATTTATAATTATTATTATACTTCCAATTTTCCGATAATTTTATGTCAAACTTCAATTTAAAAAAAAAACTTGAAGATCCAAAAGTGCACGACTCATAATGCTCATATGATCGTGAAAAAATTAAAAAAAATTGTAAATTGTAGTTCTATTCGTCAAAGAGTTCCAGTAGCATGCATCTTCAGGTCACTCTATCAATTCCGGACGTAAGGTCTCATCATAACTAACAAAACGAGGCCAAACTCGGCACACTTAGTTCTACTCTTCGAGGAGTTCCAGTAGCATTCACCGAAGTACACCTTCAGGTCACTCTATCAAGTCCGGAGGTAAGGTCATATGTGTTAAGGCAACATAGTTACGAACTTTTTCTTTTAAGAGTTTTAGATGTATTTTATAAATTTCTTGTATATAAGTTTTATATGTTCTGTCATAGCTACTCAGTCCATAGTTTATTATTGAATTTGCTAATGCCAAATATAATAGTCTCAAAGTTTGGTAATGAATTTTATGCTTAAGTATTGTTAAATTACAAAGTATTGCTCTTAGTTTGTTACAAATGTGAATAACATGAGGTCTCCAGTTAAATTTACTATCTATTATTAGGCCTAAATACATATGCTGATCAACCATTTCCAGCGGGTTACAGTTGTATTTGGTGTTTTGCTGATGCACAGCTGTGTTCATGTGCAATGATGGTGGGTTGTGTATCATATTTTATGTAGCTTGAGTGTATAAGCATCAGTTTAGTTTTTTGAGTATTGATGCACATGATGTTGGGCTGGCACCCAACATCATGTGCCCATTTGCACAGCTGATCATAGGTATGCTGCATCAATTCTTGTGCTTTAAATAGGTTGTTATGTGCGACTACTAGACATGTGTCGTCTGCGAACTGGTAAATGGAGCAATCTTTAAAGATATTACACATTTCATTCACATATAACAAGTATTCGGACGGACCAATAATGGAGCCATTACATTATATTTACAAATTAAACTGCCATTTACATTCCATGGCTTCCCACATGATAGATGAATATATTTTAAAATAGATTGAGTTGAACAATTGATATTTTCAAAAGTTATCGTGTTTACCCCTCCATGCGGACTTGATAAATCTACTCCATAAGCCACTAAAACCACTTTTTTATGTAAAAATAGCAATTAATCGATTTAAAAAAAATATTAGTTCAACAATCATTTATCATTCTGACAATGTGCTTTATATATCATTTATATATTCAATACGATTGTTAGATACGATTTCATGCGACAAAACGTTGGAATCTTGATTTTTAGGCGCTAGTAGAACATACCTACGCGCTTTGCGCATAAGACATGCAAAATTATATGAAATATTATGGGAATAATTTATTAAAATATACATTTATAGGTATTTATAATAAAAATAATGAATAAGCTGCAAGGTTCAACTGATATTGTTTCTTGTAAACACAATTATAAAATTGCTGTTCTCATTTTTATCAATGATGAATAGATGAAACGTAGTCAATATAAGTTTTATATAAAATATCCTTATTTAAATTGGTACATGGCGAATTTGGCCTCCTTCTTCCAAATTGGTCGAAATTTGAAAAGAAAGATTTTGTTTGTTCTTGATTCTCTCGTGTACACCATTTTTCACAGAAGTATTGTTTACAACTGGCGTGGTTTCCAAAGGCATGATTAAGTGTCAGCTGTATATCGTCAATCAGGTCCTGAACTTTATTGACATTATTTTTGTTTTTGTTATATATTGAAACCTTCTTAATAACTGACGCAAACTCATTAGTTTATTATTTGTTAATTTTTTTCTGTATCGTATTGGGTATCTTGTATGAGTTTGTATTTTTTTTTAAATTTTATCACAAAAGTTTCGCAATAAATTAGTACTACATTGTTTATTTTCTACAGTAATCCTCTTCTCTGACTGTAGGATCTTATATTCGTACTGAGTCACCTTCAGATATTAAGAACTCACTACAGATTTTTGAAAAAATCGTAAAATAATTTCTTTTTCTATACCAATTGACGGGCCTGAGTAATTATATTGCCATTCGTGCTCTTTGGCTGCAGCTTTTTGTTTCTCTTACGCACCATTGTGGACGAAACAAAATTTTACTTCTTCTCCTTCTAATTATAGCTCCCGCACCTGACACTCTAGAATACTTTTTTCTATAAGACCGTTTAGAGAACCATTTTTTGTTAACATTTATGGGTATAAGGTTTTTATCAGCTGTTTTGTTGATAGCTCCTTTCCCGGTTTCTGTATAGAAAATGATGCTGGCTTTGGTATTTTTTATTTATAATAATTCGTAGGCTTAGTGCTGCCTACGAATATAATACCTGCTATGGCACACCTATTGACATCGAAACGTTAATTATCATCTGCATAAAACTCTAAATAACACTTTTTACACAAGAAAGTAAACTTTGAGATCAGTTTATCTTGTTTATCGCTAATTAAATTAATATTTAATATAAATATATAAAATAATTTAGCTATCTGATAAAAAATTTAAGTGTGCCAGTAATACATTAATGATGATATTTAGGATATAATGCTTGAGATAGTCTATTAAACATTTTTTTGTACAATTTATCATCTTACTAATTTTGAAGGAAATTATTATTGCAGATAAAAAACTCTTCATATTTATTCTAGAATCTCGAATTAAATTAAACACAAAATCAATCACAGGCAATCGGGTTTACTTTTTCGAATATTAGCCCGGACAGACACACAAAAAGACAAAAAATTCAAAAACAATTATTTATAGCTTAACATGCAAATCATCCCCTGAGCTTAATACAAGCCAGTTATTTCAATGTTACAGACACTTCAATTTTATTTGTAAGTATAGATGTATAAATGATAAGATAAGCAGTAATTTCTATACTTCAACATAATCAACTTTCTTTTTAATTGTTTCAAACTAATCTACAAGCAACGTTAAGTAATGTACAAACGTGTTAATAGAAAACATATTATATCTTTGCATTAGATAACAAATTAATTAGGTTGACTAAAATAGTAATGTTGAATAAAACTATGTTTATAGATTTTATTGTGTTTAATTTACTTATATTAATTCCCGACGTTTCAGGTGCTTTACAGCAACCCATTGCTCCCCGGGGGAGGGGGCGGGGGCTGAGATGTTTGACGCCGTAAACAGTGTGTATTAGTTTAGTATTGAGGCCATACGTCAATATATTTCGTCCTTGTTACATCGAAGTTAAGCGCCGAAACTAAATCTCCCCAGAGACGAGTTTAAAGCGTTGTACAACTTAAGCAACAGATCAGAGCTTAAAATTCTCCGCGCAGATAAAGGAAATACTACGGAGGTAATGGATACGGTAGAAATACTCCGAAAAATTAAACTTCGACGTAAATTCGATAACATCACCTTGTACCAAACCACCGAGGTTGTATGGGTTACCGAAAATACACAAATGTAACACTTCACTACGTCCCATAGTGAGCCAGATCGATTCACCAACTTACAAGTTGGCTCAACACTTGTTAAAAATACTGTCACCACCGAGAGGATACACCAGAGTACATGAAAAGAATTCGCACTGTGACGATGCATTATTATCATTATTAATAAATAATAATTAATTCAATAAATTTAAAGATATGTAAAAATATCATAGATATAATATTTTGAACAATTAAAATGCGTTAATAAGCATTACAAGTTCAAATACATTGATTTCGAACAGTAAAGGTTTTTAAAGACATATTGTCTTCGCTAACAGATGTGTCCTAGACATATCATCTTAATGCCGGTAATGGTGGTGAGCGGGTTTGTTGTAGCAATATGACTTTCCCGTGGACATTCCACACCCTTACCGTTTGTGAGCGGCGTCTTAGCGCTTAGCGTTATGATACGTCGGCTCATCTCATGATCATCCGGCTTAGGGTGAGTGTGTTTGGTGGTACTTTTAAGTGCAGCAAGCTCCATGTCTTAGTGTAATAGTGCTATGATACGTGGATTTTGGGCTACTGGCGTCTTAGTAGCGTGCTACTATGATACGTTGGTGCTATTTTTAGTTAACTACAGTACCAATTTTGTTACCAAAGTCGATAGGGATCATGTGCGTGTGTCGTGAGGGGGCTCCATCCGTATGATAGTTACATTGATGCTTACTGCTACTTGCAGTACTGCGTTTGTTGTGGATCTGCAGTTGTTTTTTTTTTTTTATAGGATCGGGTGACAAACGAGCACACAGTCCACCTGATGGTAAGTGGTTGGTGTGACCCATAGACATCTACATCTATCTTCAATAAAGAATCAAAATGCAGATGCGTTGTCACCCGTGAGGACTAAGATGGAATGCCTCTTTTCCAGTAAAAAGGGTCTCCGGTTCTCTACACTCACCATACGAAACACAGCAGCGTTAAGCTGCTCTTTTACGCTGGTATTCTGTGAGAGCGTGGTCCTTCCCCGGTCGAGCCGACCCATTCGTGCTACAACTATACCAGTAATATAGCTGAAGCATGGCTCTACCACGTAAAAAACTGCTGCGCCTGATTCGACGCATCTTGCGGTTCTGGTCAATGGAGGTATGCGGGTGGTGATATCTGCTGGGATTGTATGCTGGACCTTGGAATGGTGTAAGCCGACGATAGTCGTATTGATATTTGTTGCGTTTTGCAACATTGCATCTCCGCGATGGTTGTTTGGCGGATCACAATTCTCAATGGCGCTCTCTGTGTCTTGGTTTGACTCACAATCTAAGTAGCTTTGCCCAAGTCGAGTCCCTTTATTACGGGGCTGTAGACTGTCTGACCTGTAAATTTCCCACCTTTGAATGATTGAAGGCAACTTGTTGGTGGGTGAGACAAACATGATCGACGCAAACTCTTTCTGATGGCCAATTATTATTATTATCTTATAAGTGCTTTTGGCTATATCTGCCGTTATATTGGTTGGTGGAGCATATGTGTTGACCTCATGTGGGTGGTAGCTGGAGGGAAAATCTGAGGAAGCTCTCAAGGCTGCGGGACGGGATTAATTGAAAAGGAAATGACTGATGTGAACCTGACACAAATGGAATAGAGACGATTTAATGTTCTTAAACTTTTTGAGCCCTGTCTTCATGAACGGGGTTCTTTAGCTTAAAAAAATTATAAGGCACTACCAACGGCTTTCGACTGCTCTAGTGAATATTCATTCTTCCAAGAGACACCTAAAAGAACTATGTTACTAAACAAACCCAACGTAAATAAGGGTCCTTACTAAGATGATCACGCCATAAATTTATTAACCGGCCTATAACTAAACCTTTAGAATGATCTTTGAGAAAGATCAATATATGGTTATTATACCGGTCACGTAGATTGTATACATTTTATAGATGGGAAAGCGTTACAGTACCATTTTGATAGTGAGACAAAAGATCTACATCTCGCTGACAATGAAACTATGGTCAGTTTTAATGTTCAGTCACTATTTACATGCTTACCTATGGAAAATTGCATATCAATAGTAATCAGGAAAAACACTGCCTCACATCTGTTTTTCTATTGTGGAAGGAGGAGTTCTACAAGCAAGTAGAAGATGTGGTGATAAGCTCACCTGTATATCCCATAATCGCCGAAGTATTCATGGAGTACTTTGAGGAGAAAGCCCTTCTTACTGCTCCTGTAAATCCAAGATTCTACAAGCGGTACGTAGACGATACTTTCACAATTTTACTATCTGACAAAGTACCTGCTTTCTTAGACCACTTTAATCCCATAAACTCTAAAATACAATTCACAATGGAGTTAGAGGCAAACAATTCTTTAGCTTTCCTAGATGTTTCAGTCATTCGAAATCCTGATAACACTATTGGTCACACTGTGTATAGGAAAAGGACCCATACCAAACGATATTTAAATGGTGAATCTCACCATCATCCATCACAGTTAGCTACCGTGGGAAAATCTTTGTTTCAGAGAGCACGAGGGATCAGTGAGTTTCAGCACGTCTAACAAGTATTGCAAGACAACAAGCTTCAGGTCCTGCGCCTACGTCAAGAAAAATAAACGTTTTCTTGCTCTCCTGCTATTTTTCAAAAATTTAGGTTCATCCCTTTGTGGCGTAGGCGACGAATTTTTAGCGCTGCAGCAAATACCTCAGTCATTCCACGGTACGCTCGCCCGCGCAGGCCACTGTTGTCGTCAAGATGCGACACGTTTGTTGTTTGAAATAGCATCTCTAGTACATAGTACTTATAACTCAATGATGTTAATGCGGACTATCTAAATATTATGCGCCAGGGTGTGCCAATGGGCTGTGCCGCGCTTCCTAACACTCGCTTGCTTTCGCTATATGGATGGCAATCTATGGTCGAAAAGGGATTGTAGGAGACAAGATAATGGATCTTAAATAATAGATCGATTCTGTGAATTGATCTTAGACACTTAAAAATCGAGATTCGATTTTTTTCAGTTTCGGTAAAAATGCATTTATATAAATATTTACAATTAATGGAACGCACTATCTTTGGTGCCCAAAATAAATAAAATATTGGCAATATAATTATTTGTTCTAAAATAATAAATAAAAGTACATGATTTTTACTAATTTAATATTATTAAAATCGAAAAACACTGTTTACGTTCCAAAATATTTTTTTTGTAAATATTTGTTTAGATAGTTTTTGTTAATTGTTTAGTATATTTTGTTATAGGATAAAATAGTTGTATAAAATTTATGGTAATTTATGTGTATATTATAGAAAATACAGTCATTAACAATTTATTTTTGCCTACCGTAGATATTCATTACTCTATTAGTAATATCTCTAATGTCACACATTTTTCACTTTTTTCAGAATTTACCAGAGGTTAAAAGAATTGCTAGAAGTGCGAGGATGCAGCTTGCTAAAAAATTGTCATGCCTTATTCAAAATTGTATCACTAATAGTGAAAAGAGTTGGCAAAAATTATTTACTTTCGCGTATTCCCATTTTCATTTTGATAAAACAATAAATAAATCAATAATCATTCTAAATTTGATTTAAAAACCAGCCAAGTGTGAGTCGGAGTCGCGCATGAATGGTTCCGTACCATCGTTAAGCACGTTTCTAGTAGAGGAGCCCCCTTTAATTTTTAATTTATTTTTATTTTTATTATTTGTTGTTATAGCGGCAACAGAAATACACATCCTGTGAAATTTTCAACTGTCTACCTATTACGGATCATGACAGACAGACCGGCGGACGGACGCACGGACGGACACCAGAGGCTTAGTAGGGCTTAATAGGGTCCCATTGGTTACCCTTCGGGTACGGAACCCTAAAGAAAAGGAGTTGAGTCGAAAGTAATTGATGGCGACGTCAAAAAAGGAATCCCGTACTTTATTCTCAGACAACATCCCGTCTCCCCTTAATGTCGAAACTCTTGAAGCCCTTCTTCATAAGCATCCTTCGGTCAATCCTTCTTAGAATTTATCGCTGCCTCCTAATATTATTCTGCAACTTTTACAAATTTTTGAAAAATACACATTAGAAGCAATTATGTTAAATTTGAATGGCTTTGCTGGCAGCATTGACGGAATTACGTCTCAACATATTAAAGATCTAGTAAGCGCGTTTACCGATGACGCCGGCAGAGTACTTCTTAATGACATTACAAAATTATGTAATTTTATGCTTTCTGGTAACGTTAATCCTAATTTCATTTCATAACGGACGGACGGACGGACAGCGGAGGCTTAGTAATAGGGTCCCGTTAGATACCCTAAAAAGGGGCAAAGGGTCAAGTTGACAACTACCGACCCATTTTCAAATTATGTCTATTGGCAAAAGTGCTAGAAAAAATTTTCTATGATCAATTATATGCTTCCCTAAAACCGTATCTATATTCAACTCGTCTCAAAGAAAAATTCGCTACAACTCACTTTAACGAGCAAATAATATTTATTGCAGCGCTCTCTGGCGATTTAACATCATAACACCTATCTAAGAACCGTCAACGTCGTTAAACAGTGAATAAATTTCATTTCATTGAATATATTACCGTTAATAACTTTCTTAATTAACGTGAAATTTTTAGAACATACTTATATGTCAGCTACCAGTTACTATACATCAAATTTGACATACAAAAATAAATAAATGACAATTGGAAAATAAAAATATTGAAATTATGTAAAGCTATACAAATAAAATTAATATTAGACATCGAGCTATAAAAATAATCTTACATTGAGCTTTCCTCAGATTATTTAATTATTATTAAATGAAATGAATAACATTATAAAATTTATGTATTCATAAAAATTCAGTAATACTTGCTATGATAGTTACTTGACTATTAATATTTGCTCAACACCAAGGTAAATAAAGATTACTATTACCAAACACCACCAAGTAAAAATTATTATGATGTGGGGTATTAATATAGTTTTCGTGTCTGGTTGGGCTGTATAAATTTATAAAATAAAATGATAATTATACATTAAAAATAGTAAAATAAATAAATATAAACTCAACCAGATGGAAGCCCTCGTCGGGAGGGCTTCAGGGAGGGCCTCGGGGGGTCGACAGGTAAACGACTGATGTTCGGGGCGAAAGGAATAGCTTTCTGCACTCTTTCTCCATATAAACTTTACTATGCCAAACCTCATACTCCTCCGACCGCGCAATATGCTTAAAATGGAGTACAAAGTTTTCCCTTAACTTATAGATTATTTAATATAATCGCCTTGTATTTTTATTATTGAATACTTTGGGAATATTTAAATCGTGTTAAGTACTATGATACTTAACTAAAATACTTAACTTAATGTGCCAAATGAATGTATTTCAATTTAATACTTTTATAAAAAATATTTTATACTTTTATTGCATTAATTTGTTTAAAGTACTACTTCTTTTATTTATTTTTGACTACTTTACATACAATTGAGCCGAGAGACCATGTAGTGGCCGTGTAAGAATATCCTCCACCCCATATCGTCCTGTGAGTGCCCAAAGAGGCGACAGAGGGAAATAAACCAGGAGATGGGCAGCGCCTTCCTAATAACAGCTAAAAATGCGGTTGCCATTCCGCCTGCCAAGGGTGAAAACTATAGGAAAAATACCCTCATGAGGTATTCTATGGGGGAGGATTATGATCTGCAGAGGACTTTCAATAGGATGTTACGATAACTGTAAAGGTATACGTCGTCTACGTCGTCACAACAGCAATTCACGTAAAACGCCCCACATTATTACTATTTCGGAGAACCTCATGAATTTGTTATCTATTACATAGGTGTAATAATTTTTCCATTAACACGTTTGTGCATTACTTAATGCTACTTGTAGATAGATTAGTTTGAAATAATTAAAAAGAAACTTAATGTCGTTACAGTGTAGAAATTACTACTTATCTATTGATTTATACATCTATACGTGTAGACAAAATTGAAGTGTTTGTCTGAAGTATTGAAAGAACTGGCTTCTTTTAAGCTCAGGGGTTATTTGCTTGCTATTAAGACATAAGTAATTATTTTTAATTTTTTTGTCCTTCTGTTCGGGCATATCTTCAGAATAGAACGTGTACATGTAAGTGCAAGCGAGACAGTAAATAGGGAAGTAACTAGAACTATGCACGGCTCAGGTAGGTAAGATCCCTTTCCCTTACCTCGCCCGTATCCTTTGTTTTCAACAACGAAATGAAACAAATAAATAAATAGTCAGTACTACTTTGTTCGCGTCGCACGTTTCTCCTGTTTTCCTGCTCTCATCGGTGTTTTAGTACTATCCGACTCAGCTTATTGGATTTTGTGGCTCTTTCTTTGGTGACGACCTTGGCTTTCTACTGGACTTTGTGGATACTCTCTTGGCGACGACTTTGGCATTCAACTGGATTTTGTGAATACTCTTTTGGTGACGACTTTGGCTATCCACTGGACTTTGGCTCTTTGTGATAGGATATTGTTAAACAATGCCGGCACACTACACTCCAGTTCAATATGCCAACATGCATTTTATTTATGGTGAATGTCGTGGTAATGCTCGAGCTGCAGCTAGAATCTACCGTGAGAGATAGATACCCTGACGAGGAGCGATATCCTGACTATCGTGTATTTATGAATGTGCATCAGAGGATAGCTGAAAGTTTTTTGCTGGAGCGGTAGTACCTGCATGTGGTAGAACCTGCATGTGGTAGAGAAGACTTTGACATTGAAGACGAAGTTTTGGAGCAAGTTTCAAATGATCCGCGAACTTTTATTCGTAACGTTGCATTTTTGACAGAAATACCTAAGACAACTGTACAAAGGGTGCTCCAACGCAATAGGTACCACCACTACCACTACCAAAAAATGCAGGCTCTTTTGCCACGGGATTATGATCCGAGGGTAGCATTTTGCAGGAGGATGCTAGAAACTCATAGTGGAAACCTGAATTTTCTAAATAACATTTTATGGACGGAGAAAGCACTTTCAAGAAAGATGGATTTATGAATATGCACAACATCCATAGTTGGAGTATGGTCAACCCGCATTTAATGCGCGAAGAAAGGTCTCAATATCAATTCAAAATAAATCTGTGGACCGATCGGACCTTTTGAATTTCCAGAAGCACTAAATGGGCACGTCTACCTGGAATTTTTAAGGAGAGACCTGCCCATTTTATTAGATGACTTACTACTAGCAACTCTACGAGATATGTGGTTACATAATGATGGTTACCCCGCCCATTACGCTTTGCCGGTGAGAAACTTTTAAAATAAACATTTCCTAGGAAAATGCATAGGTCGCATGGGGCCTATTTTATGGTTAGCACGGTCACCGAACCTTAATGCATTGGATTTTTTTTATTGGGGATATCTAAAAGAAAAGGTGTATTCAAAACCAATTCCCAATATTGCAGAGCTTTGACAAAAAATGGTTGAATTTTCTCAACAAGCAAATAACAGAAGATTGGCGCGGCCTATAACACGTTCTTTCACAAGAAACAGAAACAGAAACAGAAACAGAAACAGAAACTATTATTAATATTTACTTATTGAAAGTCACTCTTTTGTCTAATTACCACTGGTTCGAAAAAAAACCTCTGTCCTGGGAAGAACCAGCAAGAAACCCAGCGGGACTTTTTTTTAAATAACAGCTTACAATCATGTATGATACACAATTAACCACACAAAACAAATTAGAAACAGCCTGGCAGCGAACACCTCATTCCCAGGGGTTATTATCATCCATAAATTCCTTAACATTATAATAACCCTTTTTATACAAACTATGTTTAAAAAAGTTTTTGAATTTTGAGCAGGTCGAATTTTGTATATTTTCTGGGATTTTGTTGTAAAAGCGTATACATCGCCCCAAGAATGAAGTACTGACTCGGTGGAGTCGAGTAACTGGTACTACTAGTTTGTGTTTGTTCCTAGTATTTACAGAATGAATATCACTTATTTTTTATAACTACTTTTATTTTTGTGTACGTACATTACATTTTCATAAATGTATTGAGAGGCCAAAGTTAATATATTAATTTCCTTAAATTTTTGTCTGAGCGACTTTTTAGGTTTTAAATCATAGATTGCTCTTATGGGCCTCTTCTGTAAAACAAATATAATTTCAGTGTCAGTTGCGTGTCCCCATAGCAAAATACCATACGAAATTATGCTATGGAAATAGCTAAAGTAAACAAGTCTAGCTGTTTCCACACTGGTAAGATTTCTAATCTTTTTTACAGCATATGCTGCAGAACTAAGTCTGCTTGCTAACTTTGATATATGGGGGCTCCATTGAAGCTTCGCGTCTAGTGTTATTCCAAGAAAAATGGTGGTATCGACAAGACTCAGTTCCTCCCCATTTAAAATTACATTAGTATTTAATTGTCTGACATTTGGAGTCATGAACTTCATACATTTCGTTTTAGTGCTATTTAAATGCAAGTTATTAACATTAAACCAATTTACTAATTTAGATATAGCATTATTTACTTCATCATATTTTAATAATTGTCGTTTTAATTTGAAAATTAATGAAGTGTCATCAGCAAATAATACCTACTATAATATTATGGTTATCCCCTACTATGTAAGGTACGTCATTAATATATACAAGAAACAGAAAGGGGCCGAGAATTGAGCCTTGAGGCACGCCCATTTGTACTATCGACCCGGAAGAGCTCATACTATTAATGACAACTTTTTGAGTTCTGTTACTTAAATATGAAACAATTAATTTAAGAGCATTACTTCTTACACCGCAGTGTTGTAGTTTCCTGATTAATGTTTCATGGTGAACACAATCGAAGGCTTTGGATAGGTCACAGAATATACCCAAAGCATCCTGTGAATTCTCCCATGCATTGAAAATATATTTAATCAGCTGAACACTAGCATCAGTTGTCGAGCGACCCCTTGTGAAACCGAATTGATTTTTATGAAGTCAATTATTAACATTAAAAAATTAACATTTGATCAAGAATAATTTTTCAAAATTTTACTTAGTGTTGGCAGTAGAGAAATGGGTCTAAAATTGGCGGTGTCTAATGTACTACCAGATTTAAATAAACGTATTACTTTACTATGCTTCATCAAATCAGGAAACACAACATATTCGATACTAGTATTAAAAATAATAGCTAGTTGAGGCGCGATTATATCGATTATAGACGCAATAACTTTAACGGAAATGCCCCACAGATCCGCAGTTTTCTTAACATCAATAGTTTTAAAATATTTTACAATATCTTTTGATGATATTTTATGAAATGTAAAATTCTTTGTACACGCATTTACATTTTGTTTAAGCAATGATTCGGCGACGGCAGGAGAAGAATTCAGTGACAAAGTGGTTAAGATCGGAATATCCGTAAAATACTTCTCAAAACCATTGCAACATCCTGATCTGATTCCGTTAATTTGTTGTTAAAACTCAACCGGTAGTTTGAATTGCGAGTTGACCTTACCAGTTTCACTATTAATTATACTCCACGTCATTTCAAGTTAATGTTTAAGGTTTTCTAGAGGTGCATCACTAATTGCGTTAAATCATCTCTGTTTTCTTTTTATTTTTCAGGAATATTTACGTAATATGCCATTTTTCTGCTATTTTGATAGAGTTCCTCAACTTTTTCTTAAAGATACATAAAGTATTTATGGTTATCTTTACACTGTTTTTCAAGCTTGATTTTTTTTGCATATCCTTATATTTCAGGGATAAAAATTCAAGTGACTTTTCTATGTCTATATTTTTATCTTCTTGATATTTGTAACACTATTTTCCATATAAGAGAGTTTGTTGTCGCGATCAGCTTTTCATGACTCGAGCATTTGCATAACTTCTTTCTTGAAAGAAAGAAAATCATCCTTTGAGAGTTCATTGTGACGTCTATTTTGTCTAGAAACTGCAAACGAAGAAGGATTTTTCGGTGGTTTGGAGATGTCGGAGTCTGATCCTGCTTTATTAGGTGAACGAAGCATGTTGATTTTTAAATATGTTGAGCAAGCAATAATTTTCTGCAGATTATTTATTTTATTATAGCAGGCGCTTTTTGAGCAAAGGCGGTGGGTGGAGCCAAAAATAATGCAGCAAAAGTATACACGCTGGCAGTATACAAAGGGCGTGGCTTGCCTCTTCGATGAAGCAGGATGGTACTACGTTACGATTATGTTCTATTTATACGAGTATGTTGCCCTGGTACACGCACGGATTTTTTGGTTTAATTTTTAGATTTTTTTAAAGATTTACTATTTATTTATAAAAATAACAATCACGGAGGACACGTTTGTTCGCTTTCGCAGCCCATGGAGAAGGCAACATCTTTGTTAATGCTTAATGATATGTTGACGTGTTTCGAGTACTCAAATATGCTACTGTATGCCGCTGATATGAAAATTTCAAGTTCTATAAATTCCATGGAATACGTACATCGTTTGCGAGAGGGACTGCTTAGATTTGAAGATTATTGTCTATACCAGCAAATTAGACCTAAACGTATCTTAATGCTATATTTACAAGTAAGAATATTACACTCTAAATATACAGATATAACTAGACTACGAGTATTCGTAATTTAGGGGTGATTTTTACAATATTATGAACAAAGCTTCTAAATCGCTTGGCTTTATTTTGTCTATTTTGTGATGTCTACTACCTTTAATTCTATTTTAAAACATTTAAAATTCTTTATATGCCTATGTCATACAGAAGTCACCTAAAATATGCCTCTAAAATATGAAACTTGTTACATTTTATTCTACGCGTATTTAACGGATTCTCAAAAAAAATCTTCTCTATCTTCAATTTAGAGTCAAGAACATTTTATCGGATATTACATAACGCGTATAACGAAGGCGCATAGCAGACCTATCGTTTCTACTTAACATTGCAAACGGCACAAACGGTTGTCCCGAGCTGTTGGAGCAAATACGATTAGAAGTTCTATACATATGGCATTGTAGGTTTTTGCTTTCAATCAAAAGTGCGCTTGAATACTTGTAGAATACTAGTGAAACCATAGTAATTATTTGTGTATGTTATGTAAAAAATAATATTATCATAGTGTATATTTGACAAGTTTAAATTGTGTATTGATGATACAAACAGGATACATAAAATATTGTGGTAAAATAGTTCATGAAAATTTAGTAATAGAAAAGTAAAGTATTGAATTTCTGAAGTATAAAGAGTTGTGTGTAAAGTGCTTACATCATCATCATCATTACAGCCCATCACAAGTCCACTGCTGAACATAGGCCTCCCCCAAGGAATGCCATAAAGCACGGTCCTGAGCCACCTGAATCTATTGACTTCCTGCATGTCTTACCAGGTCGTCAATCTATCTAGTGGGGGGAAGCCCTACACTTCGTCCGCCGGTACGAGGCCGCCACTCGAGAACCTTTCTTCCTCATTGGTTGTCGGTTCTTCGAACTATATAGCCGGCCTATTGCCACTTCAGCTTACTAATCCGCTGGGATATGTCGGTTACTCTGGTTCTATTATATTAAATCATATATCGTCACTGGCAACACGTACTGGTTTTATAATCTTGTTTTCAAGTTTTGAGTTATACCTGAAAAAACTGACACACTTCCTTAGTGTGTTAAAATCGAGTACAGGTCAATGAGACACACTATCTAACCTTTAGGATAAGAAACCGTCTGGTTAGGTGTCATCCTCTAATTCATTTTTTCCCGCCAATCAGGAGTGCTGCTATGGTCAAAAGGCTGCTGTTTCACGGTTTGATGTGAAGATTAAGAGTATGAGTACATTATTTTACTTATTATAAAACACAGTCCACCTGATGGTAAGTGGTTGCCCTGGCCCATAGACATCTACATCTATCCTCGATTACGAATCAAAATGCAGATGCGTTGTCACCCCTGAGGACTAAGATGCAATGTCTCGTTTCCAGTAAAACGGGTCTCCGGTTCCCTACACTTACCATACGAAACACAGCAGTGTTAAGCTGCTATTTTATGCTGGTATACTGTGAGAGCGTGGTCTTTACCCGGTCGAACCAACCCATTCGCGCTACAACTATACCAATAATATAGCTGCAGCATGGCTCTACCACGTAAAAAAATCCACTTCCCCATAGCATAGCAATGATGCACGTTCGTTCGCTTGACTCGGCCGCCCTGATTCAGCATTCGAAGCGTGCACTAGTTCAAGTTTTTAGATAAAATAAACCCTAGATCCTTCCTGGCATCTATTAGCGCTTGAGTGGGCGGTGACTACGTTACGTGTAAGGAGCTGCGGATTTGATGGACGAGCGGGGCGTAAGCGGTTTTTGTTTGTTTATATTTTAACCGACTATTGTTTCGTGTTATTCATTAATATAATACTAGAGCTGAGCTCGCGCTACATTTTTATTTATTTTACTAAAGTTCAAATAACGGATTGTAATTTAACTGTTGTGTGGAGAACATGAGTACAAAAATGAAAAAGTCATTGTCAGAGTCTAAAATTGCTGTGCAAAGTAAGACGGTCACTCTACTTATCTTTGTCTATCTGCAAGAAAACTGGTGATCCAATTGCACAATTTTTCGGGAAGCCACTTCGAAAGAAGCGCTTTGTGCCAAACCCAATTGAAGGCCTTTGCTATGTCCAAATTAACGGTCAAGTTCTCCCCCTTGGTCTCTACTGTCTGCGATAAGTCAAGAAAAGGTAAACAATCTGCGAGAGAGCCGTGAAGCAGAGACGAGCAGGAAGGCTCAGAGCTATGCCGAACACTATAGCGCAGAAAGTTGCTTAAAGTAACAGGAAGCGTTATTACAGTACTGCGATGAACCTTGTAATGGCTGCGATGGCTTGCAGTATTTGAAGACTGCAAACAATATCTGCTCGGTAGCGAAAGGATGAGGGAGGACGATGATGAAAGCTTGAAAGTTTTAGTTTCTTTAGGTTGTTGGTTGCGTGTTTACATCACAGCGGTTGGCCACCAATTTGGCCTTAGAATAGTTTTCCATGGGGAGATCTGCCACCGGGCAAGGTGATCAGCTGGGGAGTGGCAAACGCTCCATATGATAGTTTGGAGCTATTCTATATATTTCGTAGTACTTCGGAACTTCGACGACGACAGCGCCGCCACATTTTATACAATTAGTATGAAAACATTTAGAAACAGCATGGTAGTAATCACCTCATTCCCAGGGGCATCAATCATGACTCTTAAGTAGTATTATAACCTTTACTAAACATTTATTTCTTAATACAAATTTTAAAACTTTTGATAGATAAGGCCTGTATATTTTCAGGGACTTTGTTGTAAAAGCGTATACATTGCCACCATAAAGGAATAACTGACACTTTGGAGTCAAGTTACTGGTTAACTAACTTGTGCTTGTTCTTAGTATTTACAGAATGTACATCATTATTAATAAAACTTTTGTTTTTGTGTGCATACATAAAATTTTCATATATTGAGAGACCAAATTTAATATATTTATTTCTTTAAATTTTTCTGTAAGGGTTTCCTTCGGACTTAAGTTATAAATTGTTTTTATGGCTCTCTTCTACAAAATAAAGTTAGTTTCAATATCAGTCGCATTACCCCATATCAAGATTCATTGTGACATTATCCAATGGAATTAACTATAAACTAATTTAGCTGTTTCAATACATATAAGGACTCTAATCTTTTTATGGGATATGCTGCAAAACTAAGTTTACTACCTAGCTTAGATAATAATAATAATAATAACTCCCGAGCCCCTTCACTACTGGGATCACTCATTTGGTTCCTAAAGAAGATAATTACCATCAAGTGCGATTTAGTGTTATTGTTTGGGCCGGAATTATTGACAACATAATTGTGGACCCGTACTTCATTGAAAGACGATTTATAGGTGGTAATTATTTGGACATGTTTCAAGGTGTTATTCAAGATTTCGTGGACGATATACCCCTAGTGTTACTGAATAATTTTAATTTCCGGACGGTGTTTCGCCTCACTATTCAAGTTCAGTGATTTGAATAGCGAATACGAAGATGGGTGGATTGGGCGTGGCGGTCCTATACCATGGCCTGCAAGGTTACCGGACCTTACACCATTAGACTTTTATTTATGGAGTGAAATAAAGAGACAAGTTTACATCGAAAAGGCCCAAAGCTATGACCACATCCGCGGAAAAATAATTGCTGCATTCACGGAAGTGAAAAGTGCGCAGACACATGTAATTAATGTGAAAAATAATTTAAGGAAACGTGCTCAACTGTGCATTATGAGAAACAGACTCCATTTTGAACACCTATTAAAATACCAGTAAGTTAGTTTTATTTTAAGTGATTGCATATTTAACATGTAAATAGTTCGTTTTTGTATATAGGTAGTCGTATTAAATTGTTAATAGTTGTAAATACTTGATTCCAGTTTTTTTTTAAATACGCCTTAAAGATAGTCATTGGTTACGTCTGTAATACAACTATATACAACAACATAAAATTTCTGTCGCTTTTGAATATGTTTATTGAACAGCGTACGTGCCGACCCGATGTTCGTGTCGGTTGAGGTCGGCAATGCTCGGCACCATTCCACTGCCTTCGTAGCCGTCCGGGCGACTTCATTTTATCGGCCAGCGGCCAGCGCCAGCGCCTTCAGCGCTAGACGCTATGCTCCCGCCGCCTGAGTAACCATTATTTAAATCGCCCCAACCATTGGCTTTCCAGCTCAACTATCTTTTATGCAACTAATTGTGTACATTTATTCTCCACCTCTTTCCCTCGCTCTGTAGTCTAAACTTGTATTTCGAATTATCTTTTGTGTGGGAGTAAAAATATTATTTAATTCGAGGTGTGCAGAACTTTTTATTTGCATAGCACCTATCCCAGTCGTCGATGAAATGAGTATTTTTCTTTTAATTTTTTATTAATTACGACGGCCCTAAGCCCGTTTAAAGTATGAAGGGAAAATTGGAATCATAATTCGCGTCATAGTTAACAATTTAGTAGCGAGCATGTCACTAAGGAAGTAAATAGTAGGCGAAAGCTCCGTGCATTGACTCGATACACGAGCGCGCGTCGTTGATGCCCATAAATTAAAAGCAATTTCGGATATTTTCAAATAAATGTAGAAACCTTATTTACGCGTATTTTTCAAAACTGTAAAAAGTGTATGTCAGTATTTATATTTTGAACTTAATTATTAAATGTGGCTGGTCTTTGAAAAATAACCCTGAATATGTCGGAGGAAGTAGTCGGAATCAAGTTGATTGCTGGTTTCATCGCGAGATATCGATTGTTCTCTAAAAATAATACTCTATTAAATCGTTATTTTATTTTATTTGTTAGATTTTGTCATTGTGTGGAATCTTATTTAATCTCATTAAAGTTACTGTATTGTACTACATACATATTACGACCAATCAGAGCAGAGGGTAAGCCTCGAGCTGGTCGAGGCGCCATTTTGACGATTGCCGCACCATTAGAGTATTTTAGTGTTTGTGGATCGAGGTGGATCATTATTTTTGGTTTCGTACGGCGAAGTCGTTAGATCGGTGTAAATTCTATTAACGTTTTAAACTTAAATTTAGTGATTGCAAAGTAGTAATTCTTTTAGAGACGTTCAAATTTGTTAAACTTTAATTTAAAAAAAAAGTAAAGTAAAGTTACAGCCTATATGCGTCTCACTGCTGGGCACAGACCTCCTCTCATTTCTGAGAGGGTTTTAGGGCAAGGAAATGTCCGCCGCGCTACCCCAATGCGTGTTGGCGAACTTCACATGTCTTCGAAATATTTTTTTTGATTTCAGACATGCAGGTTTCCTCATGATGTTTCCTTCACCGCCGAGCACGTGGTAAATCAACACTTAAAATTGCAATTAACAATTTCATTGTGCCGGGGATCGAACCCGTTGCTCATGTAGCAGCCAGGCTAATCAACCTAAACGGTAGTAATAATGTTACCCTGCTGCTACCATAACGCAGAAGGTGAAGGTCTGAAGAAAACATTTATTTCCTATTCCCCGGCTACTGAGATACTGCGGACTGCATATCGATGCGAGATAATTTGACGTATATTTAACGTTCTAATATAGAAACAAGAAACAGCCGTATCATCAGCGCCGCATCGTCTTCACACGCCGGCCGTCATGAATCCGTCGACCATTTTCGAGCCGTTTCTTCAACGCCTCAGCTTCGCCTCTTCTTGCTGTTCCGGAGATGTGTCCCACGCCACCGCCGCTCGCCGATTACGCGCGCGCTTTTTTGCGCCCAATGCAAGGACACCTCCGGTAGCGGGGAGGGAGGTGAATGCTCCTGGCATACCACGCAGCCGGCTGCGTGGTTATGTGGGACTCACTTTGAAGAAGTGCTCACCACTAAACACCACCTTGGGATCGACATTAGCCCGAAGGCCAGTCGCATCTGAGACGACCCCTCGGGGAGAGGAGAGGCGTACAACCGTCCGGGGACAGAAGCGGATCAACCAACACAGCCGCAAAGTGCGACGGTGCTGGAGAAATGTGAGTGGGAATCGCGTGCGAGAACTGACTGCCAGCGGCGTGGCGGATGGGGACAGGGAGGCAGGCACTCACCGTCCAACGGCAAGTGTGGACGCACAACACAACCGCACGGGGCGGCTGGCGAGAGGATGCTCCCGCCGTCGCCCGAACCCATATTCATGGGAACGGAAACACGGCGACGGCGAGACAGGCTAAGCACCGCCGCAAGCGCGGCTGTGCTAGCCGAGCGGGAGGGCAATACTCGACCGCAAGGACGGAGTGTGAGGGCACCCAACCGTACGGGGACGGAAGAGCGGTCAGCTAACGCAACCGCACGAGGGGGCGGCGCCAGCCGAGGGGACGGACGGGACTGACGTTCTATTCTAAGAAACTGTGCCGACCGAGGGAGAAGACCCGTACGGGACGGGTGCCGGTCAGCGGCGGACCCGCAAGCACACGACCGCTCGGGAGCGACGGCGCAAGCGGAATCGCCCACGCGCGCGCTTCGGTCTGCATCACTTATATAGTCCTGTCCAGCAACGCAGCTACGAGAAGCGATCCACGAGTCTTACGCCGGCAAATGGAGCGTCATATAATAGTTGTACATAATATTTTACTGATTAATCTTCATTGGTCAAAATGTATAAATTCTAATTGGCTAAGTAAATAAAAGATATTACTATCGGTTAACTAAGGATGTAGCCGGGAATATAAATATAGGCAGGGTTCACTAAATAAACGCCTTCATTCGCCTGCACATAGTAAAGCATATCAAGAAAAGTAGTTTCATTCCTCCGCTCCTAGACCACTCGGAGTCTGTTAATAGTGGACCCATTCACCACTATTACATTGGTGACCCCGTTACGAACACCGATAAGGAAGATCCCTGCAAGAATAGTAGGAAAAATATCAAGGAGGACTTCAGTATATATAAAATCAGTGTAATCAAGACGTCATTATGGAGCGAGAAGCGAAGAAATCCGACGCATATACATCAAACCCGGCCAAGGAACAAGAAATCGCCGGTATATCTCTATCGTTGAGAATACCACCGTTATGGAGAGATAAACCCCGACTTTGGTTCGTCAGTTTTGAAGCCGCAACGAATGATTTAAAGAAGAGTCAAGCGCAACTAGCACAGATGGTGATCGCCCAACTTGAGAAACAAGACATCGAACATATTTCGGACCTGTTGTACAACCCACCGGCATCCGACCAGTATAATTCGTTGAAGGATCGTCTGATCTCTGCATATGAAGAATCCGACAGTCGCCAGCTACAGAAACTTCTATCAGAAATAGAACTTGGAGACCAGAAGCCCACACAACTCCTACGCAGAATGCGTACTTTGGCGCGAGATAAAGTCCCAGATTCGACGCTACAGCCATGTGGGTAAACCACCTACCCCACATGTTTGATCGGTACTAGCAGTGAGTGAAACATTCAGCACGCAGACGAAGCTCGACGAACTGGCACTCCTGGCGGACAAGATGATCGAAAACAGCAGTAGCTCACACATATCGATGATCGAAGGCACTTCAACCAAGGCCAATGATACCCAGTTTCTTCTCGAAGAAATTCGGAAGCTAACATTCGAAGTCGCCGCGCTCAAAGCTTCCCAGCATCAAACCTGTTACCAGCAACAGTACAACCAGCGCAATCAGTAACAACGAAGATCACCTTTTCGTCGCAACCGCTCTGCAAGTAGAAGTCGAACAAGCTCAAAAACAAGATCCCTTACTGCTACTATCATCGACGTTTCGGTTCCGAGGCAAGAAAATGCACAACACCGTGTACATTCAAAAATGAAAATATGAAGTCGGAAAACTAACTAATACGCTTGATGCGACGGGATCCAGCGTAACAGAAAAGTCCTACCGTCTTTTTGTCACCGATAAAAAAAGCAAGCTTACCTTCCTTATCGACACCGGAGCGAATATCTCAGTTTTACCGCCGAGTCAAAGACAAAAGATGAAGCCACTGGATTTTCAACTCTACGCAGCAAACAATACGGTGATTCCTACATATGGAGAAAAAACAATGGAACTAGATTTAAACCTACGCTGACCATTCAAATGGAGATTTATCGTCGCTAAAGTCAGCAAACCAATCATCGGTGCTGATTTTCTTCAACATCACCAGTTGATCGTCGACATCAAAAATAGAAGAATCATCGACGGGAAAACCAATCTTACATCTCAGTCTTTCGTCCAAGCAACCAATCAGCCCACAATAAGAAGCATAGACGTTCAACAATCGTATCACAAGATCCTTGAAGAATATCCTGGAATCACAAGAATAACTTCAATGAAATTAACACCGAAGCACGACGTTGAGCATTTCATCAAAACCAATGGACCACCACTTCATTGCCGTGCACGTCCAATCGCACCACACCGATACGAGCAAGTTCGAAAGGAATTCGAAAACATGATTGAGCAAGGAATATGCCGTCCAAGCAAAAGCCCTTGGTCATCACCACTTCACGTTGTACCGAAGAAGAATGGAGAATTACGAGTTTGTGGAGATCACAGAAGACTGAATTCTATTACCACTCCTGACCGCTACCCAATACCGCGAGTTAAGGATTTCACTCATCAACTGTCAGACAAGACTATATTCTCCACCATCGATCTCAACCGAGCTTACCAACAAATAAAAGTACGCGATGAAGACATAGAGAAGACAGCAATAATTACTCCAATGGGATTATTCAATTCCCAAGAATGACTCCAGGACTGAAGAACGCTGGTCAAACCTTTCAAAGATTCATACGAAGTACTTTATGGACTGGATTTCGTTTTCGCATTCATTGATGATCTCCTTGTTGCAAGCCTTGATAAAGAAACGCACGAAACCCACCTACGCACCGTGCTACAGCCATTAGAAGACAATGGAATCACAATCAACCCTTCGAAATGCAAATTTGGACAACAAGAAGTTCAATTTCTTGGTTTCACCGTCAGCAAGGAAGGAATCAAACCGCCTACTGAAAAGTCAGAGCAATCATCGATTATGCGAAACCTAAAACAATCGAAGAACTAAGGCGTTTTCTTGGGATGATTAATTTTACAGAGAACACATTCCTAAAGCCGCTGAAATCCAAGCACCACTTCACTTACCTTCACAACACGAAGAAAAAGATAAAACGTTAATCGTATGGAACGATGAAGCCACGAAGGCATTTGAAGCTTGTAAAGTTGCGATCCAAAATGCAGCTTTGCTCGCTTACCCATCACACGAAGCAACCCTTGCTATCTTCAGCGACGCGTCCGATCTCGCAGCAGGAGCTGTACTCCAACAATACATCAATGGGAAATGGCAACCACTTGGCTATTTTTCGAAGAAATTCTCCGATACTCAACGTAACTACAGTACATTCGACCGAGAGTTACTCGCTATATACATGGCTATCAAGCACTTCAAAAAAACGTTCGAGGGTCGAAACCTGATCGTTTTTACCGACCACAAGCCATTAACATATGTACTTCAGAAGAAACCATCATCATCGGAAACACCACGACGAGCAAGACAACTCATTTTCATAAGCGAATTCACAACCGACATACGTCACATCAGTGGGAAGGACAACATAGTCGCCGACGCACTCAGTCGCATACCAATCGACAGTGTAACATGCCCTACATCAATCGACTATCACAAGATCGCCGAAGCACAAGACAGAGATAGCGACAACATCAAACATCTATCGAAGCAAAGTAACTTAACCATCAAGCAAGTTACAATGCCAATGACGCATCTACCTATCTACTGCGAAGCCTCAACTTCAACCATGCGACCATACCTACCAGAAGAATGTCGTCGCGAAGTCTTCAATGCACTACACAACATCAGTCATCCAGGTGTTAGAGCAACCAGAAAACTCATCACTGGAAAATTCTTTTGGCCTTCAATACAAGTGGATGTTGGCAACTGGGCGAAGCAATGCATTCAATGTCAAAAATGCAAAGTACAAAGGCATACATCAAGCAGCCTAGATTCATTTCCACATACGGAGAGATTCGAACACCTGCACGTCGACATCGTTGGACCATTACCTACTTCACCGCAAGGACATCGTTACCTCGTAACAATGATCGACAGAACAACAAGATGGCCAGAAGCAATACCTACCGATGATACATCAGCTGAATCCGTCGCGAAGATAATTTATGAAAATTGGATTACTCGTTTCGGATCACCTAAAACCATCACAACGGATCAAGGAAGAAACTTCGAAAGCAACCTATTCCTCAAACTTCTTCAAAATATGGGAATACAGAAGACACGTACAACGGCATACCATCCTCAATCAAATGGAATAGTCGAACGATGGCATCGTACATTGAAGACCGCACTAGATCACTAGACTTAGACACACCGCTCAGCTAACCTATGGCTGCAGCATAAGACTACCGTGTGAATTCTTCACTTCAACATCGTCAAATAATCAAGAAATGAATTACGATTTTGTAACTCAACTTCGAGAATCAATCAACAAAGTCTTATCGTCGAAACGCACATCATCACACGGAAATAATAAATCAGTATTCATTCATCAAGATTTGAAAACATGCAAGCAAGTTTTTGTAAGAAACGACGCAGTGAAGAAACAATTTCAACCTACCTACGACGGACCGTATAAAGTATTAGAGCGAAATAGCAAGACTTTTAAATTACAAATACCCGGAAGGAAATCTACAATTATATCGATCGACCGACTAAAGCCTGCTTATATTATTAATGAGGATACTTCAGAGGATTCATCATCATCATCATCATCATCATCTCAACCACCAGCGAGGAAGCTTGAAAACCCATCACCTACATCAACCCAGATAAAACCTATTTTAAAAATCACGAGCCATGGGCGAGTCGTCAAGCCTCCGGTACGCTTTCGCTAGGGGGAGAGTGATGTAGCAGCCAGGCTAATCAACCTTAAACGGTAGTAAATAATGTTACCCTGCTGCTACCATAACGCAGAAGGTGAAGGTCTGAAGAAAACATTTATTTCCTAATTACCCCCGGCTACTGAGATACTGCGGACTGCATATCGATGCGAGATAATTTGACGTATATATTTAACGTTCTAATATAGAAACAAGAAACAGCCGCAAATATCATCAGCGCCGCATCGTCTTCACACGCCGGCTATCGTCATGAATCCGTCAACCATTTTCGAGCCGTTTCTTCAACGCCGCAGCTTCGCTTCTTCTTGCTGTTCCGGAGATGTGTCCCACGCCGCCGCCGCTCGCCGATTACGCGCGCGCTTCGGTCTGCATCACTTATATAGTCCCGTCCAGCAACGCAGCTACGAGAAGCGATCCACGAGTCTTACGCCGGCAAATGGAGCGCGTCATATAATAGTTGTACATAATATTTTACTGATTAATCTTCATTGGTCAAAATGTATAAATTCTAATTGGCTAAGTAAATAAAAGATATTACTATCGGTTAACTAAGGATGTAGCCGGGAATATAAATATAGGCAGGGTTCACTAAATAAACGCCTTCATTCGCCTGCACATAGTAAAGCATATCAAGAAAAGTAGTTTCATTCCTCCGCTCCTAGACCACTCGGAGTCTGTTAATAGTGGACCCATTCACCACTATTACACTCACGTACTGTGTAGCTGTTTAACTTTAATTAAAGTATACAAAAGCAGTGAATACTTTGTTTTGTGCTCGCATTCAACCCTGATAACGCCCACTAGACTCGTGACCACTGATGATGACGTCGAGGAGAATTGTGTTTCATCAGAAGTGGAATCGGTGCAGGCACAAAACGTAGATAGATCAATAGAGGTGAACGACGGTTCACGCGCTTTATTTGAGGTGCAGCAAAATAGCATGCGATTACTTGTGGAGGCGCTACGCAAACCGCCGGCTACTGCGGACAAGAATATTAGATTGCCTGAATTTCATCCCGAAAATGCAGACACTGATGCCCGAGCCTGGCTAGCAATTGCAGATATTTGCTTGTCGGATCGTGATATACACTTATTCATATACGTAGTAAGGCCATGAAAGGATCAGCCGCAACATGGTTGTCCCAAATAGCTTTTCCTAATATGAAGTGGGTAGAATTTAAAGATATTTTCCTTTCTCATTTTGATACTTTAGAAACATGCTCAGCGACGATTTTAAAAATGTTTACTGGTAATGCATATGCAAGTCGTTTATTTACCTCACTCATTTCGCGATGGGTAAATTAGACAAGAAGAAATGGTGGTATCTGTAACGGTGTGTTCAGGCAAATCGAACCACGGTTGCAACGAAATATTTTTTCTGAAAAAATAATTACCCGCAGTAAAATGCAACGTGAACTTATGGCATTTTCATATCGTAAGCGGAGTTATCAAGATGTTATACGTAGATGTTAACGTCCTAGGTTGAGTGTCGCTTCTACAAAATGTTACGCTTGTGGAAAACTTGGCCATAGATTTTTTTAATGTTTCAGCCATTCGCATGACAAACAGCAAACAACTCCGACTTCTAATCGCCCCAACACGGCCGCGGCTATGACGAATCCCTACATGACATGCTACAAGTGTGGTGCCTGCCGCCACATCCAGAGTAGTAAAACGAGTGGACGTATGCGGTGTAAAACCTTTCACCGGGGTGATCACTCAATTTGGTGCGCAGTTTTCATTTTGCTTTGATTTCGGTGCTGATTGTTCCCTAGTTAAAAAGAATATCTCGCTTAAACTTTTTGGTGAAATTCAACGTGCAATTGTTACTCTGATAGGTGAAGGAAAATCTAGTGTATTGTATGATTTACAGGTCTTATTTCAGGTTACTCTTTGTGGTCATAATGTACAAATTTTATATCACGTTATACCTGATGATTTTCTAAGTAATGATATCCTGATTGGACGCGATTTATTAGCTTTAGGATTTTCTGTACACATATCGAGTGACAAACTTACTATAATTGAAAAGTCTTCTCTTGTTAATAATTGCGACGTAGGTAAGGCTGTAACTGACTTCGACAATGTAGATACCGACATTACAGATAATTTCAACCGCAATTAATGAAACTTCTTAGCTGCTTTAAGGACTCATTTCTTGAAGGCACGCCTACTAGTAGAGTAAAGACGGGTGAATTAGAAATTAAACTAATAGATCCTAATTTTTACGGATTATATCGCGTTTAATTTTAACTTTTTAATTCCCGGAGACCCGAAACGTCGGGAATTAAAAAGTTAAAATTAAACGCGATATAATCCGTAAAAGTTAGTTTCATTTAATGTGTAGTCTTCGCGTAAATATAAGAAAACATTAATAGATCCTTGCAAAATCGTGCAACGTCGGCCTTATCGCTTGAGTGCAGAAGAACGGATAATAGTACGCAATAAATGTAGTGAATTATTATCTGCTGGAGTTATTAGACCTAGTATATCCCCGTTTTCTAGTACGTTTCTATTAGTTAAAAAACGCGATGGTACAGATCGGATGTGCGTAGATTACAGAGAGTTAAATTCTAATACCGTCCCTGATCGCTATCCCTTACCTCTAGTATGTGACCAAGTTCAAAGGTTAGCAGGCGCGCGTCTCTACTCGTGTTTGGATATGGCTAGCGGCTTTTATAAAATCTCCATAAATAAAGAGTCGAATTTGATAGAGAAAACCGCTTTTATCACCCCTGACGCTCATTATGAATTTACCGCGATGTCTTTTGGCCTACGCAACGCTCCTGCTGTTCATCAAAGAGCTATTAATACAGCTCGAGGAGACCTAGCACATTCTTATGCAATAGTTTACATGGAAGATCTAATAATACCTGCGATTAATGTAGAGCAAAGTTTAGAAAGGTTACAGAGAGTATTAAAAACCCTTAGTGATGCTCGTTTCTCGTTCAATCTGAAAAAATGCGCGTTTCTTAAAAAACAAGTCCAGTTTTTAGGTTACAAAATATCGGAAGGTGAAATAAGACTCTATCGTCGTAAAATAGTTGCGTTAATTAGGTCCTTACCACCACAGACTATCACTCAGCTCAGACAGTTTTTAGGTTTAGCATCTTATTTTAGGTAATTCATCCATAATTTTTCGCTTAAAATGGCTCCACTCTATCGTTTGTTACCTAACAATACTTCTAAAATAGTTTAGACTACTGAATACGAAAAAATTAGGCAGGATATAATCTCGATATTAACTTTATCCCCGGTTTTAAGGCTTTTTGATCCAGAACTGTTTATAGAACTACATACTGACGCTAGTAGTGAAGGTTACGGTGCGATCCTTTTCCAACGAACTGAGGCAAAATTATATCCGGTTAAGTACTACAGTAAGCAAACAAGCGGCGCGGAGTCTCAATACTACTCCTATGAGTTGGAGACACTAGCAGTTGTTAATTCAGTCAAGCATTTTCGATATTTTTTGTACGGTAGGACTTTCACAGTTGTTACCGACTGCAATTCACTCAAAGTGTCTAGAGCTAAAGTAGACTTAACTCCTAGAATTCATCGGTGGTGGGTTTTCCTTCAAGCCTTTGATTTCAATATAGAGTATCGGGAAGACAAAAGAATGGCCTATGTTGACTTTTTCTCGAGGAAACATTTACCTGAGGAGAACGGTACTATTAGTGATGCTCATGGCTTAGGTAAAATAAATTGTGTAAAGGAAAAACACGTCAATATAACCGAGATATCTTCAAGCTGGTTACAAGCAGAACAACTACGAGACCCTGAGTGCAATCAAATCATTAGTAAACTTGAAAACGACGACCTTGATTTAATAAATTGTAAAATTTATGAGTTGCGATCCAATGTGCTCTGTAGGAAAATTCAAAGGAATAACCGTAATATTTGGTTGCCGATTGTACCTAGGGCTTTTCATTGGTCGATTATAAATCATTTTCATGAGTCAATCGTCCACTTGGGATGGGATAAGACTTTAGAAAAGGCATATCAATACTACTGGTTTCCTAATATGTAAAATATGTTAGAAAATTTGTTGAGAATCGTATAACTTGTAAAATAGCTAAATCAAGAAGCGGTAAACAACAAATAGCACCTCATCCCAAAAATTTGTATTCCTTCGCATACAATTCACATAGATGCCACAGGAAAACTCAGTAGCAAAAGTGATCTAAAAGAATAAGTTTTGTGCTACAGATGCTTACACTAAATATGTGTTACTTAGGCATTCCTTGAGAATAAATACTGAGAGCGCAATTAACGCTTTTAAAGCATCCATACCTATTTTCTAGACGCATGCGTATAATAGCGGATCAGGGTAGGTGTCGCGAATAATGGGTTTAGATTTTGTACTAGTCACAGTATCCAACTACATTTGAGCAACCGGTTTTGTCGCGCTAATGAGCAAGCAGAGCGGATAATGTACCTCAATCCTTTATTCCTCAGTCCCACTCGCACTTGGCCGGATTTTTTTTCTTTTATTTTACAATTTTCTCAACGCTTAAGTATTTGTTTTTAAACTAAGTTATCTATAAAATTAATGTAAAATGTGTTATTCAGATCCAAATATTCATTGTCAATTTTATTCTATAATTGATTTACAGATCGTGATAAGAAATCAGACACATCGTTGTCACTTCTAACATACCCTTATTTGAAATTATAGGTAGATAAAAAGATCGCGTATCGTTGGAATAGATTAACCGTCATGTCAGGTGTATCTTTTTTGTTTCCAAAAATAGTTAGTAAGGACTTATGATTTGTCCTTAAAATAAACGGAACGTGCGGCTATATAAATAGTAATAGTCTTTATTGCAAATATAATAGCAGAGAATGAAGTTCCGCGAGTATCGCGCCGTACGCGCTCAGGCCCGTTAAAATCGTCGGCTGCGACGCGTAGTAGTGATCCAATACTTGGTCAGACGCTAGTTATTTTAATTATCAATTCAAACACCTCGTCATGCTCTATTCTTCAGATCTATTTTACCTTTTTAAGGAAGGAATGCAAAGGCATTGGTTAGGTCGACAGATTTGTACGGCACATAACAACTATAATAATAAATCTTGCCTAAAAGTGCTTTAAGTTTCTTACATTTTTAGGTTTTCAGCATTTTTATATACCATTTACTTACTGTTTCGATTTCCCGAGTTCCGTTTTATCGATAATAAAACCTAAATATTTTGCAGAATCTTTAAATACTTAATGTTTCTCTGCTTTTAAACTTAAGCCTGCATCCTGTAACCTACTTAACGCTGTATTATAACGCTTAATGTACCATATCTAATTTTGTGAGGCACGTAACAAAATTTCATCAAGAAATATAATAGTACCCTCTACACCAGCAAGTAAGTTCTCTAAAGTTTCTTAAACAATTCTCGGCACACAAAATAAACCAAACTTTCTTAAAAATCATAATTTGTGAGCAACCGAAGTTCCTTTCTAGCTGGGAGAATTTTAAGTACTGATTTACCAATACGTCAGCACATAATGGAGTCGCGCGGTGAACTAATTCACAATTATAGATAATAGACAAATCTTTTTTCTGACACAGGAAACCGTACGCTTAATACGGTAATAATATAATGGGTTGTAGCCACAAAAATATTGTTTTCGTCTACTATGCGGACGAAAACGCGGACAAAAGCTCATAATTATATAATGAAGGTAAACATAAAAAACGGCTAACCATATAATGGTGTAAGTATATTCACTACCCTATATCATCCTGTGGGTGTCGTAAGAAGCAATGGAGGGAAACTAAATCAGGAGATGCTAAACTGCAGTTGCCAAACCTTTGGCAAACGCAACAACTATGGCACATAGGGGGAATCCCTATGGCCAATCTATAGGGGAGGCGCATGTTCAGCAGTGTATTTTAAAGAGGCTATAATATAATAAAATGTAATGTAATATATAAAAAGTTGATCAGGGATGTTATATTTCGAAATGACACCGTTTTAAGACTTCTTCGCGGGCAAAACCGCGGGTAAAAGAATTTTTACAAATTTATAATGTACTTTATAGTAAGTGACTACTGCAGTCCATGGACAACTGTAGCCAATTTCCAACAAAGAGGGCTACGGATGCGTTGTGACCTTTGAGAACTCATACACTATTATTATACTGGCTCTCTTTACCTTTTAGACAGGAACACAGCAGTACAGGCACTGCGATTTGCGGCAAGAATAGGTAAAAGGGTGGTACCTACCCAGACGGAGTTCTAGGCAGAAAAGGAATCCTACCATCTAGTAAACAAAATTGAATATTATTAATAATAATTAAACATAAATGACGTAATATCCCCGAAACTCTTCACCGCTGCATTGGAAGACGTTTTCAAGCTACTGGAGTAGAAAGGATACGGTATTAACGTCAATGGCGAGTACATCACTCACCTTCGATTTGCCGACGATATAGTCCTTATGGCAGAATCGCTGAAGGAGCTAAGTACTATGCTCATGACCTCAATAGTGTCTCCCAACGTATAGGTCTTAAGATGAACATGGACAAAACAAAAATCATGTTTAATGTCCATGTCTTACCTATGCCGGTAGTTGTTGGGAGCACTAAGCTCGAAGTTGTTGACGAATATGTTTACCTGGATAAAACTATTTTTACGGATTTTATCGCGTTTAATTTTACTAATTTTGATTCCCGACGTTTCGGGTGCTTTACAGCACCCATGGTCACGGGGGGGACTGAGGTGTTTGACGTCCCAATGTCATAGTTAGCCCGGCTACCTTCAGTTTTTTGAATATTAATTTTTGGTCCGATCTACGCAGAATGAGTATCCGTAAAAATAGTTTTATTCAATGTGTAGTGTTCGCGTAAATATAAGAAATCATTATGTTTACCTGGGACAAATAGTCCGACTAGGTAAGTGCAACTTCGACCGAGAGGTCAATCGACGGATTCAACTTGGCTGGGCAGCGTTCGGAAGATTACGACCAATCTTATCGTCAGGCATACCTCAAAACCTCAAAACTAAATTTTACAACCAGTGCGTGTTGCCAGTGATGACATATGGAACTGAGATGTGGTCCTTCACTGCTGGCCGTATGAGGAAGCTCAAGGTCGCTCAGCGAGCTATGGAGAGGGCTATGATCGAAGTTTCTCTGCGTGATATACTTAGAAATGAGGATATCCGCAGTAGAACCAGAGTGACCGATATAGCCCAACGGATTAGTTAGCTGAAGTGGCAATGGGCTGGCCATATAGCTCGAAGAACCGACAACCGATGGGGAAAAAAGGTTCTCGAGTGGCAGCCTCTTACCGGCGGACGAAGTGGCGTCCCCCCACTAGATGGAGTGAAGACCTGGTAAGATATGCAGGAAGTGGATGGATGCAGGTGGCTCAGGACCGTGCTTTGTGGCACTCCTTGGGGGAGGCCTATGTTCAGCAGTGGACTTGTGAAGGGCTGTGATGATGATGATGATGATGATGATGATTATGAGATTTAGTCGCCCCCAATCCGAAACTTTGTTCAGCAAAGACCCGACTTCAGACACAAGTTTGTTCCGGTACTCGGCGACGTTTTCCCGAGAAATATTGGCACGGCCAGTGTATAGAGCATCACCAGTGCTGTCATCCGCAAAGCAATGAATGCTACCGGTTTGCAACATATCATTAATATGCAGAAGAAACAGCGTATGTGATAGCACGCAGCCTTGTGGAACACCAGCGTTAATAGGTTTGTAGTCGGAGCATGCACCGTCTACAACGACCTTGATGCTTCGATCTGCAAGAAAGCTGGTGATCCAATTGCACAATTTCTCGGGAAGCCCATAGGAAGGGAGCTTCGAAAGAAGCGCTTTGTGCCAAACCCGATCGAACGCCTTCGCAATGTTCAAACTAACGGCCAACGCCTCCCCCTTGGACTCTACTGCCTCCGCCCATCTATGGGTCAGGTAGACCAGAAAATTACCAGCTGATCGACCCCGACGTAAACCGTATTGGTGGTCACTAATCAGCTGGTGATCCTCAAGGTACCGCATGAGCTGGCAGTTTATAACGGACTCCATTATTTATGAGAACAAGGGGGTGATGGCGATAGGCCTGTAGTTGTACGGATCTGAGCGGTCGCCTTTTTTAGGGATCGGTTGGACAAAAGCTGATTCCGTCAGGCCCACTCGACTTGTGGATGTCCAGGGAGAGGAGTGCTTTGCGAACTGAGCGATGTGAGAACCGCACATCCGGCATGGAGCACTCACACTGCGGGATGGTCGGCGGTGCGTTCCCCCTGTCATCAAGAGTCGAGTTAGACGCAAAAAAAGAGCCTAAAAAGTCGGCTTTCTCTTTTGCGGCGTGCAGAGGTGGTAATGATGGCTTACAGAAATTCCCTTGGACAGCCTTGGCGAGAGACCAGAATGCAGGCGAACTAATTTCTCGCCAATTCTGCCTATGTGCTCTGACTTTGCCTTGGCAATAACTCTTTTGAAGGACCTGGAGGCGCGAAGTTATACTTCTTTTTAAGCATGCTGGTGTTTACATCCCGAGTCGCCGAAGCCTCAGCCCAGGCCCGATAGCACTCCTACTTACTGCGTAATGCAGTCTTACAGGAGCGACCAAACCAAGGCTGAGATCTGCCTCCGATGGGTACCACAGATGATGAAATAAATAGTTCCATTCCCTGTTGCACCACATCCGTGACAGAGTCAGCCACAGCGCTGGGATCATCCGACAAGAAGCAAACCCGCCCCCATGGTTAGGATGCAAAGAAAGACCGCATTCCGTCCCAATCCGCCGACCTGTAATGCCAAACACGGCGGCAACCTGCAGAACGCAACCGCGAGGGGAGCGTGAGTGGCACCACACTCCGGATCAGACAATGGTCCGAAGAGCCGAGAGAAATCGACGAAAACCTGATATCCGTCCGGATGAGAGGTCAGCAGAAGGTCCAACAGGGAAGGTGTGTGATCCTTCACATCTGGAATCCGCGTAGGCGAAGTAACCAGTTGTGTCAGACCATATGCCAGGGCAAAGTCATAAACAGATCTCCCCGCATGATTGGTTAAACGTGAACCGAGCCATTCGGCGTGGTGGGCGTTAAAATCGCCAAGGATCACGATCTCTGCGGATGTGACCTGTTGTAGCAAGGAATCTGTAGCCATTTGGACGTGGTCGATGAGTCGGTCTGTTTCGGCATTACCGCCATGGGACCTATAGAGGCACCCGTAGACGCGCGGATGGTCGTCGCTATCTACGCGTAGCCAAAGGATGGACAGGTCCGAACCTTCAAGACTGCCGAGGCGTCGAGAACAGATGTCCTCTCTGACGTATACGCAAACTCCAGCCCGAGGCACAAAGGAGTGTTCCAATTTGTAGCCAGGGTAGGAGAGATACGAAGTATCGGCCGGCTTCACCGTCTCGAGATGGTAGTGGACGGCGTTTAGGTTCGAGTGAAGTCCCCTGATGTTGCAGAAATTCACGGATAGCGTGGTAGGGGTCGCCTTGGTCTTGTTGCTCAGTTTGCCCCGAGCAGTTATTGTTTTGAGTGGAATTTTGCCCCCCCCCTCCAGAATACGCGGGGCAGCCTGAGCACCCACGCCCAGGAGTGGAGTAGCATGGTCGTGGATGCTCAGCGAGGGATTCCACTTCACGCCGGTATTCTATGAGGTCGTGGTACTAACCCGGCTCGAGCCGGCCCATACGTGAAACAGCAAAAGCTGCTGCGGCTCTACCACCGTTAAAGTAGTAGTAGCTTTAAGAAAAAATAAAAATAAGATTACAGCCATTCTAAAAATACTGAACAGAAGATAGCTTCAGAAGACAGCGGTATATCCATCCCGTTAACGCTTGGCGTTAAAACGAGAAACATTGTCAAAAGACTATTTGTTTCGCCTTGTACTGCGATCGTCAATACTCATGCTAAGAACAAAATCCTCCCTAGAAAAGAAGATAGGCCCATGTCAAGTAGTGGACTTATACGGGCTGACGATGACAAAGAAGGAAAAGTGATAAAATACGGTGTGTATCAATGTACTAATATATTTTCCTTAATAACTCAAAATAAATTGGTAAACTACAGATGCGGTCTGACAGTAACAAACATTATCCGCCGCCTTTCATTTAATCTATAGGTGTTATTTACTTTTGTATTAATTGTCAGTTATATCTTAAACGTATGCTTCAGTACATTTTAGGATATCTAGTAAGAAGTGGGAGCGTGTACAGACCAGCTATGTCTATAACTTATCAAGCAGGATGTACCATTATAGGTGAGTTCTAAGCTTCCTGATCAGACTTTGTTTTCAATAAAGTAAATTTTAATTAAATAAACACTATTACTTTTTCAATTATTAATTAAAATCTACCAAGGATCAAGATCATCAAGATATTTTTGATAAATATAATTTAAGATCAATATTTTTTTTCATTTGTTTAGATAATCTAAACTAAATATAAACTCTTACTCTAATGAAACCAATCTAAGCTGAAAATTCTCTTGCTGATGAAAATAATGAAATGGTGGATTCGAACTCACAGCTTAAGTTTGGCAGTCCGTACCAAAATATAATGAAATTGTAAGTAAATTTATTCACAAGAAATATTGTATTGTACAATATAAAGTATCGCAAGTATCAATATTTCACCATGTCATATGAAATTTTAGGTTAGAGAATACAATCTTTATCATCCTCATTACACGGTTTCAAAAGTCCACTACTAAACACAGGCCTACCCAAAACACGGTCCTGAGCAACCTGCGTCCGTCGACTTTCTGCATGAGTTACCACGGCTTATAGGTTACGAGGATGCCACTCAAGATACTTTCGTCCACATCGGTTGGCGATAACATTATATAAACCCTTAAAAATATGATCAATAAAAAAAAAACAGCATTTAACAGTGCATAAAAAGTTATTTCATTTTTAGTAGTTCGTTTAAATAAAACTTGTTTTTACGGATTTTATCGTGTATATTAACTTATTTTATATTCCCTACGTTTCGAGCACTTTACAGCACCCATGGTCACGGGGGGTCTGAGTTGTTCGACGTTCCAATGTTATAGTTGACCAAGGCTACCTCCAGATTTGAATTATAAATTTTTGGTCCGACCTACGCCGTATGAACTTATAGTAATGTGGCAGCGCTTTCGTTACGCCACAAGCGAAACGCACCGAAGCCTAAATCACGCTATCAAAGTTCCGAAGTGCAGCGAGTATATATAAAATAGCACCAAACTATCACATGGAGCGTTGGCCGCTCCCCGGGCTGAACACTTTGCACGGCTTGAGATCTCCCTTTTTCCTTCCACGGCCACAGTGGTGACCCCGGCGTGATCTGAACACGCAATCAACAACCTTCGCATACTGTAACTTCAAGCCTTCGCCATTATCCTCAAGAACCCCTACCATTCACTGATAAGAATCGTCTCCTGCTGTCTACAGCTCCTGCTGTCTACAGCTCACGCAAGCCAGTCCAACTTGTCTTCATCTCGACTCACCGCAGATTTATAAAGCAGACTTCCAGCACTTGCTCCGGCACATCGTTCTCACTGGCATCACTTGCAAGTGCGTAGTACAGCATGCATTACACACCGTAATAACGGTCATTCCGGCGTCACTGAACCTTACGCACACAGCATGCACCGGCAATCGGACTGCACTATCGACCTCCAGTCTGAGCAGGGGGTGACGTGGCGGCATTTTCGTCACGCTACAAGCGAAACGCACCGAAGCCTAAGTCATGCTATTAAAGTTCCGACGTGCAGTGAATATATATAGAATAGCTCCGAACTATCACATGGAGCGTTGGCCGCTCCCCAGGGCTAAACACCTTGCCCAGCGGGAGATCTCTCGTTTTTCTTCCACGGCCACAGTAAGTATCTTGAAGTCTTGCAGTTGTATGCTTGGATTGGGATTTAATTTTAATAATTATAGGATCCCAAGCAGATGATAGCACCCAGCCATCTTCTCTAATTAAATGCCGATGTTTTTTTTTACTTCAATAGCCTCGCGAATCATCATTGGTACGAATCGGTATCCTTTAGCGAAGATTTGTGGTCTATCAAATCATATGTAGTGACGGGAACGTTCCTTTACGTGTTCACAGACTGCAGACTTCCCTGAGCGTCGATTCTTCACATCAGCTTTGCGTTCTTTTTCGCGGATTTTTATAGGTCTTTTAGTTTTTTCTATGTAGAGAGACCACATTCACAATCAAATTTATAAACTCCTGCAACTTACAAAGGGATATTACACTTGACTGATGGTAAAAACTGACTACTAATACTAATCTTCTTCGGTGGCTTGAAGTATATTTTAATAGAAGTACGTTTCAAGATGTAGCCAATCTTGTCAGTGACACCTCTGACATATGGCAGTACATTTGGCACGCCCTCGACCTTGGCCGGCTTCACTCATTCACTGCGACGTAGGCGGGGACCCGACGTTTGTTGTCGTGCAAACCTTGCTTGACGTGTTGGAGCACGGCAGCCAAGTGTTTACTGTCACAGATCCCTCGTTCTCTCTAAAACAAAGATTTATTCACGGTGGCTAACTGTGAAGGATGTTTGTGAGAATCACCGTTTAAATATCTATCCGTATGGGTCTTTTTTCTATGCACAGTGTGGCCCAATGTGTTAACAGAATTTCGAACGACTAATAGATCTAAAAATGCTAAATAATTATTTGCCTCTAACTCCATTTTGAACTGAATTTTAGAATTTATGGAATTAAAATGGTCAAAAAATGCAATTACTTTATTTAAAGTATATCTAAAATTCTTAGGTTTTTATATTGACAACAACTTAAAGTGGGAGACTCATACAGAATATATTTGCAAAAAGTTAAACCAATTTTCTTACGCTCTACATGTATTATCCAAAGTAGTTAATGAAGATGCTTTACGGTCGGTATATCACGGCTTTGTATCTTCTACTGTGCGCTACAGTATAATTTTTTGGGGCAATGCTACAAGGTGCGAAGATATATTTAAAACGCAAAAAAAGTGTGTGCTTGCTATTACAAGTATACCGAGTACAGAAAGCTGTAAACCACAACTTAAAAAATTTAAGTTATTGACATTTCCCGCAATGGGAAAGTTTTTACAAATGTCACAACTTCAAAATTAATTATGAAGTTGTGACATTTGTAAAAACTAATCCTGAAATATTTAATGATTACTTAATAACAAACAATCGACGTAAAAATAAAATTCATACAATTTCATCAAAGACAGCTTTACTTAGAAAAAGCGTTTTCGGTATATTATCTAAAATCTACAATAAAGTTCCATCTATGTTTCATGAAATGTTAGAGGCAAATAATTCTTTAGCTTTTATAGATGTATTAAGTAGTAATTCGAAATCCTGATAAAACCTTCAGCCACAATATGTATAGAAAAACGACTCATACAGATAGATATTTAAACGGTGATTCTCACCACCATCATTCACAGTTAGCTACCGTCAGTATATCTATGTTTCAGAGAGCACGAGGATTTGTGACAGTAAACACTTGGCCGCCGAGCTCCAAGTCATCAAGCAAGTTTTACACGACAACAAGCTTCGGGTCCCGCGCCTACGTCACAGTGAACGAGTGAAGCCGGCCACTGTCGAGCGAGTGCCTGCTGTACTGCCATATGTCAGAGGTGTCACTGACAAGATTGGCTACATCTTGAAGCGTGCTTCCATTAAAACATACTTCAAGCCGCCGAAGAAGATTATTATTAGTAGTCAGTTTTTACCATCGGTCAAGTGTAATATGCCTCTGCAAGATGCAGGAGTGTACAAGTTTGATTGTGAATGTGGTCTCTCTTACATAGAACAAACTAAAAGACCAATAAAAATCTACATAAAAGAATACATAGCTGATGTGAAGAATCGACGCTTCGGGAAGTATGTAGTCTGTTAACACGTACAGGATCGTCCCCGTCACTAGATCAGATTTGATAGACCACAAATCCTCGCCAAAGAACACTGATTACTTCCAAGGACTATTCTCAAGGCTATTAAAATCAAAGAAACGTCTTTATTTCATTAGAGAACACGACTGGGTGCTGCCATCTGATTGGGATCATATAAGTAGTAAAATTAAATCCCAACCCAAGCATACAACTGCAAGACTTCAAGAAACTATAAGTTCATATTACTGCGTAGATCGGACCAAAAATTTATAATTTTAACCTGGAGGTAGCCGTGGCTTATTACGACGTTGGGACGTCGAAAACCTTAGTCCCCCGTATCCATGGGTGCTGTAAAGTTCTCGAAACGTCGGGAAAAATAAGTTAACATACGCGATAAAATCCGTAAAAAATAGTTTTATTTAAATGTGTAGTGTCAGCATAAACTATATAAAGTTTTTACATTTTAGTATTCCATTTACTGAATACGTAACTATAAGTAATATTAGAAAAAGTAACGTTAATTTAGTAAACCGGATGAACCAATGGAGTATGTTTGAAAAGTTGACATCCGTCTTGATTGAGCAGTGAAGTACGTAACACAGCACATAAAAAAATGCCTAGATCCGCATCTTAAAATTGAATATCATAAAATCATGCAGATAGATTTAGCAATATTACACTACCTTAATTGAGTGGTGAGTCCAAAAACAGAAATAAAATGCTTAGATCGGCATGCAAAAGTTAAAAATCATTAAAACAATTAAAATCGCACGCAGATTTTAGCAACTTAATTTCCATATTTTATCATTAAATAGCTGATACTCGGCGCGTTACTGCCGTAGCAAAAATAATTGTGGAAATATCGTTTTGAATTTGGGAGAGTTCTATTATTGTTTAATTAGGAATGATAAATACATTCATGGAAATTGAATGATATATAACTTTCAAATAAAGTTTTCGGTGCGACACGTGCGCCACCTACATTAGTAAATTAATTGTAATATGCTTATAAACTTCGCGCAAGTGCAAGCAATAAGTTGACAAAGTTTTACCACAATCTGATGAACGGTATTTCAGCGCATAAAATGAACACACAAAAAATATTTTTTATATATTAGACTAGCTGGCCAGGCAGATGTTGTTCTGCACTTTCCAACGACCCTTTGTCCTATAAAAAACCGATAAATTCGCAATAAAAAACACTGAAAGTCACTTATCGAGATAAAAACTATCCTATCTCTCAAGTTGGACCAAACTGCTCAAAATTTCATTGAAATCAGTTCAGTAGTTTAGGAGTTTATCGCGGACAAACAATGTGACACGTAATTTTTATATATCACTAGCTGGTACCCGGCGCGTTGCTGCCCAGAAATTATAATTGTTGAAATCTCGTTTTAAATTTGTAAGAGTTATATTGTTTAGCTAGGAATGATGATAATTTGTCGGTACGATACACGCGCCACATTGAAAGTTAATTGTAATATGCCTATAACCTTCTCACAAGTGCAAGCAATAACTTGACAAAGTTTTACCGCAATCTGATGAACGGTATGGCAGCGCATAAAATACGAACAAACAAAAATTTATTTTTATATATTAAGAAGAAGATATTAGATAAGCATAATATAATGTATATAATATGACGGCAAGTTTGTGAATGAAAATAATGCTCATTACATACATAGACTATTAACCGACGAAATTAATAGATTAATAAATCAATAAATTTACTTTAATCACGTAAACAGTAATATTTTTGTTTAACCAGATGACTGATGGTTGACATGATCCGGCTCGAAGGGCTAAGCGTTGCCAAAGTAATAACACGATATATTTAATATAACTTTATTTTAATTCTATGAGTAATAATTAATAATTAATAATTAATTAATAATTATAATTTTATACGCGTTAGAACTACGCTGCAGCTATATTTTGGTTGTAGCACGAGTTTTTCGTATGATGAGCAGAAAACCGGATTACCCTTTTACTGGAAACGAAGCATTCCACTTAGTCCTCTGGGATTTTTTTTACCAGTAAACATTTCTTCTTAGTCCTTAGGGTTGACAACGCATGTGCTATTTACCATCAGGTGGACTATTTACTTGTTCGTCACCATAAGTTTTCAGCATTTCTTTATTTATATTTTATAACAAAAATTATCTTTCAGTGTGTTACTATTGTTTGACCATGGCGTTGATGTACGCGTGGCCATCATCGACTATGAAACTTTTTTCATCCGCTAACACAACTCTGCATCGACCTATGAGTGAGAATGAGATAGCTCTATTCGGAAGCTTATCCTCCATCAGCGCCATATTCACGACGCCTTTCTCAGGGTTCCTTTTAGATAGAATCGGTCGAAAAAATAGCTGCATTTTGTTCTCTTTGCCGCAAGTGGTATGTATATGAAACACATTTGATAAATAGTTAGATTTTTTTACTGTGTAGTGGCAGGATAAGAGAATCCGTCATCTATTTCGTCTCGTGAGTATCGTACGAGGCGAGAAATCTTGTGGCTTCCTATAGATGGTGGTAAAACCACCTCATTTACATCAGAAGTAATACATCCAGACCGGGAATAGGCAGCAGCGTCAAAGATGCTAGACGTTTGGTACTGCAATCGTCAATCGGCCTGCCAAGAATGACGATAAAACAAATCCACTTCACAACGGGAGAAGCTCATATTCAGCAGTGAACTTTTAGTTCAGGCTTATTTAAACCTCGTTGCACAAAAATGTACATTTTAAACTAAAGACGGACTTAACGCCTTAAGGCGTTCTCTACCAGTCAACTTATAAGTAAGCAGGAAGCCTTTTGAAGAATAGAAAGACTTTTTTAGTGTTCCATGATAAATGTAGCAAAGCGAAATACATATTAAATTACTTTTGCATCTGCTGTAGTAATATGTATGTTGGTCTGTCACAGATGCATCTTTTTTTTTTCGAAATATAATATAAATTAAATACAAGGGTTTTATCCAATACTGAATTTAGATCTTAACTTAGAATATGGCCAATGTTTGCACATAATTCCATAAAGAACTGAAAACTTGTAATTAATATATAGTAAATTGAGATTTTGCTAGGAAATGCCAGTTTTATTAATTTTAATAAAGATTTGTAATTATCTATATATATTATTTATTAAACTATTACACAATAAAGATACATCTTAAAAAATATTACTTAGTTTAAAATAATTGAAATATCATAAGTGAAAAATAGGGTCATAATGACCCATTCCCTATGACTGTGTAGTATTTTTCCATGCTCATGACGCCGGATTAAAATCAATAAAGTTTTTTACAAAATAAATCGAACTTATATTCAGAGAGAATCACCTAATAAGAAATAAAATAGTGAGTACACATAATTCTTAAGCTTTCGTATGGGAATTTGCGGGTACTTTTGACATAATATAAAAACTTAAAGTTAAAGTTACAGCCTATATACGTTCCACTGCTGGGCACAGGCCTCTTTTAATTTCTGAGAGGGTTTTAGGGCAAGGAAATGTCCGCCGCGCTGCCCCAATACGTATTGGCCAACTTCAAAGGTCTTCGAAATATTTTTTTTCTTATTTCTCAGACATGCAGGTTTCTTCACAATGTTTTCTTCACCGCTGAGCACGTGGTAAATCAGCACTTAAAATTGCAATTAACAATTTCATTGGTGCCGGCGGGGATTGAACCCGGGTTGCTCGCGGTACAAGTACACGGTCATAATATAAATCTCATAAATATGGTTGGTTAAAATTTATAATTCTATTTCGTCCCGTGGGATCTTAAGGCTTGTGACATAAAGCATTGTAATAAACGCCAGACTAAAGTATCCAGACCGGTGACGAGCACCAGCGTTAAAGGTGGTAGATGTCTAGCAAAACTCTTTCTAAATGGGCGAGATCCATCAGTAGCAGAAGATATTTACACACTGATGACAAAGAGGAAGAAAACCATCAAAAATTGCACGTATTTTTGTATATAAGTTACGTAATTAAATAACACACTTTTATTTTTCAGGTGGCATGGCTCATAGTATCCATTAGCTCCAGAGTGGAAGCTGTATTAGCAGCTATGTTTATATCAGGATTTGGCGGTTGTACCTTGTTACTCGTCCCTGTATTCGTTAGCGAGTTCTGTCAGGAATCCGTACGGGGAATGATGACTTCTGGATCGGTAGTTGCATATGGGCTCGGAATACTCGTTTCATATGTATTGGGTGGATACTTAGAGTTCAAAACGATGACTTATATATGTCTATCTATGTCAGTATTGTCAGTTATTTTGTTATGGCCTCTGAAAGATTCGCCATTGTTCTTGATGAAAAACGGACTAGAGAAGGTAAGTTTCGAGTGTAATGCCATGTTTTCCTTTTAATTTAAATTTTACTTTTGTAAAAAAATTATTACGTTCCAGGATGCACTGAAAGCTGTGGCGTTTTATAGACGAGTTGAGGAAACCTCAAAAGAGGTGACACAAGAAATAAATACAATAAAGAGAGCGTTGAACCCTGATCTTGAAGGTACGCATAAATTTAAAAAATAGGTTTAAAAACCTAAGCACTTCAAAAATTAATCATGATGGAAAATTACAAGGCAGTAACAGATTGCATCTTTTTAAACTTTTTAGTAATAGAAAAATTACGTTCAATGTTCAAATTTAGTAAGTAAAAAGGATTTAAGAAATAAAAGTGTTTGTGAAAAAAATATGAAAACGTAAAGCTAATCAATAAAAATGACTAATAAATAATAAAATAACTTTTGAAAAAAATTGAGTGTTTTAAAAAAAAGTATTAGCCAAACAAAAATATTTTAATTTGAAATGGCCAGTACTGCAGAACGGCAATTTCATAGGTGAATATCTTTTTTATTATAATAAGGCGAAAAAGTTTTTTGTTTTTTTGTTTGTTTAAACACTCTCTGGAACTGCCTGTCCATTTTGAAAAAATATTTTTGTATATTATACCCAGATTCTTGAGGAATAGGCTATATAACATTAGGCTGTTAGCTCTCAGCTAGCCTTAAATATTGATTTAAGGCTAGCTGTTAAGCAAGTCAGAAGAAAAAATATTTTTGTATATTATACCCAGATTCTTGAGGAATAGGCTATATAACATTATTATCATTACACTCCAATCCAAAATCACACCGATGTCTCTTTGCAATGCCTCGCAGTCAGACAGGCCATCTACACCTAGGCTTAATTTGAGATCATCCGTGAATAACAGACATTTGAAGGAAATTACGCTATTCGGTAACTAATTAATGAAAATGAGAAAAAGCAATGGCCCCAACGTACTTCCCTGACTCATCCCAGATCTTGTGTGATAGTCACTCTAACAAACTGACGCCGATCACGTAGGTAATTTGAAAAAACTCGACTAGAATACCCCACAATGATGATAACCGAATAATGATACCAATGATTAGTGGGTTTTTAGATACAAAGGCTTTCATAACAATTCCAACGAGATGCGAAAAATTATATATGGTAGATTGTCCACTTGATGACGAGTGTGTAGTTTTATCAAATGAGTTATTTCAGGGGGTATTCATGGCGAGTAGTATATGTAAACCTAATAATGGGAAAATTTGTGTTCAAATAATGAACACCCGCGAAACTGAAATTTATCTCGCGAAGAGCGTGTGTCAATTTAGAACATCTGTGCAAAGTTTTCCGATATGTTCCATTTACCGAACGATTAGTTAACTACCGCTAACTTATACGACCAAACAATACAGTTAAAGCCTAATACTGATCCTGTTTACGTTAAACAATATCGCTTACCATTCTCACAGCGATCCGAGGTAGAAAAAAAATCCAAATAATGCTATCAGATAATATAATTGAACCGGCAAAAAGCGAATGGTCCAGCCCTATTTTATTGGTGCCTAAAAAATCAAATGACGAATCGAAAAAATGGAGGTTAGTTGTAGATTTTCGAAAGCTTAGTGACCGAATATTAGATTACAAATTCCCATTGCCGAATATATCAGATATTTTGGATTCATTATCAGGGGCCATGTATTTTTCCCAATTAGATTTGTCACAGACGTACTACCAGGCAAATTTAAGTCCCGAGTGTAGGAAGTATAAAATAGAATGATTTTTTTAATGAATATTGACTATTACATAATACTTATTGAAAGTAATTTTTTTATTTTCTCACAACTGTTTGAATTTTTCTGTTGTTTTATAGATTTTTTTAATGTATTTTTAAATAACCCTAGCTATAATTTTAATTTATTAAAAACTCATATGGGCTCTGCCTGAAAAAAAATTACCACTGGTTAGGAAAATACCTCTGGTCCTGGGAAGAACCAGCAAGAAACCCAGCGGGACTTTTTTTTAAACATATTTAACTTAAAAATAATTTTGTTAAGTTAAATATGTTGCGATTTATTAATAATGGTGGCGATTACCTTATTCCCAGGGGTTATTTTCATTCATGTATTCCTTGATATTATAATAACCCTTTTATACAGTTCTTCTTTAATAAAACTTTTAAACTTGTTTATTGACAAACTTTGAACATGTTCTGGGATTTTGTTGTAAAAGCGTATACATTGCCCCATAAATGAATTACTGATTCTGTGGAGTCTAGTAACTGGCATTATGTTTATGTAATATGGCTTAAGTTCGTTCCTAGTGTTTAAAGTATGAACATCCTTGTTCTTATTAAAGCTATTTATGTTTTTATGTACACACATTACATTTTCATAAATATATTGTGATGCCAAAGTAAATATATTTTATTTATATTATATAATATATAATTTTTATAAATAATATGTTTCTTTAAATTTTTCTCTTTTAATAATTATGTTTCTTTAAATTTATTAATTAATTATGTTTCTTTAAATTTTTCTCTGAGGGACTCTTTACAATTTAGGTTATAAATCGCCCGTACGGCTCTCTTTTGCAAAACAAATATGGCTTCAATATCAGTCGCATTACCCCATAGCAAAATTCCATAAGACATTACGCTATGAAAGTAACTAAAATAAACTAATCTAGTTGTCTAAACATCTGTGAGACTTCTAAGAGCAAACTGTTGGCGCTAAACCAATGTACTAATTTCGATAGAGCATTATTTACATTTTCTAAATTAATTGACTGTCGTTTGAGTTTGAAAATTAAAGAAGTATCATCAGCAAATAATATTATATCGTGATTGTCCCCTACAAGATAAGGTAAGTCATTAATATAGAATAAGAACAGGAATGGGCCAAGAATCGAGCCCCGAGGAACGCCCATTGATAAAATTTTCCGAAGGAACATTTGCCATTAATAACGACTTTTTGAGTTCTGTTATTTAAATATGAAATAATAAGTCTAAGCACAATGTTTTTGACACCGTAATGTTGTAGTTTCCTGATTAACATCTCATGATGTACACAATCGAAAGCCTTGGAAAGATCAGAAAAAATATCTAAGGCATCTTGTAAACTCTCCCAGGCATTTAAAATATATTTCATAAGCTCGAAACTTGCGTCAGTCGTCGAGCGACCCCTTGTGAAACCAAGTTGATTTTTATTGAGTGAAATATTTTACAATATCATGTGATAATATTTTTTCAAATCTAAATTCTTTTAAACAGGTATAAACTTTCTGTTTGAGTAATGAATCGGCGACAGTTGGAGAAGTATTGAATGAATTTGTTGTCAAAATAGGAATATCAGTGAAATATTTCTCAAACACCGTCGCGACTTGATTTGATCCAGTAAATTCATTATTAATTTTCAATTGATAGTTTGTGTCACGAAGTTTGTCTTTACCGGTTTCGATATACTCCACGTCATCTTAATTTTATTTTTAGCAGTCTTAATTTTGTTGCTAATATGTAAAGATTTAGTGTGGAGCACTTTTTTAAACATTTTAGAATAATTTCTGACATATTCTCTAAAAGTATCGGAAAGAATATATGATATTTTCATATAAAGTTCATATACTCTTCGTCTGCTATTATGAATTCCTACTGTAGCCCACTTATTTAATGCCTTGCGACTGTTACTGGAGAATGATTTAGAAGTAAATGTTTTATTAAATTTTCCGCTTATAAGGGTAAATAATACTCCATATAAATAGTCTGAAATGTTCTTGTAAGAAAGCGAAATAAGGTTTATTTACCATATTTCATCTAAATCTCTCCAAGCGTTTCGCATTAATTGGGATTTAGTAGTATAGTTGTAGCACGAATGGGTCGGCTCGACCGGGGAAGGACCACGCTCTCACAGAATACCAGCGTAAAATAGTAGCTTAAAACTGCTGTGTTTTGTATGGTGAGTGTAGAGAACCGGAGACCCTTTTTACTGGAAAAGAGGCATTCCATCTTAGTCCTCACCGGTGACAACGCATCTGCATTTTATTCGAAATCAAGGATAGATGTAGATGTCTATGGGTCACAGCAACCACTTACCATCAGGTGGACTGTGTGCTCGTTTGTCACCCTATCATATAAAAAAAAATATGGTAATGAAACCAGTTGTCGAGTGATCTGAACTTAGTTTTTTAATTATGAATGTCTTGATTGGTACAACGTCTGTAAAAATATTATCAATACAAGTTGCACTACACTCTGCAATACGTGTAGCTTCAACGAATAAATTATCAAGATTGTATGATTGAAACAATGAGCAAAATTTAATACTGATGGAAGAAGCTTCCATTAGATTGATATTAAAGTCTCATCAAAGTCTCGCATACTGAAAGAGGTTTATTCTATTTATTAGGCTTAACTAAAACTTCTTCCATAATTTTTTCAAAGGTGTCATACCTTGAACATGGGGGTCTGTAAACACTGACAACAATGAGGTGCTCAAGCTCAACACATGCCATTTCTACAGTTTGTTCAACAGAGAAGCTCACAATATACGTTCTTTGCACGATATGGATTTATTAGATAATATTAAGGAGCCACCACGTAATTTAGTATCTCTATTGAAAGAACTGACCACTTGGTGATTACTGAAATTAAATATGGAGTTGTAATCTTTCAACCAATGTTCCGTAATATATAAAATATGTATATTGTTACTATTAAAAAAAAAACAATTTCTAGTTCTGTCCCTAACATACCTTATATATTTTGATGAACCAGGTTAATACAGTTTATATTATTGCTATTTTGTGAAATCACACAGTTAAGTATTGGTGAGTTGTATTCTAAGTTATTTAAATTATCTTTTCTAGAGATTACCGCTTTTGTATTATTATCCAATTTAAATTACTTGTAACTGATTCCAAATCATTTGTAAAATTATTTTGCTGCTCAATAAAAGCAGGTGTCAAGGTAGCCAAAAATTTGGCTGGGTTAAAATATAAATAATAAGATAAGGTAATTGCTACCAGTCTTAAACTATACTTTGATAGGTAATAACTATCTCTTGTCAAAAACTTTTTAGTTAAATTATTAGTATCAATCAAATGAAATTTATCATTATAGTTCTTACAATTAAATGTCAAATTTAAATTATTATTACATTTCAAATTATGCGTTATTAGATTTATAGTATATTATCTTAGTATATTTTCCTGTGGCCACTCCTCTATGTAAGGCAATGTAAACAAGATAACTGTATGCACATTTAAGTTATTAAGATAATCATTATATTTTAATAATAGATTCTTGTTCATATTGTCTCTTCTCCTAACAAAAATTATTAATATACTATGAGGGCTGAATTTACAAGTTAAAATTTTATTCTTAATATCACTGAATGATGCTTCAAGCATGCAGTAATTACTTATTTTTTGCCAACAGTTATTCAATGATATTCCCAAGTTTTTCCCCTTTTCATCACTTTACAGAATAACATTATTTTTTTCATTAAATGAATTACTTTTTAAATTTATCTGGTTTGTTATGGTACTGTCATATAGTGTAGGTGAAGAAAATGAAGTATTACTGCTTGTCATATTATTAACATACACTGTCCCTAAAGGACCTGGCATTTAGCGCTGATATTCAAAATTTCATTGATACCTTCGGCACTTCAAATGATATTTTTGGTTACTTGCTCGTTACCGGAGAGTAGCTGGGCTTAAGGGTAGGTATTATAGGGGAATACGTAGATATTAAACGCTTCAGTAGTCTCATAATACTCTTTGATACGAGCAAAGATGATTTTGGCGAAGTATTCATGCTGCTTATCAACGCAACTTGCCTGAGTTCTGTCATTGGCTTCGAACTCACTTCACAAGTCACCTAACGCGCGGACCCCCTTCTCAATTTAGTCCCAAATCCTGCGACTAGAGCTGTCTTTGCTAAAGTTTACGCCGATGCGCTCTATCTCGGCGATAAGTTCACTCTTCCGTATCAATTACTTATCCATGATTTGTGGAGAGGAGATGATGCGGCAAAGTAGAAAGTAAATAAAAGGAAAGATCTAACTTGATACTCGACGATTAGCTGAGCGGTAGCTTCCGGGTCAGCCTGTGATACATCTGCGCTGCTATATATTGCTCTTAGCCGATAACGATGTAAGTTGAGCTTGATGAAGTAATACACTAGTACCTCTCTTCACAGTTCTTTTTGATGATATTACTAGATAATAGCTAGTTTAGGTACAATTTTTAATGATATAAAATAATTGTCACTACACCATTCAGTTTTAGTATTATAAAATGTTCTGTAATTCACACTTTATGTATGATAAAATATTATTTCAATTTGACAGTATATGATATACAATAAATGATAAACTTAGTTTATAAATTCACTGAACTGTCTACGGTTGGAAACTAGCGACTTTGACCTCCCCGCACGCTAGATCAAAGATAAAAGGGCTAACGAAAGATCCCGCTTGTTCGTAAGCTCGACGGACCGAAAAAATGTAGGATTTGTCTATTTTTTTTTTTGTATTTAAAATGATAATTTAAGATGATATTAATAGTAAATGATACATAAAATGATAACGACTGCTTGATATTAATGCTTGAAGTGCACTGCTCGCCGAGTACTGGCGCGTTAAAGTGCTGTGTTATTAAAACTGCTAAGTTAACAAATTAAATACATATAAGTGATTGTGAAATACGTTTTTTTTTTGTAGGATAAGGTGACAAACGAGCACACAGTCCACCTGATGGTAAGTGGTTGCTGTGACCTATAGACATCTACATCTATCCTCGATTAAGAACCAAAATGCAGATGCGTTGTCACCCGTGAGGACTAAGATGGAATGCCTCTTTTCCAATAAAAAGGGTCTCCGGTTCTCTACACTCACAATACGAAACACAGCAGTGTTAAACTGCTATATTCTGTGTATGTGCTGGTATTCTGTGAGAGCGTGGTCCTTCCCTGGTCGAGCCGACCCATTCGTGCTACAACTATACTACAAATATAGCTGCAGCATGGCTCTACCAGGTGCTCTTCATCTTCGCTGGAATCTGCTTTGGTACAGCCGTGTTCTGTTACTTCTTTCTGCCTTAATCAAAGGGGTTAAGCGTGAACGAACAGTCGCTTTTCGCAAAAAAAAAAACGTAAAATAAATTAGTAGTCATATTATGTTTAGCCTAGAGTTTAAGCCCTCGCTGTATTCAAAAATTTATATAATGCAATTTCCGGGTTCGATTTAAATGATGAGCATCGCACGTGTTACTAATTTAAGAATTTTAAGTGTCAGCACATAAAATTCCACTTAAATTAGTAATACGTGCTCAGCGGTGTATAATAAAACATCATGAGGACCCAGCATATCGGAGGAATAAATATATTTTGAAAAGGTTTGCAGCCTACTACCACGCACTGTGGTACAAATTGCTTCATTACCTCTCAGAAACGGTGAAATGGTGAATTATCCTCAAATAGGCCTAAAAGTAAAGTTACACACTATATACGTTCTACTCCTGAGCTTTCTCTCATTATACTCTATTTTTCTAGGCATTGTGTCTGTATACATAAACTATAATAATAATGTCCTCCAGACCGAATTTTGGTCACGGCGCCCAGCCTCAACGGAGAATAGCCATCGGCGCAGGACAGGATTATAGTGTCCAAGTGTATGCACAGATGTATTATAATTAAATTTAAGATACTGAATAAAGAATTTTGAATTTTGAAAAAAAAAATCCTAAGTCACGAATTTCACTTACCCTTTCTAAAGGCGTGTCAGATAAATTATAGTCTTCATTTAGTGGACAGCGTTTACGCGTGAATGTTATTATTTTACTTTTATTATCATTAAACGGAAGACGATTTAATACACTCCAATCCAAAACTGCACCGATGTCTCTTTGCAATGCCTCGCAGTCAGACTGGCCATCTACACCTAGGCTTAATTGGAGATCATCCGCGAACAACAGACATTTGGAAAACTAGTGATCCAATTGCACAATTTCTCGGGAAGCCCTTAGGAAGGAAGCTTCGAAAGAAGCTCTTTGTGCCAGACCCGATCGAAGGCCTTCGCTATGTCCAAACTAACGGCCAATGCCTCCCCCTTGGACTCGATCGCCTGCGCCCATCAATGTGTAAGGTAAACAAGAAGATCACCAGCTGAGCGACCCGACGGAACCGTACTGGCGGTCACTAATCAGCTGGTGCTCCTCAAGTACCGCATGAGCTGGCAGTTAATAATGGACTCGATTATTTTCGAGAACAAGGAGGTGATGGCGATAGGCCTGTAGTTGGACGGATCAGAGCGGTTACCTTTTTTAGGGATCGGGTGCAAGAAATCTGTCTTCCATGAATTTGGGACAAATAAATTAAAAACTATCAAAATTCAAATCGGCAGCGGCAATAATATCAATGAATTTGTAACGCGATGCTATAATATACGTTGAAAAGAACCAACACTGAACGCACCCGCGGTAGGCTTCTTTGATGTCCTTTAGCAGACGCAAGTCCACCCGCGCATACCCGCCTGTGCCTCTCGCTCTCATGTTAGTTTTCAGTCATCTGCTATTAGCTATGATGTGACGTCGTATTAATTTTGTTTCCGCCTATCGGCCGCCCGCTAATAGTAGTTATCGTAAACATATACCAATACTCTAACGTCGAGTACCTAGTAATGGGGAGATGTTTTCTGGTGAGAAACTTAGACGGTGCGAGATGAATGTATGCAAAAGAAGAACACCTACAATCGTTGCGTAGGTGTTGCCCTCAAGTCCCAGTACTGATTTAATATTACGGACCCATCAGCATTTACGTGATCTTTGCCAGTTCCGGCTTCCCAGCCATGCCAGAGGCAGAGGCCGGCCATCCTTGTCCAGAAACATTGAAGACACCATATTGGATTACTTCCAACAACACCCGAGAAGGAGCACCCAGAAAACTAGTATGGGCTAGTATGTGGTATGGAAGTTACTTCATCCATACCATTTCACTGCCTGCAAGCTTTGCATGCGCCGGACCCCGGACCACACGCAGCATGACGGATGTCCAGCTCATTACGAACGATCTGTGCGCGCATATCTGGACAACCAATTTGGTGATAGGTGGATAGGTCGCGGTGGACCTGTGAACTGACCAGCGAGATCACCAGACCTAACTTCTCTAGACTTTTATTTGTGGGCCGAACTAATACGATTAGGATCGATTTCGTTCAAGACCAATATTTTTAAAATTTCGAAAAATATGACTAAGATCACTGAGTACGTCAATTGCTCTACCTCACAGTGTACCGTCGTCCTGTTACCAGACATTCAGCTTGGATTTCAAATTTGAAATAATGGGTTGCATTCCCAAACTCAAAGTACTGGAACCTAGTCGGTCACCCTGCTGAATACCGACAGCATAATCGATAATATCATTTTCGTAAGAAGTTAGTATTTTACTGTAACATTGCCAAACGTAATAATACATTTCAGGGTATTGTTAGCCACTTATTATTAATTAGATTTAAAATGGATAAAAACTACGAATATTCCTTTAAAGATATTTAAAAAAAAAAAAATACGCAAAATTAATGAGCAAGCCGCTGAGGCATTATTATGATGATGTGTATTTATACGTTCTAGAAACCAGATGCAGAAGGATCTCTCCGCAAAATATTTAAATGAATAGCGACTCATGAAGCAATAGTGCAATTCAGCCCGCACAGCGCTCAGTGCCTAATATTATGTTCACCAAAATTCACCTATAAATATTTCTTCTGAAGGTTTATTCCTGCTATGTAACAAAATATATAATAATCTTCTATTTTGAACAACAAAATTTTAAATATACCAACCTTGTATTTGATCAGATAACTATTTTAAAATTCCTGCATATTTTAAACTAAGTGGTTAGGCATTCTACAGTTTAATATGTATATTTTTATTTATAGTATAATGTATGTGTTTATGCAAAGTAACACCTGATTCTATTAACTATAAAAATATATAAAAGATCATCATTTGACTATAAGTCTTTACACTCTATTCTCACACAATATTATTTATTTTGAAAAAATGTTTGTATTGACAACGACTTAATATTTATCAAGTGACTAGAGGCGAGAATAAATAATACAATATTTCCTCGATTAACATATACATTGTATCTATTCATTAATTCATTAATTACAGCCCATTCACAAGTCGTTTACAAGTCCACTGCAACTAGACGGCTCCATAGCATAGTGGCTAATCGTTTGTTTGCGGCGTTGCAGGCTACTGCAGGTCCCTGAAGAAATACTAGTTACCAATGTTACCAGGAAGATACTGCTATTACCCATCTTCTCTTTAAGTTACCTTTTGTCGCCTCTTACGACACCATATTTTGGGGTAGTAGATTCACTTACGCTGCAACTATACGGAAAATATCATTCGGAAATACTGGTGATGAGGTGTAGCATAAATATCTCATCATGTCATCATGCAACAATACATGCAGCTACCCATCGTTTAGTTTGTTTCTTCTGAAGATGCCTCGTTTACTAAATACTTACAATAGAGAGCAATGCTACGAGTTATCTAGAATATGTCTCGTGAAAATTTTTGAGTTTTTTTTAAACCAAAACTTTATATTGAATTAAACTACTTTTACGGATTATATCGCGTTTAATGAACTAACTGTGTCTTGTCATTCTGCGTGGATCGGACCAAAATGAATAATTAAAAAAGCTGAAGGTACTCCGTATTAACTTTGACATTGGGACGTCAATCACCTCAGTCCCCCGTGACCATGGGTGCTGTAAAGCACCCGAAACGTCGGGAATTAATAAAATAAGTTAATTAAACGCGATATAATCCGTAAAAGTAGTTTAATTCAATGTGTAGTGTTCGCGTAAATATAAGAAATCATTACAAAACTTTATAGTTTAAAATTTTTAATCCCCATCTGTTATCGTTTCCTTAAGCTATATGGCCGAGTTATTGTCACTTCAGCTTACTAATCCGTTGGGCTATGTTTGTTACTCGGGTTTTACTACGGATATCCTCATTTTTAAGTCTATCATGCAGAGGAACACCCAACATAGCTCGCTGAGCGACCTTGAGCTTACTCATATGGCCAACAGTAAAGGATCACGTCTCAAATCCATAAGTCATCACTGGCAACATGCACTTGTTGTACAATCTTGTTTTCAAGTTTTGAGGTATACCTGACGAGAAGGTACAAACGCGAACGCCAACGCTGCCCTGCCGAGTTAAAACTTTCGATTGACCTCTCGGTCAAAGTTGGAGCTACCTAGTCAGATTATTTGTCCCAGGTAAACATTCTCGTTAACAACTTTGAGGTTAGTGCTCCCAACAACTACCCGCATAGGTGTGACATGGACATTAAACATGATCTTTGTTTTGTCCATGTTCGTTTTAAGACCGATCCGTTGGGAGAGACTACTGAGGTCATTTGAGCATAGTGCATAGGTCCTCCAGTGATTCTGCATGTCGACTATATCGTTGGAAAATTGAAGGTGAGTGATGTACTCCTCATTTTGGGTTAATACCGTATCCTTTCCAGTCCAGTAGCTTGAAAAAGTCTTCCAACGCAGCGGTGAAGAGTTTCGGGGATATAACGTCACCCTGTATTACACCTCTCTGCTGTTGGATAGGTTTGGTACTCTGGTTCTGTACTCGGATGGCCATCGCTGCCCTACTGTACAAACATTTCAGCACTTCTATATGCATATATATACTTCCAGTCAACTTAGCAATGCTAAAGGGACTGTAGCAACGCCTAAATTTCGACGGAATCAAAGGCTTTTTTGTATTCCATATACGCAAGTTAAAATGGCAGATTGTAATCTTCGGACTTCTGTACAACTTGCCGAAGGGAATGTATGTGGTCTATCGTGCTTAAGCCGTTTCAGAAACCGGATTGTTTGGGAGGCTGGAAGTCGTTGAGCGCAGACTCAACAACTTCCAGCCTCCTAAACAGTTATTACGAAGCGAGACGTTTCGTAATAACTCTCAAAAACAGCACGTAGACGCGGTTCAGACGGGAAATCATTCTGTAGTTCTTTAAGAGAGCGTTGTCGCTTTTTTACAAGAACAAGATCACCTCACTTCTGTTCCACGCCACAAAACCATGGAGGACGGAATTAAAGAGGTTCTGGATTACTTCAAGTACTGTTTAAACTCGCTTTAAGAAGGCCTGCTGTAATTCCATCTCCGCCCGGGGCTTTGCCTTTTTTAAGGTTCTGGAGGAGTATTCTCATCTCGCTCAGACTAACGTCCGGGAAATTATCGGAATGGTGTCAGATAAGACTTGCTCTTGGATCGTTACTCACATTGGCCTGTGGCTCTAACGTCGACGTATACAGCTGCCCATAGAACCTCTCAATCTCACATAAAATCTCCGGTGTCCCGGAAACGATGCTGCTACATTCTGTCTTCAATTTTGACACTTGGCTCTTTCTGGCATAAAGATATCTGGCAAAAACATTGGAGCCCTGGTTCCGCTTGATCGCTTCTTCAATACGAGTAGTATTAAAGATGTGTAAGTCCCGCCGCACGCATTTGGAGATCTGTCTGCTCATTGGGGCTTCTGCGTCACTTGCTCTCGCTTCGCTCGAGCTACGTGCCGCTGAAGGCCCCAATTCTCTCCAGTAGAGGTTCCACTTCATCGTTAAAATGCAATGTGGTACAAAAAAAAACCAGTTACTTTAATAATACTAATCGTTGCTGGTCTGGAACTATTGTTTTTTTCTCCTCTTTGAACACAAGGGTAGTTTAAATTAAAAGATGAAGTTTTTATTTACTTATATTTTATTGAAAATCAAACAATCACTTTGTTTTCAAAACACCATTTCTTAATACATAAAACATTTTGACGTGACAACGTCTTATAAATTGGTTTGCCGGGTGACACTTCAAGAAACTGTGCGTTGCTGCCCGCTCACGTTATGCGCTCACAATGAGAGCGAGTGAGAGGCACGTCCCTTCCACTGGCATGGTTAGCCCGCCTAAGAGCGAGAGAGACAGACATAATAAAATTATTTTACCACTCAAAGTCGTTGTCACGTAAAACTTTCGCCCGTATACCGACTTTACAGGCAACCAATTTTTTTTTTAACGCACAAATTTTCTTATGAGTCAAACAGTTATACAGTAAACTATCTTTACAACAAAGAATATTTAAATTAGGAGCTCCTAAGCAATTTATATCTACGAAAGTATCATTTTCATCACAAAGATCTTGTACCCATTTTATTTTTTCACATCCTTTTAAAAAAATCTTTTTATCTTTCAAATATGTCTTGATAATTCTGTGAAACTCTCTATAATCAACAAAGCCCCCACTCCATCGATACCCTCTGTGCTTTTCAATCCAGCAAATTTGTTTTTTCTCTTCAAGAGATAGTAGTGAACGGATAAGGAGGTTTAATTAGGAATATTTTGGTGTACTCTAGAGTGGCTATAGTAAATTCTTTTACTATAAATTCATTTTTGCTATTTTAGAATCCTTGCAGATCTACGATAATTGTATTGCTATTCATGATATTTTCTTAACGATATTACTCAGTGGTTTGTACTCGAATATACAATCGTTTAAAATCAAGCATAAGCAGCTGTCTGATCTGGTATTTCTTGGTCTGTTTTGATATCAACTCTCACGTCGATCGAACCTTTTAAAGTTTCGTGCTGTCTTGAACAATCAGTTACAAATAATGGCGCTACGTCTTTGAATTCCTTTAAATCCATCAACGGTTCTGACTGGTGTCCGTGATACGACTGTTGAAATCTCGCATACTGTTCGTATAATAAAGAAAACTTATCTTCTGAAAAGCTGACATTCAGTCCCTCATAAGGATAATGTGATGAATTTAAAAAGACTCTTACATCACGTACGTGACAATGGTCAAACTCTGCCATTGATAATGCCGCGGTATGTTTGCGGTTGGTTTGTAAGGCGATGACAACAAATCGTGGTTTCTCTATTTGCGATGAAGTTTTTATAGACCAAGTATGTTTACGTGTTTTGGGTAGCAATGGATACTCATATAAGTCCCAGGAACGGAACGCTAATGGAATAGCTTTATCTTTCTCTAAATGTTTTAATAGGTTGATTCTTTCATGATCTGATACTTTGATGTGTGGAACTCGCCAAACAATTTTATTTATTTTAATATCATCTACGACTTCACCTGTATTTAACTTGATCGCATTAAGATTCGTATTGCTTCGTAATAATACTAACTCGTGTTTAAAACTAATTATAATTTTTTCATAATCTTCTGCAAATCCTAATATCTTGTTCAATGGTATAAATGCGGAAAACGCTCCACCACTAGTATTGCTTGTTCCTGCAGTTGGCCAGCCCCAAACTCGTGCACATTTGGATTAATTTTCATTTCAGGATAGATAAGATTTTATTGTAGTATTGATACCCGCATTCTTAATTTTATCTATTTCTTTCCCATTAAGTTCATATCTTATGTATTGAAATAGAAATAGTGCTGGATTAATAATGAATTGTACGTTTGATACCTTTTCTTTCGTGGTGCTGTTGTAAGCGTTCACTTTTCCCTCGATATATACGTTATATATACGTATAGTAGAGCTTTTATGTTCCGATCTACGCAGAATGACAAGACACAGTTAGTTCATTCCGTAGATCGGACCAAAATTAATAATTAAAAAGCTGAAGGTACTCCGTATTAACTTTGACATTGGGACGTCAATCACCTCAGTCCCCTGTGACCATGGGTGTTGTAAAAGCACCCGAAACGTCGGGAATTAATAAAATAAGTTAATTAAACGCGATATAATCCAAAAGTAGTTTAATTCAATATAAAGTTTTGGTTTAAAAAAACTCAAAAATTTTCACGAGACATATTCTAGATAACTCGTAGCATTGCTCTCTATTGTAAGTATTTAGTAAACGAGGCATCTTCAGGAGAAACAAACTAAACGATGGGTAGCTGCATGTATTGTTGCATGATGACATGATGAGATATTTATGCTACACCTCATCACCAGTATTTCCGAATGATATTTTCCGTATAGTGGCAGCGTAAGTGAATCTACTACCCCAAAATATGGTGTCGTAAGAGGCGACAAAAGGTAACTTAAAGAGAAGATGGGTAATAGCAGTATCTTCCTGGTAACATTGGTAACTAGTATTTCTTCAGGGACCTGCAGTAGCCTGCAACGCCGCAAACAAACGATTAGCCACTATGCTATGGAGCCGTCTAGTTGCAGTGGACTTGTAAACGACTTGTGAATGGGCTGTAATTAATGAATTAATGAATAGATACAATGTATATGTTGGTCGCCTGATTTTCATTTTATTCATCATTAAGGTATTTAACAATCGAGGAAATATTGTATTATTTATTCTCGCCTCTAGTCACTTGATAAATATTAAGTCGTTGTCAATACAAACATTTTTTCAAAATAAATAATATTGTGTGAGAATAGAGTGTAAAGACTTATAGTCAAATGATGATCTTTTATATATTTTTATAGTTAATAGAATCAGGTGTTACTTTGCATAAACACATACATTATACTATAAATAAAAATATACATATTAAACTGTAGAATGCCTAACCACTTAGTTTAAAATATGCAGGAATTTTAAAATAGTTATCTGATCAAATACAAGGTTGGTATATTTAAAATTTTGTTGTTCAAAATAGAAGATTATTATATATTTTGTTACATAGCAGGAATAAACCTTCAGAAGAAATATTTATAGGTGAATTTTGGTGAACATAATATTAGGCACTGAGCGCTGTGCGGGCTGAATTGCACTTTATTGCTTCGCGAAAGAGTCGCTATTCATTTAAATATTTTTGCGGAGAGATCCTTCTGCATCTGGTTTCTAGAACGTATAAATACACATCATCATAATAATGCCTCAGCGGCTTGCTCATTAATTTTTGCGTATTTTTTTTTTTTAAATATCTTTAAAGGAATATTCGTAGTTTGTTTATCCATTTTAAATCTAATTAATAATAAGTGGCTAACAATACCCCTGAAATGTATTATTACGTTTGGCAATGTTACAGTAAAAATACTAACTTCTTTTACGAAAATGATATTATCGATTATGCTGTCGGTATTCAGCAGGGTGACCGACTAGGTTCCAGTACTTTTGAGTTTGGGAATGCAACCCATTATTTCAAATTTGAAATCCAAGCTGAATGTCTGGTAACAGGACGACGGTACACTGTGAGGTAGAGCAATTGACGTACTCAGTGATCTTAGTCATATTTTTCGAAATTTTAAAAATATTGGTCTTGAAAGAAATCGATCCTAATCGTTTTAGTACGGCCCACAAATAAAAGTCTAGAGAAGTTAGGTCTGGTGATCTCGCTGGTCAGTTCACAGGTCCACCGCGACCTATCCACCTATCACCAAATTGGTTGTCCAGATATGCGCGTACAGATCGTTCGTAATGAGCTGGACATCCGTCATGCTGCGTGTGGTCCGGGGTCCGGCGCATGCAAAGCTTGCAGGCGTGAGAAATGGTATGGATGAAGTAACTTCCATACCACATACTAGCTTACATACTAGTTTTCTGGGTGCTCCTTCTCGGGTGTTGTTGGAAGTAATCCAATATGGTGTCTTCAATGTTTCTGGACAAGGATGGCCGGCCTCTGCCTCTGGCATGGCTGGGAAGCCGGAACTGGCAAAGATCACGTAAATGCTGATGGGTCCGTAATATTAAATCAGTACTGGGAACTTGAGGAGCAACACCTACGCAACGATTGTAGGTGTTCTTCTTTTGCGTACATTCGTCTCGCACCGTCTAAGTTTTCACCAGACAAAACATAAAATCTCCCCATTACTAGGTACTCGACGTTAGAGTATTGGTATATGTTTACGATAACTACTATTAGCGGGCGGCCGATAGGCGGAAACAAAATTAATACGACGTCACATCATAGCTAATAGCAGATGACTGAAAACTAACATGAGAGCGAGAGGCACAGGCGGGTATGCGCGGGTGGACTTGCGTCTGCTAAAGGACATCAAAGAAGCCTACCGCGGGTGCGTTCAGTGTTGGTTCTTTTCAACGTATATTATAGCATCGCGTTACAAATTCATTGATATTATTGCCGCTGCCGATTTGAATTTTGATAGTTTTTAATTTATTTGTCCCAAATTCATGGAAGACAGATTTCTTGCACCCGATCCCTAAAAAAGGTAACCGCTCTGATCCGTCCAACTACAGGCCTATCGCCATCACCTCCTTGTTCTCGAAAATAATCGAGTCCATTATTAACTGCCAGCTCATGCGGTACCTTGAGGAGCACCAGCTGATTAGTGACCGCCAGTACGGTTTCCGTCGGGGTCGCTCAGCTGGTGATCTTCTTGTTTACCTTACACATTGATGGGCGCAGGCGATCGAGTCCAAGGGGGAGGCATTGGCCGTTAGTTTGGACATAGCGAAGGCCTTCGATCGGGTCTGGCACAAAGAGCTTCTTTCGAAGCTTCCTTCCTAAGGGCTTCCCGAGAAATTGTGCAATTGGATCACTAGTTTTCCAAATGTCTGTTGTTCGCGGATGATCTCCAATTAAGCCTAGGTGTAGATGGCCAGTCTGACTGCGAGGCATTGCAAAGAGACATCGGTGCAGTTTTGGATTGGAGTGTATTAAATCGTCTTCCGTTTAATGATATTAATGTAAAATAATAACATTCACGCGTAAACGTTGTCCACTAAATAAAGACTATAATTTATCTGACACGCCTTTAGAAAGGGTAAGTGAAATTCGTGACTTAGGATTTTTTTTTCAAAATTCAAAATTCTTTATTCAGTATCTTAAATTTAATTATAATACATCTGTGCATACACTTGGACACTATAATCCTGTCCTGCGCCGATGGCTATTCTCCGTTGAGGCTGGGCGCCGTGACCAAAATTCGGTCTGGAGGACATTATTATTATAGTTTATGTATACAGACACAATGCCTAGAAAAATAGAGTATAATGAGAGAAAGCTCAGGAGTAGAACGTATATAGTGTGTAACTTTACTTTTAGGCCTATTTGAGGATAATTCACCATTTCACCGTTTCTGAGAGGTAATGAAGCAATTTGTACCACAGTGCGTGGTAGTAGGCTGCAAACCTTTTCAAAATATATTTATTCCTCCGATATGCTGGGTCCTCATGATGTTTTATTATACACCGCTGAGCACGTATTACTAATTTAAGTGGAATTTTATGTGCTGACACTTAAAATTCTTAAATTAGTAACACGTGCGATTAACAATGTCATTTAAATCGAACCCGGAAATTGCATTATATAAATTTTTGAATACAGCGAGGGCTTAAACTCTAGGCTAAACATAATATGACTACTAATTTATTTTACGTTTTTTTTTTGCGAAAAGCGACTGTTCGTTCACGCTTAACCCCTTTGATTAAGGCAGAAAGAAGTAACAGAACACGGCTGTACCAAAGCAGATTCCAGCGAAGATGAAGAGCACCTGGTAGAGCCATGCTGCAGCTATATTTGTAGTATAGTTGTAGCACGAATGGGTCGGCTCGACCAGGGAAGGACCACGCTCTCACAGAATACCAGCACATACACAGAATATAGCAGTTTAACACTGCTGTGTTTCGTATTGTGAGTGTAGAGAACCGGAGACCCTTTTTATTGGAAAAGAGGCATTCCATCTTAGTCCTCACGGGTGACAACGCATCTGCATTTTGGTTCTTAATCGAGGATAGATGTAGATGTCTATAGGTCACAGCAACCACTTACCATCAGGTGGACTGTGTGCTCGTTTGTCACCTTATCCTAGAAAAAAAAAACGTATTTCACAATCACTTATATGTATTTAATTTGTTAACTTAGCAGTTTTAATAACACAGCACTTTAACGCGCCAGTACTCGGCGAGCAGTGCACTTCAAGCATTAATATCAAGCAGTCGTTATCATTTTATGTATCATTTACTTTCTACTTTGCCGCATCATCTCCTCTCCACAAATCATGGATAAGTAATTGATACGGAAGAGTGAACTTATCGCCGAGATAGAGCGCATCGGCGTAAACTTTAGCAAAGACAGCTCTAGTCGCAGGATTTGGGACTAAATTGAGAAGGGGGTCCGCGCGTTAGGTGACTTGTGAAGTGAGTTCGAAGCCAATGACAGAACTCAGGCAAGTTGCGTTGATAAGCAGCATGAATACTTCGCCAAAATCATCTTTGCTCGTATCAAAGAGTATTATGAGACTACGAAGCGTTTAATATCTACGTATTCCCCTATAATACCTACCCTTAAGCCCAGCTACTCTCCGGTAACGAGCAAGTAACCAAAAATATCATTTGAAGTATGTTATGTATGTTAATAATATGACAAGCAGTAATACTTCATTTTCTTCACCTACACTATATGACAGTACCATAACAAACCAGATAAATTTAAAAGTAATTCATTTAATGAAAAATAATGTTATTCTGTAAAGTGATGAAAAGGGGAAAAACTTGGAATACATACATACATACATAAACACTCACGCCTGTCACCCAGAGGGGTAGGCAGAGACTACGGACTTCCATTTGGCACGATCCTGGCACACCTCTCTCGCCTTTACATCCATATATCTACGCATACACGCTCGTCGGTTAAGTGTACTCCTAATCTGGCCCATTTTTAATATATCGCCAATTTGGTCGATAAACCTTCGTCTAGGGCGTCCCTTTCCGACTCTGCCGTTCACTTCTGCAGCATAAATTTGCTTTGTCACTCTTTCTTCGTTCATTCTTTCTACATGACCAAACCACCGAAGCATTCCTTTCTTAATCCTGGTCACAACGTCATCTTGCAAACCACACTTTTCTCTTATCACACTATTTCTCACCCTGTCATTCAGATTCAGCCCTAGCATACTCCTTAATGACCGCATTTCTACAGCATTTATTCTACTCTCATGCTTCTTCTGCCACACCCAACTTTCACTACCATACATTAAAGTAGGACTAACACAGCATTATGAATTGCCAAACGTGCCTTTTTGACACATTTTGACTCCTCACAATAGCGTGTAGAGCCCCATTCACTCTATTTCCTGCGTTCACTGTCGTTCTATATCCTTATCATATCTACCATCCCTGCTAAATAAACATCCCAAATATACAAACTCATCCACTTGCTCAATCAACTCCTTCTATTCTTATTTCACATAACGTTTTACTTTCTCTTTCAAAACCATCACTTTGTTTTACTTGCGTTCACTTTCATACCCTTTCTTTTAATGACCAGTTCATTAAAGTAACCATCATTTGCAACTCGGCTGCCGACGATGCAAATATGACTTGATCATCGGCGTACAAAAGGCATTTGACGGTTAACTCACCCATTCTCAACCCACATTCTTCAACTTTCAAAGTTTGCAAACAACTGTCCATAAATAGGTTAAACAGCCACGGGAAGCTACACAGCCCTGTCTGACACCTTTTGGATGCCAAACCAGTCCGAGTAGACCTGTTGATCCCTGATACAAGCACTAGAGTCCTTATAAAGAGACCTTAATGCCTGTATCAAACCAGCGCTCAACCCAAATGAGTTCAGTGTTTGCCATAACACATTCCTGTCCACTCGGTCATAAGCCTTTTCCCAGTCCATGAACGCACAAAAATCTTTCTGGTTTTTGGCTAAAAACTTCTCCGCAATTATGCGCATGAAAAAGACTTGATCCGTACACCCCATTCCCTTTCTAAATCCAGCTTGCACATACCAAATTTTTCCATCAGTTTCTTCCACAACTCTTTCAATTAACACCTTAGCATACAGTTTACTCACAATGTTAAGTGTTGATACCACGGTAGTTTTTTACAGTCCTGATGTGACCCTTTTCCCTTATATATTGGGACTATAACGGCTTTGCACCAGTCTTCCGGTACCCGGTTCAGTTCCCAACACAAATTAAACAAGGTGTACAGCAGGCCTGCCACCACTCCCTCTCCAGCCCTTAGCATTTCGAGTGATACTCTATCATATCCGCCTGCCTTACCTAACTTGGGAATATCATTGAATAACTGTTGGCAAAAAATAAGTAATTACTGCATGCTTGAAGCATCATTCAGTGATATTAAGAATAAAATTTTAACTTGTAAATTCAGCCCTCATAGTATATTAATAATTTTTGTTAGGAGAAGAGACAATATGAACAAGAATCTATTATTAAAATATAATGATTATCTTAATAACTTAAATGTGCATACAGTTATCTTGTTTACATTGCCTTACATAGAGGAGTGGCCACAGGAAAATATACTAAGATAATATACTATAAATCTAATAACGCATAATTTGAAATGTAATAATAATTTAAATTTGACATTTAATTGTAAGAACTATAATGATAAATTTCATTTGATTGATACTAATAATTTAACTAAGAAGTTTTTGACAAGAGATAGTTATTACCTATCAAAGTATAGTTTAAGACTGGTAGCAATTACCTTATCCTATTATTTATATTTTAACCCAGCCAAATTTTTGGCTACCTTGACACCTGCTTTTATTGAGCAGCAAAATAATTTTACAAATGATTTGGAATCAGTTACAAGTAATTTAAATTGGATAATAATACAAAAGCGGTAATCTCTAGAAAAGATAATTTAAATAACTTAGAATACAACTCACCAATACTTAACTGTGTGATTTCACAAAATAGCAATAATATAAACTGTATTAACCTGGTTCATCAAAATATATAAGGTATGTTAGGGACAGAACTAAAAATTGTTTTTTTTTTTAAATAGTAACAATATACATATTTTATATATTACGGAACATTGGTTGAAAGATTACAACTCCATATTTAATTTCAGTAATCACCAAGTGGTCAGTTCTTTCAATAGAGATACCAACTCAATTCAATAGAGATACTTTTAAGTGCAACAAGCATACTCTATGCCCCTATGGTACCAGCGTCGACAAGTTTGGGCTACACGGACTCTCATGTAATAAAAGTGCTGGTAGGCATTCACGGTTCTTTGAACGATGTCATCCGAAGGGCTCTTGTCTCTTATAAATGTTCCCTCGGTTTTAGAGCCTTTTGGAATATTTAGAGACGATGACAGGAGACCCGACGGTATGACATTGGTCCCTTGGGAGAGAGGCAAAGCCCTAGTGTGGGATGCTACTTGCGTAGACACTTTGGCGGCCTCTCATCTCAGGGGTACCTCTTTAAGAGCCGGGGCGGCATCAGAGGCAGCTGAACTGAGTAAGTGGCGCAAATATGAGTCTCTGAGAGATGATTACATATTTGTGCCATTTGCTGTAGAGACTACCGGTCCGTGGGGTCCACGTGCGGTGAAGTTCCTAAAGGAACTCCATCCGCGACTGGTCGTTGCTGCCGGTGATAAGAGGGCTGGTTTTTTTCTCGCTCAAAGGCTAAGTATAGCTATTCAGCGGGGAAACGCAGCCAGTGTTCTTGGCACGATATCGCGGGGAGTAGGACTGTATGATAATTAAGTTACTAGTTTTAGTTTTTTTTTTTTTTAATAGTTTTTAATATTGTATATAATACTCAACTCCATGTATTAGTGCAAAAGGCCTATGATACATGGATGTTTAGTTAATAGCGTCTTAGTAGCGTGGTACTATGATACGTTGGTGCTATTTTTAATTAACAACATTAACATCTTTGTTTCCTAAGTCGATAGGGATCATGTGGGTGTGTTGTGAGGGGGCGCCATCCGTATGATAGTTGCATTGACACTCACTGTTAGTTGCAATATTGCGACTTGTAATAGATCTGCGGTTTTGCTGCGCCTGATTCAACGCATTTTATGGGTCTGTTCGATGGAGGTATGCGAATAAGATGTCTGATGGGATCGTATGGGGGATGGCGTAAATCTGACGATAGTCGTATTGAAGCTCGTTGCGTTTTGCAGCATTGCGTCTCGGCGATATTTGTTTGGCAGTTCACAATTCTCAATAACACTCTTTGCTTCTTGGTTTGATTGGCTGCAGACTAGCTAGACTGGCTTGCTGCCATCTGCTTGGGATCCTATAATTAACAAAATTAAATCCAAACCCAAGCATACCACTGCAAGACTTCAAGATACTGTAAGCTTATTCTGCGTAGATCGAACCAAAAATTAATATTAAAAAACTGAAGGTAGCCGGGCTAACTATGACATCGGGACGTCAAACATCTCAGTCCCCCCCGTGACCATGGGTTGCTGTAAAGCACCCGAAACGTCGGGAGTCAAAATAGTAAAATTAAATGCGATAAAATCCGTAAAAATAGTTTTATTCAATGTGTAGTGTTCGCGTAAATATAAGAAATCATTAATACAGTCTCAGTTAAAAAAACCAAAATCCAAAGACAGGCACTCGGCTATAAAATATGCCTATGCAGCTGCAAAAGAAAATATTTAGTAATAAAAAAGGAATAAGTTTACCTCGTTGTATTCCTCTTCCAAAGTGTAGAGGACTTTTACCGCTTATTTTCATATTTGCGGGATTGTCAAGGCTGTTAATGATTCAAAAGCAGCACAAAAGATTCTTCAGGAATCTGAAAGACAACAGAATGATGGAAGCGGTTGCTCTAGGTAAAGGATTATATAACCTCATAAACAAGGAGCGGGTTTATATCTTAAACCCTCAAAAAGCTAATTAGACGGCTACCCAGACGTGCGTTCACTAATCTAGACATATTAGAACACGCAAGTGACATTCCATACTTTAGCGTCGTTTTCATGAGAAATAAATTACCTTTGCAACCGATAAAGATAGAATTTGGAATATTGAATTTGGATAGCTATAGAAATCCTGGAACGCATTGGGTAGCCTTTGTAAAGCACAATAAATACGTAGAATATTATGATAGTTTTGGAAAATAAAGCCACCGTTAGAATTAGTTAAATATATGCATAACTTACCTATCAACTATAATTATGCACGACATCAAGCGTTTGGCGCTACAAACTGTGGTCATCTTTGTCTAAAATTTTTAAGGAATTACTGGAAAAAGCATTTATATAATGTATGAAATAAATAAACATATCAGTATAAAAATGTCTTTCACTGTGTCTATAACTGAGACAGAAGCCTTTTATCAACAAACTATTCACCGACATTGGAACTACGAGGAGACTACGAATGTTGTCTTTTGCATTTTTCAACTTTCAATTTTATTCCAATTATAGATGAAAGAAACAATAAATTTTATTATGGTGAAAAAGAAATGATCGAAATTATTGAAGGGTCTTACGAGCTTCAAGATATTTGTGATTATCTAAAAAATAACATTAAGAACATTGTATTAAACTAACTTGTAACAATAATACATTGAAAACAAATATTTTTTCTTCTGAAGATGTTCACTTTAATAGAAACGAATCACTGGGTAAAATTTTAGCCTTTGGTATGGAAACAATAAAAGCAAATATAAGTACTGAATCAAAGTATCCTGTCAGCATTCTATCGACAACCATCGTGCGGATTGAATGCGATGTAGTTAGTGGTTCATTTGTCAACGGGAAAGCAAGCCATATAATTTATGAATTTGTACCTAATGTACCACCTGGTTATCAAATAATTAAAATACCTAAAAACTTAATTTATTTTCCTGTTAACCAAAGTTCTATAAGTGAGAATAGAGAGATAAATTTACGAGGTTTAAGAAGTACAACTGTATTTACATTTCCGAAAAAATGATAAATTTCAATAAAAGCCCACATACGTCGTGTATCCAAGTCAGTTCTAAAAGTACATCTCATAAAGGCACACTCTTCAGCTAAAAAAGAAGCTTACCAAGACTAACGAAAAAATTCATAAGCTAGTTGGCTTGATAAAATGAATATTTTAAACATATCGCAAAACACATCATACGATAACAGCATTGAAAGTTTTGAGTATCATTCATACAAACTATATGTCATTTGTTTTAACAAGAATGACGAAATACGTATTCCTATTAATCAGCAAGACCTGCATGTGCTAAATTCACTCAGTAGTGGTAGTAGTAGTACTCAGTAGTAGTAGTAGTTCTTAATGTTATTTTTTAGATAATCACAAATATCTTGAAGCTCGTAAGACCCTTCAATAATTTCGATCATTTCTTTTTCACCATAATAAAATTTATTGTTTCTTTCATCTATAATTGGAATAAAATTGAAAGTTGAAAAATGCAAAAGACAACATTCGTAGTCTCCTCGTAGTTCCAATGTCGGTGAATAGTTTGTTGATAAAAGGCTTCTGTCTCAGTTATAGACACAGTGAAAGACATTTTTATACTGATATGTTTATTTATTTCATACATTATATAAATGCTTTTTCCAGTAATTCCTTAAAAATTTTAGACAAAGATGACCACAGTTTGTAGCGCCAAACGCTTGATGTCGCATAATTATTATAGTTGATAGGTGTTATGCATATTTAACTAATTCTAACGGTGGCTTTATTTTCCAAAACTATCATAATATTCTACGTATTTATTGTGCTTTACAAAGGCACCCAATGCGTTCCAGGATTATGCTATCCAAATTAATATTCCAAATTCTATCTTTATCGGTTGCAAAGGTAATTTATTTCATGAAAACGACGCTAAAGTATGGAATGTCACTGTGTGTTCTCAATATGTCTATTTAGTGAGCGCACGTCCGTAGCCGTCTAATTAGCTTTTTGAGGGTTTAAGATATAAACCTGCCCTGTTTATGAGGTTATATAATCCTTACCTAGAGCAAACAGCTTCCATCATTCTGTTGTCTTCAGATTCCCAGAATCTTTTGTGCTGCTTTTTGAATCTTAACAGCCTTGACAATCCTGCAACATGAAAATAAGCGGTAAAAGTCCTCTACACTTTGGAAGAGGAATACAACGAGGTAAACTTATTCCTTTATTACTAAATATTTTCTTTTGCAGCTGATAGGCATATTTTATAGCCGAGTGCCTGTCTTTGATTTTGTTTTTAACTGAGACTGTATTAATGATTTCTTATATTTACGCGAACATCACATTGAATAAAACTATTTTTACGGATTTTATCGCATTTAATTTTACTATTTTGACTTCGACGTTTCGGGTGCTTACAGCAACCCATGGTCACGGGGACTGAGATGTTTGACGTCCCGATGTCATAGTTAGCCTGGCTACCTTCAGTTTTTAATATTAATTGGTTCGATCTACGCAGAATAAGCTACAGTATCTTGAAGTCTTGCAGTGGTATGCTTGGGTTGATTTAATTTTGTTAATTATAGATCCTTAGCAGATGGCAAGCAAGCCAGTCAGCTAGTCTGCAGCCAATCAAACCAAGAAGCAAAGAGTGTTGAGAATTGTGAACTGCCAAACAAATATCGCCGAGACGCAATGCTGCAACGCAACGAGCTTCAATACGACTATCGTCAGATTTACGCCATCCCCATACGATCCCATCAGACATCTTATTCGCATACCTCCATCGAACAGACCCATAAAATGCGTTGAATCAGGCGTGCAAAACCGCAGATCTATTACAAGTCGCAATATTGCAACTAACAGTGAGTGTCAATGCAACCATCATACGATGGCGCTCCCTCACAACACACCCACATGATCCCTATCGACTTAGGAAACAAAGATGTTAATGTTAATTAAAAATAGCACCAACGTAACATAGTATTACGCTACTAAGACGCTATTAACTAAACATCCATGTATCATAGGCCTTTTGTACTAATACATGGAGTTGAGTATTATATACAATATTAAAAACTATTAAAAAAACTAAAACTAGTAACTTAATTATCATACAGTCCTACTCCCCGCGATATCGTGTTAAGAACATGGCTGCGTTTCCGCTGAATAGCCATACTTAGCCTTGAGCGAGAAAAAACCAGCCCTCTTATCACCGCAGCAACGACCAGTCGCGATGGAGTCTTTAGGAACTTCACCGCACGGGACCCCACGGACCGGTAGTTCTACAGCAAATGGCACAAATATGTAATCATCTCTCAGAGACTCATATTTGCGCCACTTACTCAGTTCAGCTGCCTCTGATGCCGCCCGGCTCTTAAAGAGGTACCCTGAGATGAGAGGCCGCCAAAGTGTCTGCATGGTAGCATCCCACACTAGGGCTTTGCCTCTCTCCAGGACCAATGTCATACTGTCGGGTCTCTGTCATCGTCTCTAAATATTCCAAAAGGCTCAAAAACCGAGGAACATTTATAAGAGACAAGAGCCCTTGATGACATCGTTCAAAGAAACTGAATGCCTACCAGCACTTTTATTACATGAGAGTCCGTGTAGCCCAAACTTGTCGACGCTGGTACCATAGGGGCATAGAGTATGCTTGTTGCACTTAAAAGTACTACCAAACATACTTTCCCTATTCCGAGAAATAGCCGATGACGTATAATAACGCTACGCGCTAATATACACCGGCCACAACTAGTAGGGGTCCACGGGCAAGCCGTATTTCTACAATAAACCCGCTCACCACCGGCACAAAGATTATATCCCTATGGCATATCAGTTATGGAGTCCACGCTTACCGCGGTCTCGGTCACGGTAAGGCAGTCTACGCGACACTATAATAATTATTTTCCTGTCCCATTCCTATCAATATAATGCTTTTACGTATGTGATACCTTTATTTCATAGACCTTGTTATCATAATAAGTCTTTTATATATGTTCCTTCAAAGCCCCAACTCTGCTATTATAATGCTTATGCATTTAAGATACCTTTTATATAATTGCTTTTGTTTCATAGACCTTACTATCAAAAGTCCTTAATATGAGACTATTACATTCTGTAACAATACTTCGGTAGTCATTTGCGATCGAACACCTCATATTATACTCTCTCCTTGTCCGAGACGTTCTTTACAACATGTAGTACGCCGTATTTTATACCAGTACCATCACAGTTATCCCAAGCTCCTAAAAAAAAATTTTGGAACAGCAGAATATATGTACAACACTATATCCACCTGTACGTCAAACGCAATGTCATTGCGTTTTTTTGTGCCAGCCGTCACGGTGTGTTTTTATAAATTTCGTTATAAAAATCAAATATGTTGTGTAATATTAAATGTTTTGTATCCAAAACCTACCACAACTGTATTTATTACATGCTTGCGAGGTAATATTGGGTTATACTTTGGAAAAAGAAGATATTCAAAATGGAGCAAACTGATTAAGTTACAGAACAGAAACTTTTATTCAATATAGATTATAAATAATACTTATTGAAAGTCACTCTTTTGTCTAATTACCACTGGTTCGAAAAACCTCTGTCCTGGGAAGAACCAGCAAGAAACCCAGCGGGACTTTTTTTTAAATAACAGCTTACAATCATGTATATTACACAATTAACCACACAAAACAAATTAGAAACAGCCTGGCAGCGAACACCTCATTCCCAGGGGTTATTATCATCCATAAATTCCTTAACATTATAATAACCCTTTTTATACAAACTATGTTTAATAAAGTTTTGAATTTTGAGCAGGTCGAATTTTGTATATTTTCTGGGATTTTGTTGTAAAGCGTATACATCGCCCCAAGAATGAATTACTGACTCGGTGGAGTCAGTAACTGGTACTACTAGCTTGTGTTTGTTCCTAGTATTTACAGAATGAATATCACTTATTTTTGTATAACTACTTTTATTTTTGTGTACGTACATTACATTTTCATAAATGTATTGAGAGGCCAAAGTTAATATATTAATTTCCTTAAATTTTTGTCTGAGCGACTCTTTAGGTTTTAAATCATAGATTGCTCTTATGGCCCGCTTCTGTAAAACAAATATAATTTCAGTGTCAGTTGCGTGTCCCCATAGCAAAATACCATAGGACATTATGCTATGGAAATAGCTAAAGTAAACAAGTCTAGCTGTTTCCACACTGGTAAGATTTCTAATCTTTTTTACAGCATATGCTGCAGAACTAAGTCTGCTTGCTAACTTTGATATATGGGGGCTCCATTGAAGCTTCGCGTCTAGTGTTATTCCAAGAAAATGGTGGTATCGACAAGACTCAGTTCCTCCCCATTTAAAATTACATTAGTATTTAATTGTCTGACATTTGGAGTCACGAACTTCATACATTTCGTTTTAGTGCTATTTAAATGCAAGTTATTAACATTAAACCAATTTACTAATTTAGATATAGCATTATTTACTTCGTCATATTTTAATAATTGTCGTTTTAATTTGAAAATTAATGAAGTGTCATCAGCAAATAATACTATATTATGGTTATCCCCTACTATGTAAGGTAAGTCATTAATATATACAAGAAACAGAAAGGGGCCGAGAATTGAGCCTTGAGGCACGCCCATTTGTACTATCGACCCGGAAGAGCTCATACTATTAATGACAACTTTTAAGTTATATATTAAGTACATAGTAAAAATGGTAATCTTAAAAAAATGTTTTGTTCAGTTATTTTATGTAGGGTTTCATACCTACCAGGTTATTATTACCTTCATATAGTAAAATAACTATGGTAAACATACATACAATAGAGTTATGTCTGACAGATGCATAAAATAAATTACAAAAAGATGTTAGCAACAAATTAACTTGCTGTAAAAGGAAATTATGGAAAAATACTTATACACATAATTGTGATATGAATAGCTACTCTATAATTGTGCATAAGCCATTTAGGTTGCTATCAGTAATATAAGGTTAATAATGTTGTGTTTTTTAACTATTATGTACATAATAATGTATATGGAAGGTAATATATTATATTCAGTTGCAAATTTCTGATCTTAGATGGTAGTGAATAATATTGCAAATAATAAAATTATTAAAAAGCATAAAGTTTTTTGAAATAAAAACGGACAGTTCTCAACTGGGTGGAAAGAAGCCATTGGAACTGAGACAATTTTTTGGGTCTTAGTCCTTCATTGTGAGGAAATTACATATTTTATTATTGGATATGATTGGATATGATTTATATTATTATTGGATATGAAAGTAGTATATGCTTATAATTTTGAAAATTGTAGAACACAATAAAAAACCTTTAAAACAAAACAATAATATAGATATTTTGAATAATACTTACTACAAATAAATAATACTTATGGTGTACAATTTTACTCAGAGTTGATAAACCACTGCTTTATACATTGACAAGATAGAGAGGGTTCTCTTTCATTAATTATTGAGGATTCAATTCTATCAATTAAATGAAAAATATTGGAAATTATAAATCGATCTGAAATTGAGCCAAGTAAACAAAGGATAGTCATAAGAAATCTTTCGAGTGTATTCAACAAGATCATAAAACGGTGTCAAAACTAAAAATTTATCAATTTGTACCGAGAAATAATAATACTATTACACAGAACAATCGTTTTCTGCAGGTATGACCCAGATACCATGGCAGTTATATTAGATTGGGGGTGATTCTTCTATGCATTTCCACTAGTTGCTATGCTGTTAATATGCTGTCAAAAAATTAAGTTTATAGAACCATAGGTTTTTTGGTTGTCCACATGGGGGGGTAAATGTGAATCAAGTGCAAAGGCATGTTAAATAAAAGATTCGAATTATTCATTTTGAATAAAATAACAAATTATTAACACCACTTTACAGAGAATCATACACTACTATTTCACATGTTACTATCACCTCATAGGTATCTCACACATATCATAGGTACCATTAGTGAAGCATTTTGTAAAAGTATGGCACTCCAAAATTCATGCTCATACATAGTGAACTCTCCTTTGTCAAATACTATAAATTATAAAATTATTATTTCTCTATAGTACCAATTTTGCAGTAAGTGAAATGTAATTCCTTACTGGGCTTTGTGATTTTTTACTTTGGCCTTTGTTATAAACATAGACTTAATAATAAGTTGTTTTTATATTATTGACATCAAAATGTTGCAATAAAGATTTGAGATTACAAAAATTTACAAAACTAGTAACAAGCTTAGCTGTGATGAGTCACAGGTCATAAAATTTATTAAATATTGTCCTTCATAAATATTACATTATTCCAAGTGGAGTTCAGAGGTATCGTTAAGATATAAGGTAGAATTTCACTTCAACAATGAGAGACGCTTAAGCCTTTCCTGTGAATAATTCATAGAAAGCATAACACAAGATATTGCTAAATTTAACATTAACTCACAAAAACCCATTTAGAAAAGCATTCTCTAGTTATAAGATGTAAAATAAAAATTTACTGAAATTAAACAGAACAGATATTCCAGATTATTGTGTTTTCACAATTACAGTTCTTCTACAGGCCACTTCTGCTGCAATCAAGCTGGCCTTATTCATTTTGAATAAAATAACTGTTATAAAATAAAGATAATTTATTTTATGTTATTAAATCAAATATGTAATATACATATAATACCTTCAAATTTTTTAATATAAATAAGGAAAATTGCAAATTTTTCCATTCATTAGTATTATAATTCGCAACCCTGGCTTCAAACATCTACATGTTGTAAGAACGTCTCGGACAAGGAGAGTATAATTAAATGGTTAAACGAACTTACCTTAAGTGAAGTTCAACCATAATTATACGAAGCTCCTTGTCCGAACCTAACCCAACCACTCCTGGGTTGGGTTGCTCATCTAATCCTTGCTTTAAACATAATGACATTGCGTTTGACGTACAGGTGGGTATAGTGTTGTACATATATTCTGCCGTTCCAAATTTTTTTTTAGGAGCTTGGGATAACTGTGATGGTACTGGTATAAAATACGGCGTACTACATGTTGTAAAGAACGTCTCGGACAAGGAGCTTCGTATAATTATGGTTGAATTTCACTTAAGGTAAGTTCGTTTAACCATTTAATAATATTATATCAGACTGGTGGTATGCGTTTCCGGCAAATCGCTTATATAAGTATGTCAAAAATCAGCGTACAGCAGTGCAGCAGTGCAACCCTTTGGATTTGTATGGAGATTCTGTTCGTTAAATTATCACTCACATAATTATAATTTTTATATTTGGAGCATTAACATTTGAGATATTAACAAAATAAGATTCAAGCATTGCATGAACACACTCTTATAACTTAGAAATATTTCGACCCATTGCCCAATTATAATATAAGACATAAAAAGTTATTTATCTTTATTATTGTAATATAATAGCCTTAATTTATATTATATGACACCTTTTGAATATTTTAAGAAGACTTTTTTGTAAATTTAAGGCCAATATTTAAGTCTTTACTTTAATATTATACCTACTTAATGTTCGAAATTAATGTATTTTTTTACTTTATGCTTAATACTGCATTTTATTTGTCGCAATATTACTTCTCTGATATTTTAAGACGACTTTGTAAAGAAGTTAATTATTATTTATTATTCAATAATAATACGTAGTCACACCATTAACAACTGAAACACCAGGGGAATTGGAGGTGCGTTGCCGTCCTTTTAAAAAGGAGTAAGCTCGTTTCTCGAAGGTTTCAACTAAACAATTCCACAAAGAAGACGTGCGAGGAATAAAACTATTAAATCTCACAGTAGTGGACTTACAAGCGTTCTGATGATATAGATGGCCACGTGAGTTTTGTGGCGATGTGCGTTGGTAAAATTTGACGGCTGAAATTAATTCAAACAATTTTTTAAAGCACTCCCCGTATTAGATGCAATAGAAAACTCAAAGGGACGCAACATCTCTTCGCAGTGCCAGTTAATCGAGCCGATCAGAAAGAATTCGGTCATCGATAATCTCTGACTGCGGATTAAATATGTCCCTTCCTTTCCATCTCCCTCTGTGCAACCTCCTTCCTCGACATTCTCTGCTCGTAGAAGGTAACACCGGCTCTCCTCGCATCCAACTATAGACTTAATTAAGGTTGGTAGCGAAAGATCTTCCCCGACTAAAGTCACGAGTTCGCGATACAATTTAGCCCAAGCTGGACAATTCTACTCGTACTCGTTGCTAACACAGTGATGATGACCCTTGTCACCTGTTCATCCAATCTGACAGGACCGGACAAGGTTCCTGCTCTTGGGTGAGCCAGTCAATCTTTCCAAGTTTAAACCATAAACTTTCGAGCGTGGAACCTTCCGATTTCGCACTCTCTAGAAGAGGTTTGGTTCCGCCTTCAGTACCCAGAGAATAGACTCCGCCATGCACACGCCACCTCAAAGTAGATGGTGCGTATCCTCGCATTTACTTCGCTTTTTAGATTTTCTCTAGAAAGCAACGGTTATTTCCGTCAAAAGTTTAATGCAATCGGTAACTCGCTCGCTCGCTATGATTCGCACCATCACTATGTAAAGGGTGGCGAAATTACGACGACATAGCCAAATCTATATAATAATACATGAAAGAAAAACTTTGTGAATAATTATTTTTGTTGTCTCCAAAGAATTTTAAAATGTGGCCAACAAACTGCTGAATTGACTGAATGAGCTGTAATTATGTTTGATTTCTCATGTGTTATATATTAATGTGCAGATGAAAACATAGATAATACACACATATTTGTAATATATTATATAAACGTATTGAGAGTTGAAAGTGAAATACTTGCTTAACTTATAATTTTTCATTTCATCATAGTAAAAGATGAAAAGTATAATTCATTTTTAGTTTATACAATCCTAAAATTTTGTAGGTACTTTCCTACCCAGCTTATTACTATTTTTTATCGAATACCACAGAAACGGGTATTCCAATTATTCTTTTTGTTACAAATATCCTCAGTAATATAAAATTGTATAAATTTCGTAAAAAATTTGTCAAGCACCGCTAAATAAAACAGCAAGTAAGCTATATAAATAAAAAATGGAAATGAAAACTATGTTTTTATCTTTGTTGCGTCCGAAAAAAAACTTGATTTCAAACAAATTTCTGGAGTTTTCGAAGTTTTTGTCCGACATTGGCAATTTAGATGATGACAGTCCTAGATAAATATGATAAAAGCTGTACTTAGAAATAGCTAAACAAATTGCAGATGAGCAATTTATTTGGTTTTTAATAAGTACCACCTACTCTGTAACTTACCAGCAGCTGGATTGGGTGATCGTTTGTCTTTCTACTTGTAGAAAGCAAAGCTCACCGAATAACAAAATAGCAAGTTTTCCCTAAAACTATATAATAGTGAAAATAAGTCAAGTGTATTTTAGCTAACGTGTTTTTAAAAGTGAAACTTTTAGCCCGTTTTTAATTTGGGCACTTTTGGTGAGATAATAATATCTTATACTTACGTGAATACCACTCATTAAATAAAACTAATGAAAAACGATAAAATTCGGAAAGTAAGTTTTATTTAACAGAATACGTTAGTTTTTTCTCCGTGTAACAGAAAAACTGACATAAGGTCAGAAGGCTCTAACTGAAAAAAATAGCGTTCTTGCAACGACGCAATAAAGTGCAATTTACCTTGCTCAGCGCTTTCTATGGCGTAACTATTATCTATTTCTAGTACGACACGTGTAACATTGGGTTAACCAGTTATCTATCTTTTAGTATTAGTCTATTTTTGCGAACAATGGCATTAAAACATAAATGTCAAGTATTACATCAGTAAACTGTTTTACAATATTATCTCCATATTTAAAAGTAAATTCTAAGGCATGCTACCTACATTTGAGTATGCCATCTTGTCCACGAAAATATTTAAAGTCAGAGCGAACGAGAGTGCGGATGCTTTATAGCATCACTCGACGTACACACACAAGTGTGGCGTTCATCTACAGTAGCAGAGAATATAACCAACGTGAAACTTATAGTTACGCAACTAAAGTGCGGGGTATACCTTACCCATCCACATTATGTTAACGGCACCTGCACGAGGTGCGTCGATAGTAAGATAGTAAGATACTTTCGCGACTAGAACCAAAAGATGAATCAAATCAGGCAAAGCACATTCTATCACGACGCAATACCGGAAATAGTTATAAGCGTAAATGCAACTATCATACGGATGGCGCACCTTAACAACACACTCATATGATCCTTATCGACTTTGGCAACAATCTTATTAACTAAAAGTAGCCCCAACGTATCACAGAAGCACGCTACTAAGCATTCCGCTTGCGCCGTCGGCCCCGTGCGGTCGTGCGCTAGCGGAATCCGCCGCTGACCGAGCACTCGTCCCCGTATGGGTCTTCTCCCTCAGTCAGTACAGTTTCTTGGAATAGAACGTCAGTCCCGTCCCGTCCCCCTCAGCTAGCGCCCCCGCCCCCGTGCGGTTGTGTTAGCTGACCACTCTCCCGTCCCTGTACGGTTGAGTGCCCTCCCACACTCCCGTCCCCGCACGGTCGAGTTTGCCCTCCCGCTCAGCTCGCACAGCCGCCCCCGTGCGGTTGTGTTAGCTGTCTCGCCGTCGCCGTGCTTCCGTGCTCACTAATGTGGGTTCGGGCAACGGCGGGAGCCTTCCCGTCTCCGCCAGCCGCCCCCGTGCTGTTGTGTTGTGCGCCCCGCACTCACCGTTGGACGGTGAGTGCCTTCCCTCCCTACCTCCGCCGGCTAGTGCCGCCGCCCCCGCGCGGTTGCGCTGGCAGTCAGTGCTCACCGTCCCCGTACGGTGGGTACATCCTCGCTCATGCGATTCCCACTCCGACACTCCAGCACCTTGCGTCCCTTTGCGGCTGTGCTGGAGACCCGCGTTTCCGTCCCCGGACGGTTGTGCCCCACGCCTCCCTCTCCCCGAGGGAGGTCGTCTCCGATTTTCGACGATGAAGCCTTCGGGCTAAAGCCGTTCCCAGGTGGTGTTTAGTGGGTAAGGCACTTCTTCAAAGTGAGTCCCACATAACCACGCAGCCGGCTGCGTGGTATGCTATGAGCATTCACCACCTCCCTCCCCCGCATCCGGAGGGTGTCCATACATTGGGCGCAAAAACACTACTAAGACTTGAGTAACCAAATATCCATATGCCATAGGCCTATTGCAATAAGACATGGAGTTGAATATTGTCGCGCCACTTGTGTACTATCGCCTAACGCTTATTTAACACGTTTATTTGTATCCAATCAGAGTACCTACTGCAAATAGTCCATTTAGGTGTTTCCTATCTACCCCCTTATGCCTTTTAAATATGCGCTCTATTGTGTATATCGGAACTCTTATAAAACACGCCAAAGCAACCGCTTCTATCCCGCGCCATCGCACCGCCTTTGTGTAGTTTATATATTTAACTATACAAAAATATCATAAAGTGTAGTGACATTTACAATAACGCTATATTTTGCGAATATCTGTAAAGTTTATATGTATGAAGAAAGCCGGCACCGAATCATCGTGGCAGCCCTGATACACGAGGCAGATCAACAGAAGTCCAAGTGAGTGCGCATGCATTCCTTCACGTCCCTCTTGTAGCCTAATAAAAACTGCGGTTGCCAATTCGCACGCCAAGCGTGGCACCTATAGCAGATGTTGCCATGGTTGGCAGACAACGGATATTTACCGAATGGTTTGGCTTGACCTGGGAAGACCATCATACCATTACAGGATATAACAGTCCACTGCTGAACATAGTCCATTGTCATCATAATCATTTTTTTAAATTATTATGCTTATAATCACGGCAGTCCCACCTGGTGGTAAGTGGTGAAGTCGTAGATTGAAATCGCTGTATTAGCGTAACACAAGCCTATTCACTCTTACGCTTGTGACGGCGCATTATTATTAATAATGAATAATTATTAATTTCTATATAAGGTCGTCTACAATAACTTAAAAATAATATTTTTAATAATTTTTTATGCATTAAAAAGCATGGGAAGAAAGGTTTTCGAGTGGCAGCCGCGTACGGGCAGGCGAAGTGTAGGGCGTCCCCCCACTAGATGAGTGGCGACTTGGTAAGACATGCAGGAGTCAATGGATGCAGGTGGCTCGGGATCGTGCTTGGTGGCATTCCTTGGGGAGGCCTATGTTCAGCAGTGGACTTGTGATGGGCTGTAATGATGATGATGAGTTAAAACGCATTCATTTCAAACATTAAGTATAATAGGTAAAGTGAAGACAAAACTCATTAAATTTACTAAAACTCTGCTTCAAATATCAATTGATATTAAATAATTCAAATACAAGTCGATTACAATACAATAATAAAGAGTAATAAAATTTATAAGTCTAATATTATAATTACGTGGTACAGCCATGCTGCAGCTATATTAATAGTATAGTTGTAGCATGAATGGGTTGGCTCTACCGGGGAAGGACCACGCTCTCACAAAATACCAGCGTAAAATAGCAGCTTAATGCTGCTGTGTTTCGTATGGTGAGTGTAGAGAACCGGAGACCCTTTTTACTGGAAAAGAGGCATTCTATCTTAGTCCTCACGGCTGACAACGCATCTGCATTTAAATTCGCAAACGAAGATAGATGTAGATGTCTATGGGCCACAGCAACCACTTACCATCAGGTGGACTGTATGCTCGTTTGTCATTATATTCTATTAAAAAAAAATGGAAAATGGTCAAAATATTTCGAAGTTATAGAACGTGTTCATGAAATGCTTGAATTTTATTCTGTTAAAATCACAAAAACCACTGCTCCAAAGGAGACAATTTCTTTTTGTATGGAGAATGGGCCCACTACAAATTTTAGGGATACTTAATGAAATGTATGTCGATTTATTCCTTATAATCTATAGATTGCAAAATTAATATTAGTTTTATCGCATCTAAAGGGAATTCAGAGAAATTAAAATATGAATATCACAATAACCTAAAAAGAAACTAAACGCTATTTTTTTTTAATCTGGCTTTACGGCTCTTGGTTCTAGCCCTTCTGAGCCTAAACTAAAAGTTGTTTTCTATTAGTATTGTGAGTTAGAATAGTGTATACAGAATAGAATAGGACAACTAAATAATTAATAGCATAAAACAAAGTTGCAGGTACATTTAATATTTATAAGTACTTTTAGACTGATGGAAAATCCTTTTAGTAGTTCCGGCAAAAAATAGTACACTGACCAAGAAACATGGTGGAGGCTATTTTTACATGTATTGATTGATTAGTGAATATACATCACAAACACCATTACAGTAATTAAATAAATATGATTAAAGCCAAAATGAATAAAAGATAATATGTTCATTTATAATATTACCTTTACATGCTATATAGTAAGAAAGATGTTTTAATCTGGTTGTAAAGGATAAAAACACATAGTAAAATACCACTGTATTTATTACTGTAATCATTTCAAAAGTAGTCTATTAATAGTGGAACAGACAGACAGGCGCGGTGTTAAGACTTTATTTTGATATATCTTTGTTGGTTAGTAAAGGTGCAGTGTGTAAACTTTGCTTTAAAATATATTAACTGATTAGTTATTATACCCCAAACACCATTAAAGCCAAAATGACTAGGTAATATCATGTTTATTTATGTTGATAAATATGAAGTGAGATGTTTTAAACTAGTTGTGTAAGGATTACAAAACACATGTATAATTTAATTGTATTTATTATTGTCAGTCATTATCATTCCAAAAGATTTTTTCAAAATAACTTGATAATAACATGTCCATTTATGAAATTGTTAGGAATCATAAGGATATTTTATGTGATATAAGACTGTTGTCTTCAATATCCATATACATTTTTGTCTCTGCTTACGAGCAGCTCTGCAAGATTTCAGCCTACAAGACATACACATTTATTCTAAGCAACCCACCTGAAAAAAGTTAATGAATATTGAAACAAGCACACTTGCACTTATTTATCTAATATCATTTGCAACCAGTAACACGGTTTTAGGTGCATGTGCGTCCAACAGTGAACTATTAAGGGTGTTTAGCGAGTTTTACCTCTACAGCGATTGAGAAAATAAATAGCACGTAAGATGTTTTGAACTGGTCGTGTAAGGATAAAAACTGTATTGTCACTGTATTTGTTATTGTAAAATCATCACATTCTTAAGCAGTATTAAAAGTGACACATGCCACCAGGTGCAGTGTCAGGACATTATTATTAATTTGTATTGATTGAATAACATGTTTACATTCCAAGCACCATTAAAACCAAAATGACTGGATAGTAACATATCCGATTTTACGATATTAACCACGAAAATAAATAGCATGTAAGGTGTTTTGAACTATTTGTGTTAGGATAAAAAGAAACACTGTATTGTCACTGCATTTTTATTGTTTATTATTGTAAAATCATCATATTCTTAAAGCAGTCTATTATAAGTATCACAGGCCGCGAGGTGCAGTGCCAGGACATTCTTTTAATATGTGTACATTGATTAGCATGTTTACATCCAACTGCAATTAAAGCTAAAATGTAAAATTCTCGAGTAGCAGTCTCGTACCGGTAAGCTCAGTGTGGGACGGCTACCCTCTAGTTGGAGTGACGACCTGGTAAGATATTCAAAAAGTCTATGGATGCAGGTGGCTCAGGATCGTGCTTTGTATAATTCCTTGGGGGAGCCTATAGCCCTAGGCCTATGTTCAGCAGTGGACTTGTCCACTATAGGCTATAGGCTGTAATGATGAAGAAGTTTTAAACTAGTTGTGTACGGATACGGCTCGACCGGGGTAGGACACGCTCTCACGGAAAACGCTACCAGCGTAAAATAGTAGCTTAATGCTCCTGTGTTTCGTATGGTGAGTATAGAGAACCGGAGTCCTTTTTTACTGGAAACGAAGCACTCCATCTTAGTCCTCCGGGGTGACAATGCATCTGCATTTTGATTCTTAAACGAGGATAAATGTAGATGTCTATGAGCCACAGCATCTACTTACCATCAGGTGGACCGTGCGCTCGTTTGTCACACTTATTCTATAAAAAAACATAAGGAAATTGTCAATTGAAAGAGATACGAAAAGGTACCAGAGCATCTATTCAAAATGCTCGGCGTTTATTTATAAATTAGGCGCTTTATTTATAATAAGGCACATAGTAGAAACAGGTCAAGTAAGCAACAATAATTACAAGTTTTATTGATTATTATTTGTCATCATTACAACAATTCGCTGCTGAACATAGGTCTTCCCTAAATTAAATATATAATGTAAAATATTGTATAGCCTTCCGTCAACTGCCATCGCGTTTCGTCCCGTATGGTGTCGTAAAAGTCGTAACAGAGTAAAATAAAGATACCAGGAGATGAGCAGCAACATCTCCTATAGAATACCACAAAACTTTGGTTGCCACAAGCGTAGCAACTGTGGCAAAACTACTATATAGTAATAATGCATATTTATATTACTATATAAATATGCATCATTACTACTGTGTATAAATTATTCCAATCATTGTGAGGTTCATTTAAGTGGTATTCACAAATACAGCGCACAGTGGCACATAAATGAGTTATCAATCAGCAATCTCTCTTTTAGGTTAGTAGTTCTTTTTAGTTTAGGTATTAAGAATCTAGATAAATGATTACATAACTTAAAAATACAGTGTCGGGAAGTAGAAGCAGCACGCTTATAACTAGCCACAGAATAGAATAGAATCATTTTTATTCAATATAGATTACAATACATAATACTTATTAAAAGTCATTTTTTACTTTTAACACTGGTTCGCAAAAAAACCTCTGTCCTGGGAAGAATCAGCAAGAAACCCAGCGAGACTTTCTTTAAAAAAAAGCACATTTTACAATATAATTTTTTATACAATTGTTTTGAAAACATTTAAAAACAGCATGGTAGCGATCACCTCATTCCCAGGGGTTATTATCAGTCATTTACTCTCTAGTAGTATAATAACCCTTACTAGACAATTTTTGCTTAAGAAATAATTTAAACCTTTTGATAGAAAAGGTCTGCATATTATAGTAATTGTTGATGCCGCTCTGGAAATGGCAGGAGTTACAGTTACAGGCATAAGGGGTGTTTGTTGGATGTTACCGATGTCTTCAATATTCAATAATTGTAATTCCATATCCCTGTTATCATTTGTGTCTCCATACAGTTGTAGAAGCTCTCGGCCGACAAGATTGCAGACTCATTCTAAATGATCCACCTGAAAAGTGTTTTTTTTTCATCAACTAACCGAACAGACTATAGTTTTACAGTGTCTTCCACCTAAATAATGATATTTATTAATATTTTATTTATTTCAATCTTTATTACTAATAAACAGTCTTAATGTCTCTTAAATTATATATAAATAGCATGTACTCGTTTCCCTTCATAATACTTTTGTAGTAAACCAGATTCCACTAAGGTAAAAAGAAATAAAAATACATCAAATCAGAAAGGTAAATAAGTGAAGAAGTTATTTTAGAATTATAACATTATTTGACTAAGTACAAGTTCCTAGACGTTTTACATTTACACTAATTTCATTTAAGGTAAAAAATATTACTTGTGTATTAAGTACAATGGCAGACAAATATGGGGTAAGGTAAGGAAGAAGTAGCAACTAAAGAAAAAAAACTGTGGTTATCGAATATCTCCCCTATAAGGCAATCTGTGGGGGAGGTCTATGTTCAGCAGTAGACTTTTGATAGGCTGTAAAGTTAAAGATAACCTGGTGGTGAATAGCCAAATTGTTTGTAGTGCGAGGTATATGATACTACAAACATCAATCTGTGTGCCAAAGCGATTATGCCAACTCCTCCGGGCAAGCCTATTTCAGGCAGGGGATCACTTACAGGCTGTTAAAGTAAAGTAAGTACCTGGTGTGATGGTATCCACTGCAAAATAATATCTCTTTCTGCTGAGTTCTTAAAATGAGCTCTTAAAATTGAAGATTCTTCTAATGGAATGAGCAGTTTCAATACTTTATATTATTTAAGAATATTGCAATATTCTTAGGCAGTTACAACAAACTGCATCAAGTAGATGTAACTGAAAAAATTGGGAATGCAAATAAAAAATAAAGAAGTAAAGAAATATTAAATTCAGAAAGAATGTACATAACCTACAATCAACAAAATAAAATAAAAATAATGTAAACAAAATTCTTGCTTCCCTGATGGAGTTTAAATATAATAAACATAAATAGTAGATGTATTTAATTAAATATTAACACTAATATTTATTCCCTAATAACATCCATTTATTTTTATGTTATCTATATCTATAAATATTAAATTCAGAAGGAATGTGTGTACATTCCTTCTGAATTTAAGCAGCGTCTTCCTATTAACAACTACCAATAAAAAAACTGTGGTTGCCGACTCGTCTACTAAGCATGGCAACTATAGCAAGTATCCTCCTTTGAGGAAATCTGAGGGGAGGTCTATGTTCAGCAATGGGCTTTTGATAGGATGTAGCGGTTGTGGATTAGTTAGTTACTCTGACAGACACTTTTAACATAGATTTGTGTATATTTTGTGTGATTTTATTTTCTCTATTAATTAAATTAGATTTTACCAATAACATAACACTTCAATACTTTGACACTTCTAACATACTAATAAGAATTGTGTTTGTCATATGTTTTAGGTAATTCAACATAAATTATAGATTTTCCAAAATTCTAGGAGCATTGTTAGTAATATGAAGGGATATTTATTAGTATTTTTACAAACTTAAAATAATTAAGTACTAAAACATGTATAGATCGTTAAGTGTCTGTGGGTGTGGGTCGTTTATTTTATTTCTAAAAATCGTACCATATCTCAATATTCAGTAAAATAAAATAAAATGTAATACATTATAAACGAAACTTAGTAGTTTTCGTTTCCGTAGTATAATATTTTGGACTAGAACTTCGAGGTGACAAAAATAAGATATATTTCACATAAAAGTTTGAAACTTTAAATCAATTGTAGTTTTGTACAGTTGAATTCTTCGCATTCCATAAGATAAGATACTCACCTCTTGAAATCCACAAATATAAAAGTTGGCGCACATCTGCTCCTGTCTCGGCTAGTTATTGTCTTCGCACAGTGCGTTGAAATCCATAAATATTATTTAATTGTTTTCAGTGTATGCTGATCTTCCAGATAAGTAAGTAAGTACAAAAAACAGCAGCCTGACGAATGTCAATGCCGTAAAGTAATAAGATATGATGCTTATATTATGATAATATGGCCGTCGGTTTTTACCACGTTTTTACCCAGCACGGAAGTCAATGACAAAATAGCGTTTCGTTCCACGGTGTCTTTGAACCATGTTATATGATATAAGCTAACACTTTTAGAAATAGGATAAAAATTTCAGTGGTATCCCTTTTTAGTAATAAATATATATTATACAAATAAGTACAAATATAATATGTATATAATAAGTTATCTTGGTAAAAAAATACATTTTTCTTTTAATAGAAACTGCAAAAATGATTCATTACACGCATTTTGCCCCATGTTACATTAACCAGAACACGGAATATCAAAACCACTCATTTTTTTTAGATTTCTTAATTCCGTTTAGATATTCATAAAATGTATAGGCCATTTATTATAATAAATTGGTAACTTTTTTTTGTATGTAATACCATTAAGGGTCGTTAAAATTTCTAGTGGGCCCAAAAACAACTGACTCCTTTAAACATTATTACTTTCTGTGTAATGATTTAAAATTCAGAACCTCCAAAAAATATTGAATTAAATCCAAGGTGGTTGATTTTTCTCATATACATTTATAAGAGTTCTGCTGGAGACTCATACCTGTAGTCAGACATATATATGAGGTGGTCGACCGTGACTGACTACCGAAGTACTGTTGCACAATCTAATAGTCCATATTAAGCACATATACCAAAGGTCTATGATGCAAAAGTTACTTTTACTGTTTTTGGTAATTAAAAAAAAATTAGTATTGTGGCGGCGCTTTCGTCGCACCACAAGCGAAAAATACATCGAAGCCTAAATCGCGCTATCAAAGTTCCGAAGCAAAAACAGTATATATAGAATAGTTCCGAACTACTACTAGGAGCGTTGGCCGCTCCCCGGGCAGAACACCTTGCCTGGCGGGAGATCTCCCCATTTCCTACCACCGGCCACAGTGGTGACCCCGACGTGATCTGAACACGCAACCAACAACCTTCGGAAACTACAACTTCAAATCCTCGTCATCCTTCTCAAGTACCCCATTCATTCGCTCCCGAGCAAATATTCAGTCTTCACATCCTGCAAGCCATCTAGCTTTATAAAGGTTCATCGCAGCACTATAATAATGCTTCCTGTTCCTTCAAGCTACTCTCTGCGCTACAGTGTTCGGCACGGCTCTGAGCCTTACTGCTCGCCTCTGCTTCACGGCACTCTCGCAGATTACTTGCCTTCTTCTCGAGTCACCGCAGACTACAAGGCAATTGCCTGGCACTTGCACATTCGTCGACATCTAGACTGCACTATCGACCTCCGGTCTGAGCAGGGGGGTGATGTGGCGGCGCTTTCGTCGCACCACAAGCGAAAAATACATCGAAGCCTAAATCGCGCTATCAAAGTTCCGAAGCAAAAACAGTATATATAGAATAGTTCCGAACTACTACTAGGAGCGTTGGCCGCTCCCCGGGCAGAACACCTTGCCTGGCGGGAGATCTCCCCATTTCCTACCACCGGCCACAGTATCTTTAAATTTAGAATTCTACCGTTAAATTTTATTTAAAAATTCTCGCCGGACAGTACGGGAATGGTTTTATTTTTTACTTTTCTTTGTTGTTAGTCACGAATCAATAGTTTATAATATGACTCACACAATCCAATTGTAATTAATCAATGTACTAAGAGAAAATAAAAAGGTAATTACAATAAAACTTCGGGTATCGGCGCCATTTTTACACTTCGTCTATTTTAAACCCCAATTTATATGTAAAAATGTGCACGTATTCCAAAGACTATATTTAAATACAATACAAATTCGTTTAACTTATGTAACTCATCCATAATCCACTGTCTAAAACTTTTATTTAACCTAAAACACACATAAACTAATCTCTCTAGCAGACCAGAATATTATACAATATTATTAGTTTTTGGTTGACTGTTGGTTTTCTTGTGTATTTTTACTAGCTCTGTCTTTTATACACTACACTATTAGAATGAAAGGAATAGATAGCTTCGGAACATAGAGCCAATACAGATAAACGAGTACCCGGTTGGTACCGCAGTACGCGTAGCGTTGATACGCGACCAAGAAACACTTCTATTCTCGCACGCGTTGCGCCCCTTGACTCCCCATTAGTTATGGAACTCTGTGGACGTATGATCAAATGGCTGTTGTTTTGCATAGTATAGTTGCTCTATTTTTTTCCTATGAAATTCAGAGTTTTTGAATCTGAAGTAATCAAAGTGTTCGTACATAAAGAAAAAAAATTCCATATTGTTTCTCATTGCAGTACCTTTAGTGAATACTCTTCTTATGCAACTCTGAGTAGAACTCGTAAAATAGTTCGTTACCAGACTAGTAGAAACGAAAGCCCTTCTCTGACTAATAATGGATAGTTTGCTACAAACTAATACAGATAGAGACAATACTGAAGTTGCCCAGGACTTTATGTGCAGGCCTGAGGATTGCCATTCTAATATAACTACATTTAACCATTTAACCATTCTCACTCAAAAGATAAAAAGTATTTATAAAAATTTAGACACTTTAAAAAACGTTGGATTTACTTAATAATAACTATAATACATATTTTACAAAAAATACTTTAAGTCAGTGTGACAGTGTGGTATTTTACGTACATAACATAATTTTTTACGTGGTAGAGCCAAGCTGCAGCTATATTACTGGTATAGTTGTTGCACGAATGGATCGGCTCGACCGGGGAAGGACCACGATCTCACAGAATACCAGCATAAATGTTTCGTATGGTGAGTGTAGAGAACGGGAAACCCTTTTTACTGGAAAGGTGTCAATTCATCTTAGAACTCACGGGTGACAACGAATCTGCATTTTCATTTGTAATTGAGGATAGATGTAGATGTCTATGAGCCACAGTATCCACATACCATCAGGTGAACTGTGTGCATGTTTGTCACCCATATTCTAAGAAAAGAAAAACAGGATTAGCTTTACTTAAATTGAAGTCATTGGCACCTTTTGCATTTCTTTTATGTAATTCATATTATTATTTTACTCATATTGAGGAATATTTTACAGTAAATAAAGTAAAGACGCAACAAGTAAGTACGCAGCAAAAAAAGTAAAAAAAAATCAAAAATATTGAGCAAAGTACCAAAATATCGCAATATCTAGTGAGTGTTGCTCGTAGGCAATTGCGTCTTTGTTAATTTGTTTCCAATACATGCGATCCTGAATTCGTTTTTACCTCACCATAGTCACATGAGTAATGAAATTATGAAACCGTACAAAGGCAAAGCTTCATACAACCGTGCTATGATAGGTACACTACAACAAGCATGAGGCGCGTGTGTGCGTGAGCACTGACGGCTCACGTGCAGAGAAACGGCCAGTGCTCAAACTCAGGGTAATATAAAGAATAATAAGTGTAAATTTTTCCTTTTTTAAAGAATAATTCGTATCAAATGAAATATAAAAAAGTGTAAATATGGTCTATTGTTCTGTGTACGAACAAAATAGAACGTATAGGTAGATAAACGTTTAGAAAAATAACTAATATGATCTTACAGTTTTCTTTACTTGCTATTTACAGCTATAAAAATGCGTTATTTTATTTCTGATGTACCTTATTTGTATCTTAAGTATTACTGTAAAAATATGTCAACGATTTAATAATAATTTAATATACTATTTAATTATTATGTGTAACTTTTATCAAATTTTGTCTGTATAACGTTAACGGCTAATCCCCTCGTCTCTGGCAGAAAGAAGAAGCCGAACACGGCTGTAACAATGCAGATTGCTGCGAAGATGTAGAATACTGGACCCAGTCCTATGACATTTACAAGTGGGGTGAAGATGAACAGGATCATGAAGTTGCAGATGGTCGCCCATTCCATAGATATCATTGACAGCCAACTCTTTATCTGTGGATTTAAAATAATTTTTCTTAATTATTTTTATTATTCATGTACCGGGACCGACGGCAGTTTCAAAGGTGGAAGACGTCGGGAATGCGATCGTCAATCTGCCTGTGAAGGGTGACGATTATGGCCAATCCTTCCTACAACGCGACAGGTCCATGTCAAACAGTGGGTCATTGCAGGCTGATGACGAAGAATAAGAAGAAATCTTTGCATATCAGTAAGTCCAGTAATATACGTTTGCTTTAAGTTTATATGTGATTTCTTTTACGCAAAATAATATCATCTTAAAATGCTACAATATTGTTAATCAATTAAGCGTGTAAGTAAGTAAGGTGAAGCGTGAGGTCAGGTACCTCACGCTTCACCGCAGGATCGAAGAAAATGGGTTCTTAGTAACCTGCTCTCTGGGCAGTCCATCCCATCGATAGATGGTAGAGGATGGTTGTAAGGTGATAACTTTCAAGATCGGGGGCGGTTCTGGCACAACACCGGAATAAGAACCACCCCTAAACTCAATCTTGCCAACTCTCCACTTCGCGGAGTGAGCCTAGGTTAGCATCGGTGAGAGCGTCTACGATCCCCGGTGATAATTTCGCCTCGGGTCAACCACCTACGCTGATCTCGACCAATATTAAGGGAGGGGGATGTAGGGTCGGTTAAGGGAAAGGTGCGGCTATATAGAGAGCGCCAGCGAAGGACATCTTCATCCTCAGCAGGCGAAGACGATCCCTATAAATAATAAAAGCTTAGACGGTAGGACCAGCGTCCTTTTCACGACATTTTATCTTTTTACGCAAATCCTAACTAATTCAGAATGTCTGATTCTATTAATAAACCTAAATAATTGACGTTTATTGTTTGAAAACCATACTGCAGCTGTGTTTTAATTGCAGTAGGTCAGCTTAACTGAGGAAGAACCACACTTACAGAATCATCATCAACATTACTGCTCTTCATAAGTCCACTGCTGATCTTCCCCACAAAGTAATGCCACAAAGCACGGTCCTGGGCCACCTGCATCAATAATATAATAATAACGTCATCATCATAACTTACAGATTACTTACGCAAAATAATAGTAAAACTCCGTAGTTTTTAGAGAAAAATAAAATAAAATAAAAGAGTAGTAGATGTGGTAAGTGAAGTGAATCGGAAAACCTTATTTCTAGTAACGAGGTATTCCATCTTAGGCCACATCCTCCCGTGATTATCGTAAGAGGCGACAGAAAAAATTGAAACAGGATATGGGTAGTAGCGTCCTTCTCAAAAAAGTTCAATAAAAATAATTATAAAAACTACACTTACCAACCCACCTGACAAGCGAGGCGACTATGGCAAAAGATGAAATTTATGCAGGAAGCCTATGTTCATCAGGGGTTTGATAGGATGTAACAAATTATTGATGAGGTGAGTGTAAGCAACACTAAAGGAAGTAAAGGTGTATTGCTGTCTTTATAAAAAAGAGTAGGCTCTTTTATAGAAGGCTCAAAAATGTTTCATTCGGTTCGGAAAAAAACTACTTCAACAACAGTACATTCTTCGTCCTTGGCAGAAAATAACTGATAAAATGCAAGTTTATGCGTGTAGTGGTGAGTAATATAATAAGTTATCAAACTTTACCTCTGGCAAAAACACTTCAGCCACCAGCACAAACGGCACTGTTCCCGCGCCGCATGTATGCAAGATGCTATATAGGTAAATGAAGACACCCGTGATCCAGTGCGGCCCCCAATGTAGCTGGATCTGGGAGCCCAGTATCAAGCAGGAAATTCCCGCGCCGATGGAACAGTAGATTATGAGCACCTGGCAGAATTGATATATTTACTGATTAAGAGGCAAGGCGCTCGTCACAATTTTCATAGTGCGGGAGCAACTCTAGTTCGATTCTCGGCCGCATTACTCGAACTGTAAGCAATTTAAGCAATTTAAAGTGCTGATGTACTTGTCGATGAAGTAAAATATCGTAATAAAATTCGCATGTCTGATAAACATAAATATTTCGACATGAAGTCTTCTAACGCAAAATTAGGGCAGCACCGCGGATATTTCATTGACCATATTACAAATGCTGTAAATGAGACGGTATACTGCCTTCTATCGGAAGCCGTAAGAATGGAGAAATACCTGGCTCTTACAGGACATCACTCAGTGGACTGTTCACTCGTTTAATAATTAAACGAGTATACAGAATATAGCCCCCCCCCCTCCCGGTGATAATGATGATGCAGATACCGTATCCTTCCAAGCTTCTTGATTGGAAGAATATCCAGACATGCATCAACGGTCAACGTCGCCCTGTCTTACTTTTCTCTGCAGTTGGATAGGCATTATACTCTGGTTCTGTACTCGAATGTCCATCGTACATTTATGGACACTAGTTACCTCTAACCATGAGGTTCACTCTGTTCGTTCGTCATTATTACATACATATAAAAAAATGAAAACGCTTACCCGTCTCCCCACCATATCGACCAAATAAGCAGCGATGCAGTTTGCCATAAGCGTTACAATTGCTAGCAAGACGCTGGATAAAGTTGCGGACATAGTGGGTATAGCCTCCTCGAAAAGTGGCTGAGCATACACCAGCACGACCGAAAATCCTTGGAAATTGGCCGCCGTGTATAATATAAAAACTATGAATAGTGCTCGACGAGTAGATCGGGATTTTTCTGAAAATTTGATGTTTTCCATTACTAGCATTATCATTTAAGCCGACTCCAAAAAAGAAGACCACAAAGAATTAACTAAAAATATTTATAAATACATATGGGTACAGAATTCTAATATCCTATTTAAAAAATAAAAGGAAGTTAATATACAAAGTATTTTATGCGATAAAGATATTCTAAATCTTAAAGCATAATTATGCATGCAACTCGTGTGATGTGGACACACGTGGACACGTGGTTTTTATTGACTTAAAAATTCGAGGATTTTAATAGTAGCATCACAGATATACAATTTAGTAGATTTAAAAATATTACTCATTGGAGTAACGATTCAGACTCTAATAAAATACATATTTTACACCTGAATATTATAATATATTATATGAAAGTTCTTTTAGACAACATTTGAACAAGTTCACAGTACTACTACAACAAACTTTATACTCTATAAATACTATAATCTTAACGGAAGTAAACACAACACATGAAGAATTACCACTTTTTGAGACAAAAGTATATAATAGCTATGCGAGTATCAGAGAAGTGTAAAGAGGAGTACTTCTCTACTGGAAGGATTAAATATTGAAATAGAAGTAGGAAGCACAAGAACATTGTAAACTGTGTATGGACGAATATTTACGACAACAAAAACTTTACATCTTGTAGCATTGTACTGACCACCGAAGAAGAACAAAAATGAATTTATAGAGCAACTAGGAATAATAATAAGGAATATATCACAGGCTGATATATTCCTTATTATTATTTCACAAACATAGATATCTCAGGAAATAGAATATACCCGAAAATTACGCGTTATGAAATCACCCTGTGTGAAAACGGTCTCATGTGTGCTATTCCTGCGAAGGAGATAACACGAGAGGCGATAGTCGATGGCCAGCTCGACCAGAGCTGCATCGACCATGTATTGATATTCTTTATTGTACAATTAGAACAAATAAAAATGAAATAAATATATAGAAAGTACAATAGGCGTTCTTATCGCTCTGGAAGCGATTTCTTCCAGACAACCCTTGTTAAGCAAAGAACCGTTGTTTACAGCGAATTGCGAATAGGGAAGGTGTACATAAATTTGACAATTAAGTTGAAAAAATATATAAATATACACAAGATGATGACGGTTGAGGATATGTAGGATAGATACAATTAAAGACGGGAATTATGATGGGAAATATTAGAGTTCCAAGTAATAAGTTTTGTGTAGATTTTTGAAGGAAAAATGACTGAGCACGTCGAATATATAAAGGCAAGGAGGAACTCCTACAAGCGTACAGCTGTAACCGAAAATGATTGAAGAAGGAGGATGAATGTGCTGGAATGCGAAACGAAAAATTGTTAGTGGAACGTAGATGACAATCATGTAAGGAGTAAATGAATTCAAAGCGGTCTTTCAGGTAACGTGTAGTAGAGGGATTAAACAGTATGTTGTATAAAGCAGAAATAATGTGAGTATTCCTGCAAAGGCAAATCGGCAGCCACTTGAGACGTTTACGAAATTCAGAAATAATTACGTGGTAGAGCCATGCTGCAACTATAGTACTGGTATAGTTGTAGCACGAATGGGTCGGCTCGACCGAGGAAGGACCACGCTCTCACAGAATACCAGCGTAAAATAGCAGCTTAACACTGCTGTGTTTCGTATGGTGAGTGTAGAGAACCGGAGACCCTTTTTACTGGAAAAGAGGCATTCCATCTTAGTCCTCACGGGTGACAACGCATCTGCATTTTGATTCTTTATTGAAGATAGATGTAGATGTCTATGGGTCACAGCAACCACTTACCATCAGGTGGACTGTGTGCTCGTTTGTCACCCTATCCTATAAAAAAAAGAAATGTGATTATATTTACCGTGTCCAAATATGAATCGTAAGCATAAATATTGAATTCGCTCAAGTTTATTTAGCTGCGCTTCGGTAACGTCCAGATAGCAAACATCAGCATAGTCAACAATAAGCAGAAGTAGGGACTGAGCAAGTGCAACTATAGTGGCAGAATTGAGAAAATATCTAAGTCTCCGCAAAGATCTTAGCGCCGCAAACATTTTCCTACTGACTTCATTAATTTGTGGTGACCATGTTAGACAGGAGTCGATATATATTCCTAAATTCTTAACTTTATCACTATAAGGAATGTGAATGCCATCGAGAGAATAGGTCGTATGAGAGAAGAGTCAACCCTAGCAACTAATCTCGAACTACCAATAATTATTGCTTGAGTTTTAGTGGGATTAATGGATAATCCATAAGCATATTAATGGATAATACATAACCAGTCAAAAATATAAGCCAGATCAGCGTTCGTTGTATCCATAGCTTTCGGTAAATCATCTAAAGCAGATTGAGTGTAAATTTGGAGATCGTCGGCGTACAAGTGGTAAGAAGAAGACAGTTGATGATTTATAGAATTTATAAAAATTTAAAACAGTGGAGGAGACAATACGCCACCATGTGGGACGCCGGCAATAGTAGCACTCCAAGAGGAATACACATCCTTTATTTGAGTAAGCTGTCGGCGCCCAAACAAGTAACTAAGAAACCAGTCAACTACAGCTGGAGATATGTTGATAGAGCGCAATTTGTTTAAAAAGATATCAAAATCGACTACACTAAACGCATTGCTGAAATCTAACAAAGCAACATACAACGCACGCACCCTGAGAACTGACAAAAAGATCCTGGAGTTGGAAGAATAGATAGACAAGTTGTGATGGGATATTATATGATTATCTAAGGTCCGAAGAGAGGGGGAGGACATGGTAATCCTCGAATCCGGCAACATGTTCTATCACCGGGGGGGGCGACCATCGGTCCCAAGGAGGTGTCGGATTTATAGTCCACAAGTCTCTCATTAACAACGTAGTAAAGATTGTAAGTGTGTCGACGAGGGTTGCGTACCTTATACTCAAAATCACCAAACGGTATTTGTTGAAGGTTATACAGGTTTACGCAACAACCTCGGCACATTCCGATGAGGAGGTGGAGGAAATGTATGAGGATATCTCTAGAGCCATGCATTCCTCCAAAACCCACTATAAGGTGTTAATGGGAGACTTCAACGGAAAAATAGGCACAAGAGAGAACGGTGAGCTGAAGGAAGGGAAATTTGAAATAGGGCAGCGGAACCCAAGGGGCCAGCAGCTGGCCGAATTCATGGTAAAAGAGGGACTCTTTACAATGAACTCATTCTTCCAGAAGCGGCCCCGCAGGAAGTGAACCTGGTGAAAAATGAAAAATGAGATTGACTTCATTATGACGACTAGATGTTGGCATCTAGTCGTCATAATGAAGTCAACACTGATGAGACATCACTGAACAGTTGGCTGTTCAGTGATGTCTCAGTAATCGCGAGGGTGAAAACTGGAAGCGATCACCGAATGGTAAGAGGCCTAAACGTTACGTTGAAGAGGTCTCGTCTAATGAAGTCAACGCTCTATCCCCCTCGTGCTCTAATCTAAACTCCCAAAACCTTTCAGCTCGAGTTACAAAACAGTTTTCAGTGCCTCGAAAGCTACAATGCAGTGGATGATATGAATGAAAAGCTCGTGAAAATTGTCCATGTGGTGGGAGCTAACTTCTGCAAGACCCGCCGCAGAAGAACACAAAAACTCTCCAATCACATTCTTAATCTCATGGCTGTTAGACGAGAAATGAAGCTGCAGTCTTCAGCAGATTTGACAGCATACAGGCAACTGAACAGACAGATCTCCAAATGCATGGGACTTAAGAAGCGATCGAGCGGTACCAGGGCTCCAAAATCTTTGCCAGAAACCTGTCTGCATAGAAAGAGCCAACGTTGAAGCTGAAGACCGAATGTGGCACCATCGTTTCCAGGACACCTGAGATTTTGAGTGAGATTGAGAGGTTCTAAGGGCAGCTGTACACGTCATCGTTGGAGCCACACGCAAGTGTGAGTAACAATCCAAGAGCAAGTCTTATCCGACACTATTCCCATGATATCCCGGACGTCAGTTTGAGGGAGATTATAATGGCTCTCCAGCACCATAAAAACGGCAAGTCCCCGGGCAAGGATGAAATTACAACGGTGCTTCTGACAGCGGGTGGAAAATCGGTACTTGAAGTCCTTCAAAAGCTCTTTAATACTCTTTAATTCCGTCTTACATGGTGGCACTACGCCGGAGACGTGCAGCAGAAGTGCGGTAGTCTTGTTCTTCAAGAAAGGCGACAATGCTCTCTTGAAGAACTACAGACCGATTTACCTTCTAAGCCGCGTCTACGTGCTGTTTTTGAGAGTCATTACGAATCGTGTCACATACAGACTCAAAGACTTCCAGCCTCCCGAACAAGCCGGCTTCCGAAAGGGCTTTAGCACTTTATACCACATACATACCCTTCAGCAAATTGTACAAAAAACCGAAGAGTACAATTTGCCACTTTGTCTTGCGTTTGTGGACTATGAGAAAGCTTTTGCTGCCGTCGGTGATGCAGTGAATTCAGGGTGCCAGGTTGACTGTCGGTATATCGAAGTGCTGAATTGTTTGTACAGTAGGGCTAAGATGGCTATCAGAGTACAGAACCAGAGTACGAAACCTATACAGCATCAGAGAGGTGTAAGACAGGATGATGTTATATCCCCGATACTCTTCACCGCTGCATTGGAAGACGTTTTCAAGCTACTGGACTGGAAAGGATACGGTGTTAACGTCAATGGCGAGTACATCACTCACTTTCGATTTGCCGACAGTATAGTCCTTATGGCAGAATCACTGGAGGACCTAAGCACTGTGATCAATGACCTAAATAGTGTCTCCCAACGGATAGGTCTTCAGATGAACATGGACAAAACAAAAGTTATGTGTAACGTCCTTGTCACACCTATGCCGGTAGTTGTTGGGAGCACTAAGCTCGAAGTTGTTGACGAATATGTGTACCTGGGAGAAATAATCCGACTAGGTAAGTCCAACTTCGACCGAGAGGTCAATCGACGGATTCAACTCGGCTGGGCAGCGTTCGGGAGATTACGGCTCATTTTCTCGTCAGGCATACCTCAAATCCTCAAAACAAGATTGTTCAACCAGGGCGTGTTGCCAGTGATGACCTTTGGATCTGAGACATGATGCTGGCCGTATGAAGAAGCTCAAGGTCGCTCAGTGAGCTATGGGGAGGGCTATGCTCGGGGCTTCTCTGCGTGATAGACTTAAAAAAGAGGATATCCGCAGCAGAACCAGAGTAACTGACATAGCCCAACGGATTAGTAAGCTGAAGTGGCAATGGGCTAACCAGCTCGAAGAACCGACAACCGATGGGGCAGAAAGGTTCTCGAGTGGCAGCCTCGTACCGGCAGGTGAAGTGTAGGGCATCCCCACTAGATGAGGTGACCTGGTAAGACATACAGAAAGTCAATGGATGCAGATGACTCGAGACCGTGCTTTGTGGCATTCCTTGAGGGAGGCCTATGTTCATTGCCTTGTGATGGGCTGTAATGATGATGATCATGATGATAATGATGTGAACCCGCTGATATTGACCGTGAGTACACAGTGTGTTATAACTACAATGAAGTATATATATCAACAGAATCTAGGGATACATTAATCCTAAGTTATTTATGACTCTATAGTTTAAAATCTTTTTGTTTCAATTAAAATTTTATATACAGTTTGAAACCTCTTTTATTTTTAATTAAAAAACAAAATACGACGGCAAAATTTTTATTAATTCCTTACTGAAAATTTAAATTGTTCTACTTATATTAATTAATGAAATGGGATTAGATTGTTTTTCTTTCTTAATTTAACGTGCCGTATAAGCTTTAAGAGTCATGTCACGTCGTCATTTGAGTCGAGATGAAATGTGAGACGTGGGCATGTTAGAAATTGGTGCTATTCAACGCGTCGTTTCTGAAGCCCTACACACCAGCCAAAACGTGATATCAAGGTTGTGGTCATGTTATCGCAGTACTGGGGATATTGCTGAAGGGCACACGGTAGATATCGTCTTACTACGCAGAGACAGGATCGATTTCTCCAAATGACCGCCAGAAGACAACCCAATATCACAGCGATGCAACTACTACAAAGGCTCCAGTAGGACTACCAGCTGCTGGTAAGCAAACAAACCGTTCGAAGGAGGTTGCATGAAGTTGGTCTTCATACTCAAAGACCGCTACGTGTTGCAGCATTGCAACGTGGCAATCGCGGTCGGCGGCTTTCGTGGGTTCGGGAGCATTTACCATAGAGTGACGAACAATGGTCTTTGGTGCTGTTCACCGATGAGTTCCGGTTTGGGTTTCATCCGGATTCACGAAGAACACGCGTTTGGAGATTTCCAGGGAGAGTTAGCCGTCTACGGCACCCTCAGGAGGTCCAATCATACTAAAACGGGCCAATCATAGTGTGGACAGGAATTCATCTTGACGGACGAACCCAGCTCGTTTGGATCCAAGGCAGCATGACTGCACAAAAATACCACGAGTAGGTAGTAGGGCCTGTTATTGTCCTACACAGAACCCAAATGGGCCAGGAATTTCTATTCATGCACGATAATGCCCAGACGGCGCGGCTGGTGTCAGCCGAGATCACGATATTCAAGTTTTGGATTGGCCTGCACAGTCACCCGACTTAAGTCCTATCGAGCATGCCTGGGTCATATTACAACGAAAAGCTTTGAGAGATTTCCCGCCAAATTTAACGTCGAAACAACAACTTTACGAACACCCATACCGCAGCGAGACATTAACAATTGACAATTTAACTTTAAGTATGAACAATTAATGTCGATGTGTAATTAATAAGTAGAGAGTAAGAAAAGTAAGTAAGAGGCGGCAACACTTTTCTTCTTTCTTCTTTTTTTTTCTTTTTTCTTTTTCTTTTTTTTTTCTTTATAAGATTTTTTAAATTTTAAATAAAATTAATAGTTTTATAAGAAGAAATGAAGTCTGGTCACATTTTTTGTCTATATTTCGCCCAATATTGTTATATCAAACAATATGTTTTACATTGTCTAAAATGTATGACGAAAGTAACATTAAAATAACTTTAAGGACGTATACACGTTCCAAGCGCTGATTTGCTCGAAACAGTGCTTTTCATACCTGTTAGTAACTATCGACCGCTTATCGTACACAAATGTTAATTATTCATAATGTTAGGAAATTTGATGTTCTAAATAGACAGCAAAGATTTTTTTTAGATTAATACAGTATTTGCTGATGCTATCAAGAAATCTAAACAGAGGTTTTATTAATTTTCCTTTTAGCGTCAATTTCAAAGCTTGAAATATCTGAAAACACTGACAAATTCAAGAAAAAATAAGATACGATACGATGAAAAGATATTATGATTTAGGTTATATACATAAGAAATTAAAAATTCAAACCATGTGAAGTTTTTTTAAGAAAATGCTGTGGATAAAACGATTATTTTCACCAACTTATGTTATAATTTTATTTTATTAGTTGTTGACTCAGAAACCAATTCTATATCTGATTAAGATGATTTGGATTATATGAGTGGAGTGGAAGAATTACGTTAGATTTGTAAAAAAATTTAAATGTAAAAAAAAATAAACATTGAAATTTCTTCAAATGGTTGATTTTATTAGTAGCTTATCAGTATCACTATCACTCCCTGCGTACCGTCGAAACTAAGTACGTTAAAATGGGTTCAGCGGTTTAAACATGAAAGCGACAGACGGAGTTACTTTCACATCAATAATATTAGTATAATTTTTTGTTGTTTACTGTACTTTTTAATTGCAGATGACGTCATGTGTACGTTATTGTGACAAGGTTCCAGCGCATTACCAATTTTTGGGGCTTATACTTAATTTATTACAATAATAGCTTAAATCGGCAATGCAGTGAAGCGGCACGACCAAGACAACAACTACTGAGAGCTGAGACGGATACGCATCCTAATGTACCCTGCACACACGCACGTTCTGTCGCTTGCCGTGATTATTAAGCGCCAGCGATTAGCCTGTAAATATTGGTGTATAGACTAAAGTGATTATTAATTTATTTTACTACAACGTTATAATTAAGTTAATCAAGATGTCCAATGTCAATTACATGCACAGCTACTAAAAGCAGTTCTAAACATATTACTACCACACATTATGGATCCGATTCAGGGATCTATACGGATGAAACTAAAGAACAAGCCAAATGTTCCTATGTCATCTTAAAGTTGGTAAAATTACTTTGCCCATATCCACTCAATAAAATAAAATAAAATGATACGTTTTAACTAGTTTGAGGAACACCCCCCGCCCTACCTCAATTGCGTGCACTATCCCCGTTACGACTTATCCCAGCACCACTTCTCCCAACACCACTACACTAAGTGTGCAGCAGCAGATATAGCAGTGATATAGAGCAGTGATTGCAGCAACACAAAACACAGCAGTGGTTGGCTCAAGAGTATCGTGAAGAAGATTAGAAATAAATCTAAATCCATCAATTGTAATTATAAACAAGAAATTATAATCAAAAAGAACATATAAGAAATTGTTTTGGATATATTTATTTATCATAAATAATTTGTTCAAATCATAATTGTTTCACTAGTTATCGTATATCGTAGCGCTGTGGCTGTGTAGTAGTAAAATAATCTTTTAAAAATAATTTAAGTGTTAGTGAGTAATAAAAACAAGTGAATTGGTTAAAAGTCATATTAAGTATTATGTGACATTGTTATTTATAAAATTTATTAGTTAATTTATAAGTGTGAACTCTAAAGTTTGAAGTTACCGCCAAAACGATTAATTCACAACGTTAATATTGTAATATTGTGCTAATAAGCAAGGGATAAATATCGATATTAAGTTTATGTGAGTACTGTGCAATTAAACAGTGCCATTTAAAACATGATTTATAAGTTAAAAGTGTAAACAAACAATAAGACACATTAACCTAACAGATTGTAATTTGTAGTACAACCCACATATACTATAATTACAAAATGGACTTTGAACTTTTCGCCGCACAATAACTAAATGTGGTGTAAGTAGTCAACAATTACAATGTCTTTTTTTGTTGACAAATAGCGCAGGAGCCGACAACGTACCTACATCCCTAAAGGTTGTGTGTTCGAGTCTCAGTAGACTTATTTTTCCTAATTATTTGTTTTTATAATTAATTGGTTATATTGAATCAACAAAATGAATTTCTTTGAAAACATTACGACGGACACGAACCCGTTCAATGGAAGAAATTTCAACGGACGCAGAGTTCAATAATTCGACACTAGATGGCACCACTAACAGTATGTCTAACGTATCGGATGATGATAACAAAATACAAATTTTGAAGCAACAAATAGAAAAACTGCAGTTAGAATTAGGTGCTGCTCATGAAGAAATAAATAACTTGTCTATCGAAAACACAGAACTTAAAAGAACCATCAAAAATTTAACCTCCAAACATGAAATTGTTATCAAAGCAACTAAAATGTTATCGAGTGAATTGGGCAAACCCAAACAAAAATATGAAACTAGCTACTCCTCGTTGTTTATCTAAAAATATGCAAAAACGAATGCCAACAAATATAACACAAACTCAAGTGCTACCACAATCTGAATTAGTAAAAACAGTACAGAACACTAACCAAAGAACCGAAACTCTAAAACAAGAAAAACATAAGCTGTGCATTTTAAGCAGTAATAAATCAAACAAGATCCTTAAAGTTGCAGAAGACACATTGCCAAATTTCCAAATTTGCCATTACTTGATACATGACAGTGGTGTAAGACAGATTATCAGTGACATTGATAAAAAACTAAAGAGCTATACATTAAATGACTTTTGTATAATTTTAATTGGAGAAGAGGACTTTCGAAAAACAAATAATTATTTCGATCTGATAGTTCATATTCGTGAAACTCTGTTAAAAATAAAACACACAAATATTATTTTATGCCTACCTACCTTCAAACTAAATGAGTGCTCCATGATGTTTAACAATAGAATAGAAACATTTAATAACCTGTTATATCTAGATAATTACACTCATAATTATGCATGGCTATACGATTCTAACCTAAATCTATCATATGATTATAAAATGTTTTTGAGGAGCAGTGGTACTCTCAATAACCGCGGTATTAAAAACATTTTTGAAAATCTTAGAGAAATGATAAATACTGAAATAAAGGAGTATAATAAAGATACACACAGTCTCTTAGACATAGAAGATATAAGATCTTCCTCTCAATCCTGTAGCGAAACTAACCCAAATGAGCTGTTTTTTCTCTAGTTATTATCTCAATGTACTACATCAAAATATCGCTGGTCTAATAAAAAAGTCAAAAGCTCTTACTGTATGTTTGTGAGAGCTATTTGAAAAACAACTAAATGTTGATATTTTGTGTATTACCGAGCATTTTATCATGGAAGGCTATGAAAATCAACTATACGTACCGAATTACTGTTTAGCTTCATATTATTGTAGAAAGGATGAAAAAAGAGGTGGAACTTGTATCCTGGTAAAAAACGGACACCAATGGAAAGAGCTACCAAAAATAGCGAAGTTATCATCGCCAGGTGTGCTTGAATGTTGTGCTGTCGAACTTATTAATTATAAGATAATAGTTGTTTGTATATATAGAATACCAAATGTAAGCAATTTTAATGACGCTATGAATAAACTTGAAATTATTTTACAAAATATATCAAATATGCGCTTTAGGAACATTATTATCGCCGGAGATTTTAACATTGATATACTTAAAAATAATAGTCAAACAATGGCATTTGAGTGTCTACTATTAAGTTTTAACCTAAAATTAGCATTGAAACAACCGACACGTATGGCCAGCATGACATGCATCGACAACTTTGCGTACAACTCTAATAAGCAGTGTAAGTCTAATGTGATAGAGTTTACATTATCAGATCATACAGCACAGATTTTACAATACCCTGTTCAGAAATGTTATGTTACTAACTATTGGTATAACACTAGAAGAGATTATAATAACGAAAACATGTTAAAGTTAAAAGATTGTTTAAAAAACCTTTCCTTTTCAGAAATTTACTGCACAGATGATCCTAATGTAGCATACAATAATTTTATCGATACTTTTAAACTATTTTATGATCTATGTTTTCCGGTTATCGTACACAAAGTCAATGTTTTAAAAAACCTAGGTGGTTATCTCGAGGTGTTAAATTATGTAGTAAAAAGAAACGAAAACTTTTGTGGCAGTCGAGATTAAAACCTAACCATATCAATAAAACAAACTTTAAAATTATTCTATTATATTCAAAAAATTATAAACCTAACTCAAAAGCACAAAATACCTATAAAATAAAACTTCCCAAAATAGGTCAAAACGACTTGGCAGATAATTACAAAACAAAAATAATACTCCAAAACATTATATAAATAAAATTGAGGTAAGTAGCCAAGTTATATCTAACCCAGCGAAAATTTGTGATGTATTTAACAACTACTTTGTCGAAAAATTCAGCCAAAACTTCATGCCGAAAGTAAACCAAAAGCAATTAATATAAACACTGTACCTAATTCTATGTTCTTAGAGCCTAGTACAACATATGAGGTAAAGAAATAATAATGTCTCTGAAAACACATGCAGTGTAGGTTATGATGACATTTGTACAAAGGTAATTAAATATGTGGCTAATGAGATATGTAATCACCTGACTTATATAATTAATCTTGTATTTGTGCTGGCATATATCCAGATGCCTTAAAAACCTCTATAATAAAACCATTATTTAAGAAAAAATAGAGTTAATTGAAAACTATAGACCAATTTCACTCATTCCCATAATTTCAAAAATAATTGAAAAGTACATATACAATAAACTATATAAATATGTAGAAAAACATAACATATTGTGTGAGGAACAGAAAGGATTTAGGCAGCGTAAAACAATAAATATGGCAATATACGACTTTGTACACAATATTGCTAATAATATGGACAAAAGAACAACAGTTTGTGCCATATTTTGTGATATGACCCAAGCGTTTGACTATGTCCGCTACCCTACCCTCTTATATAAACTACACGCCTATGGCATCAGGGGTAATGTACTTAACCTTATAGAATCTTATCTTAACAATAGAAAACAAATAACTGAAATTAAGAATTTTAATGAGGTTAATAAATACGAAGAGACATTCCGATCATCGGAACGTAAAGTCAGCTTTGGAGTTCCGCAAGGGAGTGTACTGGGACCGTTACTATTTATTTTATATATTAATGACCTACCTAAATACACAGAACAACCTTTGACGCTTTTTGCAGATGACAGCACCATAACAATACCTTGTAAAAATATTAATACGTACGAATATGACATAAACAATTCTCTAAAAACAATTATAAAATGGCTAGATCACAATAATTTAATAATAAATTTAAGCAAAATAAAGATTATACATTTCAGTCAACGCAAACACGATAGTAGTAAACTCATAATACAATATAATAACTATAACATTGCCGAAGTCGAAAGCACGAGATTTTTGTGGTTGGAAATTGATGAAAAATTGAATTGGAAATCGCACATTAGGAATCTTTGTAAAATATAAGTAAGTCTGCTTATGCTCTAGGCATATTGTCAACTATAATTTGTACGGATGGACTCTTACTGCGTATTATGGTACGGTAGAAACATACCCACGATATGGTGTAATATTTTGGGGTAACTCTTGCGAAAAGGAAAGGTATTCACGGCCCAAAAGGTGTATACGCTCCATGTTTAAGATGAAGAGTACCGATAGTTGCAAGCCATATTTTAAACAATATAAAATATTAACTGTACCTTGTATATATATATTAGAGATGGCAGTCTTTGTAAAGTCGAACCAGAACTGTTTTAAGTGCCTAGCAGACATTGCCCCAAGAAACAGACGCGACAATAGTAGAGTTTACATTCCTAAGGAAAAACAGCACTAATACGCAATAGTGTCTGCTGTATGGGGCCGGCTATTAACAACAATTACCCAAGTGTTGGAGGATCTCAACACTTCATTATTTAAGACAAGGCTACGAAACTTTTTAGCAGACAAGGTGTACTATAATATCAATGAATTTTAATGGAAAAATGTTATGTTAAAATTTGTACGTTTGTCACATGGATATTTATTTATAAATTGTATTATTATTAATGTAATTAATTTGACGATGGCTTATAATAATTAAATAATAGTGATAATAATGTACCGATTGACTTATTAGACTTATATGTAATTTGAAGAGACTTTATTTTTTTATTTTTGTTAATCTAATGTGATATTGTGTTATGAATGACATATCTACGTAAATTGATAAAAGAATTAATTAATTCATATTTTTTGCATGCCTTCTGGTAAAATATGGTGGAATCTATACTATATATTTGTCACCACATTCTGTATCACCCATATTTGCAAAATAAAGAAATTCATTCATTCATTCATTCTAACTTTACTTACTTACTTTACTAACTTTAATATAATGGATTTCCGCAAAGTAACGCCTTATTCTAGTATCATCGTCGATTTCACATCAACTTTTAAGAGAGAATAGATTATTAAAGCTACAAGAACCTACAACAAAATTAACACTGGTCAACCTTTAAGTACTGCGAATGTCAATATGGATGGCGCTACAAAACATATATATGTGTCAGAACACGTCACTGCATCAACCAAACACCTATTATACCGTGTTAGAATGTTTACCAAAAACAACTACGAGAACTACCGAACATCGTTTGGCAAAATATATCTGAAACCACAATGACTCTCGCATACACGTGAGCTGCCAAGGAGATATTTTAAACCTCCAAAAAATATCTGACTAGGCAACTTTTACTTTTTAGAATTACTTAGCTATTTCGTTGAATGCATAGTATATTTTTGCTTTTATTTAAAAAAATATTAAATATATTTTTCTTTAAATGTTAATAAACCTCATATACACTATCACGTGTTTAATACAAAAAAAACAAAAACGTTTAATCATACATATGCTTCTACAATCGTTAAAATACGTAACTCATTATTTGTCATCATTCATCATCATCATCATTAAAGCCCTTCACAAGTCCACTGCTGAACATAGGCCTCCCCCACGGAATGCCACAAAGCACGGTCCCGAGCCACCTGCATCCAATGACTTCCTGCATTTCTTACCAGGTGGTCACTCCATCTAGTGGGGGGACGCCCTACACTTCGCCTGCCGGTACGAGGCTGCCACTCGAGAACCTTTCTTCTCCATCGGTTGTCGGTTCTTCGAGCTATATGGCCGGCTCATTGCCACTTCAGCTTACTAATCCTTTGGGCTATGTCGATTACTCTGGTTCTACTGCGGATATCCTCATTTCTAAGTTTATCACGCAGAGAAACCCCGAGCATAACCCTCTCCATAGCTCGCTGAGCGACCTTGAGCTTCCTCATACGGCCAGCAGTGAAGGACCACGTCTCAGTTCCATATGTCATCACTGGCAACACGCACTGGTTGTACAATTTAGTTTTGAGGTTTTGAGGTATGCCTGACGAGAAGATGGGTCGTAATCTCCCGAACGCTGCCCAGCCGAGTTGAATCCGTCGATTGACCTCTCGGTCGAAGTTGGACTTACCTAGTCGGACCTATTTTTACTACGTTTATCTATTTGTCCCAGGTAAACATATTCGTCAACAACTACGAGCTTAGTGCTCCCAACAACTACCGGCATAGGTGTGACATGGAAATCAAACATGATTTTTGTTTTGTCTATGTTCATCTTGAGACCTATCCGTTGGGAGACACTATTGAAGTCATTGAGCATAGTGCTTAGGTCCTCCAGCGATTCTGCCATAAGGACTATATCGTCGGCAAATCGAAGGTGAGTGATGTACTCGCCATTGACGTTAATACCGTATCCTTTGCAGTCCAGTAGTTTGAAAACGTCTTCCAATGCAGCGGTGAAGAGTTTCGGGGATATTACGTCACCCTGTCTTACACCTCTCTGCAGTTGGATAAGTTCGTACTCTGGTCTGTACTCGGATAGCCATCGTAGCCCTACTGTACAAACACTTCAGCACCTCGATATACCGACAGTCCACTTGGCACCGCTGAAAGGACTGTAGCATCGCCCAAATTTCGACGGAATCAAAGGCTTTCTCATAGTCCACATACGCAAGGTAAAGTGGCAGATTGTACTCGTCAGTCTTCTGTACAATTTGCCAAAGGGTATGTATGTGGTCTATGGTGCTAAAGCCTTTTCGGAAATCGGCTTGTTCGGGAGGCTGGAAGTCGTCGAGTCTGCATGCGAGACGATTCGTAATGACTCTCGAAAACAGCACGTAGACGCGGCTCAGAAGGGAGATCGGTCTGTAGTTCTTCAAGAGAGCGTTGTCGCCTTTCTTGAAGAACAAGACCACCGCAGTTCTGCTCCACGCCTCCGGTGTAATGCCACCATGGAGGACGGAATTAAAGAGCTTCTGAAGGACTTCAAGTACCGGTTTTCCACCCGCTTTCAGAAGCTGCGCTGTAATTCCATCCTCGCCTGGGGCCTTGCCGTTTTTATGGTGCTGGAGAGCCATTCTAATCTCGCTCAGACTGGCGTTCGGTATATCATCGGAATAGTGTCGTATAAGACTTGCTCTTGGATCGTTACTCACACTTGCGTGTGGCTCCAACGATGACGTGTACAGCTGCCCATAGAACCTCTCAATCTCACTCAAAATCTCAGGTGTCCCGGAAATGATGGTGCCACAATCGGTCTTCAGCTTCGACAGTTGGCTCTTTCTGGTAGACAGATCTCTGGCAAATACTTTGGAGCCCTGGTTCCGCTCGATCGCTTCTTGAATACGAGCTGTATTGAAGTTGCGCAAGTCCCGCCGCATGCATTTGGAGATCTGTCTGTTCAGTTGCCTGTATGCTGTCAAATCTGCTGAAGACTGCAGCTTCACCTCCCGTCTAACAACCATGAGATTAAGAGTGTGATCGGAGAGTTTTTGTGTTCTTCTGCGACGGGTCTTACAGAACTTAGCTCCGACCGCATGGACAGTTTCCACAAGCTTGTCATTCATATCGTCCACTTCATTGCAAACTTCTAGGCACTGAAAACGATTTCGTAACTCGAGCTGAAAGTTTTCGGGATTTTGGATTAGAGCACGAGGGGGACGGAGCGTTGACTTCATTAGACGTGACCTCTCCAACTTAACGTTTAGGTTCAGTGTGCCTCTCACCATTCGGTGATCGCTGCCAGTTTTCACCCTCGCGATCACTGAGACATCACTGAACAGTTGTCGTCTGGTCGTCATAATGAAGTCAATCTCATTTTTTGTCGAACCGTCGGGGCTCGACCAGGTCCACTTTCTGTGGGGCCGCTTTTGGAAGAAAGAGTTAATCATAAAGAGTCCCTCTTTCTCCATGAAGTCGGTCAGCTGCTGGCCCCTTGGGTTCCGTTGCCCTATTCCAAATTTCCCTACTTTCAGCTCACCGTTCTCTCTTGTGCCTAGCTTTGCGTTGAAGTCTCCCATTAACACCGTATATTGGGTTTTGGAGGAATGCATGGCTCTAGAAATATCCTCATACATTTCCTCCACCTCCTAATCGGGGTGTGCCGAGGTTGGTGCGTAAACCTGTATGGCCTTCAGCGAATACCGTTTGGTGATTTTGAGTATAAGGTACGCAACCCTCGTCGACACACTCCCGATCTTTACAACGTTGTTAACGAGGGACTTGTGGACGATAAATCCGACACCATTATTTGTCAAATATATATAAAAAAAATTCAAACTAAACGTATTTTATGTCTTACCTAGCTCAGAAAATGGTACCTGCTACGTTTTAAAGATGTTTATTATAATGAATTGCTGTAGTTTAGTCTTTTTAGTAATTATTATAAAAATCGATTCCTTGGCCCACTTGCCTCGTCAATATTATCCTTCCAATAGCTCTCTCCGTAAAATTCAGTGAATTAATTACAATACAAAACGAAATTGACTCTTACAACTAAGCAGATTCCAATATGTATATGTGATGCTGAGGATTGCGTGTCTCTTTTACCTTACTCGAACAAAACTCTTAAAGTTGTTCATCAATACATCCGTAGTTTAAAATTTAATTTTTCTGGGTTACTATCAATTCTTCTACGAAAATGAGTGGATTGGGACTGCATTGTGCTTACTGAATGCTGACTATCATCCATTTATTGCATACTTCCTTTGGATTGATTCAATAACTTTGCTTCTACTAACAGTCTTACTCAAAATGAGGGTATAGTTGTGTATTACAAAAAAAAAATTAGTCATCTCAGAGAGATAACTAATATTTTTAGCCTATATTATTAGACGCCAATTGTCTTGTAATTACTCTGAATAAAGATACAGTAGTTATTTCTGTATGTCGACTTCCCGGATACAAGAATATTAATAATTATCTTCAATCCCTTAACAGTATAACTAAAATGTTCAAATAAGCAAAATGCCACATTATTAGGTGATATTAATATTAACATATGCTGGCATGTACTAAAATATGCTGGAATTTCACGGAATGTTAATACAACATTCTTGGATCATGTAATGCTAAAGACTAAATTAAAAGCTCGTTGTCTCATCTTTCAAACATCTCTAACTGATCACTATAGTGTTGTCCTATACATTGCGTCTTGTTCTAAGCAAAACTCTGAAAAAGTTTTTAAATTTTTAACTTTTAAACGCAGAACTAAAAAATGAGGATTTCAGTTCTTTGTACAATATCAAAGATGTTAATTTAGCTGCTGTTTTTTCCACAACATACTTCACTCGGCTAATATGGCAAATTCAAGAGAAGTCAAAAATTCCAGACGTAAGAAAATCTTGAAACCCTGGATAACCGTAGGTGTATTAATTTTTTTTAAAAACCGTGATAACCTGTATAAGAATCTAAAAACAGACCCAGATAATGAGTTGCTAAAAACTACTTATAAGAGATACAAAATATATAGTGTAGATGAAATGAATAGGGTAGAAATAGACCGTGTGAGAAATGTTGGAATAACAACAACAATGAAGTCTTTAGTATATATGAGTAGTAGAGAAAATAAAGCTACAGCTATATGGGTTTGGAATGTAAACGGATTGCATGATTAAGATGGTAGTTTTTGCATCATACTACCGTTAAACAAGCTGCTTCGCAGAAGATTATAGAAAAATAATAATAAATTGTAAACATGTACTAATACGTCTGAAAAAGATGACTCTGTTACAGTAACTGTACCAAAAGAGCAATGGCGTATGCCTCATATCAAGGTATCTGACCAGCAAAAGCTTACTTTAATAAAACATTAAGAGACAAACAAGCCTGTTCAAATCGGATATAGAAATTGGGATCTTTATGTACACAAAAACAAAAATAGTTTCATTTAAAATAGTGATGTACATTCTGTAAATAGTAGGAACAAGCACAAGTTAGTTATACCAGTTACTCTATTCCAAAGAGTCAGTAATTCCTTCATGGGGCAATGTATACGCTTTTACAACAAAGTTCCAGAAAATATGCAGACATTTTCTATCAAAAGGTTTAAATTATTTTTTAAGCAAAATTGTGTAGTAAGGGTTATTATACTACTAAAGAGTACTACATGACTGATAATAACCCCTGGGAATGAGGTGATCACTACCATGTTGTTTCTAAATGTTCTCATAACAATTGTATAAAATATTATATTATGTAAATTGAGCTTTTAAAAAAAAAGTCCCGCTGGGTTTCTTGCTGGTTCTTCCCAGGACAGAGGTTTTTTTGTGAACCAGTTGTAAAAGTAAAAATTTTCCCGTGTAAAAATAGAAGGTGTCTATAAGCCGCAGCATCCATTTATCATCAGGTTTATGTGTAATCGTTTATCACCCTTATGATTATAAAAAAAGATCTCATGGAGAAAATATCGTTGTAATCGTGTAATCGTTTATCACCCTTATGATTATAAAAAAAATCTCATGGCTTCCGGTAGATGGCGGTATAACTCGCCTATACACAACATAATATTATTAACATAATATTATACTCATCTTGTGGAGCAGAGTAAAATGTGCGATACGTCTGGTACTGCTATCGCCAATACACCTTCCAAGCGTATCAAGAACTACGTCCAGCCATGGACCATTGATAATGATGGCATGGTAGTAATTAAGAAAAAAAATTAACAACTTACTTTAATATATTATATAAAAAGTCCCGATTTAATCACTCACTGACTCATCAACGACCAGCCTAAACCCTTGGACATAGAATGCTGAAATTATGCTCAGATATTCCCTTTATAACGTAGACAAATAAAAAGGAAATAATTTTTGAAATTCACACGAGATCGGGAATAAAGAGAATTTATATTTTCGCTTTAAATTTGGTTTACTTCTGTATAATTATAATTATGAGAAACTTCTAATTTGGTATATAAATATAATTACTAATAACCGTTTTCAAAACTTTTCGAAATTCCTACGGGATAGAAAATAAAGAAGATTTATCTTTTCGCTTTAATGTTGCCTTATTTCCGTAATTACTTTTAAAAGAGATTGCAAGTTAGGCATGTAAGTATATACATACATACATACATATAATCACGCCTCTTTCCCGTAGGGATAGGCAGAGACCACTTCTTTCCACTTGCTACGATCCTTACATACTTGTTTCGCTTCGTCCATTTTCATTATTCCCTTCACACATGCTCTTCGGTTAAGGGTACTCTTGACCTGGCCTTTTTTCAAGACGTCCCTGATTTGGTCTAGAAACGTCCGCCTAGGTCTACCCCTTCCAACACTTTCATTCACACTTGCCTTATACACTTTTTTCGTCAATCGTTCTTCATTCATTCTCTCGACATGGCCAAACCATCTCAGCATACCTTTTTCAATTTTTGGTTCTACATCTTCTTTCAGACCACAACGTTTCCTTATCTCACTATTTCTTATCCTGTCACTCAATTTAACTCCTATCATACTTCTTAATGCTCTCATCTCAACTGCATTTATTCTGCTTTCATGTTTCTTCTGCCATACCCAACTTTCACTTCCGTACATGAGTGTCGGAACCAACACCCTCTCATGCACAGCCAAACGAGCCTTGTTAGACACCTTCCGACTGCTCATGAAGTAGTGCAAAGCTCCATTCACCATATTTCCTGCATTCACTCTTCTTTCGATATCACTATCACACTTTCCATCTCTTGTAAACTTTAAACCCAGATACACAAACTCCTTCACCTGTTCAATTTGTTCATCTCCAATCACGATATTGCAGTCTGTCACTGCCTCATCTCTTTCAAACACCATCACTTTCGTCTTCTTTACATTCATCTTCATTCCCTTTCTAACAAAAGCTCCACTCATAGCAGTTACCATCTCCTGCAACTCCTCGGCCGAAGACGCAAGTAATACTTGGTCATCAGCATAGAGAAAACATTTGACGAGTAACTCATTCATTCTCAACCCACTTTCATTCTCTTTTAAATCTGTCAAGCAATTGTCCATGAACAGATTAAATAGCTACGGTGACGCTACACATCCCTGTCTAACACCTTTTTCGATATTAAACCATTCAGTGTATGCCCCGTTTATCCTTACACAAGCACTAGAATCCCTATAAAGAGATTGCAATGCTCGTATGAGGATACTGCTCACACCGTTCACGGACAGTGCTGACCACAATTCATTCCTCATTACTCTATCATAGGCCTTTTCTAGATCCACGAATGCGCAATAGACGTTCTTGTTTTTAGTCAAACACTTTTCGGCTATGCACCGCAAGGAAAAGACCTGATCCATACATCCCATTCCCTTTCTAAATCCCGCTTGTGCATCCCATACTTTTTCGTCTGTTTAATTCACAACCCTTTCAATCAACACTTTCGCATACAATTTACCGACGATGCTGAGAAGGCTTATACCGCGATAATTTATGCAGTCCTGCCGTGACCCTTTTCCCTTATACAATGGTACGATTACGGCTTTGCACCAGTCTCCCGGTACTTGCCCATTTCGTCAGCACAAATTGAAAAGGCGGTACAGCTGACTAGCCACTATGCCCTGTCCAGCCCTCAGCATCTCGACGGTAATCCTGTCATACCCTGCAGCCTTACCTAATCTCATAATTTTCAATGCTTTCACTATTTCATCCATGCTTATCTTACTTTCATCAACATTTATATTAGTTTCCATGGAAGGTGCCGGATGCTGTACCTGCACTTCCTCTCTTTCAAACAAACTTTCAAAATACTCTTTCCATCTCTTTAACACACATTCTTCTCCTTTTATAATGCTCCCATCTTGACTCCTGATTGTACTCAGCTCCGAGGTACAAGTTTTTCCTCTGGCTGTTTTGATGGATTTCCAGAAAAACTTGATGTTTGACTGGAAATCTTCAGTGAGCCTCCTATTGAAATGATCCTTTCGTTCTTCTTTCTTTCTAGACACAACTTCTTTCGCTGCTGATTTCAATCTTTTATACTTCGTTCTTGCTTCCTTTATCTCGTCATCCGTTGCCTTTTGAACTTTTTGGTTAGCTTTTGTTGCTAACCAATCCAACCACGCTTTCTTCTTTTCTTGCACAACCCTTTGTACATCTTTATCCATCCACACATTATAGTTCTTTCTTCCTTTCCTTCTTTTAGCTACCCCACATACCTCAATAGCAACATTCACGACCCCTTTCTTAAATGTCTCCCACAAATCTTCAATCACACTTATCTCTTCTATGCCTTTAAAACTGTCTTTCACTTTCTCTACATACTCGTCTTTCTTTTCTTTTTCTTGTAGATTTTCCACTTTTACTCTGTCCAAAACACTTGTAGGCTCGGCCCCTCAGTGTCGCCACCGTTTAAAAAGGCCACGCATTCGGGCTATAACCAGGAAGTTGTCTATGTCAAGGCCTACACCGCGGTGAGCACTTTCTTCCTCAGTCTTTCATCCACAATTAAAAAATCAATCAAACTTCTAGACTCACCCTAATCTCTTGTATACAAATGGATCTTTTTGTGGTCAAACATTGTGTTGACCACGCGAAGATTCCATTCCAAGCATAATTCAAGCAGGCTTCTCCCATTGTCATTCACTCTCTCGTCCCCAAACGTACCCAGAACTCCTTCATATCCATCACGCTTTACTCCAACCCTCCCATTAAAGTCCCCTAACATCACGATCCGTTCATTTTCTCCGCATTTATTCAAGACCTCTCTCATGCTATCCCAAAATTCCTCTCTCTCTTGTTGGGCTTTTAATGACCCACCTCCGCGCAGATCCGTCGGTGCATAGACCCCAAGGATAAACAAGCAAGTGAGTCCGACTTTTAACCTAATCCAGAGGAGTCTTGGGCTTTCAAGACTCCTCTGGATTAGGGACACATTCCTGCTCCATCACACATTTACTTGGGATACATTCCTGCTCCATCACACATTCCACTATTCGAGATGAAAGAATCACACCAACTCCCTGACATCCTTGGCTGGTTTGGGGGACTCCCGACCAGTATGCCGTGTAGGGGCCATGAACCGTGGTGTCACATCCTTTCCTCTTGGTTTCGTTCACGCACAAAATATCTATGCATCGTTCATCCATCATCTGACATACTTCATCTATCTTAACATCCATTCCTCCTCTTACATTCAACGTAGCGAAGCGGCTCTCCGTGGGCCGCTTTTCGCCCCTGCGAGAAACGAAATGTAAGTATATACTCACTTTATATATAATCACTATATTAGATTGATCATCTATGAGTTATAGAAATGCATTC